>NW_004624735.1:759987-770953 GCF_000247695.1 Heterocephalus glaber | reverse complement strand
ATGAGTACATTATAGTATATATTACATATTATGTGTTATATAATGTATATTTATTTATACTAGATCTGTGCCCCCACCCTGTCTTAGTTACTTTTACTCATTGCTGAGACAAAATACCCAAAGTTAAAGGAGGAAAGCTTTATTTGGCCCACAGTTTGTAGAGGTTTCAGTTCATAGTTAGCTGGCTCCAAGGTAGGGTGGGATGGCAGAGGGGCCATTGCACAGGACAAAGTTTGTGGCAGGCAGAAGGCAGCGAAGTAGTGGAGAAGCAGCAAGTGATGGCAGCAGCCCTCTTCCTGTCCCTATGTTCTATCCAGGCTACGTACCCTTGGAGCAGGCAGCACTCACACCACTTCCCATTATCCACACCCAGAACTATGTCAAGCCAAATAGTGGACGAATTTAATCCCAGCATCACACCACCACTCAAAAGATCCAGTCACCTCTGAAAAGCCCAATCTATGACCGCATGAGGCTTTGGGGGACATCTGGACACAAGCCATAACACATCCTAATAAAAACTATTGTTTTGAAGGTTATTAATGATCACTGCTTGCCTGTTTCCCTTAGGACTTTTCAATCTGTCTCCTTACTCCTCTCCGATCTATTCCAAAAACTAAGAGACAACCACCCTTTCATGAAATATTTCATTTAGTTGGTGCTTCTTCATTTGAGTTTTATATTGTCTGTCTTCAATATTTCTGACATTTCCTCAGACTTTCTGTTCCTTAGCTTTAGATATCTGTCTTGGTTCATGTTCTGCAATCTGCCCCCAGATTTCCACTTTCATCTTGGATGAAATTAAAAGAAATCTATTTATCTGACCCAGACCTCATTCCTTTCTAAGCTCTTTACTGACTATTAGGATTTATATTAGTATTCTGCCAACATCTTGAACCTAATATACACCTATATCTCTTTCTATATAAACTATATCTATCTAATCATTATATATTTATTCCTCCTCATGTCTTCTTTATATTTATTAACTACATTAACATTCATAGACATTTATTCTGAGCTTTCTCATCTATAAAAATTAAGAATTTGTTGGGTGTGCTGGTACACACCTGTAATCTTAGCACTCTTGGAGGCTGAGACAAGAGAATCCCAAGCTCAAGCACAGAAGCTTGGGCAACTTAGTGACTTAGCAAGACCTTGCCTCAAAAATAGAAAACATAAAAAATTGCTGAGGCTAGAGCTTAATGAGAAGGTTCAGGGTTCAATCCTAAGTACTGGGGGGAAAAAAGAAAAAGCGAAATCTAAACATAGCATTCTTCAACAACACAGCATTAAAATTCAGTGAGACTGCAACAGTAACAAAGAAAATGGCAATTTAAAAAGAAGTGGAATTATGAAATTTTTACTAATGAACTTTGTTACACTAGTCATACATTTAAAAGAAACCTTTAAAGGAAGCATGAAGGAAAAAACACATTATCATACAGAAGATCAAATTTGCAATGACATCAGACTAGCATGAAGCAATGCAAACAAAGAGTGGTTGAAAAGTGAGGGAAAGAAACAAAGAGAAAGAAAAGAGGAAAGGTCTCGGGGTGTGTGTACCTCAGTGGTACCTCACCTGCCTGGGAAGCACAAGGTCCTGAGTCTGACCCCCCAAACCAAAAAAAAAAAAAAAAGAGGAAAGACAGAAAGAACTAAAGGAAGAAAGGAAATAAGAAAGAAAAAGAAAGAAAGGCGTCAGGCCAAGGAGTTAGCTCAGTGGTGCTGCCATCTGCCTTGCAAGCAGATTCAATTCCTGGTACCCCCCAAAAAAAGTAAGGCATCAACCTAGAATTATATTCAATAAAAGTAACTTTAAAGATGAAAGTGAAATACTTTTTCTTACATACAAAAGCTGAAATAATTCACTACTAGCAGACTTTCAGTACAAGTAAGAGTAAAGGAAATCCTTTGCACATAGAAATGGATCCATGTAGAGAAACGCTAAATATGTGAGTAAACATAATTGTGATATTTGGTCTCAAAAAGCTTTTAAATGATAATATAAAATTAATAATGTTTCAACACTGAGGAGAACTTCCTATTGAATAGGTTCAAGAACTATTTCCCTTACGATTATGAGTAGTGAGAAAGAAAGATTGTTTCTTTCATAATAAAAAGGAATTTGAACATCAGGTGAGAATTGAAAAGCCAAGCACTGAATATATTGGGAAGATTTTATTAATTCTACTTTTAATCTGAGCTCAGTGGCATATCCTACTTTATGTTTAAGATTTCTTTTTATACTTTCCTAGTTTCTTATTCATACTTGCCTATCTTTCCTCCTACATTCTGATGTTTTCTTTTGCCTTCTGCCTCTGATTTTCATTTATTCTTTCCACTTTCATTTTTCTCATTCTATCTGTCTTCATGGATTCTTTATTGTTTAGCATAAAATTTTGGAAACCATTTTATCTTCTTTTCCTAAAACTGTTCATATGGTAAATTCAGCAAACTTAAGACTTAGAGATGACTTCATACTTTTAAAATTTAATTGTGACCACCAAATACACATTTATTAAGTATTTACAGTTTAGGGGCTGGGGATTTAGCTCAGTGGTTCTGCCACCTGCCTTGCAAGCACAAGGACCAGAGTTCAATCCCTGGTACCAAAAAAAAAAAAAAAAAAAAAGGGAAGCCAAGTATTTACAGTTTACTGTTCTAGGAATTAGGATACTTGAGAGAATAAAACAAAGTAAGTTTCATGACCTTCATTTTAAAGTCTAAAAGGGAAGGGAGAGGGAATAAATAATAAACATGATAAAATGGAAATTCTTATTTTACATTAAAAAGTGATATTAAAAAATTAAAATGTTAGGGAAAGAATTAAAATGAGAGAAAGTATATGTCAGTTGAAGGCTAAAGTTGGAGAAGTAAAAGAAGTGGTTAAGTTATTCTTTGAGAAAGTGAGATTTGAAAGGAGACTTGAAGGTATTTCTAGGCAGAAGGACAGACAGACCATATGACAGGTAGTCAAGTCACAGCATAAGAATACATCAAGAGAGTTCACAGACACGAATAAAACTGGGGACTTGTGTAGTGTGATCTGGAGAATGGTGATCCCTAGAATAGGAAGTTAGAATTTAAGGCTTTATAGGTCATTAAAGTGACTTTTACTTCTATCCAAGTAAGATGGGAGCCATTGCTGAGTTTTTAGCAATGAAGTGGCATAGTCTAGCTTTGAAAAGGACCACTCTGATTACTGTGTGGAAAATAGATTATAGGAAGCAAGGAGTCAAGAGTAGAACCAGAAAAAACTTTGGTAGTTATTTAAGCGAAAAACACTGGTGACTTAGATAAAGAAGCAGCAGGAAAACTGGTGGGAAGAGATACAATTTATAGTATATATTGAAGATAGATTCAACAAAACTGATTATTGGTTGGTTATTGATTATATGTGGGGAATGAGAGAGGGGCCAATAATGATGACAAGATTTTTTTGCACAGTGACATACAGAATTGCCTTCAATCTGAGATTGGAAAGTTGAGATAATTTTGACATGTAGGCATGTAAGTAGAAATACTGAGTGCATAATAATGAAAATCAACAGTTCTGGAGGATGTCCAGGCTTAAGAAGTAAATTTGAGTGTTATTAGTATATAGATGTTGCTCAAAGCAAGAGATTCAGTAGTATCACTGTATCGGTCTGTGCTTACTAGAGAAACAGATTTAATACAAGACATACAAATATATAAGAATTTACAAGATTGGCTTACAATGGCTGCCTGCAGAGTCAGGTGTGGAAAAGTGCACAAGGGCTTCTTTTCACATTCATTTCATAATTAATGTTCATAGACATCCTATGGAAAAATATAACACTGCTTCAAGATGAGGGACTTCCTCCCTTCTCTCCCTTCTTTCTTTCTGTCTCTTTCTTTCTTATAGATTTAAGATTATTTTATTGAGGAGACAACCACAGATCCCCTGACCGGCCGAGGAAAAAGACCCTCTAGCGGCCTTCCACCTCCAGTGGCTCCTCCTGTACTATTTTATTGCCCCTCTTAATAATTCATAAAGCACCTTTAGAATAATCAAGCTCCCTATCTTTGGGCAATTTAACCAGTTCAGAGTTGTCAGTACTAGGTAGTCAAGATTCATTTTCTTTTGAACTCTTTCTTAGCAGTTAGTTAAAACTAGAGTTGTCAAACCAGTGGCTATTAAATTGGATCTTATAATCAGGAGAGGATTAGTTTACCTCTTGAATTGTGTTTGGGAAGAAAAGGTAACTATTTCCAATTATATTTTTAACCCAAATTACCAAATAAGTCTTATAACATCAAGAGAATGTATATTGTAATAAATGCTTCACCAGTGGTCAGATGTTTGAGCCCCAGAACTCCTCAGTATATTTTTGTGTGTGCTCTTGGGAATTGAACTCAGATCCTCACACTGAAATACATACCCAACTGAACTACATACCTAGACCTTTTTAACATTTTTTATTTTGTGTAGGGTCTTTCTAAGTCACTAAGTTGCCCAGAGTGGGCTCCAACTTACTATCTTCTTACCTCAGCCACCCAGAGTACTGGAATTACAGCTGTGTGTATATAATGAGATATTTCATTTTAATTCTGCTTGAACATAGTCATCACAGGTGGGGGTGAGAGAAAGGAAATGAGAGAAAGAGAGAAATTGAGAGAAAGAAAGACTGAGAGATTCTCTAAGCTAATTTCATAGGCAGCGGAGTTCTTCCCATTATGGGAAAGAGAAGTAATAGACAGGAGGAACAAATGAGTCACTAGGTTTATAACCTTTCCTTCTGTTGACCAGGAATTAGGTTTCTCCACACATTGTTGACTTTTTTGGGAGATAAATTCCTGTGATTTCTAGACATTGTTCTGGAATCATGGAAAGAAATGTACAGAGACACAGAAGTTGGGTAAAAAAACAAAGCCTTTACTCGCCAGTGAGGGGGACCACCAGAAACTCGTCTGATCAATGTCTGCCCCCTCCTTTGTTTTAACATTTCCTTTTATATCTTCTTTTAGCCATTACCTCATTTCTGGTGGTCTTAGTGAAATTTCTGTTTCTCTTTTACAACTAGTTCCTGTTAATGGTTATAGTCACAGACACATAACAAACAGATGGTGCCTAAAACACATACATTGTAGGGCTGGGGATCTAGCTCAGTGGTTCTGCCACCTGCCTCACAAGAGGAAGGGACCCGAGTTCGATCCCTGGTACAAAAGAAAAAAACCATATACATTGCAAACTAACCAAACATTTCTACTTTGCTTTTCTCCAGGTTAAATGTTGTCTATAGTTAGGTTAGAGGTCAAAGGTTCAGTTAGCCATCACTTTAAACAATAAAAGTTACAGGAAAGGTAAATCTTAAAGGAATGGTTACTTATTCTACTTCAGCTACCTTAATAACTAACCTATAGTTTAAATTTTCTCTATCATTCCTCCCTTTGTCTGCTTCAGGATGATTCTTCTATCCATAATACATCTTATCTAATTTATCTAATTTTTATTAGCATCATTTGATAATGTTGAGCAGCAGCAATATGCTGATGAATAAATTTTGAAATCCACTGGACAACACAAGAGCCAAACATCAGCACTAATATGATAACAAGGAGAGGGTCCAAAAGGAGTCCTATCCATGTTTTCTATTTTTTTTCCAAATGAAATCAATTCCATAAGATGACTCTCCTGTACCAAATTTATTATCAAGAGTTTTAATTCAATCTCTTAATTTATCCAATGTTTTTTGCACTATACCAGACTTGTTAGCATAACAACTTTCTTCACTGAGGAATAAACAGGTTCCCTCTTTTTGAGCTGTGAGCAAATCAAGAGCTCATCTGTTCTGCAGCACCACATGGGCTAGAGAATCTAGCTGAGTTTCTAGGGCTTGGAGTGCATCTCAGATTTCCTCAAGGTTTTTTCTAATCTCTTGTCCTAATGTTTTTGCCCTGGGCCAATGGCTGCCCCCCTCTCCCCAAATGAGACAGCTGGTGACTGCGAGTCCTGTTAGGATAGGTAGTACCACTGGGTCTCTCTTTGTTTGAATTGTTTGCACTGGGGAAGCGATTTGTAAAGGCATCTTTTTTATGGCTGCTGGAGTGTAAACAGAAAAATTTGGGATTAGAATCCCTGAAGTACACTTCATGGTGAGTTTCCCAAGATCACCTTGCACACTCCATCCCCACAGATGAAAAGGTCCTATTAGGTGCTGTATAGTTGTTTTCCTCATTCAACAAGACTAAGTTGGTGCAGGTTTCATTATTTTCCTCATTACTCCTATTCTGTCCTAGGAAATAAGTCCCATTTCTGACTGTCCTGGATGGGTATCTCAAAAGTGAGTGCATGGCTGTTCTGGTGATGTTAAGGGTTAGGTTGGTGTATATTCCTATTGCTTCATAATTCATCAAATTTAAGGGGGCACATAACCAGCAAGCTGATGCCAGCTCCTCGTTTGCTTGCACCAGCAATGTATGGGTACTGTTTGTTAGATTTATCATATCTATTCCAGTATAGTTCTGAGAGTGCCCTTTCAACATAGCTTGGATTTCTTGAAGGGCAGGGGTCTTTTCTATCTCAGGGGGAGCAGCTTTCTACACCTTTTTGATTTGTAATGTCCATTGCTTTATCTTTTGAGGTCCATGTTTGGCAGTGGACTGATACTCTAGATAAACCTGGAATATTTTTCCTTGTAACCACATGGGATTCCATGGGTCTGGCACATACATGGATATAAGATTACACTGACCTTGTTTACACTTATCACAATTACTGGCGACACATCCAGCAATTGAGTTGTTGAGGCAAACCCTTATTTTTCCTTTACAGTATGACTTTTCAATCAAGTATACCCCACAATCAGAAGCTGCCCCAGGGCCCCCATAATGTTCTCTTGGGCAAGCATCAAAGAATACAGTGAATGGATAGCCCTCTGGTTCCCATTTTACCATTTTGAAAGTTACAAAATTTTCCTCACTAGGCCTAAACACCCACAGTTCCAAATCAAAGAAACTCAGAGCAGTGGTGATCTGGCACAGCACAAGAGTGCATGCTGTCTTTCCTGGCGATTCCATTCTTCAGCCATGCATTGACTCACCAGCCTCCAGAGTGGTGAGGGCAGGGCTTTGAGTGCATTGTCTCTTGGCTTTCAGCATCAGCTTTATTGTTACCTTGTGCAATGAAGTCTTTGCCTTTCTGATGTTTTGAATAATGTATTACTGTAACTCTGCTAGGTTCCCACACTATCTCTAGCAACTGTATAATTTTCTGCCTATTCTTGATTTTCTTCCCTTCCGCTGTGAGAAGACCTCACTCTCAATGAATCTTGGCTTGGAGCAAATGCATAGTGAGAGTCTGTATATATTACCTTTTTACCCTTTGCCCATTGGAGTCCCTGTATGAGTGCCCAGAACCTAGCCCACTTGTGCTGACCAGCCAAAAGGAAGGGACCCTGGCTAGGATCACCCCACCCTTTGTGGTTACTGCATATCCAGCATGATGAATCCCATCTTCCATGAAGCTGCTCCCATCCGTGAACAGAATGAGGTCAGCATCGGACAAGGGTGCCATTTGCAAGTCAGGGTGGCTGGAAAAGAGCTCATCAGTGACACTCAAGCAGTCATGATTGGGAGGGCCTGTCTCCGTGGGCAAAAAGGTAGCAGGATTTAAAGTTTTTACAGAAATAAACTGCAAGTGGTGGTTCTCACAGAGAAGGGCTTGATACTGAGTAACCCAGTCATTTCAGAGCCAATGGTGTTCCCTTGTGTTCAGCAGTTCTGGGACCACATGTGGAACCTGCACAGTCAGTTCCTGACCTAAAGTCAGCTTGACTGCTTCTTGGATCAACAGATCTGAAGCTGCTCAGGCCAAAGACAGGGAGGCCATCCTTTTGCTACTGAATCTAAATTCTTAGACAAATATGCCACCGGTTGATTCCATGGGGCTACTTCTTGGGTCAACACTTCAAGGGCCACATGGTTTTTCTCAGTCACATATAGAGTAAAAGGCTGCTTTACATCTGGTATGCCTAGGGCTGGGGCAGCTGTCAAAGTCAATTTTAATTTTTTAAAAGCTTCCTTTTGTTCCACAGTCCAATGCAGATGATTGTCCTCCTGTCCCTTTCAGGGTTCATAAAGGAGTTTAGAGATTTCTGCAAAACCCAGAATCCAAATTCTACAGAAGTCTGCCACCCCAAGAAACTTTTTCAGCTGTTTCCCTGTTTGGGGTTCAGGGATGGCACTAATAACCTTTCATTTCCTAGGCAATGCATGCCCTGTGTTATTTGAAATCTTAAATATTTAACATGCTGTACACAAATCTGGGCTTTCTTCCATGATACCTTATATCCAGTTTTCTTGTAAGTGCAGCAACAACATTTTTGGTGCATTCCCAGCATTGCTCTTGGATTGGGCTACATAATAGAAAGTCATCTACATATTGCAATAGGTTGCAGCTATATTGTTCTGCAGGGAAGGTAAGCAAATCCTTGGCTAAGGATTCCCTGAAAAGTGTAGGTGAATTTTTTAAATCCCTGTGGCAATCTAGTCCAAGTAAACTGCATATTTTTCCCATCACTCAGGTCTTCCCATTCAAATGCAAAGATGGGTTGACCTGAGGGGAGTGATGAGAAGGCAAAAGAAGGCATTTTTTAAATCCAAACAAGTAAACCATGCTGCTTCTGGGGGTATCAGACCCAACAAAGCATAGGGGTTAGGGACCACTGGGTGCAGCATTACTGTTGTGTCATTTACAGCCCATAGATCTTGCACTGGCTTATAGCCCCCATCAGGACTCTGAACAGGCAGCAAAAGGGTGTTCCAAGGTGACTTACATTCTTTAATAAGTCCAAATTCCTTTAATCTCATGATATGAGGTTTAATTCCAATTCAGGCTTGCCTGGACATTGGGTATTGTTTTACTGCAATGGGGGTCGAATTGTCTTTTAATTCTATAACTATGGGTGGATGATACTTAGCCAAGCCTGGGGGCGATTCCTCTACCCATACTCCAGGCAACATAGCTTTTAATTCTTGTGGAGCCTGGTCAACATTATCTACACTGTAACACTCATTAATCTTCCCTTTTAGTTGTTACCATCATGATGAGATCTTTTCCAGGGTCTAGATGCAGGGATGCATTTTCCCATTGGATGAAAGTTATTGGAGGTCCCAATTTAGATAAGAAATCTCTTCCTAATAAGGGAATAGGGCACTCTGGCATATATAAAAATTCATGCTTTACTTTATGTCCTCTAATTTCACATGTCCTTTCATAGCAAAACTGGCGCTTTTCTGAAATTCCAGTGGCACCAATCATTTGGATGCACTCCCCACTCAGGCAACTGGAGCTGTTACTACTGAATGTTCTGCACCACTATCCACCATTAAGGACATATTTTGACCCCCTATCTATATATCGACCATGGACTTATGGGGTCCTAGCTGCATTGAGCCTGGTCTGTGTCCGTCACTGTCCTCCATCACAGGCAACAATATGCCAGTATCCTTCCTTTCTTTCAAGTCCTGCTTTTTCTTTTTCTTGAGCCTTGGGCACTTTATTCTTATAATGTCCTTTCTCTGCAAAATGCACACTGGTCAAACTCCAAGTCCTCCTGCTGAAAACCTTTCTTCTGTCTTCCTTCTACTTTGTTCCTTGTCTTTCTTTTTCCTTCTCTTCCTTGGCTCCCATAGCTACTGATATATAAGGAGCTCTCCTTTGATCCCACTCTTCTTCCTTCCTGGCTCTGTCTTTCTCTTTCACTGTCTCTCTATTCACATACATTTTCCTAGCTAATTGCAACAATTGCATTGTATTTATGCCTTCCCAAGTCTCCTGCCTTTGGACTTTCCTTCTAATGTCTGGTGCTTACTGGGTTACAAAAGTTGTATTAATTAGCTGATGGTTTTCTGGAACTGCCGGGTCAAATGGTGTGTACATTCTGTAGATTTTGCAAAGCTCATACAATTTTTCAGGGCTCTCATTCAGCTCCTGCTGGGTCTCTGACACTTTAATCATATTAGTTTTTTACTTGCAGCCCACATTCCTGCTAAAAGGACTGTCCAATAATTTCTCAAGGTTTCCTGTCCTGCTTGGGTATTGAAATCCCAATCGGGCTGCACATTTACTGGGAATTGCTGTTCATGCCAAGCGTCTGGATTCTGCATCTCACCTGGCATTCTAGTGGCATTAATCTTTTTGATTTCCCCTTAAAGTGTCTGCATTTCTTTAGGGGTTAACAAAGTTCTACAAAGTTTTTTACAGTCATCTCAATTAGGACAATGGGTATCAAAGATGGAATCAAATAATTGAAGCATTTTGGAGGGGGCTTGACAGAGACTAAATGACTTTTTTTCTCTGGACGTAGCCTCCTTTTGTACTTTTTTAAAGTCAAATCTCAGATACCACATCTTGGTCTGACATATTTGTGCCTTTTCCCAACAGTTTTTTTCTAACTCACTATAGAGGAGGAGGTCATATTGTAACCTGCTGGCTCTTAAACTCTTTGAAGATGACCAATGTACACATATTAGTAACATAATTAGAATTTAACCCTTTTTACATTTATATATTAATTGGTACATTTTAGGTATACAATACATTTACATTTATCATTGGGTGTTTGTACCGGAACATGATGTATCTTAGTTCTTACTTTTTGCCCCATTACCTGTGCACCCTTCACCCCCACCACCCTTCCCTATTTACATAGACTTTGTTTCCATTTTTTAATTTTTCTTTCATGTAATTTTTCCTTTATTTTCTTCCCTTTCCCCCTCCCCTCCCACCACTCCCCCATCTTTGGACCTTTTCCTATTTCAAATTATCAATTATTCGTTTTAAACATGTTCATCCTTATTTACACTTTCAGTTTCTCACACTAGAGATACTATTCAGTATTTACATATGTGTGTCTTATTTATTTCACTTAAGAGTATGGCCTCAATATGCATCCATTTAGCTATAAATGTCTCTAGTTTCTCATTCTTTATGGCTGAG
>NW_004624735.1:722368-750028 GCF_000247695.1 Heterocephalus glaber | reverse complement strand
ATGGTGGCTCAGAAGCCCCTCCCCCTGGGCCGGGAGTAGTGGGAGGGATGTTGGCCTGGAATCCCTTTCCTCTGGACTGGGAGCAGTGGGAGGGATGGTGACCGGGAACCTCTTCCTCTGGATCAGGAGTTGTGGGAGGATGGCTCAGAAGCCTCTACCTCTGGGCCAGGAACAGTGGGACTCAGTACCTTGGTCTGGTGGTCTGGTGTCCTCTGCGTCTTTGTAGTGTGGAACCAGGTGGCTGCCTGCAGCGGGGTGATTCCCTGTCTTCCACGTGACTCAGGACCTCGGTAGGGTGTGCGCAGACCTGCCTGTCTGCAGTGGGCTGATTTGGCTTGTGTTCCGTGCGACTGGGGACCTCGGTAGGGTGTCAGCAGACTTGCCTCTCTGCAACGGGCTGGTTCGGCATGTTCTATGCAACTCAGGACCTTGGTAGGGCATGCACAGACCTGCCTGTCTGCAAGGGGCTGATTTGGCATGTGTCCTGCGCAGCTGGGGACCTCCTTTGGGTGTGGGCAGACCTGCCTGTCTGCAGAGAGGTGATTCAGCATCTTCCACGTGACTCAGGACCTCGGTAGGGTGTGCACAGACCTGCCTGTCTGCAGCGGGCTGATTCAGCGTGTTCTGTGGGACTCAGGACATCGGTAGGGCATGGGCAGACCTGCCTCTCAGGTGTTCTTTGTCATGGAAGTATCTAATTGCCCTATAGATTTTGAAAGATAATTTTGCAGGATACAACAGTCTAGGTTGGAAGATATTTTCTTTTAGGGCTTGAAATACTTCACTCCAGGCTCTCCTTATTTGAAGTTTGTGTTGAGAAATCTGCCATGATTCTGATGGGCTTTCCTTTATAGGTGATTTGTTTCTTTTCTCTAAATGCCTGTTGAATTTTGTTCTTCTGTTGGGTTTCTAGGATCTTGACTATTATATGTCTAGATATAGATTTTTTTTTTTATTGTGGCTGGGTGGAGTTCTATATGCCTCACTTATCTGTATGTCCAATTTTCTACCTCTGTCTGGGAAGTTTTCTACTATTACTTCTGTGAACAGTTTTTTTTATGTCAATTGTACTTTCTCCTGTTTTTTTTGGACTCTTATCAGTCTTACGTTATTCTTCTTTGCATCATCTAGCAGCTGTTGAATTGATTTCTCATGGTCCCTTACTATCTTTAAGAAATCTCTATCTTCATGGTCCTTAATTGCAATCCTGTCTTCTATATCTGATATTCTGTCTTCAGATTCTCTTAGTCTGCTCTGCATGCTTTCAATGGAGTTTTTAATCTCCTGAATATCTGTTTGAATCTGTTTCATGGATTCCATTTCTTTCTTATGTTGATGATCATGTTTTCTATTTCTTTCTTATGCTGAGCATTCATGACTTCCAGCATGTTTCTGATCTCATTTATTTTCTTGTCTGTTTCTGCTCTATAGCCTCTAATCATGTCTTTCACTCTACCCACCATCTCTGTATTTATCTGGGAGATTATTTCTGCTTTGAATTTTTCTAGAGCCTCATGTATCTGCTTTGTTACTTCCTGTGCTATCAGTTCAGGGTGTCTAGGTGGTTGATTATCCTACTTTTCCGTGTCATTTCTCCCAGAATTTCCTTTTTGTGGCTGGAAGCCTGTGTTTGTGCCTTGCTTAAATGTCTTCTCATTTTTGTTTTTGGTACTGTCCTTGGTTTAATTCCCTGGTTGATATTTCAAAATTGCTTAATGCAGGTATCTTTGTTGCTTGTGTTTAAAACCCTTGTGGAATGATTGCTTTTCAGAAGTGTCTTCTAAATATGGCTTGTGTTTAGGTTTTGAGGCTCTAATGACTCTGAGGCTATTTTATTTTCCTTATACCAGGAAGGAAAACTGATTAGATCAATCACAACATGTTAGGCCAGTGTTACAATCAGCAATACCATAGCATCAAGCGCAGCTTAGAAAATGACAATTTGTGGTAGTTATTAATCCATCACATTTAACTATGTGAAGTATAATCCCCTGTGCCTCTGTAGTGTGGAACCAGGTAGCAGAAGAGCCAGAAGGTGGTGGTGGGGGGATAGAATTGGGCCTTGCAGGTGCCCGAGCAACTAAGCAAACATTGGATGAAGGTGGGGCTCCAGGCGAGTCCCAGGATGTCACCATGCCATGGGCAGGAACCAGAACACAGGTAAGGAGCTTCAGGCTGCTTGGCTGACCTGCAGAGAGAAGCACTGGAAGAAGTCATGGCTTCAAGCTGCTCCCAGGACCTCACTGTGCCGTGGGCAGGAATCTGAACCAGAATTTAACCCTTTGATGACAACCAGTGTAAACATATTTAAACTTTTCATAACAAACTTGAAACCAACCAACAAACATACATATTTTCTTCTTCTTTTTTTTTGGTACTGGGGATTAAACTCAGGTCCTTGCACTTGCGCAGCAGGTGGTGAAACCACTGAGCTAAATCCCAGCCCCATACATATTTTCTTGATAAATAATTTTTGCACATCTTTTGACATACCTAAACCTTCTGGTCTTTTATATTATTTTCTTTCTAAAAAGACAAACATGGGGCTGGGGATTTAGTTCAGTGGTTCCACCTCCTGCCTTGCAAGTGGAAGGATCCGAGTTCAATCCCTGATACCAAAACAAATAAAAAATAAATAAATAAATAAATAGACAAACATTCAAAATTTCTTATATCAAAATTGCATCTCTTATAGCTTTTTAATATTTTTTATCTCACTATAGACCTTTTGTCACGAACTTGTCTTTAGCTGTTAAAACTTTGAAGTGTTCCTTTTTTATTCTCAGATTGCTACACTTTAAATTTGGTTGGCTCACAATAGAACCATAGTGACCTTGAGGGTTTTTTTTAAATCAACAAAGTTCAGAAAGGTGCAAGGTAACCCTATAATTACAATTGAAGAATTTTCAATGTACAAGAAATATTTTAAGCACACCAATTAAACATCAATTCAAACTGAAACACAGATACATTTATCAATTAGCTAAAATTTGTAACAATTTCTCTTATAAAATTTCTTACTTTCTCTGGCTTTGTTTTATGCCCTTCAGAGCTTTCTTAGCTGTTTTCAATCTGTTACTTATTTTCTCTTTTCAGTCCTTTTTTCCAACTTGAGTTCAAGCCCTATTTGATCCTCTCTGAGTCTGACCACAGCACGCACCCTCTGGTGCACTAAAGTCAAGCAGTTCTCATGCTTTTGTCCCCACCTCCTCTGCACCTGTGAATTTAGCAACACAAAAGGAGGGGGAAAGTCTAAATTCTCTCTGTGATCTGAAAGGACCGGTTTCTTTCCAGCACCATCCTCATTCTGATGGAAGATCAGGATATTGTTTTTTGCTTCCAGGGCCCACATATGAAGCCAAGGAGGTATTCTGTGGCACAATTTGAGCCATAAATCAATATAGGGAGATTTATCTGGATGTTCCCATCCAGGGGTGGTGACTGTTAGCCAGACGGACCAGAGGAGACCCTCATCTAGGGATCTCTCATTTGGCCAAGCTGGGCAAAGTGTGGGCCATTCTAACTCATAAAAGGCTCTATGTTTTTGGGGTTTCATCTTAATACCATAGTTTCCAGTAAAACCTTTTAAAAAAATTCTTAAGCATGCATTTCAAAACAGTAGGATGAGATATTCCTGTCCCCATGGTGAGCTGATCAAAGTGTTGGTGTGTGTATGGGTACCCTTGTATGGAGATGCAAGACAAACAAAGGTGGGGGATCACTCTTTTGCCTGCCTGGCTGCAGGCCTCTTGGTCACTTTAAGGTCCATTCAGGCTAAGTTGGGCTGTTGCTTAAGCTCACCATTGTGCCTTTGTTAAACGTGACCACACCCATTCTGTGACTCAGGGAGGACTCTATCATTCCTCCCTTTTCCAGCAGCTATTTCCACTCATTCTCCAATCCAGAGCCCTTTCACTCGCACATTTATTCAGAAGTTATCCCATTCCCTCCCGGTGACCCCTTAACCATAACCAAAATGAATGAAAGAAGCTACCTCCCCACGTAGCAAAGCACAAGAGGTAATTAGGCCCCTGCACTATTTTTGCCCAAAGTTCACAAAGTGAACCAAAACAAATGGGAGGACCTATCTTCCTAAATGGCAAAGCACAAGGGGTGATCAGGCCTCTGTGCTGTATTCTCCCAAAGTTTCAAAATACAAATTCACAAAGTGAAACCAAAGCAAAACCAAAAGTTAACAATTGGGGGGTTTTCCAGGGTTTCTCACCCAGCAAAGGAAAGAGACAGATGAGACACCTACAGCAGTAACCCTCCTTCTGTCATCTTCTGTCTTGGGTTTGGGTGATCTGCAACCAGTGAGCAGGTCTCTATGTCCTGTTGGGGAGCCTAGGAAATCAGTCCCAGGGGCATACCTTTCCTCTTGAGGAGACAGGGAGCTGCTCCCTCTGTTGGAGTTCGGGCCAATGCCCAAAACGGCCACTTCTTTCCCAATTCCCAGTCAGGGAACCAAATGTTCCAGAATCATGGAAAGAAATGTACAGAGACACAGAAGTTGGGTAAAAAACAAAGCCTTTACTCGCCAGTGAGGGGGACCACCAGAAACTCGTCTGATCAATGTCCGCCCCCTCCTTTGTTTTAACATTTCCTTTATATTTTCTTTCAGCCATTACCTCATTTCTGGTGGTCTTAGTCAGTAAAATTTCTGTTTCTCTTTTACAACTAGTTCCTGTTAATGGTTATAGTCACAGACACATAACAAACAGATGGCACCTGAAACACATACATTGTAAACTACCCAAACATTTCTGCTTTGCTTTTCTCCAGGTTAAATGTTATCTACAGTTAGGTTACAGGTCAAAGGTTCAGTTAGCCATCACTTTAAACAATAAGAGTTATGGGAAAGGTAAATCTTAAAGGAACAGATTACTTATTCTACTTCAGCTACCTTAATAACTATCCCATAGTTTAAATTTTCTCTGTCAACATTGCAGACCAGAATTTTATATTACTCAGTAATAGGTGTCCAGGATTATTTGCATTGTGAGGTCCATTCTGTGCTTAGGTTTAGGTATTAAGCAATTGAATATGTAAATGCTAATTTTGTTTGTAGGAAGATTAGAGCTATTGGTGATACTTACTGTAATCATAGGTTGCCAGACACTTGGACTTACTTGGTGGGATTTGTATCAGTTAGGCTGCATAAGAAGTAACTGTGATACTGATCAAAATACTGGTTCCTGGGCCTTATACCTTGGAAGCTGCCTTTTTTAAAAAAAGAATCTGACTCTTTACACACTTCTCATTGACTCTACTGAACTTGCTTTTTGAGTCAACCTTAAATTGATAGTGTGTTTTAACTTTTTATTCTTATAGTACCTGGAAATTTTGACACAGAAATCATCAGAATTTCTACCATGATTAAACCTGAAGGATTTATTTGTTTTCATAAATACATTTTTTCAGAATGTAAGAAAAATTATGAACATAATATATTAGCTGCATTTGAAATATCCATTAAATATATATTCAATATTGTTAATTTAATTAAAAGTTCTACTGATCAACTGATTAAGATACATTTTTGTTAATTGAGAATTAACAAAACTGTTTAAAAATCACTATATTGTTTCTTGTAGGGTGAACTTAGAAATGTTGGATCAGCCATTAAGGCTCAGAATTCTGGAGTGCAGTGAAATGATTGAGCATCTGGGGCAAGAATTGATCACAATTCACTGTCTAAATTCTGGTTTCATTGGCCAGTGGCATCTTAATGAATTGACAAGGTAGTGTGTTTTTCTGGAATCCAGAACAAGGAAAGTGAGATTGATGAATCTTATGTTATTAAGACAAACATAATATGCCTCCAGCTATTGTCAAATATTTCTTTCAATAAGGTATGAGATTTCTTGTTGCTTCTGAAGATCATTTACTCATAGAAAATGTGTTATCTTTACAGATAAAGATTCTCATCCTCCATATAGAGCAGGGAGTCCACACTTGACTGGATCTAGAATGTTTTGAAGAACCATGATGATAGGTTTGTGATAAGTGAGATCTCTCCTAGTGCTCAGAGAACTTGGCAAGTGACTGGGGAGGGAAGATTTCAGGGATCATATTCATCAATTTGAGTTGCATTAACTGAAATTTTGGGAATATTTACCAGTTTTATTAAAAGAAAAGGTCAAATTGACCAAGAAAATATTGAGGGCAGTTTCTGGGTTTTGTTTTTCTTTCTCCCAGAAGGGGGATCAAGATGTTTTAGGTAGTATGGATATGTATGTAATTCTACATCCACTCTGCTGTGCCTGTTCCCCTAGTTGGGAACTAGGCTTGTGTGGATTTCGATAGTGTTCCTCTGTCTCTCTTCTTTCTACTAGAATCTTGTCAGACATGCAGACTTGGTCACCTCTTGCTAAGTACAATCTGTAGCACTTCTGCTTATACAAAGCCCCCCAAGCACAGCACTCCCCACGACGCTGTTTTGTTGTGGACCTCTCTTTCCACTTGCTCAAGCTGCTTCCTGCTGTCTGTTCACTCCCTTTCCTATCATTCTTCACACTGCTACAAGCTTCCATTCTAAATGGCATCAATGGTCCTGTGGTGACACAATAATTTTACATGACTTTTAATGTTCTCATTTTCCTCTTCCACTCATCTCTAAGTCCTTTCCTCTGAGGTTTGAATGTGCCACCCTCCTAATTCATGTGTCAGAAAATTGATTCTAAAATTTATATGATAATGATATTTGGAGGTGGGATCTTTTATGAAGGACATGATGGCATTAATGGCTTTTTTTGTTTTGTTTTATTTTTGGTATCAGAGATCGAACTCAGGACCTTATGCTTGCAAGGCAGGTAGCAGCACCACTGAGCTAAATCCCCAGTCCAATGGCTTTTTAATAAAAAGAAATCCAAGCTACCACACTTGCTCTGTCTTGCCATGTGACGCCCTCTGCCAGATTATGATGCAGCAAGAAGGCCCTTTCTAGTTGCTGGAGCAATTCTCCAGAACTATGAGGCAACTAAATTTTGCTTTATAAATTACCTGGTCTCAGTTATTTTGGTATAGCAACAGAAAGGAGATCAAGATACCCTGTCAGTTCCACTCCCTGCAGACACACCTACACCTCCTCCTGCATGCTACATCTCTGTGTTCATTCAATTGATTTCCATTTTTTCCTCTCTGTGCCCCTATTCTTCCTACCACCTCTTCTCAGCTCAACACTTCTTTAGAGAGCCATCACTAATTGTCCTTCTACCTGAGACTGGGTAGGTGTCCCTTATGTGGGTTCTGCACCAATCTTGCCACATCTGCATCATTGCCCTCTTCATGTGGCATGGTTATAGTTATCGCATGTGCCTGTCTCCCTCACTTGCCTTGTCATCACACTCAGTCTTAGTGCACTCTGGACCATCATTACATCTTGTCCTGATGCTTTGGAAACTTTGCAAGATTTCCTTGAGTAGACCTTCCCTTACTTTCCTGGTAGGTGGCCTTTCTTCCAGTGATGTGTAGTTTTTAGTGACTTTCCTGTCACTGAAACATAATACTCAATATCTGAAAATTAAAGGAGGACAGGTTAATTTTGGCTGATGGTTTCAGTGCATGGTTGACTAGCTCCACGGCAGAAATGGCATAGTGAAGGGCATGACAAAAGAAAAGGTACTCAACCCAAGTCAACTAGGAAGCAGAGAGAGAAAGGAAAAGCCAGGGATAAGAATATACCCTTCCAGGTCATACTCCCAGTGACCCACCTCCAACTAGACTCCATGTCCTAACAGTACACTTAGGTACTGAACTCATCAATGGGTGAACCTACTAATGAGGATAGCATCCCCATGATCCAATCATGTTCCACACATGAGACTTTTGAGGGACATTTTAGGTCTAAACCATAACACATAGTGTACCTGGCCATCTGTTTTGACCTATTAAAGTCTGCCCTGAATTATATATGCTTTTTTTGCTCTGAATTGTGCACTCTGTGACAGGAATCCTTCCTTCAGATGTGGTCAGCATATTCATTTGAGAGATTCAGATAGAAATATGTTAGGATTAGTTTTGATGAAACACATAAGATAGGATTGATGGAACACAATGTCTCCTAATCACCAAGGTTATTTTCTTTTACTTCAAACGCTCAAACCTACACGCAGAAGGCCACTCCATGAACATCCTCCCCAATCTTTTAGCTCCCTTGGCACTGAGGATGCATTGAGAAAAGACCTTTCCTAACTGACCAGTTATCTTCACCTTCAACTCCAAATTACTTCTTTTCTACCGACTCCTAATACTATGGGTTGTCTTTGAGTTGTTGGGCAACAACCCCTTTTAAAAGAAAATATAAATGAAGATTGTTTGTGTCCCAAAGGGAAACCGAAGTTATGCAATAGGCTCCTTCCCGAAGAATCCAAGACTGGAGCATCAAGAGCTTCTCTTTGGCCCCACATGAGGGCATTTCCAGAGCTCACAGTTTCCTTTGGCAAAGTCCACAACTCTAGAAGCTCAATAGAAGGTCTTGATATCATTTCAGCCATGTAGTCTGCTGTTTCTCTGTCTCTGTGTCACATCAAACATTATACACATATTGAAACTAATAAATACCAGAAGGAACAAAAGTACTTTAGTTCTTTTGGAACATGTAGCCCATTTCTAAAGCAATATATAATATACAGGAGGAGTATAACTTTAATCATTCATTCAAAAAATCTGTTTGAGTACCTATAATTAGTGACTGTAGCTCTATAAACTTACGTGTTAGTATGTTGTGATGTTATGGCCAATATTCATCAAGTAGCATATGTAATGTTTGCACCTACTCTTATTGTACAGAAGCAAAGAAAGTGAAGTCTGCTCTTCACATTGAATAGTTACCTGGTCTTTATGGTTTTTGTTCACTTACAATTCAAAGAAAATCTCAACATCAATTCAGGCATGACACTTCTTTAATAGGTAGATTAGATCTACATTTAATGTCCCCATAAAATGCCCTGTAGCTCAAGGGTTAGAGCTCTGGTCTCATAGATTCAACCTCTTCTCCCATTAGGGATTTTCTTTTTATTCCAACTTTATCAGAACTCTGAAAAATTGTCCTTTTTTATTAGCATTATGGTCTTTTTGGCATTTTAGAAGTATTTTAAATAATGACTGTGCAAAAAATGCCGTAATATTTGGAATTCAGCCCTTTCATTATACCATTCAACAAGAAAAGCTTATGAAAAAAGCTGCAGGAAGATATTTAAAAGTAAATATCCTGGAGATATTTTTCCTTTCACCTGTGAATCTAAACAATTGACAGTATCTATTTTATCTGTAGCTCCAGCCCTCCTCAGTTTATTTTGACTCATTTCTCCAATAAGTTGTCCTTTCTGCCCAGGTATTCCACATAGCCACTTTCCAACTTATTTTGTTTCAAACCTTTGTTTGACTGGGTGATTCCTGTACCAATCCACACTATTCTGGAAGGAGAAGGTGATGTACTACAAAGTACATCCATGGTCACATAATTCTAAAGAGCTTTCTTGGAAAGAATCAGAAATTTCTCTTTACTGGTAGAAAAAGACTGAAGACCTGTAGTAGCCTTGAAAATTGCCACTGTTGTTTTTTCTATTTAGAATGGTTCTCAGATAAAATGACAGCCTGCACCATTCCAGAACAATGGAATCACCTTAGGGCAGAGACTATAGCTTTATTTTTTCCCCAGGAGCACCCCTCAGTCTACTGCCTGTTTCTAGTCCTAAAAGATATGGCAAAATTAAGAAGTAACCAGTTATTCTTAGTAGCACCCACAGCATTTGTTCTTAGTCATTACTGCAGATATTTACTAATGAGATGTTTACTACAATGCAACTAAAATATACAGAAATGTAAAATGTGGTTCTTGTCTTCTGCATGGGCTCATTTTCTTTGAAGAGATAAGATGTGGGCCCCTTGCTAATATTATAAATTGCTAATATTATAACTAAAAATGTGCTAATCATATAGTTAACATCTCCACGGAATTCTGATTTTTATTTTCTTACTATAATGAAGTTGAACATTTTTTCATAGGGAGCCACATCTATTTTTTAAATTGTACAATTGTTTTCAGCCCCTTTAAAAAATAACATTGTTGGTATTTTTTCTTATTTACCTTTATACTTTGTATATTAAAGGCTATCAAAATTTTCTGAGAAATAAGTTACAAATATTTTCTCTGGTTTCCATTTTTTAATTTTCAAGTTATTTCTGCAACAGTGTGATTATTTAAACTATATTTATTGTTACCTATATATTATAAATTTGCTTCTATTTAAAGTTAGGTTTCTACCTTGATGACCCCAACAAACATAAGGCAGATTGTTCTTAAAAACTTAAGATTTTCTGTAAATGACAGAGAGATTGGAAAAATACTGTAAAGGGATGATGTAACAGGTGAGCAAAGGGCTTTGGGGTGCTGGGTCAGCTACAGGGGAACTGCCTGGGAGGTGGCTGGGTACAACTTCCCTGCCACACAGAAGCTAGAAGAAGCTGCATGAGCAGAGCTCTCCCTTGCCTGTGTTGTTCTGTGAATGGCAATCACACAGGATTAATATATCCTTCAAATAGAAGGAGCTTCATACTGATTCACAGTGTTTGGAAACTGAAGCTCTTTGGCAGGTTGAGTTAGCTACATGGAAATGTCCAGCTGGTAATGGAAAAGGTTTGGGAACAAAGATGGAAAAGTGACATGTCATCAGGGGTTGGTTAAAGCACTGTGTCTGAGCTCCAGGTGCATTGCAGAATGGCTGTGTAGCCCCAGGAAATCACTTCCTATCATTCCATTTGATTTTCTTTATCTGCAAAGTGGGATAATACTCTTTTCCATGTTACTTAGCAGCACTACTGATAGCAAATAAGGTGACTTCCTGAAAAGTAGATTGCAGAGTGGTAGAGAAGCATGTACTGACACCATGACATGTGACAGTGGAGCCAGGCACCTTCTCCCGAGAGAAAGGAGTGTGCATCCACCTTGAGCTCAAAGATCTGGCCACAATCCAGGGCCACAAGGGAGCAGCTCTTTCCCTTCTTGTCTGTGTGCTCCTGTCAGGCATGGCCAGTAGCCTGTGTCAAGTGTATTAGTGTCATTTCTAAATATCCATTTTTAATATACTTCTAAACTGTTGTTTTCATTTCTCTAATTTTAATGTAAATAACCTCACTCTGCAAATGACTGCCTGGATATTCTTCTGGCTTAAAAACTGGAAAGATCTGCCTTGAAAGGGACTCCTCTGTTCATTTCTGCTGGTTTACCAGGCTGGACTAATGAGGCTGTTTTGTGTCTGCTAAAGGAAAATGCTTTAACCTATAAACTCCAAGTTGAAGAAAGAAAATGATGAAATTCAAATTATTTCCTCTTTCTGTTTATGTAAGCCTTTCAGTGAGAAGCTGACAAAGCATTTTGTGGATGTGAAATCCTTTGGGATTCGGCAAACATCCTTGGAAATCTGGCATAAGATCCTAGGCCAAATTTTAAAATGCAAAGAAAGAGGAATGAAAGCTCAGTTGCAAAAGAGATGAATTTATTTCATAATACATCGTTTTTTGATGCATTTTTTATGCTTATGAGAATTTATCTACTGGAAAAAGACATAGTTAAAAGGAAGTAGCCTATTGTGACAAGAAGGGAGGCCACTGGGGCTGTTCAGGAGCCCCCACCCTTACATGTAAGCTTAGAGCCTTTACTTATTTAAAAGATGATAAAATGAATATAATACTAGAGATTGAAAAAATTATCACTCCTGTCAGGCCTATCAAACTATGTGACAGTAGAACTCAGACAGAAGCTTGCTCTAACTCATTAAGTTCTGTCTGGCTTAAAAACCCATTACATAAATTAAAGACCATGATAGCCATTCCAATTAAAACAGACTTAAAAAGAGCTAATTAAATAAATATTTATTCAAAATCAAAAAAATTTCATATCCATAAAATGACATCAATGTTATTAACTATTCTTCAGTGGTGAGGAACATTTATTTGATCTCAGATCTCATTCCTAATTTTGATGTCCAGGATTCTTGGAGCTGAATTTCTGGTACATGAGCCAAGTTTGGATTTCATCTGGGCTTCTTGAATTTGACCTTTTGTGTACAAAATCCCTGAGCTTCTGTTCTCTTCTCCACCTTCCATGAGGCCCCTCTTCTGGTCTTAGGGAATTTGGCCTGGATTCCTATCATATTGTTCTTTCCCTTCCTAGGTCCAGCCTGTTCCTCTGCTGGAAGACTGATCTCTGCTATCTCAGTGCAGCAGATACCTCACTTTGCATAGACCCTACCCATTTCATCTAGCTAGGAAATGGTTGTAGGCAAAAGCAGGGAACGCAGAGCTGGCTTTACTTTTCCTTTCTTAGACACCATGTTCTCACTACTTACTGATCAAAGTGGCCCTGTTTTAGACTTGTTTTCTGGTTATTTTGTTGAGTGTGAGTCTAGTTTCAGTTAAAATAGTTTTCTCACGGTATTCTCAACTACTGTCTGTGGATCTCAGGGCATCATTGGATGTATTATAGGGGCCTTGGAGTTTGCTAAGATGCATTTTAAATTTTATTTCTACATTGATCATAACTATTAAATATGAATATTCAGTATCATTTGAATGTCTAATTTATAACCAAGCCCTATCACATTTTTAAGGTATACACACCATGTATATCTGTGTCTAAAATTATATTGGCATCAGTATATGATTTTAATTATACTTGTCAATGAGTAAATCATGGGCATGGACTTTAAAAGGTGATGTGGTTGGGCCAAACAAAAACCAAACAGCCTTATAGTTTGCTATATAAAAGTTTTATAATCAATTCATTGGTAATAATGGTTCATGAAATATTTCCATTGTGCTTTACAGTTCACAAATGTTTGTGACAGATTCCATTTATTCTGAAACAATAGAGAGAGGGAGATGGTGGTTTCTCTTGCATGTTAGAGAAACTGAGGCTGGGCATACAGCTCATCAGCATACGTCTGATCTGGTACACAGGGTTAACTCTGGTGCAATATCTTTCCCATATTCATCTTACATAGAAATATGGTGCAAAGAGAGGTGAGAGTGACCTTGTTTACTTTTAGGGTGAAAAGCAGAAATGAGACCATCACATGCAATGACACAGTACAATATTACTCAAATTTAGGTTGTGAATTCATCTTTTTAAAAGCCGAACCCAAAGAAAAACAAAATCCTTTAAACCCCTATGTGTTGATTTCAATTACTTTTATTATAATGGTTCATAATATGCACACATGACACATAAGATATAAAATGTTCATGTTTCTAGTTCTAATATTACTCTAAACCAAAAACAAAGTTATAAACTAAATAAAAACAACACTAAAAGACAAAATTGAAATCATCTACATGAATTTAATGAAATCGATTATGCTGCTTTCTAAACATAAATCATGAATTCCTAGAGTTCCTACATTGGGGTGCAAATTCTTTGCAGTTTGACACATTTATATTACCATGTGTCTTTGCTCTGTAGAAGTGTTCTAGCAAAATATCATGGACTGGTCATCTTAACAACAGAAATTTATTTTCCTCACAGTTCTAGTGGTTGTAAGTCCAAGATCAAGTTGCCAGCACATTCAGTTTACAGATGACATGCTTCACGGTGTCCTTATAAATTGGACAAATGAGCTTCCTTGAGCTTGTTTTCTGAGAACAGGAACCTTATTCATGAGGGTTCCACATTCATGATTCAATCACTCTCAAAGGCCTCCTGATACCATTACCTTGGGAGTTGGAAAGTCAATACATGAATTTAGAGGTGACATGAACATTCAGACATGGGACCATATAGCACCTGAAAACTATTTCTCCCTCAGCTTTTCTTTAATCAATTATATTATTTTGGATCAAAAATGACACGAAAATGTTTTTATTTCTAAGAAAATGTGAGTTAATGCATTAAGTGTAGAGGTACAGATTAATTCAAAGGATTAAATATTTCATAGGGATTTAAATACCATTAAAAATCTTCCAAGAGCACCTGCCTCAAAAGCACAAGGTCCCAAGTTTGATCCCTACCAAAAAAAAATCTTCCAAGAAAAAAATTATTGTTTTCCTCACAATAAACTATTAGTCCCATTTTAAAAAGAATGAAAAGTATGTTGAATGAATGAAAGCAGGTATCTAGAAAAATATTTATAATATTGTATATTAAATTCAGTACTAAATGAATATCTAAACAGCACAATGGAAAAGAGATTTATTTTATTTGGGACAAGTACAGAAGGATCCACCAAGGAGAAAATTTCTGAGCTAGTGATATGGCTTATATCGCCTCATGTACTCATACATAGGTGGGGCTTTTCAGAGCTGGCTGGATCTAGGGTGTATGACACTGGGATTAATGGTGGGTGGTACTAAATTAGTCTACTGGTTAGAAGTAGCATAGTTCTGTGTGTGGGTGAATGAATTTACTGAAGATAGAAGCTCACTGTGGACCTTGGTCATAAACCCAAAAGGCTTGTAGGGTGGGATAAAAGGAAAAGGCAGACTTCTTATTTGCAGCTGCTTGCTGCTTTGCTACTGCTGCTTGCTGATCCACTGTCTTCTGCCTGCTCTGCCATGGTCTGTTTCTCTTTTGGAATGTTCCTCTGCCACATTATGCTGCCTTGGAGCTGATGAATATGGACGGAAAACTCTACAAACTGTGAGCTGAAGTGTACCTTTCCTCTTTTAACTTTGGTGTTCAATACTGTATTTTGTCTCAGCAATGAAAAAAGTAACTTAGACAACTGGATTTTGAAGTATGGCTAGAAGTTTCCTATACAGATAAGGAGACATCTTCGTAGCAAAGAGAACACCACATGAAAAAGCAAAGAGATGCAAGGTCATAGTGGGCTTAAAAAGCAAGACTATTATGAAACTCCTGGAGTTAATAGGAATCAGAGAGCACTGCAAAAGAGAATAAAGGCAGATGGTGGCTGAGGAGCCTTTTCAGTCTAGTTAAGGAGCTTGAATTTCAGCCTGGAGTGATAATGAGTCATTATGGTAAGTGATTCTTTCTGGGCAAGCAACTGTGGTGTGGGGTTCTGCTTTAAGAGAAAAGTATCAAGAAGGAATGAGTATGCGAAGAAGCATATAGCAGAGGAGTCCCTGGATGTGTGTGCAATCAGTCCTCTGTAGCCCCAGGTTCCACAGCACCATTCAACCAACCTTGGGTAGAAAGTAACAAATGCATCTGCACTGAAAATGACATTTTCTTGTCATTAAGCAGTACAATGTAACAACTATTAACATAGCATTTACATTGTACTGTAAGTAACTTAGAGATGATCTGAAATGTATGGGAGGAGGTGTGAACGTGCTGTGTAAACACTGCACCCTTTTATATATGGGTCTTGAGCATCTGCAGATTTTGGTATCTGGGGAGAATCCCAGAACCAATCTCTGGAGGTACTGATGGTGAACTATTTTTTTCAATTTGAGAAGAATAAAAAAGAGGAAGATAATTTCGAGGACTTGGAACTGGCTTTTCAGTTACTGGTTTTATTTTAAAGTGAGAAAAATGAGCTTAGGGAAAGAAACTAGAAGGGAGGAATTAGGGAACCTTCCAGATGTGGCAACAGAGTGGATGAGCCAAGTCACCCCTGCCACAGATACCCACTTAGCCTCTGAGCAGACACCAGGGATACAGGGACGCTGGCACAGGGGGATGCCATGGGCTCCTGAATTGAGATGCACATTAGGACAGGAGACAATCTCAGGGCTGAGGAGGACAGGACTTGGTATTGCCTTGTGCAGGATGGCTGTCTTTCTCAGAATCATTCTGCCCACTGGCCCACCAAGCAACACCAGGGAAGGAAAGAAGTCTTCGCTCTGCATGGTGGGAGACAGATTGAAAACCACATCTGTATAAGTATGTGCAGGGTCTACACATCCTCTTTATCTTTCTCTGTCTCTGGATCTTTCTTCTCTCTGTCATGAGCACACAGGTTGAGGAAGTTCAACTGAGTTAACAAATTTCCATGTGATTCCAGAGAGAAGCCAGCCAGTCTAATCTCCTGGGCAGGAAGGTGCTCATTTTCTGAAAGAAGTGTTTACCATTCAATTCAAGAAGTTAGAAAGAAAAAAAAAATTCCCATGGAGGCAAAGGCAGGAAATAACAAAGAAAAATCAGAAGATTAAGAAAATAAAAAATAGGAACTATTACTTATTAAGCTAAAAGTTAGTTCTGTGATACATTTAATAAAATAGACATGCCTCTGGCAAGAATATAAATGAAAGGATATATGAATTTGTGAAATATACTCACATGTTATATATCATACATACACAGTATATATATGTACATAAAACATATAAATTTATATAAACCTCAGTGTAAATTCCTAAATAATTTACCACCATCAGACTCTAGTGATGATGCCAATATAAAGTTATGAACAAGTTGGCTCTATTCTGGAATCTCTGGATGATTTAACATTGAAAATCCTGTTGCAGACCTTGTATGACTATCTAATCTTGGAAAGACCATCCCCATATCTCTGTAGGACCAGAGAATGCTAATAAGAAACACAACACTGACAGGCCACCATCCAACTGACTACCCTCTCTGCCCAGTCATTTCCAAAATTCCTCTGCTGAAAAGATGTAGGAGAAAGAAATATAAATATTTCATGATATCTTCCAGGAGTCTTTTTTTTTTTTTTTTTTTAGAAAGGAAGACATTTTAGGACAACCCATTGGATATTCCTGACAGGTTATTTAGCAGAGAGGGAGCTGAGAAGCTCCAAGATCAAGAAGAGTATTTAATGCAGCTTCCTAGGTTGGGTTTTCCAGAGAACTATAGCTTCCTTTAGTCTCCTTCTGTGAGTAAGCCATTGTGGAATAGGCATAAAAAACAGTGCCAATTTTATTTAAGCTTTCAAATAACCAACTCTTTGATTCATTGAGTCTGCATATTAATTTCTTAGTCTCAATTTCATTAATTTCTGCTCTGATCTTTATAATTTCCTCCCTCATATGTGCTTTGAGCTTGACTTGCTCTTCTTCTAGAAGTTTGAGTTTCGAAATTACGTTGTTTATTTGAGTTCGCTCTGTTTTCCTAATGTGGGAATTCAATGCTATAAATTTCCCTTGTAGGGCTGCTTTAATTTCATCCCATAAGTTCCAGTATGTTGTTTTGGCATTATCATTTAATTGTAGAAACTATCCAATTTCTTCTTTAATTTCATCTGTGACCCATTGGTTGTTCAGGAAGGTGTTATTTAATTTTGTGGTTTCTTTTGGCATTGATTGCTAATTTTATTGAACTATGGTTTGATAATATGCATGAGATAATTTCAATTACTTTGCATTTACTTAAGCATGTTTTATAAGCTAGTATGTGGTCTATTTTGGAGAATGTCCCATACACAGTTCAGAAGAATGTGTGCTCTGATGTTGTTGGGTGGAACACTCTGTAGACATCTACTAAGTCCATTTGTTCACAAGTTTGGTTCAGTTCTGATATTTCACTGTTGAAACCTAGATCACACAGGAAATATTACAAAGAATCAACAACTGGGATCTCATCTTATTAAAAAGCTTCTGCATAGTAAAATAAATCATCAAAAGAGTGAAAAGACAACCCACAGAGTGGGGAAAAAGTTTGCCAGCTGTTCCTCAAATATTTATATCTAGAAAATATAAAGAACTCAAAAAAACAGACCCCCAAATTTAAAGACCCAATCCCAAAAACGGGCCTCTGAAATGCATAGATGCTTCTCAGATGAAGTACACATGACAAATAAATATATGAGTGTTCAACATCACTGGTCATTCATGAGATGCCAATTAAAACAACACTGAGATTCCATCTCACCCCAGAAAGAATGGCTGTTATCAAGAAATCAACCAGTGGACTGGGGATTTAGCTTAGTGGTTCTGGTGCCTGGCTCACAAGTGCGAGATCCCAAGTTCAATCCCCGGGACAAAAAAAAAAAAAAAAATTGGGGAATTTTGCTCCTTTCCTCCCATCACATTAAAGCCAAGGCCTTCATCAGTCTTTGGCAGTTCGACTACACGAGGGTGGAAGTGGCCTTCGCTAGCTCCAAAAGCTGCAACTGTTGCCTTTGCTGTGGCCCTTGCATGGAATTCAGGACAGCCATTAACAGTTATCGTTTCATGCATATATTGATATCATATTTTACTAGAGAGAGGTGGGGATATGGGTGGGGCAGTGAGGACCCTGAATGTTATGTAAAATAGGTTTACAAAAGAGACAAGCATGACATAGGGCATAAATGGAGACAATATGAGTGTCATACAGTTTGAAAGATAGTTCTCATTTTTATAAGAATTAATTTAATAAAACATGTATTTTAGTTATCATTTATCAAAGGAATATTAGAGCAGTACCACAAGATTCTCATAAAAGGAAATCATTGCACCCTTATAATAAGAAAATGGTTCTTGCAACACATTTCAATACATTGTATTAATTTGGATCTTAAGGTAAGTATGTTATTGTTTAGCTGAACATTGTTTAAATATCCAGATAATATGAACTCTTATAGTTTCACATCAATATCATCATGGCATTACAGAAGCAACTATCAAATGAGCAGATCCTTCAAATTTCAGTTTTCTAGAAGTTTTGTATTTTTATGCTTCTTTCACATAATGTTCAGTGCTGATAAATGTCTGCCAGGTTGTCAAAGCGAAGGAGCAATCCATCATATCTATGGAATCTAAGATTACAGTGTATGTCACATTGGTCTTACAAACAAATGACTAAAACTGAATTTGTTAAAACGTAAACCTTCCCTTGAATTTTTAATGAAAAGTAACCATCCCTAGACTTACAGAGGCCATTTGTTGTTCTCTTATGTTTCACAGAAATCAAAGGGAAAGAAAAAATTACTAAAAAAAAGAAAAGAAAAGAAAGAAATCAACCAATAACAAATGCTGGTGGGACTGTGGGGAAAAAGGAACCCTGCTCCACTGTTAATGAGAGTATAGACTGGTGCAACCACTGTGAAAATTGGTGTGAAGACTTCTCAAAAAACTAAAACTAGAGGTTCCATTTGACCCAGTTATTCCTCTTCTTGGTATCTTCTTAAAAGAATTAAAAGCATCATACCACAGTGATATATGCATACCCATGTTTATAGTGACACAGTTTGTAATAGCTAAATCTTGGAAACAGCCCATGTGCCCATCAACCAATGAATAGATAAAGATGTGGGAGTTTTTATACAATGGAGTACACTCTGCCATTAAGAAGGATAAATGAGACATTTCTAGGTAGATGGATGCACTTAGAGACCATATTCTTAAGTGAAATAAATTGAACACACATGTTCAAATACTGCATAGTTTCTCTGGTGTGAGAAACCAAAAGTGTAAATAAGGACCAAAATGTATAATACATATTGTGAAATAGAAAGAAAATGTTCAAATGGGAAGGTGAACTATGGGGGGGATAGAAGAAAAAAGGAGAAAAAAAGCAAAAAATGGAAACAAAGCTTTTGTAAATGAGGGGAAGCAGGCTTGAAGGGAGGGGAAGGAAATGGGTAAAAAAGAAGAATCAAGATATGTCATGTACAAGTACAAATTCCCTATGATGAATGTGATTATTATGTATATCTAAAATGTACCAATAAAATTAACTTAAAAAGAAAGAATGTTGACATTACTGGAACATATAACAGCTCTGTCTCATCTAGTTAACAATGAGGACAGCAGAGGGTAGTGACTTGGTACAGAATTAGTGTGAAACACAGCCTTCTTAACATGGATATCTCAAAAAATGCACAACAGATTCAATAAAATTCAACATTCACAAATTTTAAAACAATAACAAAAGCCCTTAGCAAACTGAAAGTATAAGAGTATTTTCTTAACTTGATAGAGAATATTTACCAGAAACCTATAGTAAACAATAAGAAATGGTTGAAAGAATATGCATCAGAATAGAAGAATTAAAATTGTGTTTATTTACAGGCAATATGATTATACACGGAAAATGAAAGAGAATTAATAGAAATAAATAAGATTTAGATATAAGCTGGATTTATATAAAGCTCAACTACATCCCCATATACCAATAACCACTAATTAGAAAGTAAATTGAAAGAAAATATTGTAAAGTTGAAGAAATAAATCCAAATCCAATAAAGATATAATGAAAAATGGAATCATTTAAAATATAGAATTTGCTTAAATATATGGAAAGTAGGGCCAGGGATTTAGCTCAGTGGTTCTGGCACCTGCCTCACAAGCACAAGGACCCAAGTTCTATCCCTGGTACCCCCCCAAAAAATATATATATGGAAAGCAATACCAAATTTATGGATGAGATAATAGTCATATAAATCTAAATAATTAACTTTGATTTAATAAAATATCAACAAAACTATAAATCTTCTCCCCCCCCCCGTTTGTGAATTTGGTATAGAAGTTTATAGTAGAATTCCTGCAACATTAGCAAAGACCACGAATAGCAAAGACAATTTACAGAACATCTGGGAGCAGCCTTCCTAGACCAACATGTATTTTAAAGCTTAGTAATTCAGACCACACAGTATTGGCACAGTTTTAACTAAATGGAGTAAGGGAAAGCAAAGGGCCTGGAAATAAGCCCAAGGGTATTATCAATGCAGTATCACAAACCAGTAGTTAGGGATTAACTTTTAATAAGTTGAGCAGTTACTAACAATAGTAAAGAAGATAAAAGCTGCTCTCTGCAAGTAAGGGGGAGAGGATTAGACGGAGGCAGTCTCTGTACTTAGGTTACAGTTTGTTAAATAGGAACTCAGTGCATAATAAAATCAAAACTCAGGGACAGAGAGAGAGAGAGCGAGCGAGCACTAGTGCATAGTTGACCACAAGCCAACTTATCACACCACACCTAAATAAGGCAAATGCCTACCCAGGGCCAATCTGGAAATTTCTCTCCTTTGCTTCCAGGTCTGGCTTGTACAAGCTCATTGCTCTTACTTCTGGGTAACCTCTTTGAACCTCTTCTGGTTCTGAGTTCTTGATTCATGAATTATTCTTTCCTCAAGTAAACTCTTTAGATTTTCTAATTTAAAAAAATATCATATACACAGACTTGGGGGTAGCTCAGTGATAGGGCACTTGCCTAGAATGTGTGAGACCCTCAGAGAAAACCTGGGTACAACCATCAGCACTGAAAAAAAGTGAAAAGAAAATCCTTCCCTAAAATAAATTATATACAAAAATAAATACTGTTATAAAATACCAAAAGTGAAAAATAAAGCCTTAGAAACATTAGAAGAAAACATAAGTAAATATTTTTGTTTGGTTGGTTTTTATTTTTTATAAGTGAATATTGTTGTTCACCATGCTAAGGAAAGATCATGACCAAGACACAAAGATTAAAAGTTTGGAATATATTCAAAATTTAAAATGTTTGTATAATAAAGTACAATGCATTTAAATTAAATATAAGCCCCTCTGAGAGGCTACTTGGAATCATACAGATAAAACATTAATGTACAGATTAAACTTAGAAAATTCATATAATAAGCTATTAATATCCCTAAGAAAGAAAAAAATACTGATAGGTAAATGGACAATGGATTTAAACAAGTAATTCACAGAAGAAACCCAGCTTCAGGCAAAGAGGAAATATTCCTTAGTCTTGACACTGAATTTTAGGTAGGAGGGGGAGAACAAACAAGAAAGGGAAATGACAGTGATGGGTGAGAAATATTCAAGTAACAGGCACTGTAATTCACATTAATCATGGGAGACAGTAAAAGCAACAGGACTGATTAATGGTCAGTTGAAAAAAATTGGGAGAATGAATAGTGTAAATGAAAAATGCAGTGGGAATGAAGAAATGAACAGCTGGCTGTGTTTGGTCAATGATGAGAAAATGAACTCTTAACACTGAAGGTTTCAGAGGTTTGATAAATCATGCTAAGCCCAGAGTTTGTCCATGAAGGTGGTAATTGGAGGGGAGTGAAGATCACTGGACTAGAGAAGGCAAAGGGGTGGTGAAAGAGCCCACCAAATATGGAAATTGCTAGAATGAGAGATTGTTTGGGCGAAAAGTAGTGTCTAAAAACTTGCCATCTTACTTGATCTCAAAAAATTTCATGTCCATTATGAATTAGTAGTGGAAAAAAATAAAGTAAAATCTTTGTCTTTTGTAGATCAAGCTTAGCAAGTAATTTTTTCCTTGTGTATTGACCTCTTAGTTAATACAAGTAGAAAACGGAATTGACACTTAAAAGTCATGGCCCGCTTAAAGACAGGAACATGGCTGAGAATGGCATAGGTTATTTTGTCACTGTGCAGGCATGGTAGAGATCCCTACACAAACTAAGATGGCTATGACAGGATAGGTGATAGAACTTTAAGGGGCCACTGTGGGATGCACGGTTTGTTTTTGACTGAAGCATTGTGTGGTACATGTCTGTATTCTATTTGCCTTGAAAATAGAAAAACCTTTATTTAGATGAGATAGAATATTGGTAGTAATTAGCAGCTGTCATTATAAAATTGGTGAATCTTCATACATTTTCTCTTAAGTTTCTATAAACTGCTTGATTGATCTTTGATCATTTTTTAAATTGTGTCCCTCCTGAAGAAAAATACCTTCACCAAAACATTGCTTCTTTTCCCTTCTCTTATAGCGTGCTTTCAATATGATTAAGTAACTACCCAAGTTTTGGGTTCTTTCTAAATCTTTTCTATGCTTGTTCTTAGCTACTGAGACTTAAAAATCAGTGTTAAACCCTTCTCCGTGGCCCTACATGAACCAGTTCTGTGAATACTGAGTATTTAGAGACTAAAATAATTTGTAGACTTGCTAGTTCTCCTTTAAGATACACTGCCAGTCTTCCTCCACAAGCTATTAGTGTCACCTTATTTAGTTATGTACGTCCCAACAGTTGACAGGCATGATGTACTTAGTGGAACTTTACACTTGATCTTAGCCAAAAGGCCGAGAAGCAATACTTAGTGGAACTTTAAACAGAGCATGGAAGCCTTTAAAAACACTGTGTATCATTGACAGTGGTAGTGTTTATGATTCCTAAGTAACTCTCATAGCAGTGGAGTTCAGAACTAGCAACTGAGACTCAAGGCACTCAGGTTCTGATCCTGGCTTCTCCCAGTTCTGTACCCACCACCAACTCTCTCGGGTTCCCAGCCTTTCAGGTTCCTAAAATCTTCAAAAATAACAGGATTATCTGAATTGTGTCAGTATTGCATTTTTAAGAAACCAAGAGAAATCAATGCAAGTTTCATGAATGTAAAAATATTCACAACCTGACAAACAGGAGACCAAAAGACATATTTAAATTTAATTGGTGCATTAAATGTTACATGGCTCACTCAGCATTCCCAATCTACTTGTTCTTTACCAGCAAGTGGCTGCTTCAGAGCTGGAGCAATGCCTCCTGGCAGGCTATAGCAGTTCACGTGGTGACTTAGGGTTTTTAAAAAGGTGCAGTGTTTTGAAATGTAAAGTAATCACTTTGTGATATGTGAAATAGTCATATGCTGCATAATGGTATTTCTATCAAAGGTGTTTGGGTTAGGGATGGACAACACATACCATGGTAGTTTCATAAGATTATATCATCAAGTAATATTATAGCCACCTTAGTTTGTGTAAATGCTCTCAGTGATGTTAGCATAAGGGTGAACTATGCCTATTGACAGTATTTCTCAGAATTCCTGTTACTAAGGTAGTCATGAGTGTGTATAAGTAACAATTAATACGGAGCTACTGTTTAACTTAATTACATATGGTCTTTCTAATTTAGATCTTGAATGTCCCTCAAAGGCTGATAAGTTAAAGGCTTGGACACCTGCCTGTGCGCGAGAGAGGTGGTGGAAACTTCAGAACTGGCACTCAGTGGGAGAGAGGTAGGTCAGCAGGAGGTGTGCCCTTTAAGGGGATATCTACCCTCCTTCCTGTCTCTTTTTTCGCTTCCTGGCTTCCCTCAGATAAACAGGGCTTCTCCACCATGCATTACCATCGTGGTGTACTGTTTCTCACAAGGACAAACCAACTGGGGCAAGTGACCATAGATAAAACCATGAGCCAAAAACAAAACTTTTTTCCTTGTAAGTTTATCTCAGATATCTGTTACAGCAATGGAAAGCTGACTAACATAGTTCATAAGTAAGAAAAAGCAGAATTTGGTTGATTTTTCTCTAAATGAAATTAAAACAATATATTAAAGAGAATTGCATTCATGTTTATGATTTAATCTGTGTCTAATCCTTATTATTAAGAACTCATAATCCCAACTTTCTTTGAGAAAGTGAAAAATCTAGGTTGTTTTGGTAAGTTTTTATGTAGTATTATTCAGATTTATTACAATTAACCTGTTTCCTAAAGCAAGTAATAGGGGAGGGCTAATTTCTAAAGGGCTGCATAAATTTCAGAGATCTTATAAGTTAGGAAGTTTGGGATTTTACTCTTAGATACTCTTAGATAGATTTCCAAGCATGGGAATTCTCAATAGCTTTTTTTTTTTTTTTAATTCTTCTATTCGTACATTTTAGGTATACAATTTCATTTATCATTGGGTGTTTGTACCTGTACATGATGTATTTTGGTTTTTATTTTTTTCCCCATTACCTGTGCACCCTTCACCCCCTCCACCCTTCCCTATTTACATAGATTTCATTTCCATTTTTTAAATTTTCTCATAATTTTTCCTTTCCCTTCTTTCCCTCCCCCTTCCCCTCCCACCACCCCTACACCTTTGGACCTTTTCCTATTTCAAATTATCAATTATTCATTTTAATCATTTTATTCCTTATTTACACTTTCAGTTTCTCACACTAGTGAAACTATTTGGTATTTACACATGAGTGTCCTATTTATTTCACTTAAGAGTATGGTCTCAATGTGCATCCATTTAGCTATAAATGTCTCTAGGTTCTTGATCTTTATGGCTGAGTAGTACTCCATTTTATATGAAAAAAGCACATCTTCTTTATCCAGTTTCCAGTTGATGGGCAGTTGGGCTGTTTCCAAGGTTTCTTTCTTATGGAAGCATCAGCATTTGCTGAAGAAAGAACAATGGATATTTCAAGGACTGTTTCTCTCTCTCTCTCTCTCTCCCCCCCCTCTGTCTCTCCCTCTCTCTCTCTGTTTCTCTGTCTCTGTCTCCCTCTGTCTCTGTCTCTGTCTCCCCCACCCCTTTTTCTTTCATTCTCAGCACAGGGCCTCAAAGCCAGGGCACTCTACCATTGAGCTACATCCCTATCCGTTTTTATTTTGAGACAAGGTCTTATTAGGTTGCCCCGGCTGTGCTTGAATTTACAGACTTTTTGCCTCAGCATTGAGAGTGGCTGGGATTAGAGATGTCCCTGCACCTGTTTTGTTAGTTCATTTCTGAATGACCAACTAGGCAGGGAGAAATATGTTAAACATGGCTGTAATGTTCAAACTGCTTGTTACACATTCTAGAATCTTGCACTTGAGTCTGCTTACATTTTACATTTTGAGACATGAAAATAATGAACCCCCAAAGAAAATATTATTCCAGTTTTGATTCTATTCTAGTTTAGATTTCAGATTAGATTGATTTCTGCTTTAGATTGATAGGATTTATGTATAAATGTATACTGGTGTATAAAATCAGTACATGCCACTGCTTAATACGTTTGCTTACGTGGGATCAAAATGCATACTTTGTCTCATTCTGCCTTGAAAAACACATCATAAATCAAATTTGTTTTACTATACAACATAAATAAAAGTTTGTTGAATCTAATTGTTAGCATTTAGGGAAAATTTTAATTTATCTAAAAGCAAAAATCCAACAATTACTGGAACAGATTATGAGCAAGAAGCACTTTGTATCCTCTCTAGTGTCTTAATTCTACTGGCACTCAAGAAATATGTTGTATGAATGAATTTTCTCCTGCTGTCTCATTATGTTATTAATATACACCCAAAAGTGAGGAATACAGGGGAAATAGAACTTTATTTTCCCCGAGAATCATCTTTAAATTACTCATCTATGAAAGCCAAATAAAGTGATAGCTTAGAGGTTTTGTGGGTGTGACATATGAAGTTCCCTCCTTCTCTTCCCTAACTCTGTAACTTTCATTCCATATCTCTGCTTTAATTCTAGTTGACATATTGGACATCAGTGTAAGAATGTGTTTAGACAAAGGATTGGTTTAATAATCAGAAGTACTTTGAGGCATTCTCCTGTTAATGCACAAATCCAGGCACATGGCAGAGATCAGCAAGGAAGATTTCCATTCTAATCCAAGTGCATCTTTTAATCATTCACTCACATCAGAGAATTTCACTCAGAGTCTGTCTCCTGAGACTATGCTTTCTTGCCAATTAAACCCTAAATGGTAAGCCTGTTTGTATATTTTGGTTACCCTGGGGAGAAAAATATCCCATGTGAGCAAATGTATCGTTATTAGTCCAGGCTGAGATATGGAGATGCACATGCCCTCCATTACCCAAATCTGGCTTTGTATTTCCAGTACTCTGTGTGACTCTTGGGTTTAATAATATAGTCATGTTCCTAGGGATCACAAATACTAAGGATATAGCATAAGCATTTTTCAAAGAATGTGATTAATTTCAAATTTTGTGCATTTATTTTTGCCAGAAAATTTTTGGCTCATCCAGTTCTTGGCATTCACCTGCAGGATTTTGGCAGATAATGCCATTTTCTATCCAAAGAAGAGATAGTTTCTACTTCTGACTATGTATAATTTGAAAATCTAAGACTTAATTATTTACCTTCTAATGTAAAAAAGCATTTTCTCTCTTAGGACTTTAATCAAATGGGGACAGTGATAGTAGAGTAGCAATGGACTACCCTCTGACTTTATGGTAACAACATAGATTTTTTATAAAGCTACATAAAATTTGGTTTCTTATTTCCATTTTTATAAATTGTATTCCTTTTATATGTCTTCTTTGTGAGTGTATCACAATTCATATTTGTGACATAATATTTTATATTAAATTGGAAAGTTGCTGGGTGTGGTGGTGTACACCTGTAAAATTCCAGCATTCTGGGAGGCTATGGCAGACAAAACAAAAGTTTGAGCCCAGCCTGGGCCACTTAGAGACTTACCGAGACTCTGTCTCAAAATTTAAAAAGAACTGGGAGTATAACTCGGTGTGAAGGCCCTGGGTCCAGCCCCCAGTACTAGAAGAAAAAAAAGGAAATGCTTTAAAGTCATGGTTTTAATTTTTTAAATTTTCCTATTTTAAGTTGCTAGATGCAGAAAAGAACCCAGTATAGCTGTTCAGAATTGCGTTTGCCTTAGCTAAATAAAGGGGTCATTTTTCTCTCATCAAGTATCTCAAGTAGGGTAGCCCAAGAGTGTAGTGGCTCCCTCATGTCCCTGAATCCCCAACCTCTCTCTAGTTTGTGGTTCCACATTTAGGGTGAGAACCATGATCTCTGTTCTAAAGAAAGCTCTAACATCATCGATTTTTTAAAAAATTAATTTTATTGGTACATTTTATTGGTACATTTTAAGTATACAATTCGTTTACATTTATCATTGGTTGTTTGTACTTGTACATGATATATCTTGGTTCTTATTTTTTTCCCCATTACCTGTGCGCCCTTCACCCCCTCCACCCTTCCCTATTTACATAGACTTTGTTTCCATTTTTAAAAAATTTTCTCATAGTTTTTCCTTTCCCTCTTTTCCTTTCCCCTTCCCCTCCCTTCACTCCTTCATCTTTGGACTTTTTTCCTATTTCAA
>NW_004624735.1:672717-703919 GCF_000247695.1 Heterocephalus glaber | reverse complement strand
GACCAGGAGCAGCAGTAGGGATGGTGACCCAAAAGCCCTTTCCTGTGGGCTAGGAGCAGCAGGAGGGATGGTGGCCGGGAAGCCCCTTCCTCTGGGCTAGGAGCAGGGGGACAGAAGGTGGCCCCAAAGCCCTTTCCTCTGGGCTGGGAGCAGCAGGAGGGATGGTGACTGGGAAGCCCCTTCCTCTGGACCAGGAGCGGTGGGAGGATGGCTCAGAAGCCCCTACCTCTGGGCCGGGAACAGTGGGACTCAGTACCTTGGTCTGGTGGTCTGTTGTCCTCTGCGTCTTTGTAGTGTGGAACCAGGTGGCTGCCCGCAGCGGGGTGATTCCCTGTCTTCGGCGGGACTCAGGACCTTGGTGGGGCGTGGGCAGACCTGCCTGTCTGCAGCGGGGTGATTCTGCGTCTTCCGCACGTCTCCCCAATCCCTTCTTTATCGACCCAACTCATTCTCTTTCCATCACAATTCTCCGGTAACTCCAAACGGCATCTAGGTTCTTCCTTGTTCTGCTGGGCCCATTATTAGTGCTTTTTCCCCAATTTTTCTAAAACACATCTGTCTCTTAGATAATTGAGGTCCTAGTCCCACTACTGCCAAAAGGCCCTCTCTTGACCTCTTGCACATACTCATTGCACTGTTCCTGGAACTCCGGACTACATCTTGTGGTTACTGTGCAGTTTGCACCTTAAGTGCTTGTGAAGCGTTATAGCGTGCTTTGAAATCCAGCATGGGATGCAACATGGAGGGAAAAACCTCTTACATAACAGAACTGGTTCTGTATTGCTTGCTATAAATAGTATTTACACATGTGCATCATTATGCTTTCAAAGTTCAGAAGTAAAAAGGCTTCCGCTGTGGTAAACGAGGAGAAGGACCTGTGGTATCCGTACATCCGTAAACGAAGTGGTGAGCTCCCTGGTTGCATGGCTGTGTTAGAGTGAGAGGAAGATCTGCTGTACAGAAAATTAAAGATTTGAAAAATGACCCCCATTTGGTAGGTTTACTTTTTAAAAAAATCATTCATTTAAATCATCTATTTTTTTTTTTTTTTTTGGTACCGGGGATCGAACTCGGGTCCTTGGGCTTGTGCAGCAGGCAGTGAAACCGCTGAGCTAAATCCCCGGCCCCTTAAATTGCCTATTTAAAGAAAATTTGAATGAGTTCATTGAAACAAAAAGCCGGCTGTTATGTCCCAAACTGGGTGATTTGCTATTTAACCTGGGTAGATAAAAAGGGAAGCCTGTGATCAAGAACATTTGGAATTACTTCCCAGACATTTGGATCTGTAGCAAAACCAGAATTGTCTAAGCAAACCTATTTTGCAAATTCTGCCAAATCCCAAATGCCAGACTCTTGGCAGACTTCTTGATAATTCAGTCTAGCTGCTGGAAATCATTTTCCAGAGACTGAGTTTTGTGATGCTACATGAAAGTGTGTTGAAAGGAAGCAAAACTGCTCAGATACCATCCTTTTAAAGAAAAATGCCAACAAGCAAATCTGCTTTGAATTTGACTGTGGGAAGATTTTGTTCATACTGCTTTTCTATCGTTTTGGTTTTGTGTCACTGCACAGTAGTATGTTGAGGGAACAGTTCTATAACTAAGTTTCTTTTCTATTTCCTGGCCTATGTTTGAAGAGAGGGATAAGCTAACCTAGCTTCTGTTCCCTATTGTATATAAATTTGTTACATTGAAATGAATACCTATAGCATATAATTGACAGATCAAAGGAGTGGAGGAATATTGTACATTGCACTCATGATATTTTTATTGACAACGAAATGAAAGTAATTTCTAAATGTGACAATTTTTGTGTAGCTGAAACATAATTTCAAAGGTTAAGGGTTAAAAAATCTAAATAATGTACCAAATTTTTATTTAGGGAGAAAATCTTTAAATGATTCTGTAATTTTAGAGTTAGTTTGGAAATATCACATGAACTTGGGACCTGAAAACCAAAAACACAACTTTTCTGGCCCTCACTAAAGTGGTCTAATCATTTGACCAATAGCAGTATTCATGCGAAATCACTGGAAACATACTCTTTTCTAGGATTAGTTCCAAATTAAGGAACTGAGACTTCTAGGATAACTAATTTCAGTTTGAGTAATAGGAAAGAGCCCAACAGATCCTGAAATATCTTATGTTACAAGTAAGCAAAGACACTTAAAAAGCAACATAAAGGATAGTGTTGAAAGGATAAAGAGCCAGCTGAAAGCTGCTACCCCAAGCTAAGATGTGCACATTTGAGAAGCAGTAAGAAAAATTTATCATTAACTGCAACAAGTCAAGAAGCTGTGGATTCTTAATGATATTCAAAGAGAGGAAAGCTAGAGGATATAAGAGCTGGTTTTAGTACAATTGAGGAAATGTGATAGATAAATTTATTTTAATGAACTTTAGTTAAATACTGATACACTTGGGTATTTTTTCTATCAAGTGTGCATGTGTTTACAAAATAATGATATTGTATATGGTTTCCTTTCTTGGTAAGTAGTTATGGTAAGGTAGGAAATTTTGAGTAACCTCAGTAGATTTAGAGAAGAAAGACTTCCCTAAGAATAAAAGGAACAAGTGACTCTTGGTACTCTGTAGTATAACACGGTGGAAGGAATCCCACAGTATTTAGCAAGCTGATGGAATGGTTTCATGTTATAAGAAACTCTAAAAATAAATCATAGTACAAGAGGTACTGTGTCTCATCTTCTGGGAGGTAATGTCTCAGGATTTTATAATGGGATTGTAAATAATCCCCAAAAGTATAATAAAATATAAAATACATATAAATTTGCAAAATTATTGACATCAGATTATTATAAAACATTGAATGAGGCAATGGAGTCTGAGACTTGAAAGCATATCATTTTGGAGAAAGATTGCAATTAAAAGAAACAAAAATATTTGGGAGATTTCAAGCCTCCACAAAGATGTTAAAAGGAAAACACCTTAGACCAGTTAGGTTTAGTAGAGTTTATCTAAGCAAATAAAAATGAAACAAAACAAAAATTATCCACAAATTGGACAGTGCCCAGAACCAGAACAGATTTGGAGAACTTCTCCCAACAACACAATCTGACCGTATTTATAGAAAAATGAAGTGAGGTATAGACAGCTTAATTGGTTATGGAGCCTCCTATAGTTAACACTTGGCTACTGTGATTAAACTTGGTATTGGTTTGGTCTATTGGGCCCAGTGCAGGAGACTGGTCTACGTTAATGTCCTCCCATAGAATTTCATTAAATGGTCAGACTCAGCTACATTAGAAGGAGGCCAAATTATAGGGCATCAGTGCTACTCTTAGTCACCATCATTGTGGATTGCCAGTACCAACATGTCATGCATAAACTACGTTATCCTCATTATCACATTTAAGTTCTTTGTCATTCCAGCCAAAACAAGGCTATTTAGCTTTCAGCAGATGGCTGCTCATAGGTACTGAAGACTGAGAAAATACAGGGAGGTTATTGTTAAGACTATTAGATGGGGCTGGGGATGTAGTTCAGTGGTGTCACACCTGCCTGGCAAGTGTAAGGTCCTGAGTTCAATCCCCAGTACCAAAAAACAAACAAAAAACATAAGACAATTAAGAGGATAATACCAAGAATTTGGAGATTCGTTCTCATCCAGGGTCTCTATAACTACCAAATCAACCAAAATCAAATGATCAAAGTTTGAGCCAGAGGAGTCTATCCATTTTAACCAAATAGCCTGTTCCTTAATTTTTTTTATAACTGATTCTCTATAATACTTAATGTGTACTGATATGTAACCAAAGAGTATTAGTAACTGCACAAACTCCTACCTGCTTAGCTAGTAGGTAACCTAGCATCCCATAATAGGTAAAATGAGAATAAATGGGTTAAAACGTCTGTTTGCATCATTGTCTTGTCAAGTGAAAGAGAGAGGTAAAAACAAAGAAAAATCTAGAGGGATAAGAATCTCATTACAATAGTGTCTTATTCCTGCATTTGGAGAAAAGCTGACCCTATCTAAGATGTCACCTAATTCTAGGGAACTTTTTCCTGGTCACATTGATCTTGAAGTTTCTAATAGGTGTACAGTTCCATGAGCCCAGAGGTGCTCTCTTGAGTTGTAAGATATGAACACAAGAAGTGAAGACCCAAAGCTTTACTGCAGTGTGGATGCTGAGAAGAACTTAGAATAATTGCTTCAATTGAGATTTAAAAGCAGTCTTTGGTATCATTTTCAGGAAAACCAGTTTGCAGACTCAACATCATGAAAAATTTGGCTTTCATCAGCTGATAGATCACAAAAAGCTTCCTTTATCTCATGAAAATATGTCTTGGCACAGTACATTTAAGACTTGCAGTATTTAGTCTTATCAGAGTTAAGGAGAATAAGAGACATGTACATTTCTATTGTTAAAGATATATACCTTCCAGTAGCTAACTTATTAAAACTAGTTACATAAGTTTGACCACAGAACCCAATTTATTTTGCCAATTTCAATTAAAAATTCCCATTTATTCTTTCAACTTTTCCACAAGATTGAGCGTGATAGACAGGGCATTCCCTCAATGGTGTAACTTCCTCCGCCTAGGCCCAACCTCCTAAATTTTCCATTACCTCCCAATGACATCATCAGCTTGGACCAAGTTTTCAACACTTGAGCTTTGGGAGGACATTCAAGATCTGAATTGTAACACACTCCATTAAATTAGCAATTGAATGAAATCTCTGTAAATGTTTAAATGGTTCACCAGGTAGGAGAAATGTGTCAGCTGAAGTTTTGTCTGCTTGTGATTATGGCTTGACAAATCAAATTCTGATTCTAAACCATTTTAGCAATTGTAGGACAGTCACTATGCCAGTATTTTTCCATAATTTGTGTCATTCTGTCTACTTCATGGTAAGGAGTATAAAACTTTTAGCAATGGAAGCTTTATAGACTCAGGAAAGACCATGCAGGTGTTCAGCCCCACTCCCATGAGTCTATGCTTGCTATTGAATTTACTTCCTTGCAAATACTAGTTTTGTTTCTCCAACTCAGGTGCATATAACTGTCCATTAAACAGGCCACCACAGGCAATTTGACTTGGCTCAATCTTGTGGAGTTCATTCAAATTGTACATCTCAACAATTTCAGCATTGGCTAATATAGCATGAAAATCTGCCAATGCATTTCCTTGTATTTAGTAAATTCTGGTTCTGCCTGATGTTGGACTAGCAGTAATATGATTTAGTTTCTTCATAGGAACTGTGTTGGGAATTCTAATTCCATTTTCCCAAAGTTCTCAAAAACTTGTGTTTTCCAGAGTCTTTTCTATAAGTTTTTTTGAAGACTAAATACTTTAAGAGTTCATTAAAATAGTGAAGTAACTGAGAAAGAATTTGATTATTTCTGTCACAACATTGTAAGATATTTGGTATTAAGACTAATAGCATTAGCCAGGCATGGTGGTGCATGCCTGTAATCTCAGCACTCAGGGGGCCGAGACAGGAGGATCTGAGAATTCAAGGCCAGCCTGGGCTACATAGTGAGTTCAAGGCCAGCCTGAACTACATAGTGAGGCCCTGTCTCAAAAAACCAAAAATAAATAAATAAATAGATTAATAGTATTATATTAGGACTATCAGATTTCTTAGTTCCATACAATTTTTAGAACTACGTACTAACATTCAAATATAATTTAAAGATTTAGCACTACTTATTGTTTGAAAATGCTTTCCATATACTTTAACATTTCAAATAAAATGAATTTAACATGTCTCTCTCATATGTTCCAGAAGCCCTTCTGGAATGTTCCATTTATTTCAAAGTCAAAAGACCTAATCTAGAATTTGATACTGGGAAGATTGTAAAAAAATAAGGTTCAAAACTCCTGATCAAAATAAAGCCACAGGCCATAATGACAGTACTTATTCACATGATAATCAAATGGCTTCAAAGGCAAATACAAAAAGCCACACAGCCATAGGAAAGCACAGATTTTTAATAGAGAGTCCCTTAGTTTTCCTAAGTAAACAAAGGCCTAATAAAGATCTGTTTCCTATTAAGACTAGCTCAATTTTCCATGGAAAACTTCTTGTTTTAAATTAGGAAACCAAACTCTCATTTTGCATAGTTATACTTTTGATGATAATGCTTGATTCTTAGAAAAACATATAAATAATTCCCTTTTAATTTTAGCTGGCTTGATCACTCATAAAATTGCTTTTGTCTTCCACAAATCATACACAACCTTTTCGTGCATGTATGTTTTTGTCCTATACTTTTCCTCTTTCATTTTGGACATATAGTGATTTCAATTTAGGCAGAAAATTCTATCTTTCACACCCTATAGCTTCATCCACTAAAATATATTTTGCTTTCTTGAATAAAGAGTGGTTATTATTTCTATCATATATTAGAATTTTTAAACTTAGTTACCATAATTTCTAATGGAAACCAAGGAAGCAAACAATTTAGAATTGTTTTGTATCAGTATTTGTAGATGAGCACCATTTCCTAATTTTTAGAAACATACTTCCTCATAATACAACTCCTTTTATGTCTATTCACAATCCAATACATCTGGCTTTTCTATACTGTAAAACCAAGATTTACCATTTACCACAAGCATAATGTATTCAATTATGAAATATTAAAGTATGAGACCAGCACTATGTTTGGTATTAAATTAATAGCAACAAAAAAGCCATCATAAGTTGTTCCACTGTTTATCTACTTGTACTTATACCAGCTCAGATAACACTGAAGTGATATCCTGTTCTTTGTAGTACCTAACATAATTGCTAAGGTCCTTAATTTTCTAACACAAACTGGGTGCATTTTCTTCTTTTATAACATTTTAAGAGGGAAGGAACTATGCCTGCTGTATTTCTGGCCCTAGTGCATTGTGTTACATGTAGATGATCAAATATCTGTTAAATGAATGCATTTCTTTACTTAAGATTTTCCAATTAGTTGATACATTCCACATTTTCTCAATGAAAGGAACAGGCAACTGTTTACAGAATAGTTTTTAGTGTCCTCCTCCATTCATTACAGATCATCAGGAAATCTCCCATTAGTCACAACCATATTTATCTTGTCTTCATCAGTTTGTCCACCTCCAACACACAACAAAATCAAGCTGGTTAAAAAGAAAGTGAACAAGTTTCAGTATTTTAACATACTTAAAAGTAAGTCGGGCCGGGGAGCTAGCTCAGTGGTTCCGCTGCCTGCCTTGCAAGCGCAAAGACCCAAGTTCGATCCCTGGTACCAAAAAAGAAAAAAAAAAAAAGGTAACTCGGATGTTTGAGAAATATCTATTACTATTAACCAATCCAAAATTATTTCCAGTTACTGCAAAAAAAATCCTAAAATTATGACAAGTCTATTTACAAACTTCCATCACATTTACATTCACTGACTCAATTTGCTCTTTTTTTTTTTCTTTTTCTTTTTTCTGGTACTGGGGATCAAATTCAGGACCTTGTGCTTGCAAGGAAGGCACAGCACCATTGAACTAAATCCCCGGCCTCTAATTTATTCTTAATAATTAGGCTTGAATCCCTCATTAAACAAAGCTAGCCATTAAAGGAGTTCAGAAAATACCACTCCAAAACATATTGCTTTAGTATATTGATTACTTTACATTGAAGGCAATTGACAAAGAGCGAAATGGAAGAATTTCTAAATTTCCCTCCAATCACATAAAGACACCACCTCAAAAGGGTTTCAACTCTATCAGTCCACTAAAGATTAGTTCTTATCATAGCAGAGATCTCACCACATGCCCACAGACTTTCTTACAAAACCAACATCTATTCTAAGAGCCTGTTCATCTTTACTTAAAACCATCCACTTGGAGGCTGTTTTCTTTACTTCCTGACCATCTATTCATTGCAGCAAGGCAATGGAGCCAAGACCCTTGCCCTTTTCTTGGTTGACCTATTTGATCATTATCTAAATAACTGTTAGCTAGGCTCCTCATGGTAACCTGATTTCAGGCCCACCCATTATTATCTGCCAAGAGAAGGAAAGACGTAAAATGGAAGCCTATTTATGGTGACATGGTCAAAGACTTGTTACATACACAAATCTCTTTGCCTTCTCCATTGTAAAAGCCTCTAATAATCACTCAGTTCTTCCTCTGTCTTAGTTATTTTTCTTGTTGCTGAGACAAAATACTCAACACCCAAAGTTAAAGCACAAAAGTTTTATTTGGCTCGGTTTGTAGAAGTTTCAGTTTATAGTTGGCTATGGCAATTTGGCAAGGTGGGGTGGCATAGCAGAGGAGCATCACAGAGGAGAAGCAGTTTATGGCACGAAGAAGGCAGAAGGCAGCAAGCTACAAGCAACAAACAACAACCTTCTTTCTATACTTTATATCTTATCCAAGCCACTCACATCCTTAATTCTAGCATCACCTACTTGATCCCAGTATTACACATCCTAGATCCAGCCACCTCTGAAAAGCCCTACCTATGACTGCATGGGGTTTTGGGGAGTCATGTAGATACAAGCTATAACACTCTATTGGAGGTACAGAGATAGCCCTATAAATCGAGACATCTTTTCATATGTGTATATTTCCTTCACTAAAAATAAGTCTCAAAAAAAAGGAAGCTTCCCAACCCAGTCTGGTTCTGAGCTACTGATTTTAGGGCAGGGCCATCAGGGCAAACAAAGCCTGTTTCATGCCAGAGTTGCTCACATTCTTGTTCTCAGCTTAAGATTTTAAAGCATAAAGGTGGCCAAAGAAACAGACCTCCTTGATCTAAGGGCTCAACTTTTCTAAATGACTCTTTTGTTTTACCTTGTTTCATCTTCTAAAAGCCTCTATATTAATTTGAAAATGCATCCCAGTGTTTTCATGGTGTGTTAATCCCTCTTTTTCTAATGTACCCCATAAACAAACAGTTTTACTCAAATTAAAACTTTGTCTGTGGCCACTATAAATCTAAATTATTTTTGGTAAAGTTCATCCAGTTCTCTAAAAATGGTACAGGTTGTGAGACTTCTCATATGTGAAGTTGGCTGGCGTTCCAAATGGAAGTGATCCAGATCTGGACTCAGGCAACCTTCACAAACCTCCAAACATTATCTGCCCTCTTCTAACAACAAGATCCCTGGAGCCCACCCCAAGGTTCTGTGCATTCTCAGAGCATAAATGAACCTGGATGGAGTTCTAAAATGTGCACTTCTAGACTTCCTGATTCCTGGTAAACCATGATTTTTGGTCTTTAGTAACCTCACCCACCTACCAAATCCAGGTCAGTTCCTTCTCTCTGACCTAGTCAGACACCTGGGGCTTTCCTACAGGACCCAATACTGTTTGGGTTATGACTTTTGAATGTAGGGTAGACAAATTTGCTAAAACAAACTCAGACACCTCAGAATAAAAATGAATGCAGCTTGGGATCTGAGAGAGAACTTAGTAACAACTCTGAATGTAGCAAGAAAACAGTGAACCCATGAGGGGGCTCCATGGGGGACCTCAATGTGATTACTCAGTACTCCCCAGGTCACTGGGGCTCTTTTAGATCTTGCCCACTCACAAAGTTCACTAAAAAGAAAAAAATCTTCAGGTCAATTAAATTCAGAGCAGTTTATCTGAGCAAAGAAAACCAAAACAAACAAACAAAAAATCCTGATTTATAAAGCAAGAAACTCCCAGAACAGGTTTAGAGAACTTTTAACAACATGATCTGACTGTATTTTAGAAAATGGAAGTGACTTATGGAGAGAATTTACTTTGTTACTCCTTAATTGATTACAGTATCTCCTGCAATTAACTAATGCTCAGCTTCTGTCATTAGACTATAGTTGCTTGATCTGTTGGGCCAGTGTAGGAGCCTAGTCCAAGTCAATGGTCTCCTAAAATTTATTAAAAAGACATAACAATCAAAACTTACCTTAGAGGGTCCGGGGATTTAGCTCAGTGGATCCATCGCCTGCCCTGCAAGCGCAAGGACCAAGTTTGATCCCTGGTATCAAAAAAAAAAAAACTTACCTTGGGCCAGGGATGTAGCTCAGTGGCACCATGCCTGCCAGGCAAGCACAAGGTCCTGAGTTCTATCCCCAGTACAAATAAATAAATGATAAAATAAAAATAAAAATAAAAATAAAGTACCTATAAAATGAGGGTCCAGCTTAAAGACCAAGGGGCAGAGAACTTGCACATAGTTTAGCTGAAAGATTGCTAACAACTGAGGAAGGTCTAGGATATTATTATGTTCCTAGCAAGGTGTAGAAATAAATACAGCACCAGATGACTGGTGGCAGGATGCTGCAGCAAATTCGTGCTAGGTACAGCAGCATCTTTGGTGTTAATTATTCATATCCATGAGCTCCTATCTTTGTCTTCTTCATACAGAGGCCTTTTGGAGTCCATTCTGACACACAGATTTTCCAGCTGTTGTTCTCTTGGCAGGCTTCTTGCCTAGTCTATTTTGGAATTTACAAAACTGGGCAAAATAGAGGTCCTTGTGCTTGAAAGAAACATGCTGCTTGTGTAACTACCAACTTTCTCTCAGCCTGGCTGGCTGATATCCATTCCAGAAATATAAGCATGATCTTAAAATTCCAGGACCTGCCATTATGTGCGTACCAGTTCCACCACTTCTATAGGCACTGAATTAAAGTCTTGAAGTTTTACCTTCCTCTTTGGTAAATTGAAGAAAACTGTTTAGAAGACAAATTTATACCCACTATCTTAAACAATAAAGTTTTAAAATTATATGTGGTAACTTCTCTTATTATCAAAGAGTATAATGAAACTGTGCCATCAAAATGAGCAAAGCATTTAAAGATGAACATATAGATTATATATTTTAACCAAATTTCTAAGATATAATACACAAACTATATTTTATAAAATTTCAACAAACTTTATGACAAAAGTTGAAAAGTTTATTTTGAGATTTTTCTTTTAAATAATGGATCACAAAACCACACACTTTTGGAGAAACATTTATTCTTCCTGTTTTGGCAACAGAAGTGGCTGAAGTAACAAATGGTTAACAGGAAAACAAACTAAGGTACATTCTTTTGTGAATAAATACACACAGGAAATAATTGATTAAAATAGAATAAAAACATGTATTGGATTTAATTATGCAGTTTTAGACAAGTGATAATATGTTTAGATGGAAATATGCTAATTTTTCTAACCAGTTATATTTGTGGTATTCAATAAGCAATGAAATATATTCTTAAATATAAAGAAATTTACATTTTTGGTGGACTACTAAAGGAGTTACCAGAAAAGATAAGAAGTGAATGATCCTTTTAATAAAAATGATGTTTTTTGGAAAAGATGTATAAGTGTAATCACTCATATAGCAGTTACTTTAACCTGACTAAAAAAAAATATGCTGTAGGCTAAAATTGTAGAGCCAGACTCTCTCATAATATTTATTCACTGAATTATTCATAAGCATGTTATTGCAGCAAAGAAACTGAAACTAGGACTGTACAAAATTCTGCAGGACATTGTTTACATCTATTAGTTTAATTTTAAAATATGATCTTTTAAATATGATAGATTATTTACAATGTTTTATAATGAAATGGGAAGTAATCATTAAAGTGTCTTTAACACAAGATTCACATTTTGACAAAGTTCTTAAAGGGTTACAAAACAAAGATGTTACTTATTTTTTCATTTACAAAAAGAAAGTTCTAAAATTATAGACATTTTCTATAAGAAATTAATATTATGCTACCAAGCACATAATTTGAGAAATTAAATGCACTTAATTACTTTTTCAAGAATAAGATGATTTTTTTAAAAAGGTCTAAAATTTTACTACTTTTCTAAAGAAATTCATGTCATAGAAAGAGAATTTTTCCAGAATTTCTGGAAATATTTCTTGGTTTAGGATATTAGTTGCTGGAAACAATGTATGTATTACATATGAAAGTGTGTGTGATCCTAAAAATTTGAAAATAAGAGTTCTGTAACCTGTATAAAGTCTTCAAATGGAGAGTTCCCATGGATATTAATGCTACTTGTTAAACATAAAATTGAACACCTTCTCAGTGAGTTTTCAAGAATAACTGGCAGAATTGCTATCTGGATTTCAACAAAACAACTTTGCAGTGGATGGATGAATGGCATTGAAAAATCAGTATGAGATTTGATTACTACAAACAACTATGCACTTCTTTAATTTACATATATTTTCTGAAGTTTCTTCCTCAGCTATGATTCTTGCTAAACACAAGTACAAAATAAATAGAAATTAAAAATAAATGCTTCAAATAATATAACAAAAACATGTGGACAAGTGTTGAGTTATTATTTGGAATAATGTGAATGGTTGTTCCCAGTAAACCAAAACCATTAGGATCTGACCAGTGGAGATGTTTATTTCTCTTATGTTGTTCCAGCATGGGTGTTTTATTGACATTACTCCATGGTGTGTTTTAATGAGTCTGCCTGTATTAGTCCACATTTTGTTGCTATAAGAAAATATCTGATAATGCATATAAAAAGTTTATTTAGCTCTCAGTTCTGAAAATTAATGAGCATGGCAGGGGCTCCTGCTTGACTCTGATGAGGGGCCCATGCTAGAAGACACAATTAGGGGAATGCAGAAGAGGTCACATGGTGACCAGAGAATGAGAGGAGCTGGTCTCTCTCTCTCTCTCTCTCTCTCTCTCTCTCTCTCTCTCTCTCTCCAACAGCTCATTGTTCTGTGAATTCAATCTGAGAGACCACATTAATCCCTTAGAAAGCAATGCCCTGACTAGCCTAATTGCCCTGCCCTAAGTCCTACTTTTTAAAGGTTCCACCATCTCTCACATCACCAAACTGGGAGCCAACCTTCTAACATATGAACCTTTAGGGGACACCCACACCCAGGCTGTGGCACTGGGTTTCCTCGGTCTCATGGTTTCATCATCCTGTATGGTTTTATATCATCTGCATCTATGCCATGGAAACAGAAAGAGAGTAAGAAAGCATACTGTTTTTTTCAAAGCTTTGCCCTGGAAATAGCACATGCATTGGATTAAGAATTGTTCTAAGTAGGATTTTATTGCTTTTTAAGAGTATCATCCCACAACTGACTTACTAATTTCAGTGCCTTATAATGGAGAGAACTGCTGGATTCCACCTTGACCAAGTGCTATCAATCATAGGAAAAATGACCTACGTCTGTCTTGGTGGGAGACAGGTAGAAGTACGAGTCACCTCTTGCCAAAAATCCCCACCTGACTCTAATCATGATGGGAAAAACATCAAACAAATCCAGACTGTGGGACTCTGTGTATAATAAGTCATCTGGATTCTGAAATGTCAAAATGAAAGGCAGAAAGCGGTGGAGGTATCATTTCAGACTGGAAGAGATGAAAACAACATGGCAATTAAATTCAGCATGTGACCCTTGGTTGGACTCTGGATGTCCAAGAGCAAAGAGGTATAACGAAGATTTCAAGATAATTGGGAAGATTTAAGTATGTACTGTATATTATATAAAACTGTACTAATATCAAATATCTGGTTGTGAAATATATAGCTAGCTCTATGGACAGAAAAATATTCCAAATGTTGCAGTGTTAAACAGTGATTTACATAAGAGATGATTGCTTTTCATTTAGTGGTCTAAATATTTGGTAAGTTTGAGATTTTTCAAAATAAAATGTATAAGAAGAAATCCATATTCTTTTAGAACTTTTTTTTTACTAGTATTGTGGATTCTCCCTCTATCAATACATTTATATAATGGTTAATTTTATTATTACCTTTAGTCTTCATAAAATGCAGGTCATACTTTCACTTACAGCTAAATCTTCTGTTTACATATACAAATTAACTTAAAAGGCTTTATGCAAGGGAACTGTCAGATTAGAGAGAGATATAAAATCTTCCAGAGAGAATAAAACATAACCAGCACAAAACATCACTTCTACGGTGTTTTCAAATTTGTTTTGGTTTTTTTTCCTTGTTGTTTTTTTTTGGTACCGGGGATTGAATTCAGGACCTTGCGCTTGGGAAGCAGGTGGCAGCACCACTGAGCTAAATCCCTGGCCCGGTGTTTTCAAATCTTGACATGCAGCAGATTGCCTGTGATTTGAAAATGACTTTGAATTTTTTGACTAATGATTGTGGGAAGCTGCCCCAAAACAAGCAGCGTCTGTCACAAGAAGCCAGATGACCTTAGAAATGTAGGCACAAATAATCTAGAGTTGAAGGGGTAAAAGCCTTTGTAATAGTCAAAAACAATAGTGAATGAGTCTTCCAAGACAGTTTTTATTCCATTAAAAATGGGTTTATATGTAAGCCAGGGATGATTTTCTTTTTCATATTGCTTTGGCTCACAAACATATTCATGGAGGGAGAGCTCACCTTTCTCCCTGCAAACATAGGTGGGGTGGGTGGGTGGATGGCCAGTGGACACATGCTGAGGAAGAATATGCTCTCCAGAGCTGCAATAAATCTCCAAGACTCTTATCTTTTCTCTCTATTTTTTCATTCAGATTTATTTATTTATCTATATTGTCCATGTTTGTGGGTACAGTGATAACTTGATACAAGCAAACAATGTGTAATGATAAAATCAGGATTGCTGGCACTTTCATCTCCTTTTAAATATTATCATTTTTTTGTGTTGGAAAAGTTCAAACTCCTCTCTTCTAGATCTTTGCAAAATCTATGATAAATTGTTGTGAACTGCAGTCACTCTACTGTGCTGTAGAACACTAGGATTCATTCTTGCTGTGTAATTGTGTTCTGGTACTTTTAGTAACCTCCCTATCTCCTCCTTTCTTCTACATTTCCCAGCCTTCAGTTGCTATTATTCTACGCTCTCCTTGTAAAAAATCGACTGTTTCACCTTCCACATATGAGAGAGAACGTATAGTGTGTTTCTTCTTGTGTCAGACATATTTCATTACCATGTCCTCCAGTTCTTTCACCGTGTGCCTCACATCAGGCAGAAAGAGTCAACGCAGAAAGCTCTCTATAGAGCATATTTCATCATATCATTATTTTGGGGATTTACAGTTTCAACTTTATTTCTCTATCCATTATTTTTGAGAAAGAGCATTTTACTTTAAACACAACTTAAAAACCTGTCGTTTTTTTCATCACAAGTATGTACTACAATCTGATGATTGTTTTTTGAACTTCAGCATCATAAAACAAATGAGAGGTGCTTGGAAAAAATGAAGAGAATTTTGACAAAATAATGCAACGCTTCAGATAAGACATGTATGCATCAGTGTGTTTACTGTAGACACAAAGAAAGAGTCTCTGAGGCCCATGAAGAGTACACTTTGTTGTGTCTCTCTGGATGTTGGTCAAAGTGCTACACAGAGCTGACTGGGCAATGAGCTGCAGAGTCAAGACATCACTGAAGCAGTATAGTGAGGGGCTCTGTGGCACTTATCCTACAAAACTGTATGCAGCTCTTGATGAGCTATTTCTCACATGCTGTCTAAGGAACAGGTACTATATAACTATATGTTGTCTGGTAGAAAATAGGCTAAAAGATCATTATTGTACTCCTTGAAATATGTTTTTGCATTGGGATGGGAGGGGGAACCCTTTCTGAACCACACTATTGGAGGTGACAGTGCTTACCTCCCTGACCATCTATGCCAAATGTCTCTAATTTGAAAGAAAAGTAGAAATGCTTTATTCATAAAGTTCTACAGTGGGAACATGAAATCAAAGAGGTGTTTCATGATCTGTCCAGAAACCTGAGTTTGAATATTAACAATATTGGATTAGATATATATAATATATATATATATATTCTTATGTATATATTCTTATATATATATATAACAATATAAGACTGACAGTGTATAAATTTATAAAAGGACACTTGGTAGGGTAATTCAATGTATAAATCCTCTCAATAAAAGTTCTAACATCTGTGTGGAAGCCTTGGGGAAAATAATCATACTTGTACTCTATCATATTTTTTAAAAAATTGATAAATGGTTTCACAGTATTAATTCTGGATCCAGAAAATCATAGATATATGCTAATGAGATTTCTTTTTTAGTATTTTCATTAGTAATGAATTTAAGGTTGTTTCTCATTAAAGTTTTTCTACTTAAGTTCTTTTTTTTCTTAAATTCTTTTATTGGTACATCTGAGGTATACAACACGTTTACATTTATCATTGGGTGCTTGTACCTGTACATGATGTATCTTGGTTTTCATTTTTTTCCCCATTCCCTGTGGACCCTTCACCCCCTCCACCCTTCCCTATTTACACAGACTTCACTTCCATTTTTTTTCTCTCACAATTTTTCCTTTCCCTTCTTTCCTTTCCCCTTCCCCTTCTACCACTTCTACCCCTTTGGACCTTTTCCTATTTCAAAGTATCAATTATTCATTATTAATCCTTTTAATCCTTATTTACACTTTTAGTTTCTCACACTAGAAAAACTATTCGGTATTTACATTACTTAAGTTCTTTTTTAACAGATGTGCTTTATTTGGCTGGTGTCCATACAGAGGTACAATCTGTTTCTTGAACAGATAAAGAAATCTCATCACCTATTTGAGAAACCAATCATTCCTGTAAAATAAAACTCAAGTATTCCAACAGAAGGACATGTTTTGGAAGTTAGTAGAAACACAAAAAGACAGTTGTGAATGTAAATTATGTCCCAGACTATTTAGCATTCAGTTCTTATAAAAATACAATTAAGATAATTCATTTGGAACTATATTTTAACATATGCAAACAGTAATTTTAAAAACGAGTCTATGTTAAATATTTTGTTAATAATATTTTAGGTGTACATTTTAGAAATTGGTTTTTTTCTTCCCATTTCTTTGCTGATGGTTCCTAGATGTTGTTATTTGGATGGATGCAGTAAACCATTAAAGTATATGTTGCTCCACTGAAGTGTCGGCCCTTGAAAGATTATAAACTGCATACAATGTGATGACACAATGATTTCTCTTTGAATAATTATCAGTTTAAACTAGAATTGATGGAATATTCAGAAGACAATTTACAATCTACAATGAGAAAAGGAGTTAAGCCAAAGTCTTTTGATACCAAAGTAAGATTAAATATTATTTGAAAAGCATAAATAAAAAATTGAAAGCTCAGTGAAATTGGGTATGAAAATAACTGGTAATAAGAAAATTTAAGAAATAATTTTTCAGCTAACACTAAAATAATATTATTACATTTATGCTCCCAACTTTTTGAATTAATTTCCTCTAATTCTACCAGGATGGCTCTCAATTTTTCTTTTAGAAAGTGCCCTGTTTAATTGGGAACATCTACCTTTGAGTTCCTATGTTTCAAGAGACAAGAATGTAAAGATAGCAATTACTATCATGGTACTGCAATTCTTCAGGAATGACTTGCAGATTAGCTTCAGCAGTAGGGGTGAGGTATTTGAACAGCAGAATATCCATGTCTTAAGGTTAATTATTGGAAAATCATAGGTTGTCCAATGTAAACATGAACCAAAACATTCCAATGTACCTCATAAATAAATATTATCAGTCAAAAAGATTAAATACAAAGGTTAAAAGTGTAAAAAGATTTATTTCTAAAAAACATTGTGGATGAAAGTTAATATTGCTTTCATTGGTGGATTTTAAGCAGTCAATTCATCTATATCAATTAAATTAAAATAACTGAAACCTGTAATTAAGAGTTACTGTCTGGGTGAAGGGAGAACCCCGAGGCACAAGTGAATCTCCTACATTCTTCCTCAGCCAATGCATAAAAATATCACTGCCTCTTCTGCAGGTCAGAGTGCATATCCTCTGCCACAAGGATGACCCCCTTTCTTGCCCCATAGACCCTGGCCACGAGAAGTCCAAAGTTCCCTGGTAACAAACGTAACTTACAATTCAACAGGACCATTGATTGATGTGTTCTCTAGAAAGAGTTCAACCCTTCCAGGGACCAGGACTTCCAGCCCAAAGATGCGGAAATGAAACCCACAAAGCTTCTAAGTGGGTCACTGGGAAAAATGATGAGTAGGCCAATGTATTTTTCCTGCTTGGAAACAAACAAATAGAAAATTTTGATTTAATGTGTATACCACATTGTAAAGGGTGTCTCTTCATTCTTTCAAAGTCTTGCCTTTGTTCTAGCAACTCAGTTGTCTTTTAAAAGCTGGTCTAGTGTTCTTTGAAGCTGACTGTTTCCAAATGGTGGGAGAGGACATGAACAGTGGATTCTGTGGTTATGGGCCACATTCACCTCTTGAGTTGTGGAGTGAGTCCCTAAAGGGATGCTATGATGGGCGTGACTGTGTCTATGCATCAAGCCTCATGTAAAGACGAAATAGTGGTGTTGGCTGGAGATCTGCAGGCAAGAAATTCACACTCATTTTCTGGAAAGCTTCCTCTGTATGTAAGGTTGAACTGCTGCTCTTCTGGGATAGGCAGGTTTTCAGTGCCTGGCTGTTCTTCTGGGGTAATTATTTGGTACTGGGGACTTCACATTGGCTTCTGACCCTGAAAAGCAGATATTCAAAGGCAGTGGGAACTAGGTCATCCTTGGTAAGTGGAAGCTCATGTTCTTGGGCCCATGTATAGCTTTCTTCTCTGCCAACACAGCCACCCTGATTATGTGTTCCTGGTGCTCTCCACTAATTCCAGAGTGCTAATGACAACAATTGGCTTCAGCTAAATAGCTGTGTGATTTTGTCTACCTGATTGTTCAGTGACCTCTTTGGTGGATCAGAAATTACAAATATCTTCACTCTCCTGCAACTGTCTGCTTGCCTCCATCTGGACCTTTTCTTTCCCCTCCAAACCAGGTCATTGGCCATTATCCAGCCATCTAGGAATGTGTTTAATTTGGATCATTCTTCCTTTCTCTCAATGTGGAGGACAAAGAATTCTCTTCAAAATGCTGGCAGTTCAGAAGAAATTTTCCTGCCCATTGTTTTCCAAATCTACTTTTTAATGTAGTGGTAAAAGTAGTCTCCGTCATTCTAAGCTCTTCAGTAGAACTATTCACAAACCGAGCTTGGCCTGTTCCTTCTCTGCAGTGGATCATTTGGGGATCTGCACACTCACTGTGATCACTGGTATGAGTTTGGGGGGCTAATGATTATATAATGTGATTATAGAATGAGGAACACAGGTGGACTACCTGCTCAAGAAACTTACTCATGCCATTCTTTCCTGCTCAGACTTAACCACAGATGTATCGTATCAATCTAACAATCATTATTGGGCAGTTTTTATGATTGTTGATTGAGATCCCATAGTCCAATATTCTACCTCTTATTTCTCAAGAACTATGAAGTCCTCTGCCACTTAGGGCATGGCCTTGATCCAGAATCTTAGAAGCCCACATTATGATTCATATATTGAGGCTTTTCTTTAGCTCTGTACTGTATCTTCTTTCTCACACTGACATGGATCAAATTATAAGACTGCTGGGCTGGGGATTTAGCTCAGTGGTTCTGCTGCCTGCCTCGCAAGAACAAGGTGCTAAGTTTGACCCCAGTTATAATTTTTTTGTTTTGGGGTTGTTTTTTTTTTGGTACCGGGGATCAAACTCGGGACCTTGCACTTGTGAGGCAGGTGGCGGAACCACTGAGCTAAATCCGTGGCACCTGTAAGACTGCATTGATCTCAGCCTGCACTTACCACAGACTCCTTTCATCTTTGGGGGTCCCACTCAAATTTTGCAGCATTTTGTGACACATGTACGTGGGCTGGAGCAGTCTTTTCAGGTGTGGGATATGTCGTGTTCAGAACTCTCAGAGGCCAACCTTCCTCCTTTGAGGTGGGAGATGCAGAATGCAACAGGGTTTGTTTTTTTTTAAGGATATTACTCCCTGTTCTAAGCCCTGAATTCTAGAGTTTCTGAATCATGAGGTTCTTGGATCTTTGTAGGGTTTATCTTTTAACCTTGGGGGTACACATCTTACCAAGGCCTCTAGAGTACATTGTAATAGAGGGCAAAAGAGTTAATAAAACTCTGAAGCAATCTTCCAATGAATATTTTTTGCTTAATCCATATTATGTGAATAATTTCTGGTCTTCATTATTAGTTGAAATGGAAAATAATATGTATCTGCCAAACTAAGAGTGTTGTGCCATTTACCTGAGGCCTCGTTAACTTGATCTAGCAAGGACACATTCAGCACAACATCTGTGATCACGGCTGCTACTTGGTAGAGCTAATGATCATCAAAATTCATTCTCTGAGAACAATTAGATATCTGCAGGGGCCAGATGGGCAAATTAACTGAACATATGATAGAGACTGTTTATATTATGCTGCCATAACAAATTACCACAGATTTGGGGGCTTAAAACAATAGAAGAGCATCATGTCACACCTCTGGATGTCAGAAGTCCAAAGTTAATGTGCTGTTTGTTATTTCCTGTAGAGGCTCTAGTAGAGAGTCTTGTCTTTGCCTATTTCAACTTCCGGTGCTTGTTGACTGCTTTGCTCAGTGTGTGGTCACATGTCTCTGCATCATTTTCACATCTCTCCCTTTACTCTGGGTCTTCTTTTCTTCTGTCTTCTATTTGTCACCAGGTTAGGATCCATCTGGATAATTCAAGGTGAATATCATTTCTGAAGGGAGAGCTTCAGAGAATTAGCCCGGATTTTTCTCACTATAATAGCACTTTACTTGCCAACAAACCAATATGAGGATTGTTCTAATTGTCAATTACACGAATTCCACTTATACTTAGAAAATGACCGTTTGAGTGTTTGAGGCCTGGACTTGATTGAGAACTTCAGTTCGGATTTCATTTGGTCATTTTTGTCCACCCCCCAGAAAAACCCTCACTTTAAACGGGACCATGAGGACACATTGGGCCTCCAGTTATAACATCAGTTGAGACCCTTTGTTTGGTAATTTCCTAAATATTGGGGCTTTGTTAGTGCTACCTTAGTATACTATCAAAGTATACTCACCTTCGTTTGTATACATCACCCCATAACCATCCATAGGCCTTTTGGGGACAGATTAAAAGCATCACTTAGAGGATATAGCTTTGTAGTGTCATAAAATCCCTTCCAGGAATATGGTTACTTCAGTCAAAAGATTTTAAACCTGAAATTCCACTCAGGTTTGGGAAATGAACAAGAGATTGTGACTTTTTGAGGCAAGCGCACTCAGCTTCTCCCTTTTTGCCTGTTTTGGTTGTAGATGTTAAATAACTTTATTGCTGGCTGCCCTTCTATTTCACCTCTAGATATGTCATTCTCTATTAACCACATATGTGGGCCACACCTCATGAGGTGCCACACCCCACTGGAATGCCTCTTTCTTCTTGCCAGTTATGGTAGTGTGGACTCCTGGCTTCTGATAATTTTGTGCCACTTCCCGGTCTCTGTGACTATGAAGGTGCCATCATCTTTGTGCACAGAAGAAGCCTGGCCTGGGACAGCCTCCCTACCACCCTCCCTACCACGGGAACAACCTCTAAGCTTAATCAGTGATACTGGTGCCATGCTCACCAATATAACCTTGGTCATGGTGAACAATGTCCTTTTGGTCCTCTTGTGAGATATAACCCTTTGGTGCGACATAATGCTTTGCTGAGTCCTTGGGCCTCACATAAAATATGCAATCTGACAAAGTGCCTCAGACATTTCTGCCTTTTTCAGGATTTGCTGTCACCTTTTCTCGGCTCCTCAAAGCCACTCTAACAGTGAGTTTGCCTATTCTCTTGACCTCCCAGGTTATTAAATCTCATTCCCTAAGAAAGTGTCTTTATATCAGTAAAGCCACTCTTATCCAATTGCAGCCTTCTTCATCAACAATTCTCCTAGGATCCAGCAAACGTAGTCATTTCACTTATAGATATTTTCTCTTGTACCAGAACATTTTCTCTGATTATGATCAGTGACATCTGCAATAATTAAGTTCCACCTAATTATCATAATTAGGAAGTACCTACCCCTCACCTACCCATCACAATAGCATCTTCTTCGTGATGGACTGAGAACTTTTCCGGCATACTCACTTTATATACTATTTTCTTGGACCATTCCAAGTACATCTTTTGTTGATATGTGTTTTCTGGAAAGCACACCCAAAGGTAAGCTTATTAGTAGAAGAGATTTAGTGAAAGAAGAAAGGGTTTGTTTTCAGAATATACTGAAGTTCTGACACCTAAAGAAGAAAGTAGGGAAAGGAGGAAGCTGCAGTGCAATTTTAAGAAAGTTTTGGCTAAGTTCAGAGAGAGCCCATGAGCCCAAGTCATTCCTGCTCTTTGGATGAGATCTTGGTGAACTGAAGAGGTCCAGGAGCAAGGGCAGAAGGGAAATATACTAAGTCTACAGAATGAGCAGCACATTTTCATGGCTCCCACATCAGTTATTAAAATAAAGATAGATGAGAAACATAATTTTGTGGTGGAACAAAATAAGATTTGAACCCTTGATCTTTAACCTTGGACAATTTCTTTTAACTTTTCTGTCTCAATTTTTTAGCCATAAAATAATAGTATATGTTTCTTAGTGTTGTGGTAAGTATAAAACACAATTATTTATGTAAAGCTCTTAGCATGGTTTTTGTTTATTAGTTTGTTTGTTTTGGTACCGGGGATTGAACTTGGGTCCTTGTGCTTGTGAGGCAGGTGGTGGAACTACTGAGCTAAATTCCCGGCCCTTAGCATGGTTTTTGACATGTAAATATTAGTTTCTCTAAGTATAGGGATACAAGATCCTTTTAAAAGATGGGATACATTATGCTGTTCTGACTTTCATAATAGTCACCTGTTTTGAAAGTTATAAGCTATCCCTCTTAACTCTTAACATAATATCCAATTGAAACAATGGCTTTTCATAGATGAGTAATTCATTCTTGTTTAGTGGTTGTTTTCAGAAATTGTAGTTTCATACTTGTAAGAGAATGTAAGAGAATTTAATATAAGATTGTACCTATTTCTGTCTTCAGTTTTTTGGCCTAATTTCTCAGATTTCTGTGAATTTGAGTTCTAATATGTACCTGAAAATGTTTCATTGAAATTAAATCGAATATTTTATAACTCTTGAAATTTGAAAATCTTGTATTATCAACAATTATATGATAGAAATCAACCCTTTTATATTGAGAAAAAGGCAAGAATGCTGCTGCATGGTTTTACATAATAATGGTGTAATGGGACATATGGACAGAATTCACTCTAACAATGGCTGTGTCCATTGATGAGCAAAGACCAGGAATTATTTACCAAAGTCTGAGACTGAGAGGTTCCCATTTGAATGTTACGGGGGGAAATGTGACTAGATTTCACATAGCTAGATTTTGTCTACATGAAGGGCCAGTTAGACTGACAATAAAAGAATTTTTTTTATTGGTTTATAAAAGAGAAAAATAGCTTTGGGAGCCAAAACGAAGTTATTTCTACGATTCTACCCACTGTCTCTCTTGGAGGGTCAATGGGAAAAGCTGAAGTCATGCAGAGAGGGGTCAACCGGGCTTGAATTTTCTTCTCTCCGTTTCACCACCCTGCCTGTGTGTGCTCTGTGATGAGCAGACGTTGCACAGGGCAGCAGATTGGGTTGGGCCAGGAAAAGCTGGGCTAAATGCCAGCTGTCATGGTCTCTCCCATCTTTGCCACTTCACTCCGAATGGCTCAGTGGTTGGCAATAAAGTATTGAATCTCCTGCCTCTTCGCCTCTTTTAGGACACCTGTGCACTCACCAACATGTCCCCTAAACATGTACAAAGGGTGTGGGTAGTTACAGTAAATATCTGAATAAATCATCCAAAAAGCACTGCAATTAAAATATGTACTTTTAGATGGAAGTTGGAGAAATACCACTCTGATAAATTATTACATTTCCTCCAAACATGGAACTGTGTCAGTATGATAGTGATAGTTCAAGCTCAAGGTCAGGAGATTGAGTATTCGTGCCGCCTTGGGTTGACTGCGTAAACAAATATGTTCCCATATTTCAAGGGCTTCATAAATCGGATATAACCAATCTCATAATTGTTCAAATAATTTTCATATCTTTTTGCTACCTTAAAATCCATGTTTGGTTACTTCTACTGTTCTTATTAGCTATTAAATAAAGGGCAACTACTTGACATTTCTTGTTTGGTATGATCTTCTGGTCCCTTCACCGACTTCCTCACTGGAGGCAAGCTGGTACATGAAAGTGGAGTGCTGAGACACTGATCTGCTTGGCTTGGCAGCATGGAGACAGTCTTTAGGCGGGTGGTTTTTAATATGAGCACCAGAGCACAGGAGAAGAAAAATGGCAGCGCAGTTAGTGCCAGTAACTCATCTTCTCCAGGACAAAATGTCTAGAATCTGGAAAGCAGTAGGGCTTAGGAGAGTTCTTGAGAGACTTAAAAATGTCTTATCCCTTCTGCATTTGCACTTCCTACCATTACTGGTCCAGGAGGAACTTTTCAAAATTCTTCTATCTGAATAGATTGCATCAAATTATATTTTAAAAAAAGAAACAAGAAAAACAAATGAAAGGCAAAGATCACTCAGAAAAAAATGGACAAGAGCAGTGAAATTTTGCTCAAACATATTTTTATGGATTCAAAACTTCACTGAAGCAAATCTGCTATGAAATGGAATTCAAAGAAAAGATTTATGACAGCATGTCCAATGGTTTCTAGAAGAAGAGACTTGCTATCACCCATGATTGGTTAAAGAACCACCCAAGGGAGCAGGACATAAGGTGACACTGGCCAACACTGTGGCACCCACCAGTAGAATCAATATCCATGTTTTTCTTTTGATGCCCATGGTCCTGGTCAATGGACATTGAATTACTGCAGAAAATCCACGCTACACTGCAGCACTCACCACCAGAAAGAGCATAAACAGTTTGCATCTCACCTCTTTCAGCAGCACACAGGATCCTGCATTTGGCTCTACAAATGGAAGCCTTTAGCTTTTCAGTTATGGTGGCATAAGGCAGCAAGCAGCTAAAAGGAGAGTGGGAAGTGCCAATATGCCATGTCAAACAGAAATTATTTAAAGAGAATACTAAGGAAAATAATAGAATCAACAAAATTTGGTTAATGTAACAGAAAAAGTGTAATAACTCTTCTTTGTGCATATCAGGTAATAGATAAGCAATACATGTTTTTTCACACCATTGGGAACATAGAAAAGAATACAAATGCAACATCTAAATAAGCCCCACCTACTGCCCCATTTTATATGGTACATCCATAAGTCACCTATAATGTGCTATGAAATATCCATTGAAAAGCTCTCCTAGAGCATAAGAAATTTAAGTGTGAAATATTGTTTTTCAATGTTTATCAAAATTATAAACTAATATACTCTAGACATTCATTACACATACATAATTGAATGCATATATAATGGAGTATTTATACAGATATTAAAGGAAGTATTATTTTTCATAGCAGAAGTTTAGAACCAATTTATATGTCATAATTAGGGATTCAGAAAAATAAGTTATGCTGTAGACATATTATGGAATAATATGCAACAGCTAAAATATGCAATAGCTTATGTGTACCAATATACAATGGTCCCTAAGATCCACATTAAGTAAAAACAGCTAGATGGAAATAACTTATGCTAAGAAGAAGACAGGTCATGGTATGTGTGTGTTTTGAATGTTCAGAGTGCAGACAGATCCTCTGTCCTCACTTCTCTCTCCTGATGCTTGTTCTGGGAAGCTGACTGTCTGACCTATATCAGTGACCTCTCTGGCTTCCTGTTGGCTTTCTACCAATAGAGACCATGAGAAGAGATTGGAGCAAGGGAGGAGAGAGAATCTAGTGTCTTACTACACTTTATAACCTTTATTAACCAGTCTTTTCCCCTGTGGATCACAATGAAGTAGCAATGGGAAATTATGGCCTTTTATCTAGTTTATAGATTTAAGCCAGTTCCTAAATATAAAATCTTTTGATTGGAGGCCTAATTGAGATTGGACTCCATATGAGGATTCTTTTCCCAAGCCTTTTCTAGTGGGACCTTGGCTACTTATCAGACTGACTACTCTAGGAAAAGGGAAATACCCTTTTCTGGGGCCTAATTATTGTATTTCTAGATTTAAACTATTGTTGATATCCAAAGATGAGAAATACCCCTGTAAGAGACTAGTCAAAATGGGAACTTATGGAAATCCAGTGACAGATGAAGTGTGTCTAGAGTCATCTTAGAGAGGGTCTAGTGGATTTATGGATCCATCCTTTGGCTATTTCCCCAATCTCTCAATGTATGGCTGAAATGGGCAATATGTTCAAATTGATTTCTTGATCCATGGAGGGAAAGCCAAGTGAAAGAGCAATCTGAACTTCCAAGATGGCAGACCAAAGTCAATACCACATTCCTAAAAAGCTAGTTTTTTGTTTGTTTGTTTTTTGGGGTTTTGTTTTGTTTTGTTTTTTCCTATCATCAACAAGCTGAGAGGTGTTGAAATAGATATTCCTACCATATCCCCATTTAGTTTGTCTGTTTAGACCCTGTAAAGCCAGATGGATCATGGGATAAGAGTCAGTATTCCTACAAACCTTCTCAGGTAGTGATATAATCACAGCTGTTGTCCCAGATACTGAATCTTTATTGGAGAAATAAACATAGCCTCATGACACACATTTACTATCAAAATACTGTGTTTTTTTCACTTCTATAGTTTTTGTCAGTTCCTCTGCTTTTTGTCATCATAAAGTCTAAGGATATGGTGGCCAATTCGGTAGCATATGGCTATGGAGTATTAGTGATGCAGGTCAGGTGGCACTGGATAGGGATATGTTGTGAGAATAAAAGATGAGGTGTGATTGAAAACTATGGTGAATATTTAAATTAAAAAATTATTACAGTAAAAGACACGTTTTTATTAATCCCACTCAAAATACTCTCTGTCACTCAAACACACTTATGCTATTGTTCTTGCCATTTTCGGAACTTCTCTTTTGTGAGGGTCTTAGTTGTGCTGTCATGGCTGCCTCAATGTCCTGAATAAATTCAAAACATTTAACTTTCATGGTCGTTTCAATTTCGGAGAAGAGCCAGAAGGTGCATGGTGTCAGATCTAGTGGATAAGGTAGATGAGGACACAGTGTAATATTTTTACCAGTCTGTCTTTGTGGTAGATGAAACTCGGTAGCAGCATTCATCATGTTTTTATCACACTTCATAAAGACACTTATGAAAGAGCACTGCCAGAACTGCCTCAGAAAGTGCCAAGGACTGCAGTATACGTGTGTCCAAACTGAGGGGAAGTATTTTGATGGGGATTGTGGCATTTGTGTTTTATGCAATAATGTTTTAAAAATTTAAACATTCACCATTTGTTTTGATTATCCCTTGTACATGCCATATTTTCAACACTACCTATGAAAAAAGGAAATGCGTGCCACTAATATTTTTAGAAGAAGGCAGAGTTCAGATGTCAAAAGTCACAGAAAATCATAGTAGGGTTGACCAAGGGCTTTATTCTCAAATTCTCAATTAATATTTTGATTTCTTTATTATAAATCCAAGAAAATAACATCTTTCGGTATCCTTAGGGCAAGTCATACCCTGTCTTCAATTAGGGCCTGCCACCTCTTGCAAAAAGCATTTACCAATGACATTTCAGCCAAGGACACAAACCACGAGGAAACAAAAACTTTTCAAAAAATTTAGTAGAAGTATAAATAATAATTTGGAATAATATCCAAAATATACTACATCTCATGCTTTAATAGAAGAAGTCCAAAATTAGTATTTTGTAACCTAGACTTGCACTGCACAATGCACAGTCATTCTTTAGGATCCAGGGATTTAATATTTCAGGAACCCCTACCCCAAGGTTACAAAATTCTGCAAATGCTCAAGGCTCTTGTATTAAATGGCATTTTTTCACATAACCTATGTATATCCTCTATCTACTTTAAATAATCTCTAGATTATTTATAATACCTAGTGCAATGTATACAATATACAAATTGTTATAATGTTTAACGGAAAATAATAAGGAAAAAATTCTGTAAGGCTCATTTAAAAAATATATATATTTTGGGCTGGGAATTTAGCTCACTGGAACTGTGCTTGCCTTGCAAGTGCAAGGTCTTGAGTTCAATCCCCGGTACCAAAAACCAAACAAACAAATATATATATTTTTTGATCGGTGATTGGTTAAAACCCAAAATACAGAACACCTAGATATGAAAGACTGACTTAATAGCCACTGGTCACATCTGATTGTTTAACATTTGAAACACGGCTACTCCAATTTGAGATGTGTTCAAACTTACCAGATTCAAACTCAAGTATGAAAAATAGGTAAAATTTCTTATAAATAACTTTATACTGATTGCAAGTTGAATGGGAATACTTTAGAATATTGTACTGAATAAAATGCATTGCTAGAACTAATTTCACCTATTTTCTTTACCTGTGAGAAAATATAAAATTCCATATGCAAGTGTTATTCCATTTGTATCAGAAAGCTTTCCTCTAGATTATTTTAGATTGTATTAAAGGCAATGTCTTAGCACCATTATTTTCTTTTTAAGTACTTTCTGAAGAATGACTGAAGCTACTTGAAAACAGATGTTATGCTTACATTTATAACTTCAAATGTATTATAGAAGCCACATAGCTCAGAAATGTTTTGTGCCTGTGCTGTAAAGAAATAGATGCTTGGGGAATCACCATGGAGACCACTGATGTCCTTGTCAAAGCTTGAGTCCTGAGATGAGATGTCCTTCATAATTTGCAGCAACTGGGGTCTCTGTGGTCTAGCCTTGGCCCTAGAGGCTTTCTCCAGATGGCATAGGTGTGTAAGACGACAGGAACATGTAGATGGACATAAAGGTTCATGAAGGAAATCAAACGCATACCGTAGTTTCCAAGAACAGAAACATCTGCTATCACTGTCAAGTAAAATACTAAATCACTTGTGTTTCCTTTTTTGTTTGTGTCAATTTAACTTACAAATTGCTAGAAGAGAGGAACCACACATAGCCCAGGCTTCTGTTCCATACAGTCAGGACCAAGGTTGATCCTTTTCAAAAGTCAAATCTGATTTACTCTTTACACTAGTGTCAATGACATACTACCACATAAGATTCTTTTATTTTGTCTAAAAATGGTTTATCTGCTAAGTCTAGGCATGAAAGATTTCACATGTAGTTAAAGAAAGATTTCACAATAGTTAAATTATGGAAGTGGCCTATATGCTGATCAACAGATGAATGGATAAAGAAATAGTGGTATATAGACACAATGGAGTAGTATTTGACCATAACGAAGGATGCATTTGAGTCATTATTAGGAAAATGGATGGATCTTGAGACCATAATGCTAAGTGAAATAAGACAGACAGAAGATTAAATACCATAGTTTCTCTCATATGAGAAACTCAAAATATAAATGATTTAAAGAGCAAGATAAAAGAGAGATAATAAGAAACAAGGAGATAAACTATGTCAAAATGGCCATAGAAAAGAGAAAGAGGGAGGGGAGAGAGGATATAGGGGAGTAAAAATGATCAAGTTGTGATATATATATATATATATATATATATATATACACACACACCAATATATATATATATATATATATATATATATATATACCAATTCCTCAAGATGAATGTAACTATTATGTATTGCAAACATATACTAATAAAGGGGAAAATGATTTTACCATATTCTGGGTAATGATAATGTACTCTATATTTCAAAAATCTAAAAAGCAATTTTAAAAGTTCTTCCACTACAAAGAAATGATAAATGTTTGAGAAAATAGCTGTTTATCCTGATGTAAACATTATATATTGTGTATATGTATCAAACTATTACATGGTACCCTGTAAATATATACAAGTTTTATATTCTTATGTATCAGTTAAAATAATTTTAAATGAGTCAGTAGTTCATGGAACATAAAAAAGATTTTGTGTATGATAGAAAAACCAATCTCATGAATTTTTATTAGATGATATATAATTGTAAATTTTTTGTAACTGAAAGAGAGCAAGAGGAGTTTGCTTATGGAAACCAAGCTTCAAAGTTGTCCCAGTTCAATCCATCTTCATTTTTGTGGGCATGCAAAAGATAATTATAATAATTCCAAATTGGCAGTTATATGTTCCAGACAGATAATCCCAAAGAGGTAATGGACTTAGATTCTGGAACTGCCTCTCAACAAAAATATCTAGCACTTTAGTTGACATGATAAAAATGAAATGAATGGCTCAAGAGTCTGAGATGTGGAGGATAATCCTCTGATCACATCAAAATTTCTGTACAAGCATATCAACAGTAAGCAGCTTAGATCCTGATCCATTTGTCCTCACAGCAAAGAAAGAGGGCAAGGAAAAAAACAAACGAGCTTGGAGAGTTTGCAAGCCTGCATTTAAGCATATTTTGCTGTTTTTCTTGTAAGAATGGAAAGAAAACCTCTTTATTAGTTAAGTGTTGAGCTATTAGGATGATGAAACAAACAGTACAAATTAATTTGAAAACCAATTTGCCAATTCCATCTCATCCTCCTGTAAATAATGTGCATGTTAGGTCAGTTGGTAAATTTCAAAGAGAGTTTAAAGACTGAGCAGGCTGCTAGACCTCAGCAGCAGGCACACACTAAAGGCAGGATCTTTGTCATTAACTGCTGTCACAAGACCTTCAGGAAGAGACTCTGATGATTCAAAGCAATGTTAAGAGAACTACTGGAGTAATAATAATAGTTCAACCCTGCAGAGTTTCACAGCTGTCCTGTCAATTTGGCATTGCTGTTCCCCTGAGCTGTTAGCTATGTCAGATTTTCTCCTGACAGACAGGGGGTCTGAAGAGCTTTATGATAATCACATTCATCAGGTTCTAGGCTTCCCTCACAGGAGTATTAGTTAATTGTCCATAAAGCCCTATGAAATGAACACACTTAGAGTCAGGATTTTAGCATACAGGCTTCGGTTTGAAGGAATGTCAGGAAGACTTGATATTAGCCAAATAATGACAGGCATAAAATAATGTACATTCATGCATTGTGAAGTTACCAGCATGATCACCCTTCCCATCCCTCTAAGTTATTTTTTTTCAGGGTTTCCAGTTCTTAATCTACAGAAGGAACTACTCTCTTTTTTTAAAAAAAATTTATTGTTACATTTTAGGTATACAATATAATGACATTCATCATTGGAAATTTGCACCTTTACATAATAATCTCCCTTGGTACTTATTTTTTTCCCCATTCCCCTTCCCTCCCTTCAACCCCTCCATCCCTTCCTATTTACAAAGACTTTGTTTCCATTTTTTTCATTTTCTCATACTAATTACATTCCCTTCTTTCTTTTCCCCTACTCCTCCCACTTCCCCTTCCCCTTTGCCC
>NW_004624735.1:633275-661005 GCF_000247695.1 Heterocephalus glaber | reverse complement strand
AAGGGAAGGGGAAAAAAATAAGAACCAAGAGACTCATGTAATGGTACAAGATCCCAATGATGAATGTAACTGTATTTTATACCTAAAATGGACCAATAAACTTAATGGGAAAAAAAAAGAAACACAGAAGAAGAAAAGTCCTGACTCACCATAACATTAACAAAAACCAGGATTCCCTTATGAAGAAAGTGCAATGTCTAAGGAAATTTCAAATGTTAAAATTGTAATATATTTACTAAAATGCATGAATTTTCTTGTTTTCAACATTGTTCTTGGACCATTCAACAGCCACTCAGATGCTGCTATGTGAAAGAGCCATACTTGTTGCTTGCTGCTTGAACATCTACTTTTTCTCCTCCAGTGTGTGATAAACTTGGGAGATCATACACTGCAGTCGTGCCACTGGGTAAGATATTTGGGGACAGGGCCGGGGACTTAGCTCAGTGGTTCCGCCACCTGCCTCACAAGCACAAGGTCCTGAGTTTGATACCCGGTACCAAAAAAACAAAACAAAACAACAAAAAAAGATATTTGGGGATAAAGCTAGTATTTTTGACTGGAAGTATCTAGTAGTTAATCAACAGAAATTGAATCTGGATACGTCTTCAAGATGTAATCAGAAATGGCCAAATAACTCTAGTTAAATTTTTTAAAGTAGGGATTACATTAATATTTTGAAATCCTTACTCTTTAGGTGTAATTTTTCCCCCAGTACACTTTTATTTACCTTGGGAAGGAGCTTTTTGGGTGGAGACTAGGGCGGTTTGCTATCTCTTCAGCTAGCAGAATAGTGTGCCTTTGGTAACACTATCCTACTTTCACACATCCTACTTTCATGTACACGGTAGCCTGCTTACTGGGGAGGTCAGAGCTGGACACCGGTGCTCTTGCCTTTTACTGGGCTTAAGGACATCAGTAGACTTTGTCATATGCTACTTTGAGTGAACCAGAGAAACAGCCCTTTGCAGCATGAAAAAGCCCCAAAGCTCTGGGTTTACCTCCACATCAATAGCAACTGGATTTTTTTTTTTTGGCTTTAGAATGTGTTATATCATTTGAATGAACTTTTGACTATACTTTGGCTTTGGAAAAGAATTATTTCATGTAGACATAGATACTTTTTTTTTGGTACCGGGGATTGAACTTGGGATCTTGCGCTTTTGAGGCAGGTAATGGAACCACTGAGCTAAATCCCCAGCAATAGCTAAAGATTTTAAAGAGCATGTTTTATACTGTTGAGTTTTAACCAGTCAGGAAAATTTTATGTAACCAATGATAGTTACTTTATTTTTTTGTATGAATGTTGTTTAGGCTGCCATGCTTAGCTTTCCTTAACTCTTTTCTCTTGCTGTCCCAAGTTCATTACTGTGTTTAATGGCACCCTTGCCAAGATATTTAGCATGTAGAAAGGAGGTTTTTATTTTTTATTTTTAAACAGCTTCATATTGAAGCTGAGACTTATAAATAAGTTGAGTGGCAGGCCTGGTATGCTGTATCTTGTTACATAAAGCTATTGCCAGAATCTTTGTAAATACAATGTTTAAAAAAGAACAGAAAAATTACACAGTCGCAGCATAAAGAGATGAACCATGACATTTGTGTCTGGCTTCTTTCAGTAGCATAAATTTTCAAAGTTCAACTACAAGGTGGCATGTATGAGTGTTTCATATTATCTATAGATAGATTCCATATTTCACTTACTATTCACCAGTTTCTTGATTGTCAGGGAAAAGACAGAGGAAAGGGGAAAGGGACAAGGAGGAAGAGAAGAAAAGGAGGAGGAAGAGAAGAAAAGGAGGAGAAAGAGCAGGAGGTAAGAGGAGACGGGAAGGAGGAGAAAAGAAGCCCTTCCCGTATTTGCTGCCTGTCTGTTGGGACACAACTCTCGGCCCTTACTTCCTGCCTGAGCTAAGCAGAGGAAAATGAGGGCCTACTCAGATCTTTTATGAGCATGAGTTCTGCCTGTAGCTTTCTGTGTTCTTTAGCATCTTGGACTTTTTTGAATACCCTAATTTCTGGAAAAAACTCTCCCCAGAATTTCCTCTTGGCTTTGGCATTCTATTGTTTGTCTCAACTGTAATATTTGCCCGGGTAGCACAGTTGTTTATTTCCCCTACGAGATTTTCCAGGAATGCCCATCTCTTTTCTTCACTGAATAGGCACAGTTAGTCAAAGCAAGGGAAAGCACCTTTTATTAGTCCTTCATAAAACCCCAGGGAGATTAGAATAGATAAACACTTCCTTTAGGGGGCAGACATACATTCAGTCTATAGATATGTCCTTTAATATTTTATTGATATGGTACATTATATTAATTTATTTTTAAATGTCATACTAAGTTTTCATTCCTGTGATAAATTGTAGTAGGTCGTGATGTATAATTCTTTTTTATATATTACAGAATTTGATTTGTTGATATTTTTTGAGAATTTTGCATTTATATCTACATGGGAAATTGGGCTGTAGTTTATGTGGTTTTTATTGCTCATAGTATCTATGTGGTTTTGGCATCAGGGGAATACTGGCTTCACAGAATGGGCTGGAAAAATTATCCTTTCTCTTGTAAAATCTTTGGAAGAATTTGTGAAGTAGAGGTGTTAATTCTCATTTAAATATGTGGTAGGGTTCATCACCAAAGCTATCCCTACCATTCTCTTTAGTCTTTCTTTGTTTTGTTGATGATTCAATCACTTGTAGGGTTGTTTAATTTTTATATATCTTCTCATAATTCAGTAGTTTGTGTCTTTCTAGGAATTTTTCAGTTTCACTGAATTTATCTAATTTGTTGCCATACAGTTGTTCTTAAGAATTCCTAGAGTCCTCTCTGTAAAACCACTTCTCCTTTATTTCTGGTTTTAGTAACTTGAGACCTCTGTCTTTTTTGCTTTGTGAATTTTCTGCTTGTGATAACAACAAAAATCATAGACAAGATACTTGAACAAAGACTTTTTCTCACACTTCTAGATGCTAGGAAGGAAGTCTGAGGTCCAGGGTCCTGTTGATTTGGATTTAGGGAGGTTTACTTGCAGTTTGTAGGTGGCTGCCTTTTTGCTGTGCCCTCGGGTGACCTCCCTCTGAAATTTGTATGCAGAAGGAGAAAGTGCATAAGTTAGCAGATGTAGCTCAGTGGCAGGAACCTTGCCTAACATGTGTGAAGGTCTAAGTTCAACCCCCAGTACTGACTTCAAAAGTAAAAAAGATGAATTAAAAAGGAAAAAATACACACAGAATTTCTGATACTAGTCCTCTTAAAAGGACACTGATTCTGTCATGACTCATTTAATCACAATAACTTCTCTGTGAGCCCTGTCTCCAATTACAGTCATGTTAGAGTCTAGGTTCAGCATGTGAGTTTTAGGGGGATGCAATTTAGTCTGTGGCACCTTGTCATCTAGCTAAGGTTTTGTCAATTTTGTTGGTCTTTTGAAAGATTTGATTTTTTTATTTTGTTGATTATATGCATTGTTTGGGCTCAAAATGTTTACTGAACTGTATTTCAATTTACTCAAAACTAACACTTCTAGATTATATATACATAGATTACCTTTCATTATGTCTAGGCTAGGATATATCCCAGGTCCCAGCCCACAAAAGAATAATTAGGTGATTCTGATGTATTTTTAGTGAAAAAATATGCTGAAGTTTATAGCTCTGGTGAGGGGCTCAAACATATGAAGACCTAGTTATTCAGTGAAGAGGCGTTCTCATAGGGGTGTTTGAAAGAACTGGGAGTTAAAGCATTGAGAAGAGTCATTAATGTTTAAGAGTAAAGTTGGGGTGCTCAGGGAAATCTGAGAAAGAAATGGCAACTGAATTGAATTTTAAAAGTGCAAGTAAATCTTAGACACACACACACACACACACACACACACACACACACAGGCAGAGGAAGGTAGCCAGGATCATGAAAATTAAGGAGGCCATTAGTCTCATGCATGAAGCAAGCTTTAGTCTGATAACATTTGATGGTATAGGCATTGCTGTGCGAGTGACTTGCTTACATATACCTTGCTCTGTAGGAATCTTTTTTAAAAGTCCTAATCTAGCTTTAGTTGGGTTGTCATTTTTTTCAAAGAAAAACTGTGGATTCATTTTAGGCTCTTTTGATTAGATCATAACCATTCTTCTCCACTGTCATTCTGGTAGAATTTACTTACCAAGAGACTCAATTGAGTCATTAAATCAATGAACCAGGCATTCAGTGAACTGGTGTTCAAGGTATATGAACAGCCAGGTGGTGAGGATTCTATTAAACATGACATCTACTCCAGTCAATTAATTAATGGCAAAAGTGAGTGCTTTGAGATGAGAGAAAATACATTTTCTGTCCTCTTAAGCAGAAAAATATTCTTTGTACAAGTAGCCAGTATATGGTGAATGAATAGAAAAATATATGCCACAATATAAAAATACAATAAATATAGGAATGATTCTATAATCATTGATATGTGTATAAAAACACATATCATAGAAAATAATTTCTGGTACTTGTAGAATATTTTTTCTTAAAATATCTGAATTTTATATGTTTAAATTTCCAGTAGATATATTTTAAAATCAGATATACCTAGTTTACTATTCATCTTCTCAATTCCTCACTAAAAACTTTTCTGCTAATCATGGATCTCCTTTCTCAAATTTTTGTTAGGCCCACAGAATTAACTGATTAATTTTGTAAGTTATGAATTTTCAATTAATTAATATCAATTTATTGATGTTAATTGATCAACTCTGCAAATTGAATGATCAATTCTATATAATTTCCTACTGTGTTTCTGGATTTCCAAAAAGACTTACAATTCTTTCTTTCATTGGATAGGAGGGGTATTTTTAAGAGTAAAAGGTGAGCCAAGGAAAAAATTATTACAAAAGAAAAATGTCTTTCCAAAGCCAGATTAACTTCAGAGCAGAATGTTCTCTTCCCCTTGAGCCATGGCATGACCTCCTCATAGAGTTAGATCTGACTCCTGAAGTCTTAGTGGTGAAGCAAATCCTTACATGGCCCATCAGCCAGAGCTTTTTGTTCTCTCGTTTGAGTCTGGCTTTAATCTTAAAGTAATGTGTCATGTTTAGGGTAGCATGACCAAGTGTAACTACTTGTGATTGAAATTGCTATTTTCTATCACATCCATCAGGTAGTAGCAACAGGGCAAGTCAAGGGATCTTCATACTTTCCTCTTCACAAATGTGAGAGCCTTGCAGTGGTCTGAAGTCCAATTCATACAGCCAGCTCCCCTTTTCCATTGCACTTGTCATTACTTTTGAGACAAAATATTGAAGGTCAAATAAAGGTTTCAGACGATGCTACTTTAAATGACATAAAATAGATGCCTGTCACCCAATGAGCTCTTGCTGAGGAGTGTACTGCCACTACTATCAGACTTTTTCCTTGAACACAAAGTGCAAAATCTATCCTGGTGGAGAAAAAAAGTCTTTCTAGACTTCTGTTCCTTTTTGGTAGAACAATCAAGTTTGACTAGATGGCCTCCATTTTTTTAAATTCTAAAATTCTACAATTTCTAACAACATCTAAAAATTTCCCTAGCAAAGGTAATAATTACTGATGTTATATTATCTCCTGGTTGTTTATAAATATATACTTCTTGAATAGTAGGGTTGCAGATGCCATGTAGTTCCCAATGTTCCTACTGTATTGACTACCAGATGAAATAGAGTGTCTATGCAAGTGGTTTTAACCTAATACATTTTTACTAAAATGGGAAAAGAGATCCCTAAAAGTTGCCTCTCTTTGAATACTTTGACCAATACTCTATTGATCTATTTTTAATTTTAAATCATTCAAGTAGACTAGTTAATAGCAACTTGTCACTTGGACACAAATGGTATAGAAACTTATGTTGAAGAAGTGAGCTAGACAGATTAAACTTGTGACAGGTAATTGGCCAATAGGGTTATGAGGTCACAGACAATTGCCTAACTTGTAGATCTCAGATATCTCACATTTTATAAATGAGATTCAATTTAAGATATCCCATATGTAATTCTCAAGTTCTCAATGTTGAGAAACCTTAGTCTGGATGCACATTGCCCTAGTTTATTGTCTAATGTAATCATTTTACCCTTTCAAACTTTCTCCATACCTGAAAAGAGGAGAAAGTTCTGTTCATACAGCTGCCCGTCATGACATGGGGAGGAACAGATCAGGCTTCCACAAGTAGAATCAAGTTCTAGTAAATAAACAATCTTAATGCAGTTATGTCTTATTAAAAACTGCAACTTTAAATAAAATTCTGGATTTTCTACTTCCTTTGAGGAACCTGTAGACCTGGAAATTTCAGATGGTGTGATCAGTCATAACTACAGAGGGGCCTCCTCCATACTGTGCAGGCATCTTCTCTTGTTCTCCTCATAGTGACGGCAGGGGACAGGCACGGTTACTGCCTCATTTGTATGCAAAAGATGACTGAAGCTGAGAAACTTTGATACCTTGAATAGGGTTCCACAGGTGGTCAGTGGAAGGGAGGAAAAGGGAACCCCAATCTTTACTGCAGAAAAATGGTAATGTCAGCTTAACCACTCCTAGGGTTCCATTTTTATAGAAGTCAAAAGCAAATACCAGAAAGCTGCTTTAGCAGGGCCACTGAAAAGGTCATCTTTGTGATGAAAACATTTGCTTTTTATTTTAAAAAATGACCCAGATTTCTCTTTTCATGCTTTACTGACTATACTTGTTCTACTGAAAAGGACCATTTCTTTATTTTGTCTTCTTTAACCATGTGTGTACTTCCATAATGTCAGCTTTAAGGAAAATACTGCATTTACTGTGTCTGATAGTTGCACACACACACACACCTACCCGCGCACACACTCATAAAGCCTCATAAAGGCTCATTAATGCTGGGTACACAGCTGGAAACACAGACAATGACAGCTTTCTAGCATAGATCACTTCCATTTGCTGAGTTGTTACTAATGTAAGTGTCTGAATCTTTAGTAAGATTTTTTAACACCCAAGTCATGGACCAAGAATTTTATGTGTCATCAAATCATCTAGTAAAATTCATGATGTAAATATACTTGATTTATTGTAGCTCGATCTCTCACTGAATATACAAACTAATGAGGTAAAAAAGGCAGGAAAGACTCAGTGTAAGTCTGTATTAATTAACAGTGTGTTTGTTTTCCGACAGCCACAGTCCTTCCTTAATATCTCTGGGAGATGGGTTTCAGGACTCTCCACATATAACAAAATTTGCAGATTTTCAAGATCCTTATATAAAATGGTGCAGTATTTGCATATAGCCTACACATCTCCTCCTGTATACTTAAATTAACTCTAGATGACTTACAATGTCTAGCACAATGTAAATGCTATGTAAATAGCTCTTATACTGGATTGTTTAGGGAATAACAATGAGAAAAAGTCTAGACATGTTCAGTACAGATGAAATTTTTCTGGATATTGTCTAACTTCGATTGATAGAATGAGTTCCACATCTGCAAATACAGAAGGCCTGTTGTGTTACATGAATTTCAGGGAAAGAAGGCCCTGCCCCGTCGCTAATGGATGGTCCTAAGAGCCACACACACGACACCATGAAGTCCTCACTGGCCACTGGATGAAGGAAGACTGGCAGGTAGAGAGAAACTGAGGGAAAATGGGTGACACTTTTTCAGATTTGCTGACTTTAGTTTGTACTTCCTTTATTCTTAATTGTCATTTTTGGTATGGATGCTAAAATATACTTATTCAAGGAACTGGATAATTGCTTTGCTCTTGATAATTTTTTCAGCAATACTCTTAAATTCCTTGGTGGCAATGACAGGAAAATGGTGACCAGGTGTCTCACCTTAGGGGGACAATCCTGTGTTCTCAGACTTTTTCCAACCTCTTCCAGAGTACACTCTCCAGGGACCCTTATTTTTGTTGACCAAAAGTACCATTGTTAGCCTTTTAGTGCAACTTTATTGGCCCCGTACAGACATTTCTTCATCCTCTTTCATTACCTTTCCACTCACTTTCCAGAGTTCAGCCTTTGCAGTTAGCTATGTACCCCTTTGCTCCTGGGCAGGACAGTAACAGAAACACAGATTTTGCTGAGAAGTTGCCCTTGATGTTGCCTATTTGGAGTTCAAGATATACCAACTCACAGTTTCTTCACTTTCTTAAAGTGAATGATTTCTTAAAAGTTGCTATCTCATTATCGTGATAGCTCATTACTCCATTTATCAAAGTAGAACTCACTGGCCTAAATAAACTTCTGCTCCTTCAAAAGGCAAGTGTGTTTCACTCCAGTTTCTGTTAGGATATTTGAAAATGACCTTCAGTTCCACAGAAGTCTCAGATGGACACTTTTCCTTGGGCTAAATAGTCACCTTGCTCTGGGGCCATGAGTACTTCAAATTCAAAAAAGAATTCCCCTCTTGAAGACAATATGTTACCTCTAAGAAGATTGCACATCTGAGGATAACTCCTTTCCTGGTGTGTTATAGTAGAATAGACTTAGTAACATTAAGGGCAGCCAAAAAATTGGTGAATACCAATCTGAACAAGTTAGCCCATGTATTAAAAGAAGCTGTGCAAGGAACAAATTCTATGGTCTTCTCTTTTCCCTATCTTTACAAATATCTTTGTCTCTTTCTCTAGAAGTGGTAGTTTATTCTGAATGTTGTAGCTTCCAATCTGAGAACCACAGAGGTAGATAATAAATACAACTGTATTCATCAGTTTCCGTTGCTGTATGAGGCAGGCTAACTTTATGAGAAAAAAGTTTCATTTAGCTTATATTTTTGAATAATCAAAGTCTAAAAAACACAGTCTGGGTTCTGGTGAGGAACCATGGCAGAGGCCAGGCAATTGAGTGCACTTAGAGAAAGAGTCACACCAGGGCACTGAGAGAGCGGGAGGGCTCGGCCTTGCTTTTTCCCAACAGCCCTCTTGAGAGAACTACCAAAGATCACATGAGATCCACTTGAGGAGAACACTCTCAGCAGCCCAAAGACTTCCCACTGGACCCCACCTCTTAAAGGTTCCACAACTTCCCAATAGTGCCACCCTGGGGACCAACCTGCTAACACATGGACGACCCCCACACTCAAACCATATCACAATCATAGCAAGAAGTCAATCCCAGACCTGGGGAAAGCAATAACAGCTCTAGAACTTAGAAGGTACTGTTAGGATAGGGAGTCTCCAGCTAGGAAAGGTTTGTTAAGAACTCCTTATGGTGCGTGTGTGTGTTTGTGTGTGTGTGTGTGTGTATGCACACACATGCACATGTGTTTGCTTAGCTTTTTATTTCTTCAAGATCTCTGGCTGATTTGAAATGAGGAACCCTGACCTTGAGAGACATCACTGGGAGCTCTGTACACTGCAGCCCCCTCAGGAGGCATTTCTGAATGACTGTCCTACCAGGCACCATAACCTGGCTGGTACTTTCATTTTTGTATCAGGATTTGAACTCGGGACTTTTTGCTTGTGAGGCAGGCGGTGGAACCACTGAGCTAAATCCCAGGCCCTGACCGGTACTTTCTGATGCAGGAATGACTGGGATTGGAAAATAGGTCTTGGTTCAAAGTCCATTGTACAGCAGAGTCAAGAAGCTCAGGAAAAAGCTGATTTCTTAGCCTTCTGAACTGATGGGTACTTGATAGACTTTAAATTGTAATCTCTTCCTTCTGAACAGAGTCTCAGAACACTTAAGTTACTCTGCGTGGGAGGCAGGTACCTCTGGATGTCACAGTCACACTTCCAAACTGAAGACACTGTGAGGACACTGTAGGGATGCAGTACTGTGAAGTCTCTAGTCCTACTCTCAGTCAGGGTGGACTGAGAGCAAGGAGTTAAAGGTGTCCTACAGAATGAGTTGCTCTTCTTTCTCAGTCAAAACCAAGACCTCAAAGTAGCAACTTATCTTAAAGAAATATTGACTAAGCCTAGTGCTGTTGTCAGATTCAAATGTGACAGAACAAAAACTAATTTCACCGAGTTTTTCCATTGTACCTAGTGCACTTTTAAGCACTTTGTATTGATTAATCATTCAGTTTTTGAAGCAATTATGTAATTTAAACAGTATCACTCTCCCCTTTGTAAATGGGAGGTCACAATTTAGTTAAATACCTTCCTCTTGGTGATAAAATAAGATTAGAAGATTTTAAAAACCAGGATTTGGGCCCCAAATTTAAACTTCACCTTAAACACAACCCTAACCTAATTCTAAATTTTAAAAAAACCCTATCCCCAGTGTCAACCCAAATCCTAACTCTGTCTCTACATGAATCTAAACACAACCTTATCTCTAACCCTAACTCAAATCTGTTGTCTCCAGAAACCACACTCTTAACCATTATGCTAGAATGAATTATTGTATCCTGATCAATATTATTTTGGGGCTAGTGAAATTGTACAATACAAAATAAACTGCATAGAGATTACTACCTGTTGAAAATGGTAAGATAATTTCATTACAGCAACTGATGAATTTAGTGAATGATTGTATACTCTGAATTTGGGCCAAAGAGTTGAGGAATATATTTAGAAGATATATTTGTCACTTTTGCCTAAGTTCCATGTAGCTTTCAAGTAGAAAAATGTTCTGTTAAGACTAGAAGCTAAAGCATTTATAGGACTAAAAGCTAAATCATTGGAATATATACAAGCTAAAGCATTGAAATGAGGTTTTAATTTTGAATGTGGCATTGGCATTCTTTAAAAATGTTTTGTTTTCATAAGACTTTATCCTTCCACAAAGATGCTAGTAAATAACAACTATCTTTTACCGTTGAAGTAAAGTGCTGTCAAAATATTAAATTAGTTATATAACAATCCAGATACTGAGAACACAAATATCAAGTCTGTTGCACCCCAAAGATTAGAAAGGTACAAAGGAGAGTTGAAAACATCAAAATTCAAATGCATTTCCCATGGATAGAAAGCTCATTTAGAAAATGATAGATCCTTCTGCTTTGCAAGCCAAACACTAGCTGTAGGGGCAATAGAAATCAAATTTCACATTCAGTTTTAAATTCAAAGACAGTAACACAGAAAACCACACAGGATCTACAAACAGGCTAGTTAACTCAGGCAAAGAGATGGCAGAAGAAAAGATTTCTATAATATGAACCATTCCCAGGATTTTGTCCCAACAAAATTTAAAATGGTCTTTATGTATCACATATATGCTTATTGATTGACTGAAGGAAACAAGTCATCACAGCTTACCTATGTGTTTGAATGAATTAATATGGATAGGCTTCAAGATATTGATGAACCATATCAATAATTTTAGCTATGAAGAGCTCTACCTAGGGAGAAATATATACTTTTCTTTGTTTTTAGGATAATATACTTTTCTATGCTTTTAGTTGTTTTTAAGTGAAAGAAACTTACATTATTTCAACTCATTAAAGAGTGTAAACAAGTTAAAAATCATACAGACAAAAATTCCCTTTTAAAAATAAAATTTGCTTTGGGATATGACTGTATTCTGAATTTATCATCTTTAGCCATCTATGTAAATAGGCCAGGTAATTGAAGTTGATAAGATTTTCTAGTATCTAGTTTCTTTTTTCAGGGATAAAAAGAATACAGAAGAGCTATGTGTAGGCTTCTTCAGCCTGTCCCCCTAGAATAGTAGAGGATCACCACTAAGCCTATCTTTCTGGAAATACTCAATGCCAATTAATGTGATCAATCACTGCTGTGCTTTGGTTTTTCTTTTATAGAGACTGAATAACAAACTGTACTGTGTGTTTAAAGTGAGCTGGTGGCTTCACAGAAGTATGTGAGAGAATATCTAGAAGACCATGTTACTCTCTTGCTTACTGAAGTTCTTTTACTGGCTTCCTCTGTCCTCAGAACCAAATCTTAAGAACATTGACAGTGACTTCTAAGACCCTCCATGAATGTGCCTCTGACTAATTACACTACATCATCTTCAATCAATTTCCTCCTCAATCACAGCTTCAGCCAATAGTTTTGTTCATAATACATTTTTTTTTCCTTCTTGATTTTCTTCCTCTTGACAAGGGAGATAAATGACTTAGGGTGTATGCTTGTTGAATGGATGAGGAATGACCTCTGATTTCAAGGACACTTGGAACGCTATAAGGAGAACAAACCATTATGTATCTGTGTATATGTGTGTGTGTGTGTGTGTGTGTGTGTGTGTATATATATATATATATATATTTTTAAATATATAGATGCGTAAAATCAAAGCCAAGCACATGGGTGCGTGCCTGAAGTCTCAGCATTCTGGGTGGCTGAGCCGGGAAGATTGAAAACTTTAAGCCCTGTACAGTCAACTTGCTCAATGTAGCAATTTAGCAAGACCCTGTTTAAAAAATAAAAACAAACAAAAAGGCTGGGTATACAGCTCAGTGTGAAGGTCCTGGGTTCAGTCTCCCATACCACTGAAAAAATACAGGGGGGGATATCAAATTTGCAAAATTCGCTGACTTTATTGCAGTATTGCAGTTAAGGAAAATGAGTAATCTGCAGTATAACTTGGGGAGAGGGTTTGGATGGGAGTTAAACCTGAGTTGGTATGACAAAATGGGTGGGGAGAGATCATTTAGATAAATGGGTGGGCAATGACTCCAAGGCATGAATGAGAATTGCCTGTGAGAGAGCCAAAACAGAGAAAATGAATATGGCCAGTTTAGCCTTTGGGCTTGCAGACCATTTAAGGCTGGTATGCTTTAATCCCTTAATTTGCTTAGCATGTGGACCACCACACTGGTGGGAAGGGGGAATGTGTGGTACATACAACTACCAGAACCTTATTGCTTTTTCCTCTAAGTGTCACACTAAGAGACCCTAGCAGAATGAAATGAGAGAGCAGCTGAGATTGTAGTGTCTTAGACAAAGAGAGACCTAGGAAAGTGTTTGCTTGTTCTTTTTCTTTTCTTTTTTTTGGCGTACTGGGGATCAAACTCAGGACCTTGTGCTTGCGAATCAGGCACGTTACCACTGAGCTAAATCCCTGGCCCCTCTTTTTCTTTTCTTGATTTTGAGATTCATGATGCACTAAAAAAAATTGAAAAAGAAAAACACAGGTTTATAAAAACTCTGATATACTTTAAATGTCCATGTAACATAACACAACAAAATATTGCTATGTAGTATAATTATGTTAATCAGAAAATACAAGGGGCTGGGGATGTAGCTTAGTGGTGCCGTGCCTGTCTGGCAAGTGCGAGGTCCTGAGTTTGATACCCAGTATTGAAAAAACCAAAAAACCAAAAAACAAGACTGAAGAAAACAAAGTATAGTGGTACCTCATTTCATGAACTTACTTCTTTCCACTTTTCTGGTCCCAAACCAAATTGAATCAAATTCAATGGTTAAGTTTAATGTTGACCTTACAGAGAAATTTGATTCAGTTTTTGTCCAACTTGGTTTGTGACCAGAATCATGGAAAGAATTAAGTTTGTGGACCAAGGTACCACTGTATACACTATTGGAGATTCATTGGACAATGGAATAAAAGTTTGTTTGTGTGATGAACATTTACATAATCTCATGTGGAGATAACTTCAAAATTCTAAATGAGAGGCTATAATTCCTACATGTGTTGATTCATTCAATACACACGTATCACATGTTTACTGTGCAGCAAGCACATCCATTGTGCCGAGCATGAGGAAATGAACAGGCTTCCTTCCAGTGGAGCCAACATGCTGGGATTGAACACAAGTGGACCTCTTGGGACTAAAGAAAATGACTAAACTATGAAGAATTCTGAAGAAAAATACATTACAAAGTGTAAGACAAAGTGAGTCTATGGTAGAAGCATTGAAGAAAATTACAATATTGGCTAAGGTTAGGATTACTATTTAGGGTTTATATTTACTTGACTTTAGGGTGATGGTAATGTGGATAAGTAGAAAACCACTTGAGGCCTACAGTAGTCAGCTTTCTGTCACTGTAATAAATACCCAAGATAATCAACCAAAGGTTATTTTCGCTCAGTTTCAGAGGTCTCAGTCCATGATATTTTGGCTCCATTGGTTTTTAGCCCTGGCAAGCTAGCATATCAAGATTGGAATGTTTGGCAGAGCAAAATCATTCACTTCCAAAAGTGAAAAGTTGAAGAGACTGGGTTCCACCATTCCCTGTGAGGGCACACTGCCAATGACCCAAATACCTTCACTAGTCCCCACCTCTGGAAGGTTCTGCCACATCCTAGTAGTGCTTCCATGAGGAGCAAGCCTCTACCACAGGACCCACTGGGGAACATTTCGGATTCAAATCATAGCAAGACCTTAAAAATGTGATACTATAGAATGATGAGCTGTCCAGGGTGGGAGTGATCATGTGACAGTGCTGGATGAGAAAATAATTATAGGTGCAAAAAAAGCAGGGGAGGTATTTCTGGCAGAGAGATTTTAAAAAGAGTTCAATATAAGCTGGGCATGGTAGTGCACGCCTGTAATCCCAGCACACAGCGGGCTGAGCCAGGAGGATTGCTATGAATTCCTGGCCAGCCTGTGCCACATAGTGAGTTCAAGATCAGCCTGGACTACACAGTGAGAACTTCTCCAAAAAAAATTTTTTTTAGACAATACGTCATTAATATTTATCTTTCTTTTCCCTCTCTTTCCACAAAAGAAATAGAAAATCAGTTTATGATGTACTACTGAATTATAAATTGTGACTATATTTATGTAAGAATGGAATAACAGAAAGAGAAACTAATAAAAATGGAGTCAATAATGGTGACTGTTGAGACATATCTCAAAAAGTTCAGTTTCAGTCTGAACCAATTCTAATGATATTACTCTTCTACCATATGGCTTTCTCTAGCCAAAGTCAGTACCCCATTACCCAGTTTTATGCAGAGATAGGATAGTTTAATAGTTATGTGGGTATGCTAAGAAATAGCTACAGAGGAATTTAGCAATTTAGGTCTTTAAATTAAATATTATCCCATTTCCTCGGCTATCTTTTCAAAAGTAAATACTCCGTAATGTTGAAATTTAAGTGATTAACACCATAGTGGAAACTAACTTTTCAGGTTTTTAAAATTTTTAAATGTTTAATGGACAAATACAGATTTAAGTACTTAAGATATGTGACATAGTGATCTCACACACATTGTGTAATGATTATTACAATCAAATTAATTAACACATCAGTCCCCATTCATTGCCTTACACTCTCATAATTTATTCTCCTTATATCTGATTAGGTTGGCTTTGGGGGTTTTTGTTTTGTTTTGTTTTTGTTTTGTGATGGGAGAAACTGTGGTGTAACAAGGGCAATGTCTTTTTGGATGATTTGAGGAGAATGAGAGAGACCCCATGCAAAAGATGAATCAGGTGAAAAAGACATAGGACATTCACATGAACACTGGGCCCAACCAACTCCTCACTAAGGAGAGCCACATTAAATAGGGTGCTGTGTATATGGAGTTTTGAGGACAGTATTTGATGAATTAGATATACATCATCTTTTGGGAGGCATCCCCTATAGACTTGGTAACCACTGTAGACAAGAACATGAGTTTAGAGCATCTCATTGTGGATAGGACGCAGCCTCATCTGAAGTCTCTTCTCATGGGAGGGCATATGTTCATCTGGCTCACCAGTTTCATTTTCTATTTCTGAAATAGTTCCTTTCCAAGACAGTGGAGTTGGGTTCCAGAGTTGTGTCCCCTTGAGACTGAACCTGAGTGAACTCTCTCCTTCATGTGGCATTTATAATGTTCATGGTGGATGGTGCTGAGATAACATCTTGGCCAAATTCTATGTCCCGATCAGGAAAGGTATCTCAGAGGGACCACTTTTCAGATTCTATTAACATTCATCAAAGTCACCACACTTGAGGACATGGTCCTTTCTATATGCTAAGCTCTGGGTTGGCCTGGGGATAAAGAACAAGCAGGCAGAGCCCACATTCATGGCAGAAGACCCCAACCTCAAGCTTCTGAATAAACCATGGGTAGACTGGATTGACTCCACCTTAGGTAAATGGAAAAACTGCTTGTGTTATCCTGTCCGTTACTAGGACCAAATATTGGTCAATAACAATTCAAAGGAGAAAATACTTATTTTGCTCATGGGTCAGGGGATTCAGTCTATGGTCAGCTGGATCCAAGGCAGAAATATGGCAGAGGGCATGACAGAGGAAAAATGCTCACCTCGTGGCAACCAGGAAGCAGAGACAGTCTGAAGAAAAGTTATACCTTTCAAAGGTACCCCTCTGATATCTACTTCCTCCAGCTAGATCCCACTTCCTAAAACAGCCTGTTCAGCTATGAACTCACCCAGGTGTTAATCCATTGATGAGAATAGTGCTCTTATAGTCCAGTCACTTCTTTTGATATCTCTTAATCCAACCAAGTTGATTAGATTAACTGTCACAGTGCTATTCAAAGGGGCTAATTTTAAAATAAACTGCTTTCCATGAACAACCATGTATGCCTACAGACACTTATACTCCCTTTTCCTACTGCCTCACATTCTTTGAGTTTTTTCAAAGTTCAAATTATTGTTCATTATTCTGAAAAAGAGAAGGACCAAATTCTTATATCCCAGGGCCTTTTAACAAATATGATCATTATGAATGAATGATTGTCATCTTGGCTGCCTCTAAACTGGAGCGTTCTTTAATAGATACAAAATTTTGTGTGTCCATGAAGCAAAACAGTGTGTCTTTTACTTCTGGGCTGTGGCTTTGGATAGAATCCCCCCCCCCTTTAATGTCTATTTTCTTCCCTCAGCCTAAAATGTTTTGAATTATCACTGAATGTTTCTCTCAGGATATTTTCATATATGTTACTTACTTAAAAATTACTTTAAAAATGCCAAAATGTACAGTTATTTCTTCATAAGCTTTTGAGGGGTGTAATAATCTTTTTAAAATACAAACTTTAGCTGGGGATTTAGCTCAGTGGTTCTGCTGCCTGCCCGGCAAGCACAAGGTCCTCAGTTCAATCCCTGGTACCAAAAAAAAAAAAAAAAATTTTGGGACAGGGGATTTAGCTCAGTGGTTTTGCCGCCTGCTGAGCAAGTGCAAGGACCTGAGTTCGATCCCCAGTACCAAAACAAAAAACAAAACAAAAAAAAACACTTTAATATAACAGCCAAATGATAATGCACCAAATGACCTCTTAAATCTATATAAAACTATGAATCATTCTGTTCTTTATATCTGAATGATAATAGGTTAAAATGTATTTTCCCCTCAAAAATATAATGTCATAGGAACACTTATTTTTTTTCTTTTCTCCTCAAATTTGTCTTTTAGTAGTTGAGAACAGATGAAATCTTTTATCCCTATATTTAGACGTCAACCAGGCAGGTCGGTGCCATGGTAACGGCTGCAGGAAGAAATATTGGGGGGTGCTCCAAGGAGGGACTTAGTGCCAACTGAGTGAGAGGGAAGGGTCTGCCGAGCACAGCTGTAGGTGCTCTCTGTGCTTGTGCCATTTGAGCCTGCTGCCGCTACAGCTTTGCTGGGCTCCCAATGCAAGGGAGAGGGATGCAGACGAGTCCCTGAGCTGTAGTCTCCTTGCTCTAAATCCAGACAGTTTCCTGATCTCCAACAAAGCTGCCTTGGCCTTAAGCAATCCTACTTACCACGTGTCCCTGCATTATCCTTCATGCTTACTTTATAATAAGGTATGGATAAAATAAGTTAATTCTCTTGTGTTCATATCTGATGCTATTCCAGCACATGTACCTTATGATAAGAATTCATGCAGCTGACAAGGTCATATTGAGTGCTGGCCTTTTGTCCAAAACTGTTTTAGGTACCTGACATGGAAAAGTAGAGAAAGTCTGGGTCCTTGCCTTCGGAGCACTTAAATTCACTGAAAGAGAGGTAGATGATAAAACAATATAATAAATATGCAAGAGGTATACATTTTCAAATGCCACATTTGTAAGTGATGTGAAGACTATGGAGCAAAGCAGTTTGCACAGGAAGGTGCTGACTGGGGAGTGGCGGTCTCCTGGGAAGGCAGAAGATTAGCCACCCAGGAGTTTGGAAGAGTGTCTCATGGAGGAGAGGCGGGCAAGTGGAGAGAATGACCTGTGGATTCCACAAATACAGTGTGGCAGGCAGGTGGCAAGAGCTGAGCAAGAACAAGACCACCCTTGTCTAGCCTGGTGTGTGTGCTCTTTAGGAGATTTGCATCTTCACACTCTCCTCCAACAAATAAGTCAGGTAATGCCCAGAAGTACGTCCCTGAGAGCTGGAACAAGAGCTCATAGCTCTCTGCAAAGTGCATCATTTTCCTTCTTTCCTAAGCTCTCCAGCTCCCTGCAATTGGACTGCAGCCCAGAGAGGCTCTTTATTCTTCAGAGACTATCGAAGCTGCAGCTCAAGTTGTAACAGCTCTTGCTGAGTAAGGCAGGTGTGCTGTAGGATCAGGGCTGCACTCTGGTTTTGTAGCCACCTTGCTGCCCAGGAACTCAGATGACTTTCTCTGCAGCCTTTATTTCCTGACCACAGGCACCTGATTGCCTCAGCGTCACTGTTGGGTTGATGTAGCAACTGCTTGTGCCAATGCCACGTGATTATGGAAAATTCTTTGCTCTTATTGTTCTTGCGTGGTGGTCTTCTTTCTGTGGGGCTGCCATGAGTGTTTGGTGACCACACCTGGAGAAAACTTGAGCAGGATAAAGACATTTTCTTAGACTTCTCATGTGCCATAGTCTGTGCAAGTGTAAAATGTGAATTAGAAACCAAAAAGTGAATTTCCTTCCAAAAGAGGATAAGGCATGTGGGCAGGGCACATATGGAGCTATAGTTGTGGAAATATGTTTTCCAGGATAAACTATAATCTGTTTTATTTGATATGACAGAAGGGAAGGAATTGGATTTCTTTTCTTTTCTTTTTATTTTTTTGATACCGAGAATCAAACTCAGGACCTTGTCCTTGCGAGGCAGGCGGCAGAAATACTGAGTTAAATCCCTGGCCCTGGATTTCTCTTTTTGAGATACTGACCTTGAAATAGTGGGAAATGTCCTCACATTTACATAAGACCTATTCAGGGAGTTGGAACATTGATAACCCACTCAACAGATATCACAGACTATCTGCTAGGTAGATAACACTGTACTCAGGCTTTGGAGTGGATGAGCCTAGGCAAGGATCAAGTATTATCAGTTAATTAATTCACTCTGCACATCTGTTAAGCACTGCTGAATAAATTAGATCTGACAGCAGGTGCTCATTAATACCTGTGTGGCTAACACTGCCATGGGGGTTCTTGTAAGAAATAAATGGGATAGGCTACTTAATAGTGCTCATTAATTGGTTGGGGGATTGGTAAATAATTTTTGCCCCTCTTTTACCTTTTTAAGAATAAAGCATTATGTTCTATTTAGGGTGCTATTGTTTGGTTATGAAATATTTCCCAAAGACCTGTGTGTTGAAGGCTGTTCTTCGGCTTGTGGAGTTATTGAAACATGGCAGAACTCTTAATAGGCAGAAGTTAGGCCACTGGTGATGTGCTGTGACAAAAGTACCTGGCTTACACAATAGGAATTTATTATCTCACAGTTCTGGAGGCAACAGGTTTAAAGGCAAGGTGTTGGCTTACAGAAAAATTACATAATTTCATGGCTTTCTCTCTTGTGTGTACCTTTGTGTCCAAATTGGCTTTTTTTACATAATGAATGAGGGACCACCATAATGACATTATTTTACAGTAACTAATCATATTTGCAACAACATTATTTCTATTTAAGGTCACATTCTGAAATACTGGGGATTGGGACTTTTAACACATGAATTTGAGGAAACACAATTTAGACTACTTTCTCTTGCTCTTTGTGTTTTCCTGAAATCCCTTCTATTGAAATCTTGTCTGTATTTTGTAGCTAATTCATGCAACTCAACCTGATTTCTCCAATTAGAGTTGGTGATTCTTTTGAATCTAAATTCAGGTTTTTTTCTTTACTTTAAAAACAATTTATTTATTTTAGTAATTCCTTTTTTTCTCCTGTTGCACAAGGATTAAATTCAGGACCTTTGCACTGAGCTATATCATCAGTGCTATTTTATTTTGAGACAAGTTCTCACTAAGTTACCTGGGCTGGGAGGGAACTTGTGAACCTACTGCCTCAGGTTCCCAGAGTGCTGGGTTTACAGGTGTGCACCACAACAACAAGCTTTATTTAGTAATAACTTCATCTGTCATTTCTCTTACAGTACTGTTTACTCAATAAAAATTTTGAATGAATTGAATGAAGGCATCGGTAAAATTGTCTCTTTCTAACTAGGCTGTGAACTTTCAAAAGGGACCATCTTTACATTTCTTTTTATAACAATTTCTTTTTCAATACAGACCCTTCTTTGTAGGGTGGAAGGTAAGAGAAACATGCTCAAGTGGAAAAGAGGAGGGTCATTTGGGAAAGCCCCACTGAGATAGATCCCCAGAGGATGGCCTTTCTTTGGTGGACTCTTCACCATCCAGGGGCTAGTTCTTCACCTAGTTTGCTTGGAAAAATGTTTCCCTTTGCAGCTGAATAGTGGCTCCATCTCAAAATAAACTCATGTATGAGGTTGGTGGAAAAAAATCAGTACATTGATTTATTAATTTGCAGTGAGAAATGAACTGTCATAAACACTGAAGGGCAGCTTTTCCTAGTTAGTATTATGTGAGAAATCTGACATAATCAGAAATTTTCTAAGGGACTGTGAAGTCAGATCAAGAGAAAGTCAGTACGTGATTTGGATATTCATTGGCACCAGACTAAGCTAATCTGATACATTCATCTCCACTGTTGTGATTGTCTTATAAACAGAATAATGTTCTTGAGTTTATTTGGCCCAGCAAATGGAGCCTACCATTGAGTGTTGGGCTAGTCCTTCTAATATGTAATATGCTCATCTTGAGTTTTATAATTTTCTGGGATCATACCTTTATTTTAATTACCAAATTAAATACTTTATGGCTCCCATATGGCATGACTATAGGCAATTCAGCCACCTCTCAAATATTTCTGAGAGTTTCTTGTCTTGATCCTTTTTTACTATCTTTCACTCTGAACAAGGGCTCTCAAGTTCTTCCCCCTCAGTTGCAGGGCTCCCTCTTGTGTAATGACCCTTGTGTACTAACCCTGCTGTGCTATAGCTGAGGCTCTGAGGAAATAGACTCGCTTTGGTGTTCCTGAAAAGAAAAAGAAGAGCAAAAGGTCAATGTGTAGACAGGAAGATATAATAAAGAGAAGTTTTTGTTTATCATTTATGTGATTTGGTTGAGAGAGTTTAAATGAGGATGGAAATATTAGGGTTAATAGATGTGGATGTCTACACTAGACAGAGAAGATAATTGGCAATTTGGGGTTCCTAAGCTCAAAACCATGCTACAGGGCTTATATGTAGATGGAGTGGGGGACACAAGAAAGAGAATAGGAAGAAAGTGGACATTTCTAGACACAGGCATGGTGACAGGTTTGGAAGTTGAAGAGTATTGCAAATGATGCTGCTGACATGTTCTGTGAAGTAGAAGCCTGTCTTTTTTGATAGGGTTAGTTGGGTGGAGTTGTAGATCAGAGGAAAGGGGAGAAATTTTGAAAGGGGTATTGGAGAGGGTTGAGAGATGCAGCATGGCAGATTCATTTAGATGGGCATCCTGAACTTATGGTGACACCACCTTCTGCAGATATGGTGAAGATGGAGATATGATGTAAAGAAAACAGGGTTAAAATACAGGTGTCCCCCCAGATGATTGTGAAGAAAAGAGAAAAAAGACAATTTAGGGTATTGGAAAAACTGTCTCTAAAATGGAAGACTATGGAATGAAATTGGATAGAGCCACAAAAGCAGAAGGGAAGGGTAGATGGTGGGGACACTGTGGAAGCACTCTCAGTGGCCCCACTGAGCCTGAAATACACAGTAGGAACAAGTGGGACGGGAGATGAGGGCTGAGGGACCTGTAGCAAGAATGTGGAGCACTTAGGAGTAGAATAAGTTCTAATGATGCAAAGTTTGGGAGTGACTTTGAGAGTTTTTGGCTGAGGTGAGGAAAGGAAAATATTAAGCATGAGGAAGAGTTTAAGGGACTGAGAGAATGAGCTACGGGAAGGTTCATCCTAATGGGAGCTGAAGAACAATTAAACTTCTCATTATCTCAAACTACCTATCCAAATTAAAGGCTGGACCATAAACTCACAAAACAAAAGAGTTCATGGGCATGATTTCTTAATCAAAAGATGAGCCCCCGCCTTACTCCAAAAAAAAATTATGTTTGCATCCTGAGTGGTTTATTCACTGACCTCAAATATATAGCGCCTTTTCCAGCATCAAGTCTCCAAATTTCACACACCAACTGTATGGAGTGAAAGATTATGTTGCATTACGCCCTCCATTTGTATGTTGAGACCCCAACCCCCATGAAGCTGAGTAAGGAAGTAATTAAAGTTAAATGAGGTCAATTTAGCTCAGTGGGTCCGCTGCCTGCCTCGCAATCGCAAGGTCCCAAGTTCAATCCCCGGTAAACAAGAAAAATTAAATGAGGTCCTAAAGGTGGGATCCTGATCCAATAAGATATTTCTTAGAAGAAATACCAGTCCCTCTCTGTCTTTCTCTCTCTCTGTCTCTCTCTAACTCCTTCTCTTCCTATCCCTCTCTTTCTCCCTCCCTTCTTGAATCCCTTCCCCTTCCCCACCTATACACCAAGGAAAAGCTACATGAGGACGTCATACCCGACCTGTCTCCATTTGTGTACCTAAGTGGAGTGATTCCAGGTGGGCCCCTTCCCCTTCCTCGCTCCCATCCTTGGGAGTCCCCTCAGTCAGTGCAGAACAGACCACCACATCCTGTGTGAGTCTGCAACTATGTTATCTTTACTGCCTTGTCCACAGAACGCGCCTGGGTGATGCTTTGGTTTAACTAAACTATGTGAAGCTGCCCCTGACCCCCACTGACTTAGCAACGTTCTGCTCCTGTGAAGTTCCGCTTGTGCTCCCCCACTCCCTGAGCCCTCCCCAAATAGAAGAGCCCTTACGAGGACCCTGCAAACTGCCTTTCCTTTGTCCAGAGTCTTTTTGGCGTGAGCCACTCTGGATCACCCATCTTGTAATAAAGAATTCCATTGAATTCAGAATGTGGCGCATCTCTATAGTCCCAACTCACCTGGGTCTACAACAAGGACACCACAAGAAGGTGGTAATCTGCAAGGCAAGAAGAAAGCCTTCACCAGGGACCATCTGTGCTAACACCTTGACCTTGGACTCCCAGCTTTACAACTATGAGAAACATTTATTTTGCTTAAGCCCCAAGTCTATGGTATTTTATTATGGCAGCCCAAGAAGATTAATGCACTAAATATGCAAAGTTAGTGCAGACCTCACAAATTAATTTGCTCCTCACGAGACTGCCCTTACTTTAGATACCAGTCACAAGTCCCAGTCCCCCAGCATACTTAAACTTCTATCAGACATGGTTACAAACTCAGATGCTCTCACAATTCCCCTTCAGTTCTGTAATTCACTAGACCAACTCACAGAAGGGAGTCACTTACATTTACCAATTTATTATAAAGGAGACAACACAGAAATAGTCAATGGAAGAGATGTCTAGAACAAGGTGGGGGGGGTGAGCAGAGATTTCATGCCTTTTCCAGGAGTGCCACCCTTCCAGCATCTTCATGTGTTCACCAAGCCAGATGCTCTCTGAACTTCTTCACATAGAGGATTTTATGGAGGTCACACCACATATAAGTGATTGAGTAAATCATTAGCCCTTGTTGATGAACTTCTCCCTAGAGATTGGGTAATATGGCTGAAATTTCCAATTTTCCAATTACACCTGGGTCTTTCTGGTGACACTCCCCATCCCAAAGCTATCTAGGTGCCCACCAATAGTGACCTGATTAAATACCCTCAGGTATGGTTGAAAGAACCTTGTTAGGAATAAGAAAAAATGCTCCTGTCATCCTTACCACTCAAGCAATTCCAATGGATTTAGAAGCTTTATGCCTAAAATTAAGGACAAAAACCAAATGTACAGTTCCTATTATTTCCCAATATTCCACACAACCCTCAGATGATGAACTTGGCTGCAGATAGACTTGGAAATAGCAAGCATGCAGTTAAGTCATGTTTGTAGAGGAGCCACCATCTCTCCTCAAGTGACTTTGTGGATTCCTTACCAATTGATTGTAGTTTGATTTTATACTTCAACTCTCAGAAGACAATCAGAATTCTTTTATTGCCAGGTTCTTCAGCGATACCTCACTGCAGCTTTTTTATATTTAATAAATATTATAGAGTGAATAAGACCCACGAGAACATAGACAAATAAAAAGATCAAATGACCATATTTTTATTACTTTCTAAAGTGTTCTCTGTTATGATGTCTTACATTAATGTGCAGAAAAGAAGTTCATTAATGTTTATCTCATGTTGCTTCGATAATTATGTGTGATATCCACACATGTACATACATCTACTGGAGCATCACTTCTGGTATCTATTGCTTGGTTTCTGTGCTCAAGGAAAAACTCTCATTTGGTTTGATTGTCATTTGGCATCAGTGTCTGGGCAACCACAGAAAAGTAACAAGGTCCCTCAAGGACTCACACTTCACCATGAAATTCTTTATATGGAATGGCAAATCATTACAGTACAAATCTTTTAAATTGATAAAGTGTCTTTGGACTTCCTGCCTGATGTCTTTAGAACCCAAGTAAAGTCAAAACTTCCCTTTGCATCAACATCAAGCATATAATATTTATATGGTTTTATAGGTAATATCACACACATCATAAGGCTTCAAGTAATTTTCTCAAGGTGTTTTAAGGATTAGAAGGGAACTCAGATTTTCCTTTTCCTTTTTACCTTTTTTGGAGGAGAGTGTTACATTTACTTATTAAGGACTATTAAGATTGTTATAAACCATATATTTCAGAATAAAACCCATGATAAGTGATATAACAGTAGTCCTGCATCATTAGTTATTATATAGAGCCTTTAAAATTCTTTTAAGGTTTTAGTTTTATTATTAAATTGAACCATATAATTTTATAAATGAGAAAATGAGGCCCCTTGAGGCCATCCCAGATGGGAGTAGAGACAAGGCCAATCTACACCTGCAAGTCTATCCTCTTTCAGAATGGCAAATGGACTTTGAAGCAACAATGCAATGAAAAACAGGCATTATATAGTCACATTCTCATTCCTCCCTTTAGATTTTACTAGCAAGCTGCTCAAAATGCCTTTTTAATGGATGATGTGTGGCTTCAAATTAAGCTGAGCCATTTCACAGAGCTCAAAGTTTCCATAGTTTTATTTTTTTTATTGTAAGCATTTGGTGTCAGGAGTCACTGTGACATAGTGGTCGGCAGTGTGCCTTGAGGCCATGCAGACAGAAAGCAGTGGGACCAGTGCAACCCTAATGAGCTTGGAGTCAGGCGATGCATCCTTTATAGTTGTGACTTGGGAGCCATGTGACACTGGGAAAGCCACTTAACCCCTCTGAAGCTTGACTTACTGATACATCACATGAGAAATAACTTACACAGTGATGTAAGGATTTGGTCTTGCAGTTGCAGATGCTTAATAATGCTTCTACTTTAGCATTGTTGTTCTATTTCATTTATTTTATTTTTAATTGACATACAGTCATACAAATTTATGGGGGTATAATTGATATTTTGATGCAGGTATACATTGTATGATGATCAAATGTGGGTAAATAACCTATCCATTACTTCTATCATTTCTTCATGATAACAAAATTCAAAATCTTCTCTTCTAGCTATTAAAGTTGTTCTCATCAGTGCAGAGTAGAGCTGAGGCCACCAATGATGGAGTAGCCAGTGGATGGCAGCTGTCAATGGGTACAAAGTTACAGCTGGGCAGGAAGGATAAATTCTAGTTTTCTATCAAACAGTAGAGTGACTATAGTTAACAATAATGTTTCTCTATTTTTATGTCATTTACTAGATTTGTAAACATAGGCAGATTATTTAAACTGACTCTGTATGCTCACTGACACAGTAGAAGCAATAATGCAACTTCACTAGGCTATTGTATATTAAACAAATATATAGAATTGTATTCAGTGCATATTTATAAATGTTCGGTTTTATTTCCTCCTTTTCTCCTGACAATAAATTATCTGGTTGATCAGTGATCAGTTTAGATTGAACTTGAAATGGAAAACCTCACTGGCAAGGGTGTTATATATTCATATTAAGCAGTATGTCTTTGATCTGAACACTCTAAAAGTTAGAACCATTAATGAATTGACTTGTAGTTTTCTTGATTCTGGAAGCGCTTCTTCCAATGGGTTTCTGATGAGAGGACTTGAATTAATCATAAAAATTCTAACTCTGGAGAGCTGCCACCAGTGCTGAGGAGGAGCATTCCAGGCCTCTGTACCATAAGCCCCAGCGCTGAGGATCAGAGACACCCCCAGTACTCAGGAGGTGAGCCCAATAAGCCCCAGCAGCACTGCCAAGACCCCCCCCCCAATTGAAAAGACAAAACATATAAACAAGTCTCAAAACCAGACTTCCACATCATTTAAGGCAACCACAAAGGGGAACAAGATAGAAAAATCTGATACTCCACCACTTGGACTCCCTAAACTGGCAACAAAATAGGATCTGGCAAAAATGAAATCAGAAATAATTTCTCAGATAACAGCAGAGATTGTGCCCATAGTGTAAGACATGATTAATAATTCTAGAGAGAACACAGATAGAAAAAATAGAGGAGCTGAGGAATATGATGGAATCCCAACATAGGAAACAAATGGAATCCATAAAACAGATGCAAACAGAATTAATTTCAGGAGGTTAAAAATTCCATTGAAAGTTTACAAAGCAGAATGAGCCAATGTGAGGACAGAATTTCAGATATACAAGATAAGATTGCAATTAGTGACAAGGAAAAGAAAAATGTCTTTTAAATAGTAAGGAATCACAAGAAATCAATCCAGCAGCTATGAGATGATGGAAAGAAGGATAACATAAGACTGATTGGAGTCAAGGAAGAAACAGGAGAGAGTGCAGATGACATAAAAAAATATTAACAGAAGTAATGGCAGAAAATTTCCCAAGCAGGGGAAAAGAATTTGACATACAGATAAAAGAGGTAAATAGGACTCCAACTACCCTTGATCAAAAAAAATCTACACATAGCCATATAATTGTTAAGATTCCAGAAACCCTAGAGAAGAACAAAATTCTACAAACAGTGAGAGAAAAGAAACAAAACACATACCAAGGAACGCACATCAGAATCACAGCAGACTTCTCAACACAAACCGTGAAGGCAAGAAGAGTTTAGAGTGATGTATTCCAAGCCCTAAAGGAAAACAGCCTCCAACCTAGATTGATGTACCCTGCAAAACTAGCTTTCAAAATTGATGGAGAAACAAGATACTTGCATGACAAAGAGCACCTTAGGAACTTCATGAATGCCAAACCAGCACTCCAAAAAGTTTTAGACAATATCCTAGGAAATGACAATGAGTATAACAACCCTAGGAAGCCCAGCAGAATGAATCCATTGTGCACAACAAGAAATTTTTTTTCTTAAATTCTTTTATTGGTACATTTTAGGTATACAAAACAATTACAGTTCTCATTGGGAACTTGTACCTTTACATGATGCATCTTGGTTCTTATTTTTTCCCTATTCCTAGCCCTCCCTTCACCCCCTCCACCCATCCCTATTTACAAAGAATTTATTTCCGTTTTTTCCATTTCTCATCATTTTTCCTTTCCCTTCTTTCCTTTCCCCTGCCCCTCCCACTACTCCTACCCCTTTGGACCTTTTCTTCCTATTTTACATTAT
>NW_004624735.1:589542-622640 GCF_000247695.1 Heterocephalus glaber | reverse complement strand
GTAAATAGGGAGGAATGGAGGGGTTGAAGGGAGGGCAGGGGAATGGGGAAAAAATAAGAACCAAGAGAGATTATGTAAAGGTGCAAATTTCCAATGATGACTGTAACTATATTGTATACCTATTGTAGCAAAAACATTAATTAAAAAAGAAAAATACTGGAAATTTTTTTTTAAATTCTAACTCTGGGAACAATTGTTTAAGTATGTCCCTGGAAACGCTTATGGGTCCAGGCTATTTAAGTAAATGTTCTTTGTACAAATTCTGGAACTGATCTCATATAGAAGAGGGTGGAGTTGATGACTCAGCCAAATCAGGAGTCAGCTGACTCCTGGAGTGAAAGTTTTATCATGCTTTTCTTGGGTGCAGATGAGGATTTCATCCTTGTGCCCCATGACATAAACCCTGGCAGGTGAAAGCAGCTGCCTTTGTTCTTTAGCAAACAGTGAATGTGAACAAAGGGCAAGGCCTTGACTGGCATTTAGAAAGCATGACTGTGAGGGAGGCACCAGTGAATGCAAAAGAACTGCTATTTTTGTCTCTGACTTGCTCAGAAACTACACAATAGTCACTGTCACAGGAAAAATCACAAGTGATTTCTTTCTGTCTTATTTTTATTCTTCAAATGATTTGTATAATAAGTGTCAATTGTTCATAATTTTTTAATGCAGTTTTGGAAGAGAGGTGATGTGGTCAAACCATTTTTTTCTTTGCATCTGCTGATACAGAGCACCATAATAGTTCCAGTTTCTAGAAAATGTAAGATCTTGGGCTAGGCTCAGCATAATAGGCAAAACTGGAGACAATAGAATTTGATTTTATTTCCAATTTTGGAGCTTACTTATAGGAAGAATTTGGAAAAAGAATGCATTCATTTCAACAGCAACAAAAACATTATCTGAGCTATATTAACAGAGAGAGAGATTGTGAAGTTTAATCGAACAATTCATGAATGTAACAATTATCACAAAATCCAGCATCATGCAGAACCCGGCATCATGTACATTAGGGACTATTCCTGCATTTCCTCTTGTTTAATTAGGAAACAATCAGAAGATGAAATAAATCTGGGAATTTATTAGGTCCATTGGATACTGTTCTCAAAAGATCCCAGATGATCCAATTACAAATAGCAAAAATGCTTACCTCTTAGAGGTTTTCTGATTTATTTGTATTATACCAAAAAGAAAAACCTTTTGACGCTTCTTTTACATTATTTCCAAGAGGGTGTAATCTGATCTACTAATATTTATCATCTGTACATTGTCATCTAATTTTAATTATCTTGTCTTAATTTTATTACCTTTTTTTTGAAGGGAAATGAATCACTGTCATCTGTTTATAGCAAATTAAGTTATAGAGTATGTACTATTAAAAATCTTGAGAGCCAGGGATTTAGCTCAGTGGTTCTGCCACCTGACAAGTCCAAGGTCCTGAGTTTGATCCCCAGTACCAAAAAAAAAAAAATCTCCTGAATAAGTAATTCTGAAGTATAATGGATATTATAAATTCTGAGATGAAATTCTTTGTGAAATACAAGTACATGAAAGGCTTTACCTGATTTTAACACCAAATCATAAGGGCAAACTTGCATCTCGTTATATACAATTGTACTTTGTTCTAAGTAAATAGCGTACTATTAAGTGTCTGATTCATTCAAACACTTCTAAACCAGTAAGAGCAGCAATGATGCAAATGAAACATAAATAAGTAAAACGAAAAACAGTGAGGATCTAGATCTAAAGCTTTTCAAGATAACTATGTGTGAGTGTCGTAGAGCCAGCTCACTTTATAGAGTGGTGTCCAGGAAGGCAAAACTAAGTAGAAAATCACATTGTAGACTGTCTCAGTTTAATCTTGGTATAAACAGTATTTAAAGGCCTAACCACAAATGAATACAAATGCTTATTATCATTTACATACTGTTTTATCAAACATTAATTTAGATTTCAATGTCCTTTTCAATTAAAAATCCAGGAAAGCAAAAATACAAATGCTTTACCATTAAGACACCAATATTAGAAATCAGGTGAGACCTTAACCACTTCAGCCTTGATTGCATTCAGTCATGGGTTAGTTAATACAGTTTGAAAATTGCCTTTTGCAAGATAGTCCTATTACATTTTCCTTGTGCTACCCAAAGATGAAAATAACTTTAAAGTGTATTAGCCAGCCAAAATACACATTTTTATTTATTAGAACCATTTCTTTTTGATCCTTAAGATACTGTCTGGTATAATTTTGACTCCAAAAGAGACACATTGATTTTCTGAAACATCTCAATTACCCTAAATGCCTGACTTTCTGCTTTAAAGTAGAAGCATGAAAACATTGAAAGAACAACTTGTTGGCTTCAGTCCTATTCAGATATATGATTGATTCAATCAAAGCGAAAGTGAATTTCATTTTGCCGAATCTTTTGCCTATCCCAAGTTTTGTAATGAAAACAATATTTGCCTGACATTGATTATATCTTTATATGATTATATCCTTATGAATCCTTATGTATCCTTATTAAGGATATGATTATATCCTTATGTATTCTATTGATTGTATCCTTATTATATCCTTATGTATTAAATCCTTATTATATCCTTATGTATCCTTATGATTTATGTAAACAAGTCACATAAAAATGGATCTAAATGTTCCAGGCATATGAAAAATACATCTCAAGATTGAAGTTACATAGAAAATACTATACCTAACAGTTGAAGGAAAGCCAGTAAAAGAATGTGAAAAATCTGGACTAGATACAAGAACAAGAAACATCTGATGGAGGTAGGAGTGTTTGCTTTAGGAAAGGTGGAGTACAAGTACTTCTCCATATTCCTGCCACCGAGCACAATGGAAACCTTGGACCCTGAATGTAGGACAATTATAAGACTCTGAAAGGTGGGGAGAAGGAAGTGGAAGGCAAAGAATGGCATGAAGGTGAATGCCCTGAGTTTTCTTTCTATCTCATATAAATTTGACTGTGAAGTGTAAAACAAAGAAGAACTTTGTAGGGTGGAGTTGCTGTGCATTTTGAGTGTGGCAATAATGACAGCTTCTATACATGTGATAGCATGCCATAGAACTATGCCCAAATATCAGTTTCCTGGTTTTTATATGATCTCCCCTAAGAGGTTTATCACCTCGTGAGACAAGCTTGGTGAAAGATACACAGGTCTGTTTTGTGCTACGTTTACACCTTCCTGTGAATCTACAATTATTTCAAAAATAATTTTTGGGATGGTGTTAGGATTTGAACCTAGGGCCTTGTACACAATAGGCACACACTGTACCACTGAACTACACTCTCAGCTCAAATATTTTTATTTTTTAAATCTAAATTTGGCTATAATGTTTTAAGGAACGTGCAATCTGTATTGACCCCCAGTGTTTCAGAATCAAAAAGTCTTTTAAAGTATTTGTCCTTTTTTAGTCTATTTTATTGAGAGGTTTGTCCCATTAGGTGGTAATTTGGCCTATTGTCTTCCTAGCTTCAAATCCCTTTGATTTGGGAGTGGTCAATGAATTGCCACTTGGGCTGAAGAATTTGGGAAGACACACATCTGTTTCTTCATTATTTTTAAATGCAGAATAAAACAAAAATGGATACTTTTAGTCATTCTATAAATAAAACACTTCCTCTTCCTTTTAATGGAGACAGATGGATTGAGTCCCCACTGAGTAGCCATTAAGGGAAGCGCTGTCTGTTAGATAGATCTCTAGCTGCATTGAAGATGATAAATGATTCTGTAAACTAATATCATCTAATATATTACATTTTTTGTATTTTTAAAAATTCCTGGAAAGCCACTTATATTTTTGGATTTAATTCTAATTAAACAGTACTTCATTTAGTTTTTGTTTTAGAGTTAATAGCTTATTTTTTCTATACTTCAAACTTTTCTTGTAATGAATAACTAAATATCATTTGTCAAGCTGGATCACTTTCATATCTTTCATTATCCTTTTGTGAAACTTTCTGGTACCACAATGTCTAAATCATAGAACTAAAAAAGACCTTGCATGTCATCTGGCCCATTGGTCTAGAATTAGCAGTGAATACATACATTGGAATATAACTTTTAAAAATGGAATGTAGTTTGGATGTAGGGTCACCCATTGGCCACAGCCCTACTCAGCTTCCCTGGGTCACCTTTGCTTGCAATTTGAATAAAAATGCTTCCTCCTTTTTCAACATTCTCATAGGTAGAGAAACAGAATTTATTTTATTGGGGTTACATACCTAATTCATTGCAAAACTAGCTCTATTCCCATGTCTCAGACTACTCAAACCTTGTTTACTCCACTGCCTGGGTATGACCCTGAAGACATATATAAAACAAAAAGCTATGCCTTCAGGAGAGAGCCAGAAACCCATAAGCATAGAGGAACTTCTTTGTGTATCCAAAAATTCTCAAAAGGATCAGCCCAGCAGGAGACACAGGCAGAGTACAAAGTGGTCTCTAGTTGCTCAGTGTGGATCAGAACCTACCATGAGAAACAGCATCCTCTTTGCTGGCTCTCTCCCCACTCCACCTCCTGTTGAAATTGATTTTGTGCTTCCTGTTTTTCTGTGCTTGACAAAGAAAGCAAAAGTAACACGCTGTGAGTGGATAGTTGCCAAAAAGCAGAGTAGCTTTAAAAAAAAAAATCACCCGCTTCAAATTTCCAATTCCAGTTCAAAGTCGCTTTGCAAGCAGCCACTACATTATGCTAATAATATGCTAAATCATTAAGGTCTTCCTATTTGTCTATTGATTGTTTAAGTGGAATGTTATGACAGGGAAGTATTGGTGCTGGGAGTATCGACCCACCCACCATTGCTGTGATTTTAAGCAGGCGACTCTGCTGCATGCATTACACTGACTCTGATGTATCACCTGTCCTAAGCCATTTCATCAGGACCCTTGACAGTGCACTACCACAGTCTTTTGGGAACTTTCTAGAGAAGGTGAGAAAACATAAGCCTTAGTGAAAAAAAGTAATAATTATGTATTAGGTGGTTTTCATGAGCAAGGCACAGCACTGGAATTTGACGCACATCATTTCAAATTCAGCTACACATGGAGATTATTATCTTCTTCAAATATAGCAATGCTGCACATGGAGATTATTATCATGGTGAAAATTGACTCAGAAAGGTGAACACAGTCTTTTAAACTCATGGCTGATGGTGACTATTGTGACCTTCTAGACTGAAGTCCCTGCTCTGAAATACGTTGATGTATTACTTAAGGAATAACTCAAGTTGTTCAGATCTTCAGGGTGAGAGTATCAGACAACAGTTGAGTGAGTGATTTAGTGACTTTAATCAATCTAGTTCTCCTGTTGGGAACAAGGTGAGGGACGTTGTGGTGGAGTGGGTCTAGCCTGGCAGTGGCCCACAGTGAAATAGTAACAAATGGACATAATGGACACACCCAGAACCCAGGGCACACTTGCTAGTGGTCTGGACACATTCACCAACCTGCTGACGCAGCCTCTGGGGAAAGCGGACAGAAGTGAGGTCCCAAGATCAGGAAGGTCCATTTGATATATAGTTAAGTAAACTGAGTGTTCAAAAGTAACGATCATATTTTAAAGGTATAAGGAAATGATAGAATGTTTTTAAGTTAAGATTCATAGAAATGCTTTCAGAGGCAGGAGGCTAGAGAAGGGGACGGGAGAAGAGGGAGAATTGAAGTGGAAGTGCCTCGGGATCGAGCAGCTTTGGGCAGAGCAGCATTTTCTGTCTCTCACAGTACGCTATGTCTCAGTCACCAATTTATTTATAAACTTTGATTTTTTTTTTTTTTTGGTGCTCTGGAGATTGAACCCAGAGCCTTCACACTGAGCTACATTCCCAGTTCTTTATCATCATCAACAACATCATTGTCATCATTATTTTTATTTTGCAACAAAGTCTTGGTAAATTCCCAGGCTTATGATTCTGCTGCCTCAGGCTCCCAGGGTGCTGAGATTACAGACATGTGTCACACCTGGCTGACTTTGATTTTTAAAGATGGTTTTCCATGGGAAGACAACTCTGAAATAGGAATTGAAGTGGCTTGACATATTTGGAAACTCATCACAGATTACATAAAGACCTATCCAAATTTTTCTTTTATTTTGATTTTAGAAAAATTTATATTTCTTGATATTCACATCCATACCCCCTTACTAAAAAATTCTGGACTCTAAAAGTCATCCTGATTCTAAACCCTTTTGTAAATTTTGCCTGATCAGCAGAGAATAGATTACTGTACCCATTTGTTAATTCTGTATTCACCCACCACATGGATTAGCTTTCTGTCAGGCAAAAGGGCAGCTGTTGTATTATACCATCCAAATAATAACAACATTCTTTCTGTCAGTAGGGTTTAAATGGCTTTCTTGTTTTTGTTCTGAGCTTCAAAAAGTCTTTACCAGTTTTGAGGGTTTTTTTCATTTGTACTACCTTTTTTTAAATCCACATCTTCAGTCCTTAATCCTTCTTATGCATGTTCTATTTTCTTTGAGACAGTTCTTTCTTGCTTTTACACCAAATTGTCTTTCATTAAGCTTTGTTCAAAGTCTTAAATGATTCTCCTTCTTTCCTATTTCCTTTCCTTATAAAACTATTTACTTAAAGCACTTAAATTGAAATTTCAAAATTTTTTCCCAGAATTGGCTTTCATTGGTAAGTTCTCTAGAAAACAAGATAATGTGAAAAATTAGATAGAAAAATCTAGCATTGTTTTGATTGCAGTTCAAGAAATATTTGCTGCAGTCTTCCTACTTACTTAAGTCATGCACACAATAGGGACTCAGGTAGCAAGAAACCTCTGTCCAGCTTCTGCTGGGTTATTCTCCCAGACTTTCCCTTGACCTTCATCCTGGGCATATAAACAGCCTTCTCTCTATTTAAAGCAAAAACAAATGCACAAATATGTCCATAATCACACTCGAATACAATCGATGCTGTTAGTGGCACAACCAAACTTTTTAAGTGATGTATTACATTTCTTGTTTCTACTCCTTCAGCTCCTGTTAAATGTTCTGGTCTATCGTGCACTATTCCATCTGTTAGCAGACCACCTGGCCACCTATACTGCTGGAACTTTTTGAAAATTATAACCTACCATGAAAAACCTCCCTGAGTCATCCTGCATTTGGATGGTGTTTTACATCTTCTTCTTCTTCAACAGATCGATACCCATAGAAAAAGGATCATGTTTAAACTAGGGTTAAATCCTGTCAAACTACTACTTCATTTGCTATTAACTGTTTTTAACTCACAAAGACAAGAGTTTAGTTTCAACTTGCTGTATCTGTATCCTTAGCACCAAATTCAGAGTGTATCACAAAGTTTACCTTTGATAAATACTCAATAACTGATTGAATTTATGAAATATCCATAATTTATAAATTATTAAATAGTTGTTATAAACTCTTAAACTTATATTTATTTTTTTCTGAATTTATCTCAAATGTCTTGTTCTCCAAAGCTTCAAGAACCAAAACATATTTTACTGAAAGGAAAAATTGTTTACATATTGCAGAATCTAACATATTACAAATATTGTTCTGGAGGAAGTATAAAGGAAAACATAGTATAGATATTTGAAATAAAACACACTTAGTTTAAATATTTATTATATTACAATCATTAAAGTTAAGTAAAAATTGGAAATGTACATTACTTCTCCATGAAAAAATTTTCAACTTTCATTTAATTGTTATTTTATTTTATTTTTGTGGTAGGAGATTAAACCCAGGGCCTCAGGTATACTATGCAAGGGTTCTGCCACTGAGCTAAACCACAAGCTTCTAGTTGTGTTACTTTAAAAGGTACTATTTTTAGAAGCAAATTTCTATGTTATATTTAGAATAACATAGAATAATATATTTGTATTTAGTAGTGTATATGTGTTTTTCTTATCTCGGGGCAGTGGTTAAACTCAGTGAGACTGATTCTTAGCCCTTTTTCTGACTGGGAGAATAAAGTCTACCCTAAAACTTGTCTTCAAAAGCAAGAGAGACACAGGGGCTTTCTGATCAGAGGCTGTATCCAAAAAAGGCAGAAAAATACTCCATTTTTCATTCTTGCTAGGAGATCCATTTCATTTTTCCTTTGCCAGAATGAATAATGTTTTCCCAAATATTTTTCAATATCTTAATCATGATTCTGAATGGTTTTGTTTTTACTCTTGTATTTTTTTTCTAGAAGCTGTTCAGCTGTGAAAATTACATCATGTTTTCATCTATATTAACAATTGAACATATCCTTTAAGTAAGCTGAAAGAGTTGAGAAAAAATGTAATCAACACAGATTCCTGGAGACACGGGAAGCTTTGCTGTCAGGCAGGAAAATCACGACCCAGACATTCACCACAGGGCTAAGAAAGCTGTCTGTGTCTGGAACTCCACTTCTCACCTGGGAAACTCAATGAGTATAGTTAGAGTGAAGATTACTATATGTCCTCATGTGGGGAAAGACTCTCAGGTGAATTTATTTGTCCATCTTCTACAAAAGCCTATTGGAAACACAACGTACAGTAGTACTTACAAAAGAAGCATTCCAATAAGAGACTTAAAAAAACTAAAACATGATTATGCCATATTCATCACTATATGTCTTCTTGTATATAGTGTTAGATACAATTAACCCACATAAGGGGCATAGTTCTGCTTTGACAACAGAAGTCCAAAAAACAGTGCTATATATAGAAAGATACTTAAATTGTGCAAATATCACATTCACAAAAGGTACAATCATCTTTTGACTCATTTCAAAGGAAAGGAATAACTCAACTTTTAAAGGCAGAAGGCTTAAATAGAATTATGTGCTGAAAAAGTCAAATAGTTTGAAGTCAGTTGACATAGATTAGAGTTGAATTTCATGGCTTTGGACAAACTGCCTGAGTCATGGGCCATGGCTTCAAATGGAATTCATGCTGTCAACAATGGATAGATCAACCAGATGGAATATTAGTAACGCAGTATGGCCTTGAATTACACTTTTGTCCAAATGGACTTGACAGACATTGTGTGACGGTTACTCTTATTGTCAGTTTGATAGGCTTGAGAGATATGGGGGGACTTAGTAAAGCACACTTTTGGGTGTGTCTGGGTAGATCATGAAGACATTACCTTGGGACTCTGTCTGGCCTCTGGTCCACTCTTCTCTGATTCTCTTCCTTTGTGCCTGCTTCCCAGCCACCACCAAGTCAGCATCTTTTCTCCATCATGCTCTTCTTCCATGATGTTTCTACCTTGGAGCCAAACAATCATGGACTAAAACCTCTGACACCATGAACCAAAATAAGTCTCTCCTCCCACGAGGTGTGGGTACCAGGCATTTTGTCCCAGAAAAGAAAAGCTGACTGATACACATGGGTAAAACTTTGTATCCAGCAGCCGTATGATACACATTTTTCACTTGTGCACATGGCGTACTCACCAAGATAAACCATATATGAGGTCACAAAACAATTTTTAACAAATGTGAGAAGATGGAGATAGTATTCTAGTATCATTGCAGATTACAGTGTTATGGAACAAGCCTGTTAGCAATAAAATGAATCTTGGAATACTTACAAACATGTGGAAATTAAATAAGATAACCCTAAACAGCCATTAAATCAAAGAAGAAAGGAAAAAGGAGTTAAAAGATGTCTTGAAGGGCAAATTCCCAAGTTCAAACCCCAAAACCAAAAAAAAAAAAGATGTTGTGAGACAAATGACAGTGAAAATACAACATAATAAAACCTGTGAGATGCAATAAAATCAGTTTTAAGAGAGAAGTTTATAACAAAAGCCTATATCAATAATAGAAAACTTAAACAGTTTAACTTTACTTGTCAAGGAATTATAAAAAGAACAAATTAAATGTAAAATTAGTAGAAAAAGAAATACAAAACTGAACAGAAACAAAACAAATAAAGAACCAAAAATTTCTAGAATAATTGATTTTTGAAAAAATAAAATTGTCAACACCTTAGAATAAGAAAAAAGAAAGAAATAACATCACAAATGAAAATAAAGAAATTATAATAGATACCTCAGATATAAAAGAATCATCAGATTATTCTGAACAGTTATGTGCCAACAAATTGGGTAAATTAGAGAAAATGGATAAATTGCTAGAAAAACACAATCTAACAAGATTGAGTCAGAAGAAAATATAAAGTCTGAACACATCAATAACAAAGATTGAGAAGAAACTGACAAAAACTTCCTAACAAAGAAAAACCCAGAACCTGGAGACTTCACAGCTGAATGCTACCAACTGTTCAAAGAAGAATTAATAGCAACATTTCTTACACTCTTCCAAAAAATAGAACTACAGGGATTATCTCCAAATATATACAGTGAAGCCAAAATTATTTTGATAACTAAGCCAGGCAAAGATATCACAAGTTAAGAAACTACATGTCAGTTTCTCTAATCAACATTGATGTAGAAATCCAAAATAAAATATAAATCCAACAACAGATCAGAAAAGATTATATACCATGACCAAGTGAGATTTATCCCTATCATATAAAGTATTTTAAATCAGTTACTATATCAAATTGATTCAATGAAAGATAAAAAGGCATATTATCTCAATTGATAAGGAAAAAGCATTCTACAAAGTCCAATATCATTTCTCTAATGTAAGTTATAATAGTTTAAATATAGAAAAGTTCCTCAACCCAACAAAGGCCATTTATGAAAAACCCACAGTTAACATTATAGTCAATAGAGAAAAACTGAAATTTTTTCTGCTAAGATCAGGTACAAGAAAAGGATGCACAGCTTTGCCACTTCTGTTCAATCAAGTGCTGTGAGTACTAGCAGGAGCGATCAGACAAGAAAAAGAAAAAACGTCAACTAAGTGAGAAAGAGGAAGTAAAATGAATTCAGTAAAAAGGCAAGTTACAAAATTAACATATAAAAGTCGGTAGGGTTTTTATATCCAAATAACAATTTGTTTGAAAAAGAAATCAAGAAAATGATCTCATTTGTGCTAGTAGTTTTAAAAAATACAATATTTTAGGAATAAATTTAACCAAGGAAGTATAGTATCATTACAAGGAAAACTTCAAAGCATTGATGAAAGAAATAAAGATGCAAATAACTGGAAATGGATCCTGTGTTCATGGATTAGAAGAATTAATATTGTTAAAATGTTCATGTTCTCCAAAGCAATATACAAATTCAAATGTTCCTAAAAATAGAAAAAAACTTAAAAATTCTTCACAGAAATAAAAAAGTTAAAAATTTGTACAGAAGCATAAGATAAGCAGAACAGCCAAAAAGAAAAAAAAAAGTAAAAAAGGGCAAAGCTGGGAGCATAATGCATCTTGCTTTAAAATTATACTAAAGAACTACAGTAATAGAAACAGTATACTATTGGCCCCAAAGAGACGCTTATAATGGTAGAACAGAACAGAGACCCCGAAACAAATCCAAATATATACGGTAAATTAATTTTTGACAAAGATATCAATGGGGACATGGTAGTCCCTTTAAGAAACATTTTGAGGGAAACTAGATTTCCATATCCAAAAGAATTAAATTAGACTATTATCTTTCACTTTAAACAAAAACTATACACAAAAACAAATTTAAAATGAATAGAGTACCTACAAATAGGTATAAAACCATAAAACCTAAATCCCCAGAAAAGAACATAGGGGGAAAAACTCCTGGTCATTGGCCTTGACAATGATTCTTTTTATTTTTGATATGACACCAAAAACTCAGGCCTGAAAAGCAAAAATAACTAAATGGGATTGTATCAAACAAAATATCTTCTGTACAGCAAAGGAAATAATCATCAAAATGAAACAGTAGCCTATACGTTGGGAAAATATATTTGTAAACTATATAACTGAAAAGGGGTCAATATCTAAAATATGACTCATTAGTAGAAAAAAGTAACCCAATTAGAAATGGGCAAAAGATTTGATGAGTGATTTTTCCAAAGAAGACATAAAAGTTACCATGTTGAAAAAGTGCTCAACATCATTAGCCATCCAGGGAAATACAAATCAAAACCGCTATAACATACTACTTCATACCAATTAGTCTGATTATTATAAAGCAGGCAAAAGATTACAAAAGTTATTGAAGGTATGCAGAAAGTGAAGCACACTGTTGGTGAGAATGTTGATTGGTATAGCCATTATGGAAAATAGTATGGGGGTGTCTAAAGAAATTAAAAATAGAACTACCATATTATCTAGCATTTTCTTTTCTGGATCTATGCTTTCCCAAAATGAAATCATCACCCCAAAATATCTGAGCTCCCATGTTCGCTGTAACATTATTCACAATAGCTAAGATATAGAAAGAAACCAGGTGTCTGTCAGTAAATGAACAGATAAAAAACTACACACATACACACACACACACACACACACACACATGTTATTCAGCCCTAAAAAGAATGTGGTTTGGGGGACACTGTGGTAAGTAAAATAAGCCAGACCCAGAAAGAAAAATATTGTATAATCTGTCTGATATATGGAATCTAAGAAAATTTTAAAAATTTCAAATACATATAGAAAACAAAACAGTCACCAGAAATAGGGGACGTGAATGTAGGGTTAGGGATAAATGTCAGAGGGTACAATGTAAGAGATATGTGGGATAAATAATCTAGAGGTATATTATAATACTTGAGGACTATGGAAAATAAAACTGCACACATTTTAGCTGCTCTTGCCACAAAAATGAAAAAAATGGGCAACTATGCGAAATTATAGATATGTTAATTTACTTTACTATAGTAACTTTTTCTACTCTATATTTGAATGAAATAGCATAATGTTATATACCTGAAGTATACACAATAAAATTTATTATTAGAAATAAATAAGAACTATATATAACTTACATTCAGTAGTACTTGATATAAACATTTGAAATTTCCAACATTTAGATAAATAGTAAACCACTTAAAACATGAAAATAAAGAAAGAATCCATGGTTCTCAGGGCTACTGTGAGCATTGATAGCACCAAACATGTGCAAGTGTATTGTAAATGTAAAATGTGAGTCAAATGTTAATGATCTTCGTTTCCACATCTAGAGAAAGAGTTAGCACAACTGCTTGATTGTTAGCCAGGAGAAAGCTGCCTCTTATCTGTTCACTGGACTCTGAAAGAACATAGGGCAAAGAAGACAGAGGGGCTGGAGGAAGAAGAATCTTCATTTAAATCCGGGCTCCGTTCTTGACAAGCTGAGTATCTCTGAGGAAGTTTCTTGTTAAGATGCAGAATGCTCAGTAGGTAAGTGAGTTGACTCTGAGTTTGGGACATGTCCATCATTTAGCAGTCTTTTAACCTTGGGGACATAGTCCAACCTCAATTAATATGATTATCAAATGCAGATAACAAAGGATATTTCTAACAGTACTGAGAATAATAATAATAGCTGATATTATTAGTGTTTTGGGGAGGTATGAGATATTCATAATATGAACAAGGGGATCTTGCCGTGTACCAAACTGTTCTGGGAACACCAGAGATATCCAATTAGAGCAACAGTCAGAAGAAACTTGGATATGCCCGCGGTGGGGTGGGGGGGAGAGTGAATCACGGACAGGCGTTGTGTGAGCAGCAAGGCTTGTTTATTTAAGGCTCAGTTGCCAGAGAGAGGGCTGAGTCTGAAGGGGAGTCAGTGCAGAGTAGGCAGAGAACAAAGAATTTAAAGGGAAGGGTGGGGTTGCTGCCTTATTGAATATGGGGGCAGAGAGTGCGGTCCCGCTTTTCTGGGTGGGCAGTGGTTGTAGATGTCATCTGGCTTCCTGGTGGCGCCCAGGCCAAGCTCAGATGCTGTGCCACAGCCCTGGTTGTTGCCATGGAGGCGGCTTGCATCCCGGCCCATGGTTGCCTTACCCACCAGGCATGACAGAGCCTTTTAAGTAAATGCTATTTCACTTTCTCTCCTTTCATTGGGTCTAAGTTAGATATTAAAACACTACACCTGGAGACTCAGAAGATGGCTCATTTGTATTTTTGAAATGAATAAATAAGTTCAATTTTAAAAACTCACCAGACAATCTGCTATGTAGGGATCCTGGGAGAAGAATTTTTAGCAAATACCTAGACTTCTAATTCTCTTGCATATGTGAGAAAACCAAAGTGAAAAATGAAGGGTCAGATACATGCACAGAACTCCAACACAGCACTCCGACTCAGCACTCCGACTTTACAAGGACTGTGCTATGGCTAGATAATTGGTCCTTTAAGAGTTCCTATGTTGAAAACTTGATCCTCAGTGTGGTAATATTAAAAAATTGTGGTATCTTTAAGAGGTGGTGCTTAGTGGAAGCTGTTTAGGTTATTGGGGGCCTTGCCTTCAGAAGAAATTGATGTGGTTCTCATGGGATCCTAGTTAATTATGAAAGATTTGGAAAATAGACTACTACAAAAATTGTAACAGTGAGTACCAATGAGTACAGTCATTGCTAGAATTATACCTGAAAATCTGGAAGTAGCCTTGGAACTTGGTAACAGACAAAGATTGGAAGACTTTGGAGGACGAGGCTAGAAAAGGCCTAGGATGCTGTTAAGAAATTAACTGTTTCAAGTGATTCTGGTGAAGGCTGTGAAGAGGAGTCTTGGGAACTACTTTTAGATAGAAATGAGTATCTGACTGAGAATTGAAATAATGGCCTTACAAGTTACACTAGTACTAGGAACTTGGTTGAACTGTATCCATGCCCTAAGGCTTTCATGGAAAAACAAATCTGAGAATGGTTAACTAGTTTATTTGGCAGAAGAAATCTAAATAATAAAGCGTTCAGCGTAGAGCATGGGTTTTATTGACTGCTTCTAGTGAGATTTATAGTGAGATTAGGAAGCAAAAAGAAATGGAAAGATTTGGGAAATTTGCAGCCTGAACAGGAAAAGAGTGAAAAGAGCTGTTTTGGAGAACACAATGAAGGGGCAGCGGAGAGGCAGCTTTTTAAAGGAATTGGCACGGTAAAAGTGAGTCAAGTGCTAATCATCAAAATAGTAGGAAAAAGGCTTCAAGGGTATCTCAGAAGTCTTGAGGCTACCCCTTTCCTGACAGGTCCAAGGGCCCTTCAGGGGACAGTGCTCTCAGGAATGCTCTCCAGGGAAAGGTCCAAGAGCTCCCTGCACTGGACTGCCTTCAGCATGTTCTCCATGCTTTGCTATTCCAGCCATGGTTCAAGGAGTCCCAGGACAGCTTGTGCCAGAAGCAAATCTTGGTGCCACATACAAGGTTCTGATTGTACAGGCAATCTGAATGCAAATGTTATTAGGTTTTGCAAAGATTTCAGAGGTGTCAGGTAAAAAGGCTGAAAACTAAGACAAGACCAGGCCACAACAAGCCTTCATTAGGGGAACAGATCTGCCGGGCTGTCTCTGAACAAAGGAGAGACTAATCAATATGGCCGGGGCAGGGAGAGTCTTTTATAGAGACTGGGGTGGGTTTGTAGGGGCTGAGGTAGGGTTGAGTGAGGTAGTGATCAGGGAGTGGAGGAGCCCGTGATGTCACTAGGTGGTAGGAGGTGAGTGAGTATTAGGTTACTCTCTAGGTGGGACCAGGGGCATGCTGGGAAGAAGAGTTTGTTCTTTGGTGGGAGCAGCCATCTTGGCATGATGTCACATGGGAGGGGGCAAGGCACCATAGGAAGAGGGCAGCTACGATACATAATAGCTGCTGGGGTGGTGGGAGACCTATCAAGAGGGAAGTCTGAGAGGACAGGCTGAAGTCTGATGAAGAGTTGAAGTCCTTGAAATGGTCCATTAGCATGTGTAGTTGAGCCATGGGAGGGCACCAGGAAGGTAGAGCAACCAACAGAAAGCAATGTCAACCCGGGTATCAGCATTCGCCCTTAAAGAACAGCCTTGTGGACAGCAACCAGCAAAGCTAGAGGAGGCTGAGGATAAAGGAATGATCCTGGACATGGAACCCTAAGATGTAGTATGTTTCTCCTGGGTTTTGTTATTGCTTTAGGCAAGCCTTCCTTCTCACTTGCTGATTTCTCCTTTTTGCCCTCAGAATGTTTATCGTATCTTTGTCCTGTCATTTATCTTAGAAGTATGTGAATTGTTTTTACAGCTGAAAGACTTGCCTTGTGTCAGATGAGACTTTAAACTTGGACTTTTGAGTAATGCTGGAATGGGTTAAGGCTTTGGGACTATTAAGGATATGATGAATGCATTTTCTATTGTGAGATAGACATAAACATTGGGGTTCAGGTTTCCTCATTAACCTCTTTTCTTTACAAATTACTCAGTCTCAGGCACATTGGTATAGCAATGAAAAATAGACTAATACAGACTGCTTACAAATGGGCATAAAGGGAATTAGAGCTTTTAAAATTAATGACCTCTACACCTGTAAGTATGAGTTGTCTTCATAAATCACATTTTTGTTGTCAGGATGCAAGGGAGAGGTTCCAGTAAGTGTCAACACTACAGATCCTTCTCACCTACCAAGAAAATGACAGAAGTTATGATTTTATTCACAAATAGTGGGAAGAGCCAGTTATAAACAGGGACTCGAACTCTTTTATTTGGGATTTACTTTTCATTCTTCCTTATGGAGAGATACCTTCATCATCCAGCTCAGGCAAGGGTCTCCTAGTGATAGGCACAAACAACACCTCTGATCAGGAAGGATGGTACAGCCTAAGAAAGAGCACAATGTGTAGGAGAAAGAATGGAAGCTGCAAGTCATCTCCTGCCTGGAATAGCCATTGTACCCCTCTCTATTCTCCTTGTGACCAAAACCCAAGAAAGATATTGGATACTTAGCTAAAAGTCATTATGACTAGAAATGATAATACTAGTAGGACAGCTCTCTGTTCTGTATCAGAGAGAGCCAACAAACTCCAATGGGCATGACTCAAATGATCTCCCTCCTTACAGAAGTATAGGATATAATAGTAATATAGACAAATAATAGTTGCTGTTTATGGAGGACTTTATAGTTTGAAAAGTCTTCTTGTATGTACTATAGTAGCTTATCTACTTCTCACAGTAGTCACAGAAAATAAATGTTATGAATCATAGGAGAGAAACATTTGACTAGAATTCCAAAACAAGTAATTTTTGGTCAACTGTATATAGTCATTGCAGATATTGAAGGACATGAAAAGATAAAGTTACTTCTTCCTATGTGTGTTGGGAGGCCACAGATAAGTCTCATCAGCTACATAGGAGATGATTTGTAAGAGTGAAAATCCTTCCAAAATGACAAAAGGAAACCTAAACAAAACCAACAAAATTAAATAATCCAAAGTCAACAATGCCACTGAAGAGCAAATGCTGTTCTCTCTGTTCCACAGATACCTATGGCATTACAGTGTCACTGGCAGTGTTCTATCTCAGCCATTCTCTTTTAGAGAAATGAGAAGGTGGAGGTGATTTTTCACTACATCCTTGAAGGATCCTAATGATGAGAATGCCCTACTCAAGAAAGAGAATGATAAAATTATTAGATAAATCTTCTCTAAATCCTTCTGAGGCCAGTTTTCCAAGCTTGCTTCCTAGGATCCATGTTGTATCAATTTGACCTTGAGTCTCCAAATCTCTGAAAGGTATGCCTTAAGATGTGGAAAAAATAAAGGGCTTGATTCCATTGATAACAACAGGAAAAACCTTGGTGAGATTATGAGTATAATTTTTACAGGTCTCACAAGAAATGGTGGATAGAAGTCAGCCCTGATACACTGAATAACAGAACACTCTTAAAAGATGAGATAAAACAGTGGCAGCTTCTATAATAGGACCTAGTACAGGCATGATCAGAGAGAAAAGTTGGCTAGCAGTAGGTAGAGAGGCATAACAAGAGTGGGAGAAAATCAGTTGAGGCTTAGACCACAGTACAGATTGGCAACACTGATAGAAATTTTTGAATTTTTGATAAAAATTATGGACCCATAAATCCAAGAAATGAAGATAAAAATCCAAGAAGAATAACTACCAAAATGAGAAGAAATGGGGAGAGAAAAAGAGAAATTGCTGAAACACAATCACAATTAAAAAAACAAACTTTAGCAAGAGGAAATGCATTACAGAGAAAACAAGCAATAAAAATTATTACTGATTCCTAATCAATGTGAGTCAAAAGATAATAGAATGACATCAGAAAAGTGTTGAAGTAAAAAAGTTATTAGCAGGAAAAATATCTTTCACACATTAAAGTGAGCTAATGATATTTTCAAATAAGAGCTTGAAAATTTGTCTCTAGCACATGTGCACTTTTTTAAAAAGGGTAAAGAAAGCATTTCAGTAGAAATAAAATGATGCCATAAAAAAACTTGACAAGAAAAATGTATGTGGGTAAATGCAAAAGACTACTTTCTAGGTTTTATGTTTACAATAAATACTATTTGATTTTTGTAGAAAAATAAGCAAAGAGAATAATATATCAATGACTTACAAAATGCAGAAGAAAAATTTTAACAACAATACAAAGGTTAGAAGGAGAAAATTAATATCATTTTCACAAAAAGTAGTATATTATTTCAAAGAAAACTAGCAAGTTAAACATGTTTATGATGACTACTAGAGAAACCAAGAACATAAAAAGGCACACCTCAAAAGGCAATGAAAAAGAAGACATGGAATACTAATAAAAACTCAAATGATCCAAAGTAAGGCAAGAAAGGGGGAAACAATGACTAGAGAGGAAACGATTTGTTAGAATACAAATACAAAGATGATTCACTAAAACAAAACGTTATCAGAATAAGTTAAATGTATAGGGATTAACTGCTACTATTAAAAGTCTCAGATTTTTATATTGGATAAAATTATAGCAGATTATTATTTATAAGGTTTAATTATGAAGATAAGCTGAAAGTGAAAGCATGGAAAATACAATCTAGTGGAAAATATAATGCACTTAACATAAGAAATTGATGTGGACACATTAATACCAGATAAAGTAGATCTTAAGACAAGGAATATTATCAGAGATAAAGTGGGCATTTCATAGTGATAAAGAACTTAATTAATTAGGAAGACATGACAATCCAATTGGTGTTTTTAATCAATAATAGAGCTTCAAAATAAATGTATTAGGAGTGAACTAGAGGCAGAAACAGTTGAATTCAATATTAATGAAATATTTTTACATTTCTCCTTTGGCGATGACAAAATAATTGGACAAAAATCAATATCAGTAAGAATATAGAAGATTTGAAGTATTACATCAACTCACTTAACTTAGATGACATGTATGAGGAACTCCACGTGCTAAGAGCAGGGGATATGGTCTTCTCAGTGCACATGTAGCATTCTGTAAGCTATGCCATATTTTGGGATAGTTAGTATCTCAGTAAATTTCAAAGAATTGAAACAATATGTACTAGAAACCATTAACAATAAGATTCAAGGGCTGGGGATTTAGTTCAGTGGTTCTGCCGCCTGCCTCGCAAGCACAAGGACCCGAGTTCGATCCCCAGTACCAAAAAACCCCCAAAACAAACACCAAAAAAACCCCAGTAAGATGTTTCAAAAGTTCCTTTGTCATTAAAAATTAAACAAGGAATGAATGAATGCCCTTCAAGGAAAAAATTGAGGAAAACAGAAAATATTTTGAATGATGACATGATAATAAATTGTCAAATTTTATGGGTCATGGCTAAATCCCTATTTAGAAAAAAAGGTATTCCCTGAATGTTTATGTTATAAAAAAGACAATTTAAAAGTCAATGAGTGGGGTCCGGGGATTTAGCTCAGTTGTACCGCTGCCTGCCCTGCAAGTGCAAGGTTCCGAATTCCATCCCCGGCACCAAAAAAAAAAAAAAAAGTAAATGAGTGGTTTTGCCATATTAAGAAACTAGAAAGAGTAGAGCAAGTTAAAGAAAAAGTAGAAAAGGAAATAATAAAGAGATCAATAATTGATGAAATTACAAAACACTAGAGAAAAGCAATAGAAACATTAAGTACTACCTTGAAAATATTATTAAAATTGATACATCCCAAACAGTGCTGCTTAAGAAAAACAGAAATCACCAATTATCCATACTAAGAACGAAACAGAGTCAATACTGTTGATCATAACAAATATTAAAATACATTATAAATTCATGTACGCTACAAATTTTATAGAAATGGACACATTCTCAAAAGCAAAAACATCAAAACTGATATATGCAGATATATAAAATGTGAATCAGCTCTCATTTGTTGAATAAATTGAGTTTATTCAGTTTATTCAATTTACCTACTCCTGGTTAAAATTCTAAGCCTAAATGCCTATGTTGAGTGATCACTCCTAGAAAAAAGGAGAAATTACTGATTCCCAACTCACTTGCTGATAGTACTACAACTTTAGAACAGAACAGGGCCACAGATTTACTTAGTGGTGCCGCCTGCCTCACAAGTACAAGGTCCCGCATTCGATCCCTGGTACCCCCCCCAAAAAGTCTCATAAAACAATGACAAAGAACATTAAAGATCAATGTTGATAATGAACCTAGATATAAGAAGTCTTTATTAGGTACTGTATCAGCAATTGTACTAGATTACATAAATATAACTTAGTATATATAATTACATGAGTATTTTAAAGCGCATATAAGAAAATGTAATACAAATAGTATAATTCAAATTATACTAAAATATACATGATATTGAATGTATGTGTGGAAACATAGTATACAAAGAATATATTACACATATTTAATATATTTATGCAGATATATAACACATTATATATATCCAAAAAGAGAGATTACGAGGAATTATCTCATTGTGATCATAAAGTTTGGCATGTCTCAAGATCTGCATTGGGCAATCTGGAGACCAAAGAAAATTGATTACATAGTTTCAGTCTGAGTCTAAAGGTAACAAAATCCAAAGTCCTGGCTTGGAAGCAGGCAAGCAGGAGGATGCGTTTCTGGTGCCAAGTGGGTTAGTCTTTTTGTTCTAACATGTTGGTAGAACAGTGGGCAAAAATATCAGTAGAACAGAATGGGTACTATAAATAGCCTCACAATTTATTTTCACAAAATCATCAAAGCAATTGAATGAACAAAGATTTTTCTAAAATTGGTGTTAAAACAACTGGTTAAATACAGAAAGTTTAACTTTGAGACCTACCTCACATCTTAATAAAAAATTATTCAGTAAGAGCCATAAGAATTTGTTTAAAAAGACTTAAATGTAAATGCAAACGGTATGTGGCTTCTAGAAATAAATATAGGTTGATGTTTTGTGATATTTGGATAGACAAGGAATTTTTAGACTATTGAAAGAAAAAATGTATGTATGTACACAATCAAAATTAAAGCATTTATTCCTCAAAAGATACCATTCAAAATTGAAGCCAAGGGGCCGGGGATTTAGCTCAGTGGTTCTGGCGCCTGCCTTGCAAGCCCAAGGTCCCGAGTTCGATCTCCAGTACCAAAAAAAAAGGCAAATAATAGACGAGAGAAATTAGTTGCCATTATTCCATTTGATAAAGAATTAGAATCCAAAGTGTATAAAGAACTTTAAATAAAACAATGCAAGAAAAGTAAATCAATAAAAAATGTTAAAAGACTTTTATAGATTTCAGAGAAGAACTCTAAATGGCCTACGAGCCTATTGGAAAGTATTTAAAGTCACTATTCATCAGGGAACTCACATTAAAACCATGAGGGGATACTCCTCCACTCCACTAGAATGGCCAATTAAAAAGGCTAATGTCCCTAAATGTGGAGTGATCCAAGCTCTCATATACTGTTGTGCACTCTACAGTGATGGAACCATTTTATAAGACATTTTGCCAGATCTTTACAGATTTAACCCCAGAAGTCTCCTGTGGCAGAAGAATACCATAGGCTCACGTCTGGAAGAAGTGATTTGTATAATGGTATTCACAGTATATTTCTTATCATGGTTTCATAAAACTGAAAGCACAGATGTTCATCAGTAGGAGAAATGAAGACTATATTATGATACATTCACAATAGAATACTCAGTATTAAAAAGAACCAACACCCAATAGTGTTCAAATAAAGAATACAGAAACAAAAGTACATGTTGCAGAATTCTGTCAAAATGAGATTCAAAGAACAAAGAAAACAAAAAAAGATTTAATAGCTATTGCCTCTTGCTGAAGAGAGGTTTAGTGGAGAGGGAGACTTAGAAAATTTGTAGGTGGTTTTGTAAATATAGAATTGTAAAATTACGTGCATTACTCTGTTCAGTTGTGCAATACATTAAACCGAAATTAAGATTAGAGAAAAAACACCATCGGATCACATAGGTCAGAAAACCATTTTTTTCTATTATCTTGAGTTCTAATTACCTGCATCAACTATCAAAATCTAGCAGATGGAATTACACAATGTGTATTAGATTTGAACACGATTCCCAAATTAGAACATTAATATGAGAGGTTTAAATTTTCCATCATGTGAGAAATGTTTACTCATATTAAATCATTCTTTGACTCCGATTAATTTAGAAAAAAGAAAGTCACAATTCAAACACAAAGCTTCTTTCTTCTCATATTTTCTTTTTGCTCAGCCTTGGCAGAGGGGTCGCATTCTAGAGCCAGCTGTGATTTGGAGTCCCTGGCTGATCACTGAAGCTCAGGTCAATTCCCCTGGAGTTTATCCAGCTCCTTTAGTGCCTTTGAAGGGGAAACAAGCCAATGCTGACTCCTGCATGTCTTCGTTGTTTCAGTGTCAGAAGCCAGCTTAACACAGCAGTGGATTCCTGCCACAACTACAAGATGTCAAAAGCACCAAATGTGAGAGTTTAATGAGACTCCTGTAGTAGCCACAGTCCCCAGTGCATAAAAAAAAACCTTTTACAGTAATGTTTCCCCTGCAAAGAGTCTGTTCCCAGAAGCCAGGCCATGCTGCCAATTTAGACTTATGTGTCATTATTCGCTGGACGAGAGAACCAGGAAGAAGGAAAATAGAGAAAAGGGAGGAGAGAAGAGAAAATTGTTTTCTACCATATTTCCCTTTGTATTATTTATCAGGACTTCATCATCAGTAAACTTTACAATGCGTTTGGGAGAAGTTAACTATAAATAGGTTAACTGCAGAACTAAGATTTCCACAATTATATAGACCATCGCTGTTTCCAGGAGAATGCTTCCAGAAACACTGTTTTTCTAACTTTAGAAACTTTAAGTACTGCCAACACTAGCCCTTGGGTCTTTCTCAAGGCCTTCTTAGTCTCTTTAGCATCCTTAATGAATATTTAAAGAACAGTTTGTTGTTTTAACCCTTCTCTTTAGCGGCTGCATTCCTGATACCTTCATCCTGAATTGAACAAGACTTCCAGTCTAGGATAATCTTTCTGCTTGTGACAATAGAAGCAGGATCTTCAAAAAACACCCAGGCTTTGCATCATCACTGGGGAAGGGGCACAAAAGGTAGAGCAACCATTGTTTCTGTCTTCAGTGTCCAAAAGGCCCAGCTGAAGCCTGGCAGCAAAGTGCACTCTCTCTCTCTCTCTCTCTCTCTCTCTCTCTCTCTCTCTCTCTCTCTCTCTCTCCTAGGCAATAAGTACAGATCCAAGGATTCACCAAATCTGCAGTTGCTTTTGTTATTTGAGAACCCAGGGAAACTGCTTTGACCCCACCTGTGAGCAAGCTTCCCTCTCAGTCTTTGTTCTCTTGAACAAAAATGAGGCTCTCAAGTGTCACAGCCTCCAGCAAACACAGTCACCTTCAGTTTGCTGAGCAGTGCCAGACATCATCATTTAAGGGAAAAGAGACTTGGACAACATCCCAAGCCCTTGACTAGCTAACATAGTCACAGCCCAAAAACTTCCTGAAGAAAAAAAAGCAATATGACATTCACTAGTCAGCTTTTAAACCATACGAGCAAAATACTTGACACAGACTACTTATGAAGAAAAAGAGGTTTGTGTAGCTCACAGTTTAGTTCGTGGTTCAAAAGGCATAAAGGAGGCTCTGTGGTGAGGGCCGCCCCGGGCTGCATCACCTCATGGTAATAGCAATGGAGGCAAGAAGTTAAGAGCTTCATTCTGGACCCAGGAGCAGAGAGAATTGGATGAGGCCAGGCTTGTTCCTCTTAGGACAATGCTCTCCAGAGAACTCAAGGGATCCCGAGACAGCTATCTTCTGAGATCACACTGCACTGCCCTTAGAACCTCCTGCTAGAACATGCCCTAAAATCTCTACCACCTCCCAACACCACCAGTCTGGGAGCAAGCCTCCAATCCCACAGGCTTTTTGAAGACACAATAAAACCACATCCTAGCCAAAGAAGAACACTAGCAGGAAAAGTGTATTCTATATTACTAAATTACAAACTTGGCCTCAATTTTCTACCTGGAGTCTCACACTTGTGAGTTCGAGATATATCTACCTAGACCAGGGAAGGAAAATCATGATTTGCACACACTGGGTCCCCTGAAACACGCAGGGCAGACATGGATAATCCATCATGACCCAGATGTGCCCTAAGGACCTCCCCACTCAGCACTTTTTGGTACCTGAGAAGAAACCTATTTAAAATGCAGCACTAGATGAAGTGGTCTTTTCATAGGCCTCTTTTTTTGTGGTTCTTAACATTTCTTGTCATTTAAGGTGAGGGTGGCACTTCTTTTGAAGTGAGAGCTATTATAAGATTCCTTATAACTATAGAAGAGATTTTTTTTTTTTTTTTTTTGGTACCAGGGATTGAACTTGGGACCTTGGGCTTGCAAGGCAGGTGCCAGAACCACTGAGCTAAACCCCCTTCCCTAGAAGAGAATTTTTAAAAATTTTTTAAAATTAGGGACTCACTTTGCTGACTGAAAGCCACCAAATAACCCATTAAGCCAAAACAAGACTTGATAATGCTTTTCATCCATATCAGATCTCTTCTTCTTTGGGGTAGGATTAACAGGAAAGATCATGGTGGGAGAGGAGGGTTGGCTCCCAATTGTATTAAGTATAGTTAATTGTGAGAATTTGCATTGTAACTACATCCAAAGTGTTATCTTTATTTTATAGATCAAGAAACTAAGCATGTCATTTTGAGGTCACAGAGCCAGTGAAGGCCAGATCTGAATTGAAAAATGCTGATGATACTGGAGCCTTGCTTCACCCCATTCCAGATAACTTCCTTGACAGGATAACTAGGAGTCCACAATTCTCTGGATTCTTCTTGGGATGGGCTTAATCATAGACTGAGGTGGCATGACTTTGAGGGCTAATGGGAAACCCCACTATTTCCTCACCACCACACTGCCCTCCTGGCCTTCACATGCCCCTCACTTCACCTTAATACCCCAGTGGTGCTTGGAACTCTCTGATAAATGATTCACAGCTTCTGAGTAATTGTGACTTTCACTGATCTTTTTATTTCCCACTAAGGCACCCCTGAAAAGAATAACTTTTCTCCATCACGCCCACTTTAGCATGTACTAATCTGGCAGATGGCTTTTCCCTGGCACAAAACTGATCCCAGCTTTAGAGGGGTACTAGCCAGTTCTTGAAAAGGAAAAAGAGAATCTTCTAAAGAAGGAGAAGGGAGCCTGAATTTGACAAGTGGGCAGAAAGAACTTTGCTCCCCTGCCTCCACATTCCAAGAATCATCCCTTTCCATAGTTGGAGGTACAAGGCAGGTGATTCATGTACTCTACCAAATCTAGAAATGGACATTGGAGCTCTCCTTGCCCAAGATGGGGGACTGGGTCATCCTAGAGAAACAAGGGACTCCCAGAAGGCAAGCTTTCAGTCATACTACCTGAGTTTAACTTGTTTCCTGAAGCTTCTGGGTTAAATTGCTATCAGGTCTTATTTTTATATTGATTTACTTGGCAGTGAAAGTTCATTATGAATGCTAATAAGCCTGAAAGTCAAGAAAAAATTCACAGTCTCTTTCATTATTGATAAAAACAAAATAAAAAACTAAAGATGGCTCTGGTGCTGAAATCATTCTCAACTCCAAGGTGACAAAAGGCCTGAATGCAGGATGACCATGCATTACATGAAGGTGTGTACAAATAACACTAGTGGTTGCAAGAAGCTATGCTGACGTCCATGTAAGTGAAAGAGCTCACCTGAGCCTCTGAAGCTGCCTATGTCAGGATCTCAGGACCACTGTGGTCCTCTCAGACGGGAAAGGTGAATCTTGATAGACCTGTTGGGTTAAATGCATTAGTGTGACCCACAGGATGCTGTCATTCTCTTATTTCCTGTTGGAAGAATAGTCCTTATAATATTTGATATTTGTGCCGACTATTTTTTCCTTTTTGAGACCGTCATTCCCTACTTGAGAAGAAGTAAGAAGTAAGAAGTAATCTGGGGACAGTGTTTTGACTGTCAAGTTAGGAAATTGTGGAGATTGTTTCCTCAGACATAAACTCAAATTTCTCAGTGTCATCTCCTTTTGTCCCAGCACGCACATCTGTCACGGATCCCTGTGTGTGCCTAGATGGACAGCTCTCTGTGACAATCTCCGCGAGTCGTATCCTTGGTCTTCTTCCTCTATTATACTGTTAATCAGTTCCAAAATACTTCAAGATTTTCTTTGCTAACAAGAAATGTTGACCTTGACAACCACATTTGCAAACCACATCAACCAAGGTAAAAGGAAGACAAAGGAACAAAGGCTAGTGAAGGGCTTCTCACCTTCCTGCAGGTATTTTCAAATGTCAAAAAATCTGTGATGACCTCGACAGGGTGGCACATACCTGTAATCTAATCCTAGCATTCTGGGAGGCCTAGGCAGGAGGAACACAAATTCAGCCTAGCCTGGGAAACTTAGCAACTCAGAAAGACCTTGTCTCAAAATTTTAAAAAAGTGTGGAAGGGGCTAAGAATGTAGCTCAGTGTGAAAGCGTCAGATTCAATCCCCAGTATTACCAAAAACAAAAACAAAAAAAATCCAGTGGTATTATGTTTTGGATCAAAACTGTTAACCCAAAGGCTCATATGTTCAGAGGTGAGGCTTTTGAAAGGTGATTGGATCATGGAGGTGCTATACTCACCAGTGGGTTAATCCATTGATGAGTTTACAGTTGCATGTGCTGTTAGGAGACTGGTCATGGTTGGAAAAGTGGGCTACCGGGATATAACTTGGAAGGGCATATTCTGGTCCTATCTGCTCTCCTCCCCGCCCGCCCCTTCCTAGTTGCCATGAGCTGAACAGCTTTCTTCTGCCATTCCTTTCTGCCACGGAGTTTCTGCCTTGGAGTCAACCAGCCATGGACTGCAACTTCTAAATCTGCGAGCCAAAATAACCCTTTTCTCCTTAAAGTTGTATATGTCAGGTATTTTGCCTCTGTGATGGAAAGCTGACTAATAAGAGAGGATAAATTACTGGAGAAGGCCAGAAAGGAATGTAAAGGAGCATGAAAGTACAGAGGCAGTGGAGGGCGGCAGGGACAGAGGGCCCAGCCACAGCTGATGTCTGACAGCAACACCTGAGCATCCCACTCTGGAAGGAAAGATTAATAACAACTTGTCCCACTTCTGTCAGAATTCATTACATTAATGATTACCAACTGCATGGCCCAAGGAATTGTACTTCTTTTTTCTTGCCTATATGTTTATAGTGCTATAGAAGAAAAGATTTATTTTGTTTTTTTAACTGATCACTAGAAATTATCTCATTTCAGAACCTAAAAGGAGGATCATGATAAAATCTAAAGCAGTCATTCTATTTTATCCTTTCCTATCTTGGTACAAAGAGAAGCAAGGATAGAAAATAAACTATCTGAGTATGTTGGCCAATTCTAAAGCTGCATTTCCAACCATTTCAATTTCCAGCTTGGACCCCTTCAAATTGAAATACAAACCCCCTTAACATAGGCCTCATCCTGGCCCTTCAGCCTTTTCTTCTAAATCTGAACTGGATGCCCTTACAATTTTCCAAAATACTCCCTGCATTTCCACTGCCCTGCTCCAAAATCTTTACCTGTCAAAATTCTGGAAATTCTTCAAGGTCTATGTCTCATTCACTTCTTGAGTTCTCCTTGACAAAAACTCTTTCTTTTCCCTTATAGTGTGTGTGTGTGTGTGTGTGTGTGTGTGTGTGTGTCTGACCCACCATGGTTTGTATTATAAATTCTGTGTGTACCAGCTCTGTGGCTCAGTGCTGGCACTGTCCTAGGGGAAAGTTATCTTCATTATCTGAAGTCCTCTGCAAGCCCTAACCCTGTAAGTTGCACAGTGTTGGCAACTTTAAACATGTGCTTACTGGTCTATTTTTCAAATATAACTGGCTGGGGACTTCATCCCTCTACCTACCCCACTTAAAAGTTAAGAATAGTCATAGAAAAGAAGTTTTTCATCTTTAAAGAACAGAATGTTAACTCTGAACTGATACACAAAACATCCTGTTCTCCATCTATTGAGCACAGTTGCAAACTTGACCCAGCTGAGATCTTAACTTATAATGCTCTCTATGTTTTATTAGCCAACCCCTCTACCTAATTTTTTTTTTGGTACTGAGGATCGAACTCAGGACCTCAAGCTTGCAAGGCAGGCAGCAGAACCACTGAGCTAAATCCCCACTCTTGCCCTTCCTATTTTAAAGGCTAAAATAGCCCATATTAAAACAAAGAATTTGGGACAACTAGAGAGAATTAAATGTGAGCATAATGGAAAAGGACTTGATAAGTTCTCTATATGCAAAATGTATTGGAATTGGAGTTATCCCAGATATTTTTCAGCGTCTTTTATACTCAAGGAAACTGCCACTGACTATGTTGCTAAACATGTGCACAAGGAAGGCTGAAGAGACCGGTGTGGCAGCTGTCCTTTCTGCAGTGCATTTGAATGAGAGCTGTTCTTTCCTTAGCAGCTGTAGATGCCGTTTGCTGAGTTTGTTGCTATTTTTGATACTGCCTGCTTCAACAGACAGAAAAAGAAGAGAAAGTAAGGGACAGTTGCATCCTCTTTGATAGACCCATGCCCAGCTGCTCTCTGTCCACCTTCCCCAGGCTCGGGACTGCAAATCAGCAAGTATTCCTATTTTTCAGTTCACTCACAGCAGTAGCTCCTCATTGATTCCAGTTGCACATTAACTTCACATCTGGATCAGCAGAAACAGGGCAAGCAGTGTTTCAGTAGAGACCACTCTCTGGTTCCCTCCTAAGGCTTCATTTCTTGTTTCCATCTAGTGACTTGTTAATGAGAATTGGCTCCAGAGTGATACTTGTTAAACTGCCCATGAAGATTCATGTGAAGTCTGAGGCAAATCTGTCTCCTGGTTGTGTGGTTGCAGGTCCCGGTGTTCTGTCCACATTCAGGCCTTCTTCAGCTTGGCACTTCTCTTGACCTGGCAGCCCCTCTGTGGAAGCTGTTACCCATGGTGGAACTCTCCACCATGGATTGCATATTGCCTTTCAGAAAGCAGAGAATAATGAGTGCTCCTGGAGCTTCAGTAATGAAGGAAATATTTGGCTTTATGCAGTTGGGTATTAACATCTATTCTCCTCTGCCTTACTGTCCCTCATTGTGCCGACCGAGCAATAGAACACAATTTCATGCAGAATGCCCCAGCCCGTAGACATTGTACCCCTGTCCCACATTAATTGACATCCAAGAATATACACTCCTGCCCAGAAAGATCCTCTTGTGGTCCTCGGATACTTTGCTGATCAATTAACTACCTCTTAGTGAGGCAGCGCAAATGTTCTGCTGGTAGCTCCTCATGTAGCTCCAGTGTCCTTCCTGTCCACCAAGGACTCCCTGTGAGAAAACAAGGACATCCTTGTATTTCACTGTAAAACAGCACTCAATGGAAACTTTCTAAAGTAGCCATATTAACTTATAAATGGACCATGGTCTAGCTGAAAGAGGTAAGATATTCCAAAGTAGATCCTTGTCCTTATCCTTTTCAGGGTGAGAAGCACCACTTGGTAGGCGTCAGGTCTGCCTCCTGTGAGCTCATGGCCTTTGGAAGCTACTCATCTTCTCTGCTTCAGCTGATTTGCCTGTATCAGGAGAATTAAAATAGTGCCTGCACCACAGCTTTGCTATGGAGAACAGTGGAAGTACAAATCACACCAATAAATATAAATTAATCAGGTTATGAAAATTCTTAGTTATAAAAACAATTTTACATGTAGCTTATACAAATTTCCAAAATCTACAGAATTTTTGGTTTTCAAAATGTTTTAAATGGCCAAGAACTTCTGAGTCCTGGGAGTTAGCAGTGAATTGGTTTGATTCATTTTTTATGATCTACCCTCATCTCTCTGATTGTGATCATGATAAAAAGGTTTTTTTTTTGTTTTGGTGCCGGGATCGAACTCGGGTTCTTGCACTTGTGCAGCAGGTGGCGAAACCACTGAGCTAAATCCCTGGCCCATGATAAAAAGTTTTTGAAATTCTTATCTTTCCTCAGCAACTTAAAGATCAAAGGAAAAATATGTGGAATATTTAGGCCTATTTTAGAAAAATATGAAGAAAATTTCTACCTCTGATTTTAAAATACCAACCTCAGACTGTCTATCTTTGGGAACCAACTTCTTTATAAAATTGTCATTACTAAATATTTAGCAGAGAGAAAGGCATACATTTCAATCAGATGTTTAATGTGTTTTGCCATAAGTCTAATCAATGAATTATACGTCAACATTTCTCTTTAGGATGGTGCTAGTTTGCCGGGGATTTAGCTCAGTGGTTCCAGCCCCTCCCTTGCAAGCACAAGGTCCAGAGTTCGATCCTCGGTACCAAAAAAAAAAAAATTAGAATGGTGCGAGAAAAAGTGTATTTCCTATATTTTATGAACACAAATCAACTAGACTATCACTTAGGCCCAGAAAACAATTACTCATGTTTTTTAAATGCAGGACTATGCTGAAATGCTAGTGAAGAAGGAGGCTTTAGGATTAGTGTTAATGTTTCCCTTCACAGAAAGTCACAACTTAATGAGACCAGATAGACAATTTATGATTTTATAATTTTATTAATGAAATAACTGAAACTTCAAGAAGTAAAGATCAAAAACTAAATTTTTTTTCAGGTTTTTGAGACAAGTTCTCAGTATGCAGTTCGGGCTGGCCTCAAACCACAGCGATCCTCTGGCTCAGCCTCCCAAGTGCTGGAATTACGGGTGTGTGCGCCATATCCAGCTTGTCCTTTTATCCAGTCCACTAGGCTTCCCATCGCACAGCCCAACTAACCCTCCAAGAGAAAACACAGGTAGTGTGGTGTATTCAGCATGAAATCTGGAATCCTTTCTCTGTGTTTAACAAAAATCACAAATCAGTTTGATAAGTAAATACAGTGCCAGGCTTGCAGGTGATGAAGTAATTTCCTAAATCTGAGGTAGTCAGAAATACCTGTTTTTCCCCAAAAACAAAAATAACTCTCAGGACTGGTTGTGTTACTTAGCCAGGTCATCAAGATCTACATCATTAGGTGCTACCAACATTCTTTAACAGCTTTCCACAGCGGGAGAGGCAACAAAAATTAAAATGTAGACATTGGTCCTGTATCATGTCATGCTGTCATTTTGGTGTGATTTACTAAGCTGATGCTCTGGCTCTACTTTAAATGAAATTCAAACTTCCCTTCAGAGTTGTGAAGCCTGTTCACATAACCCCCACCACTGAACTACTTTCTAAAATGACCTAAATGTTTTATGCTATGGCTTTTGGTGTAGGGTATGGGAATGATAATAAATCCCTCTCAGGAAATATTTCTCTACAGACCTCAGGCTAATGATAAGAATAAAAACACAGAACAGGATATCTCTATGCCTGAATGTGCAGCATTTTAAAATATTTTGTTATGAATATTTTTGTTCTATAGCTTGTGGCTATTTTTTGCTTCTTTGGGTTTTTTTTAAAGTAGAAATTACAGAAATATCCAGGGAAAAAACATAGCTCCTCCTTGCAATATGTATATACACAAACTTGCATTTTATCTTGAGTAGAATCATCTTGTAATTTGTAAAGTTTTAATCTGTTGACATGTATTTATTTTCTGCCTTTGATAAACTTCTTCACTATATTAAATCATTTGAGTCAAGAGTTTTTTTGATGGCAAGAGATAAACTCTTAACTCAAATTAACTTGACACTAAAAAGGAAATTGGTTGGTTTGTTTGCCCAGGAACCCCAGAGGTGGGCTTTGGCTTCAGGCAAGGCTGCGACTATGTGATCAGCTTTTCTCTTTCTGTCTTTCTTTCCTGCAATTTCTGCTGTAGGATAACCTGATTCTTCCAGAAGAATACTTACTTTATTGTGTCAGGATTTAAAGCAAGAAAGAACCTTAGACTCACAACATTTCAACCCAACTCTGTCTGAAGGGACTTTTTCTCTTCCCCACTCAAATGCCAGTCCACGGAATGGGCTCTAAGTAGCCTTTTTGCATCAGGTCCCCAACCATGGGGGATTATCTGTTGTCAAAGAATTGTTACTATTGAAGTGACCCAGGCCTTGGTCATACCCCCTCCACTTTCCCCTTTAGTTGGAGAGAGGGAGTGAGCACCATCTCTTACAGCTCCATCAAGAGCTTCAGGGAATGAGGAAAGAGTGCTACAAACAGAAGGGGGCGTGCTACAATCAGAAGAGTGGGGGTGCACAAACGTGTAGGTGGACCAGGACCTAAATGGCAATCCTGTGTTTCTGCACATTCAGCTTTTGGTTTCTCAGTAGAGTCTGCCTGGAGGCACATCATTCCCAGAGGTAAGATGCACTTACTAATGACTACCCTCAACCAACGACACGTCAACCATTCTTCAGCACCTGGGCTGTTCTTTGGTTATTTCTCTTTAGGAGAGCAGCTTGTTTTCTCTGCACCAGGGAGGGTGAGGAGGACTTTGCTGCCTGAGGACAGTGAGTGGTTGTGGTGATAGGAGACAACAGTGGTAGGGAAACGAGTTACACAGGTACGGGAGCACAGGTTCTGATACGAGAAGATGCAGGTCCAGATCTGATCTGGATAACGAAGTCGTTTTAGGGCCCCAACTTTTCTGATCTTCTGTTTTTATCCCATTGAGTTATTGTGAGGATTGAATGAAACACACACATATAAAGTATACAGCAGCTTTTTAATAAGAAGAGATCCCACTTGTTGATTGTTTGTGCTAGTTCACCGGCAACTGTGGTTTTGTTCATAAAATCTTTTCCTATACCGATGCCTTCAAGAGTTCTACCTAACCTCTGTTCCACCTGGTTCAGAATTTCTATTTTAATATTTAGATCTTTAATCCATTTTGATTTTAGTTTAGTGCATGGTGAGAGATA
>NW_004624735.1:546819-573773 GCF_000247695.1 Heterocephalus glaber | reverse complement strand
TAGTGTGAGAAACTGATAGTGTAAACAAGGGTTAAAATGATTAAAATGAATAATTGATAATTTGAAATAGGAAAAAAGGTCCAAAGACAAAGGTGTGAAAGGAAGGGAAGGGGAAAGGAAAAGAGGGGGGAAAAAAAGAAGAGGGAGGCTTGACATTGCCCAGTGTAAGAGTCAGGCATGGCCACTGAACCATTGTAAACAAATGAACACATGAGTATACACTGTCTCCCTTACTTCTTTCACCACTAAGGCAAAATACTGGATACCCAAAGTTAAAGAAGGAAATGTTTATTTTAGCTCACAGTTTGTAGAAGTCTCAGTTCACAGTCGGGCTGGCTCCAAGGCAGGGTGGCAAGGCTGAAGGGCATTGTGGAGAAGTAACAGTCCATGGCAAGCAAGCAGCAGGTGGCAAAGCAGGCAAGAGGCAGCAAAGCAGCAAGCAGCAGCCTGCCTTTCCTTTTTTATCCCATTCAGGCTGTAAGCCTCTTGGGCAGTGCCACCTACCCCCAGGGTAGGGCTTCTGTCTTTAGTAACTCCATTCAGCCACACCCAGAAATATGGTAATTCCAATTAGTGGATTGATTTATATAATTTAGTATCACCCATGCTTAATCCTAGTATCACATGCCCTAGATCCAGCCAGCTCCAAATAGCCCACCCATGAGTTCCTGAGGCTTTGCAGGGAGATCTAGATACAAACCATAACAATACCTTCACACGTGATTGGATGAGAGAGCTACCCTCCTTGCCTGGGATACAGAGGAGAGGCAGGAAAAAATGGGCCTGAAAGTCATTAGGGATCAGATCATGGAGGGTCTTCAATGTCAACTAAAGACTTTGGACCTAACAGACCTCAACAGTTAGAGACTCTAGATTCCCAAGAAGTAGAATGGACCAAAAGTTCCTAACATGCACTTCAGAAAGAGTGATTTTCTACTACTGTAATCTCTTAAAATACATAGGCTGTAATCTTCTTGCGTTGGTATAACAAAATACCACAAACTGGGTGGTTTAAACAATAGGAATGTATTTCTCCCAGTGTGGAGGCTGGGATATCTAAGATCAGGGAGCAGCTGATGTGGTTCCTCATGGAGGTCCTTTGGTTTGTACAAGTTTGCCTTTCCTTGGTGCATTCATGGAGGGGGAAGTGCAGGACAATGGGGTGTGGGTGGAAGAGATAGTAATCCCATTGGCTGGAAACTGACATCATCTAACTCTAAGCACCTTCCAAAGGCTCAGCCTCCAAATACCATCACTCTGAGGACTAGGTCTTCAACCTATGAATCTGGGAACAGGAGGGTGGAGAGAAGAAACACTGAGTCCATAATAGAAGTCATTCCAAGTAAAATAAGAAATTAGTATTATGACAGCTTTAAAGTCATCATCAACCTCTTGGGAGTCTGTTTTATGCATGAGTTCATGTATCTTTTGAGGGACCTGGCACCCCAAAAAACAGACTTGAGGATTTAAGTGGAAATTCCAACACTGAAGGGGCTCTTATTAGAGTGCTCCTAGGCTCTAATTTTTCTGCTAGTGCTTTCTGCATGGACCAAATACAAACCACTATTCAAACCTAAAATATTCCTTCAGGTAATTTGCCATCCTCCTTGCTCCATTATGGCTTCCAAATCTTTACTGACTTCTGTCCAAGAGGGTTATGGCGCAGGAAGAAAGCCTATAGCTCAAGAACAAACTCATTTATAGGCAACATAAAGCAAAGGCTTTCTCTTGTCCTGAAATATCTAAATAATCCATCCTCCCAAAATGAAATAATAAATCTCTCACCTGGGCTCTTTGCTTTGCTTTTATCTTCAGCTCTACTTCAATTGTCTCATCCTGGCACAACTAGATCAAAATCCAAATACAATCTGTGTGTGGATGCTATACCACAGGAAATGGAAGAGGTACACATTCTCCAAACATCAGATACTTTATACATATACTGTTTCAAAACTACAGAACCTCTGCAGAGAGAGTACTGATGTCTTCACTGCGCAGATGAGAAAGGTGAGATTCAGTTGTTTGTCTGTCCCCACTCATGGGGTGGTGTTTATGTTACCCAAACTGTTTCCAAAAAGACTGTTGCTTTGAAATAGGCAAGATTTTAGGTTGAAGACTTTAAAGAAGCGTTAGCAAACTCTTAAAATTCCTCTTATGTCAGAATTCCAAAACATCATTTATTAGCTCTTCCTCATTCAAAGGCAAAGGGGATTACTACAGGAGCATCTCTGTGGCTCATTAACACTAAGGTGACCCAAGGTGGCCTATTTGTGTCCTCCAGGAATGCTCAAGTGAGGGCCTGCTCCCTCTCTGGCATAATGTTCCTATGCATGCTTTTGGCATTACAGTTCAAGCCTCTGCTTCTTTCCTTGCTAGTCTGCACTACATTTTCAAAGGAAGGTAGACATTTCCCCTGAACTTTAATTGCTATGTCCACATCCCTGTCAGTAATTGATATTCTCCTGTATAATGAGCCCAACTGATATCTTGAAGTAGCCAGATTCCTTCATGGAATTTGATACTGAACAAATAATGATATTTGTGAAAAATAAAACAAGATAAAGTTCTTCACAAGAATCTAAAATATTTCCTTTCTATCCTCTTGTGGAACCTAATAAAACTGAGAGGTTGCAGCAGGTTTGCAATGATATTTGCTGCACGTGTGGTTTGGAGAACATCTTACATGACAACCAATTATTATTTCCAGTGTGCAGAATGAATAATAGAAATGTCAATTCAATTCATCTTCAAGCCATGAGCAGAGTGATTGGGTTTCAGATAAAGTGAGGATTGGTCCTTAGTATATTTGCTAACTTCCTCTTGGATTACATTGGCTGTTCATACTGGTGGAAAGCAAGTTGCTCTTTCTGGCCTTTGAAAGTGGTTGATGGTGTATGATAGCAACAGATTCCTAGTTGTGAAGCTTCACCTGCAAATCTGGTTTTACTTTTCCAGCATTTATTGTTCACGTACTTTTTTTCCAAATAAATGTTAACTTTATTTCCCAGATTTCTTCATATAATACGGATACTATAATTATTTATGAAGAATGTCAAAATAATACATTAATAGCGTAGAGTTTAAAGCTCTCCAATATGTAATTTATTCATGGGCACTACTAAGTGGCTTTGCTAGAATGATGAATAAATAAAGAATAAATAAAGATTCATGCCGTGAGTTTGTTGTTTTTGTGTATTTCTGGCATATTCAAACTAGTTCACATTCAGTTCTTTGAACTATGACATTGTCCTTCCATCTAGTAGCTAATTGTCCGTGTCGCTTTCCATATGACACAGGGGCAATGATCATATGTGAATACATATTTTCTCCCTCTGAATTTTTTTACTAGATCTATATGGAGAAACATAGCAATGCTTTAAATTAACCATGTTAATAGCAGAACTGGACATTTATAGATGGACTTTCCTCTTCCTCTTTCCATAAGTTCACAGCTGTGCACTGTGAGCAGAATTAACTTTTGCTCCCCTGCTGAAGACATCAGCCTTGATTTAGCCCAATGGGCTGTGTTCCATAGCTTTGGGATTAGTCATGGGTTATGCAATTTGGGCCAGAAAGACTAAGATGTTTACTGAGAGATCCTGGAAAGAAGTTATCTCTTTTTTCTTTGGAGACTACCAGAAGAGAGAGAATTTCTTTCTCTGAGAATTGTGCTATTAATTTGAGGGCTGAACTGTAGCAACTAAATTGCTACCAAGAGGGCCCCATACTAGAGATGATGACCACACCCATAGACAGGTGTCTGTTTGAGAGAATTACAAAATAAAGCTGGAGTTTAGGGCTGGGGATTTAGCTCAGGGGCACCCCTCCTGCCTTGCAAGTCCAAGGTCCTGAATTTGATCCCCAGTACAAAAAAAAAAAGCTGGAGTTCAAAAACTTGGAGCTTTTGGATCAAGCCTCTCCTGAAGTTAGATCTACCATTATTTCTTTATATTACCAGTCTTGCTTAAACCAGTTTGTTTCATTCTAACAATCAAAGCCTGCTAATAGATGCAACATCCCAAATAACTAAGAGGCATACATGTACTTCATTGATGATAGTTTTCCTAGGGTCCTTGCCTTTCTTTTTTGATTTTTTCAATAGCAGAAAGTTTTAACTTTTTATTGAATTTTCCAAAAATAATTTAGACAAGATGCCCTATAGAGATTCTTGAGATTCTATAGTTCAATAAGTATTCATTGAGCACATACTATGTTACAGCCACTCTCTCTTCTTCCATTTTTTATGCTTTTATTATTTTGATGTCCACATGTCTACAAGGTTCTCTTGGAAGCTGATTTTGTTCCTTTGTGTTGTGATAAATAATTCAAGAAGTCAGTCCTGACAGGATCCAAGTAGCCACATAATAACATAACATTAGCTTTTCAAGAATATAATCTCCTTTTATGTTGTTATAGTAGGGACTGGAACAGTTGAAGAAACTATAATGCTGTTAAATATATGAACAACTTCTTTAGTCATTCTCATCTTAAAGATTGCATAATTGAGCCTGAAGAAAGATGTGATTTCTCCAATACTCACAGTAAATTTCAATTACAAAACAATTCCTTTTTTGTGTGTGTGACACTAGAGATGAGATTAAACCCAGGGCCTTCATACTGAGGTACATCTTGAGCACACCCCTTATCCCCACATTTTTGGCCCTTTAAAATTTTTTCTTTATTTTGAGACAAAGCATCACTAAGTTGTTAAATTACTGGGGCTGGGTTTTCTCTCCACACCCTCATGTCTGCCTCCAGCGTCGTGGCATTGTGGGCATGTGCTGCCTTATTTCTTGATCCACAGCTCAGTGGCCTTTCATTATAGTTTGCTGCCTACACATAGTAATCATCACAACCTTTGGTAATAATTACAATATTAGTTTTTCAGATTTTAATTTCCCAACTCAGTTTGGTCTGCAAAAATCGATTCAGAAATCTAGTGTGAACTGACTCTTCTATGAAATTTCTACCACTTTCTATTTTTAGACAGGCTAGAAATACCCTGTGAACTCATGAGATTTTGGCATCTGGCTCTTGCTACGATCAGAAATACAAAGTTTAGAGGTTGGAGAAAACGAACCAGTAAAACATACCTGAGAAGTCTTAATTTTATATACACGTGGGAACTTTTAAATATGAGAACAAGACCTTGATATTGCCCCAGCCCTGTTGATTTTCCTCTTAACTGTTTCTCCTGACCTGTCCTATTTCACAAGAATCATTTGTTGAATTCAAAGTGATATGTGTTGTGATAAGACTAATTTTGAAATTAAAATGAAAACCTTTTTAGTTTTTACCCATGAGATTCAGTAATGAGCACTGATGGATCTCCTCCCATATGACCTTACTCCCAATAGAAACCTACTAGATCCTCTTAGAAGCTGATTTTTGTTTCTCGGTGCCATGATAAGTAATAATTCAAGAAGTTGGTCCTCCCAGGATCCAAATAGACACACAGTGACATAACATTAGCCCTTCAGAAATATAATCTTTTGTATTTCTACAGTCTTTACTATGTATCTTAATCCCAATGGCAGGAGTACAGTTTGGTCGTTTAATCTCAGCATTCATTACACTAACACACTTTGTTGTGATTTGCTGTGTGTATTGTTTCATTTAGTGCCTTTCATTAATTGTACATAATATTCTCTTTGATGCTATATTTGATTTTTATGTGTAAATAAGCCCTGCCTAATCTATTTGTTTTCCATTACTGATACTTTTGTTTAGTAGCTGCATTATTTATTGGAGTGGGGAGTTAGCCTATGCCATGCTTGTTGTTTGTCTGATCGGCATGCTCTTCCATGAGGTTAGTAACATAGGAAACGTAACCTCACCTCACAACTCACTCAAGGTAGATGGTTTTCACTGTGATAAAGTAGTAGGGGGTTGCTATTTCCCTCTCTGATACTAAGCATTTTCCTCAGGGATTATAGTTCCAGACTTTTAAGGAGGCGAGTAATTTTCAAGTTGCTTCTACAAATGGAGTTTTGGGAAAGTCAATTGGATTAATAACTAAAAAGACGATTTGAATAAGGAAGAGGAGGCACAAGCTGAAGAATGGGGTGTCCAATTTTAACAACAACAAAAATTCTCCTTTTGCTTTCTGTACTTCCCAGCATTTCATATAGATGTTTTAAACAGTTAGGAAATTTTAGATGGGTAGGTAGGTAGAGAGGTAGATAGATACTAACATACATACGTATTATTTAGTTATGTAGCATTAGTAGTGAATAAATCACTCTGAAAAGTTTATCTAAGTCAGGAAACAATAAGATTAAAAATATTTTTAAAGCTAAAAAGATCTGTAGAGGAATAAAAAGCATTTTATATTGACAAATATTGATAGAGTTAATCCAAATAACTTTGACTCTGTCTTCTTTGATCATTATTTTATTTATTTATTTATTTAGGTACCGGGGATCGAACTCAGGACCTTGCACTTGCGAGGCAGGTGGTGGAACCACTGAGCTAAATCCCCGGCCCTGACCATCATTATTTTAAACGGAAGTTGTAAGCACTATTGTCTACATTATTTAGATGACAGGAAAGGTACCACAAGGCCCTCAGTTTTTCCAGATGAAACTTTTCCAGCAATACATGGCTGAATATATCTGTTGTACGTATGTTATGGCTGCTACTGATGTGATAAAGACTACTGAAGGTCATGTCAATAATCTGTTCTATGGTCCTGGTACCTTCAATGATCCCTTAGGCTGTGTCTTCAGTACCATAAGCTAAATAACACACCTGAGAGTTTTGTTTTTAAATTCTCAAAATACAAGTTCATTTCACTCATCGGTTTTATTTGACTGGTGTACTTATTTGAAAAGCACAAGCAGTGTCAAATCTTGTTTTAAGAATCTCACTGGTGGCAAAAGGGAGAGCTTCAACCCTCGTCCTCCTCCAGAAGATTCAGATGAATAGTTGGTGCAGGGCTTCCAGTTTACCCCGTTTACCAACAGCAGTGTGTTCAGGAGGACACAAGAGAGACCTAGAGAGAACTTGATTCAGGACTCTAGAGTTTATCTTGCATTCTCTGTTTGGATCCCAGAGTCATAGAAATAGTCTGTCTTCCTACCCCCACCGTACATAGATCCTCTTCTTTCTCCTGATGCATCTCCTGTAATTAAGCTCAAAACCTATGAGACTAAACAGTAGAGCTCCCCCTCATTTTCTTGATTCAGAGACACGATTTCACTTCCCTCAATCCTATCTTCAGAAGAACCAAGTGCAGTTGGCCTTGGTAGCTTTGGACTCCATGGCACCCTCAGCTTAGCAGATGCAGACCTGCTGTGGATGAAGTGCGTGTTCATTTCATTTATAATTTGCCTATTCAAAACATGCTTGTATTGAATATGCCATGTGACATGTGCTCAGAAATTAACTCCTGGGACTCTGGAGTCTGAGCAGAACCTGTCCTAGGTGGGCCATCCACACACCATTATGTATCCATGGCATGCTTTAGTGAGCCAGATTTTTCATTTGACTCTTCCTCTGGGACTTATTTCACTGGACACCACATTTCTTTTTGTCCTTGTTCCTGTGTAAAGCAGACAACTGTACCTAATCTATGTAAATTTAGAAAAATGCAAGGCACATTCGATTAGAGAAATTACTTTGCCAAGGTTTTGTGCAGTTTAATTATTTACAGTAATCTTCTATATGTTTCTAATGTGCTTATATAACTCCTTAAGATTTTTCCTGCATCCTAAACAATATCTGTATATTTTGGTAGGTGCTTTACTAAGCAATATCTGTTTATTATCACCTTAAAAATTGTCACAATTCAGCTGAATTGAATTGAAATTCTCCTGAGTTTTTTTATGTGAAAGATTATCACAGCTTTTATTCTTCCTGAAAAGGGGTTTATTATATTTCCACAATTTATCGGTTACATACACTAGAGCATTTTGGAAGTAACAGAAATGTTAAAACGTGAAATAGCTATTATAATTCTGACTATCTGTTGGTGAATATTTTTGTTTGCTTGTTTGGTTTGGGGTTTTGTGTTTTTGAAAGTACAATATGAGCTCAAGTGTGAGAAGAGTAGATTACTCTAGTTTTTGTATTGTAATTTTTATGTTCAGTCCTATCCTTTTTGTCAGAATATTCTAAGACAAATTAAATCTACTTCTGATTTAGGAAGAAGTAAAGTTAAACTGTGAAGCTGCTGTTTCAATTTCACCCAGTTTTACTAGACAAACGATAGGGAGTTTCCATGTTCTCTGCCTTCTGCACCTTCATCTTTGCCGAGGCATGCACGCATCACCTCCATTTGGTATAATACTCTTTCTTAAGGAACTTAGAAACTTAATTAGGAAAGAGGAGTTTGGCAGCAGCTGGAGCAGGACCAATTTTATCTGAGACTTCAAAGGGAGCTCTTGCTGGGAGCTGATTCAGGGCAGGGACAGGAGGTGAACATGGGGTCTCTGGGCATCTCTGGACCTGCTTTCTCTGCTTCCTTTGAATGGAAGAATCCCCAGGAGCCAAGCAAGAGGAAAACTAAAAGTGGTGGAGATCAAGTGCTTTAGGCCACAATTTGCTCAGTTCAACACAGAAACTTTTATATTATAATTCAGATTTCCATGGTCCTATCTTTCACTACTACTTTTTTGTACCTGAAGTATATCCTTGTTATTCATGGATTTGAAAATTCCTTTTTTCTTTATGTACTTATCTTCATCTAAAATTTAATTGTGCATAGTTCTGTAAACATGGCATGCTGTTTCCTACTCCTTTATGTTTAGAAATTCTACTTTCCCACTCTACTCAGTGCAGGGACCTCCGTCATATGTCATCTCTGCAAAGCCATCCCTAACTCTAAAGGGTTAATTATACACCATCTGAATCCTTATGACATGCTACACATGTTGCTTATGTCTTTTTCACACTGTATAAAGAGTCGAGAATCCTTAATATGAAAATTCAAGATCTGAACTTTTGGAGCACTGACATATAGCTAGAAGTGGAAAATTCCAAAACATGACCTTATGTGGAGGTTATAATCAGAATAAAGGGACACTGAAAATGTTGTATAAAGTTATCTTTGGCTTATGTGTAAAAGTTGTATGTGAAACATAAATGAATTTAATGTTGAGATGTGGGTACCCCCCTCAATATATCTCATTGTGCATATGCAAATATTCCAAAATCTGAAATCTAAAATCCAAGAGTTCAAAACATTTGGATAATGGGTACTTAACCTATATTAATTTTTATTTCTGTTTGCCAAAGGAATGATCCATATCTTCCCCACTTTTTATGCTCACCTATGAGGTGCCAATTTAACTGCATGTGTGTGTATTTGTGTGTGTATATGATTACTGTCTATAATTATTTAAATTGTTTAATTTTTAACACTAATTTCACAGCTGTCACACAAATAAGGTATAATATCTCCAATTTATTTGAAGTGAGAAAACTGAGGTTCATAGAATGTTGAGCAAAGAAGCAGCATCTCTGTGAATTCATAGTCCAGAAAACATCTAGAATTCCAGTCCAAAATTAAATCATAATCAGTTAATCCTTCAAGTCTAGGGTCCTCTAAAACACCATTATGCTCACTTCCTGCAATGTACTACACGTAAAAAGACTATGATTGATGTTTCATTGAATTAATGAAGTAATTAATTTAAAAACTTCTGAGTACTCACAGGTCATGATCAACTGAAGGAGATATTTATTTCTAGAAATAACAGATCCTAGGAGGCAGAGCAATTGCATCTTTTGCCAGTTTTCTAGAAATTCCCTGGAATAGGTGCTATGTGGATATGAATTACAGAATACACAAAACATTGAGTGTACTTCCTTATATTCACATAGACAGGGTGAGACCCATAGAGTTAGAGGACATGTCTCTTGTTAACCAGCTGAGTGGCAGAAAGGGAACTAGTACAGAAGGAGCAGTGACCATAACTGGTGATAATCTGAATTCACGATGTTAATTGTGACAACAAAAACTTTGGTTAGTACTTATTCTCTCTGTCGTTTATCATTAGGCACAAGGTAGTCTTTCATTTCTTCTTTATTAAGCCAAATCGAGTCGATAACCCATACTCTTTTTGTTGTAAAACATCTTGCCTTCACTCTATATGATGTTGGGTGACTCTTTCATGTCAAGTATAGGCAGATAACCAAGGGATAAAACATTTGTTGTAACTTCCTTTGGTTCTAAAATATTAAGTAAAGCCCAGACATAAGGGTAAACATTTCTGTGCTCTTAACATTTGATGATAACTCATGAGAAGATTATGGGTTGAGACTTAGCAATAAATATTATACATATAGCTTCTCCTAATAGTGTTCTGGAGGCATGTTATGAGATGTTGGTTGTTATGGAGATGGGAGACCACTTCAGTGAGGGCAGGAGAGAACTATATCTAGAAAAAGATTAGGAAATATTGTGGTGGAAGAAGGTGGTTAGCGTATGTCTTAGTTACTTTCTCATTGCTGGGACAAAATACTCAACATCCACAAGTTAAAGGTGGAAGCATCTATTTTAGCTCACAGTTTGTAGAGGTTAGAGTCAACAGTTGGCTGGCTCCAAGGCAGGCCAGCATGACAGAGGGCCATAGCAGAGGAAAAACAGTTAATGGCAGGGCTGGAAGGAGGCAATGGCAGCAACAGCAGCAAGCCTTCCTTTCCCTTTTATCCTATCCAGGCTACCAGACTTTTGGGTGGTACCACCCACATGCAGGGTGGGGCTTCCCATTATTAACATCTAGAACTATGCTAAACCAATTAGTGGACTAATTTAGTTATCATACATCCTTAATCCATATTCACATAGCCTAGATCCAGCCACCTTCTAGAAGCCCCACATATGAGTGTATGAGCTTTTGGGGGGACATCTAGATACAGGCCATATAAGTTTCAGCCAAAATATTTACTGAGTGAAGTTGGAGACAATCAAAATCTTATTCCCATGAGGCTGGCTAGAAAATCATATCACAAAAATCTCCTCTGGCTTGGTGACCCAGAATTTGTATCGATTTCTTTCTCTGCTAAGAAAGATTCTCAAATGCCATAGCCATAACAAAAGGGATCTTGGTATCTCTGGCTCATAGAACCCAATTTTTCTCCCATTCTTCAGGTTGCCTTTTGATTTTGATTGTTTATTTTGCTGTGCAGAAGCTTTTCACTTTTAAAATTATATACTCTAAAAATAATAGTAAATAAAATAGTAAATAAAAGGCCAAGAAGAAACTTTTGGAGGTAAAAGATAAGTTTATGGCATTAATTGTGATAATGATTTCACAGATGTACACTTATCTTCAAACTCATCAAGTTGCTTACATTATGTACACCTTTAGTGTGTTAAAACAAATTTAAAAAGTTAAAATAAAATTTAAAAGATTAATTTGTTGAATTTGATTAACTGATTTGGGTTTGTTTCTAATCACAAATTAGTTAAATCCAACCTACTGGCTTATTTCAAAGTCAGAATTCTCTTTAAAAATCATTGACACAGCTTCTTTTATTAAAATTTCACTTTTGTGTTTTCATTAACAATGCTCTCATTTATTGAAACAATGTTACTTATACAAATACTCTTGCCTATACTTTAACAAAAATCATAGTTTTCATCTTTACTGCATTTCTTCCTTGTTTTTCTGATTTGTGTTTTCCTGTCTTATAAACATGCAAAACATGTTTAGTTAGATTATACATAGAAAAAAAATAATCGTGTAGGTCAAGTGAAGGCCAGAATCTAAAAAGAATATTAATTCCATGTTCTGACACATCACCAAAATGTTGGAAGTAAAACAGATGCGCAATGAATCCAAAAGGGCAAGTAATAATATCACTATATCATTATGATTCCTCCCTGGGCATCTTTTGCCAGATGTGTGTATTACTTTTCCAGGATTGTCATAACAATTTATCACAAGCTGGTTGGCTTAAAATAAGAGAAATTGATTTTTATACTTTTAGGAGACATAGTGAGACCTTGTCTCTACTGAAAACAAACAAACAAATGAACAAACAAACAAATTTTATGTTCAGAATAGCCCAGGAGCAGAGGGGTGAGGGCTAGGTACTGACATTGTCATTTTCATTGTCATTGTCTGGCTCCCTCTCTAAACATCCTCTCATCCTAGCCTGGCAGCACCACACTAGGCTCCCTCTCTCTCTTTTGGACAGTGTTCTTTCCATTTCTCCTTTTAAATGCTTTTCAAATTCCAATGGAACTCACACAAAAATCTTGCCTCATTCCTTTCTTGTTTCTTCTCTGTTGTCTCATGCGACTTTTGTTAGCTCTCTACAGCTCCAAAACCCTGAAGTAAAAAATGTGAGGGATAAATCTATGAATCAAAGAAAAAGAAGACTGTAAGTTTTTAAGTAAAATTGCTCTTGGAAGGAGGATGTTGCTTATTCTGTTTCCCAGGGTGAAATGATACTGGAAATAATTTTTTTTAAAATTCTCCCCCTCCAAAAACCGAGGATGAATTGTTAATCCAGTTGTTGAAGATGGACAAAGACCGCTCCTGGTTCTGTCAGCCTCAGTTCACCCAGCTTCTTTTCCTTTTTCTGTCCAGGCTTTTCTACAGGTCCAGGTACAAATGAGCAGCCCCTTACAGAGCAGGAGAACGGGATCAGGAAGCACAGTATAGGAACAGATCTGAGACACATGATTCAGTGCAGCTTCTTTGTTTTTTAATTGAGCCTGGCATTCTGTATGTGGTTCTCAGTTGATTTCAAATTCAGAGAATTAAAAAGGGCTGTTTATGATTAAAATCCACAAATCACAATAGAAATTAGGAAGAGCAATCCCACTGACAAGTAGCTATGATATCTTATAATAATATTGTATGTGAATCACCTTTACAGAGAGTAGGTATCACTTGTACTTTCTGAACCAAATCAACTATGGTCTCCACTCTAGTAGCACCAGCTTCACATGGCTGCTGAGCATTTGAAATGTGGTAGAAACTGGAAGTGCTGAAGTGTAACATACACACAAGATTACAACCATTTGCTCAATAGAAAGAAAAATATCTCAATAAATTTAATATTGATTACATGCTGAATGGCAATATTTTAGACATATAAGATTAAATAAAATGTGCTATTAAAATGTTTAAAAAAGAAATTGAGAGTCTCTTTTGATATCTTAATAAAATCCTCACAGAATTTTATTTCTTAAGTTGTTGGCACAAAGTTGCTTATAATATCTCCATTATTATCTGTTTATGTCTTCTTTTCTATGCAAATAGTTATCACTTGTGTAAGTTCATGTCTTTACTACCAGTAAATACATAGAACATTTCCATGCTCCCAGGATCCTTTCTGTAGCCACCTTCTCTATCCTTAACCTCTAGCAACATCCAATCTCTTCTCCATTTCTATATTTTTGTCATTTGACAAATATTTTATAAAAAGAATCATATAGTATATAATCTCTTAGGATGGGCTTTCTTCACTCAGCAAAATTCTTTGGACATCTGCCCAAATGCATGCCTTTGATTTACAGAGTGCTGTTCCAAGAATGAATGTATCACAAGATACTTAACCACTCACCAGCTGAAAAGTGTCTGGACTGTTTCCAGTTTGAGGCAGTTATGTATAAAATTGCTGCTTTAGTAAGCTTTCCATTCCCTCAGACACAATACACAACACCTACAATTTAAAGGAGTAGAGCTTAAACAGGGGAAACATCACAGGAGAGAAATGAGCTAGGAACGAAATATAGCACCCAAGGTCATGGCTCCATGACACCCCATCCAGACACACCCAGGAGTGAGTTTCACTAATCTGCTAGGCATTTCCTTTCTTTTGTGGGGGGTACCAGGATTGAACTCTGGACCTTGGGCCTGCAAGGCAGGCGCCAGAACTACTGAGCTAAATCCCCGGCCCCTAGGCATTTCCTTTCTTAATCCAGTGAAGTTGACATATCAGAATTAATCATAGCTGCCATCAACATTTGTTTTTACCTGAATATTTCTTTTCTCCAGAATAAATACATAAGACTAAAATTGCCAGACCTTGTGGTAGTTCTAGACTATTATCCTTTCAATTGCACTAGGATATGAAGTGATTTCTCTTTCATATGTGATATTGGTAATAGTTTATTGTCTCTTTTTCTTTGACCAGTCCTGCTTTTAATTTTATCAATTACATTAATCTTTTCAAAGGACCAATTTTTCCTCTTTTTAAGTAAATTTTATTTTAGAGTAGCTTTAGGTTTACAGAAGTTACAAAGATGGTACTAAGAGTGCCTATGTACCTCTCAGTTTTCTCCAACATTGATGTCTTACATTAGTATGGTCTTAGTATGATCACAACTAAGACCACATTGGTTTATTGCTTTTAACTAAAACATTGAGTTTATTCAGATTGCTCTGGTTTATCCACAAAATGGTCTTTCCACTATGTCTACAGCAGTATTCTATCTAGGACATCACACTATATTTGCCATCATGCTCCCTCAGGCTCCTCTTTGCTGTGACAGTTTCTCAGGGTTCCCTTGTGTTTGGTGACTTTGACATTTTGAGGAGTACTGGTCATGTGTTTTGTAGAATGGCTATAATTTATGTTTCCTTTATTTGTCTCCTGTTTACACTGGGGCTGGAGGTTTGGGGAAGACTACAGATATGAAATGTTTTCATTTCACCTTATCAGGACACTTCTCATCAATGTGATTTATCACTGTGGTTGACCTTGATAATGAGCCCATGGAATCTCTGCAGGTTTCTTCCTATAAACTCACTTCCCCTCCTTTCCCATATGTTATTCTTTAGAAGTATGTTGTTAAGTACAATGACGCTCTGATGGGGGCGGGGGATAAGAATAATTGAGTTCCTTCTTTTAGAGGGGCTTATATAATTAAAAATTATATAAGAATTAAAAGAATTAAAAATTCTCCAAACTTTCTCTCAAGTACTAGCATCTAATATAAATAAAGCTCTTTCTTACTGAATCCCATAGTATTTTGAAATATTGTCCAAGTGTTGGTAAGGAAGTGGAATGTCTTATGAGTTTCCATTGCAAACATACATTTTAGCTATGTCAGGGTAAAACAGGTCTTTATTGGTTGTCTTCAGGACTTAATCACCATTTGTCATTTTATTCCTGTGGGAAAATTCATTTTAAGACCTAAATGACCCACCTGCTTACATACTTCAGGAATAAAACATGCTTAAAGTTGAAGACTATTACAAAGTGTAAAAAGAGACACAGGGCTCTTTCTTTTTTTCTGCATCAAATCTAAACCTGTGTTCTCAGCTTTTGTGACACTTCACTGGGACCCTAAACTATATCACATTTTATTTTTTTACTTAGTTCTCGTTACTATCCTAGTTTGGAAATTAAGAGTGGGGTAATTCAACCCTCTATATTCTTTGAATGGCCTGCTTGGTACTTGTATTTCTTAGCACTGATATGCTCCTTCTTCAGAATTTAAGCTAAAAGCTTCTGAACATTGCTCTAAATCTTAATTAAAATCACCCTTGTTCATTTAAAAAAAAATTTAGTATTCTCTTATCCTTAAGGAACTTTAGCATTTCAAAAGCCACAGTGATAATTCTAATGATCCTCAGAAGAGCTGCAGACAATTTTTCTGGGGAATCTTCTCCCGGAATATTTATCAAATGTCTGTTAATATGCCAGACACCATGTTATGTGTGCAGCATAGAGTGTAGGTGGGAAGTTAATGGAATATTATGAATCATAGGGGTTTTATATAGTGTCTGTCTTTAATGCTCTCTTCTGTTACCAGAATGGTCATTCCAAAACACAAACCCAGTCATATTACTTCTTCATTTTAAATGGTTTAAGAATTTCTGTAGTTTTTCAGGAAAAACATTACATACTTGACTTTTCCCACAAGAGTCAATCTTTTCAGACTCTCAAAGTGTTTTTTGGCTCTTTATCTCCCACCCCCCTTCCCCATAGTGGTTTGGGCTCTTTCACAAATGTGTCAAGAGGTCTTAATAAGGCAATTGCACTTGAAAAACATAGAGCATAAGATAGTTTTATGCCCTCTTGGTTGTAATCTTTTATTTAGTATTTTCACATTCTGTTACAGAGCTATGTGTTATTTTATTGATTTAATAGCAACATAAAATGGATACAGTTAGTTGTGAAAATGGGTGATGGGGTGAAACAAGGTAAAGTGGGATCCAGGTACACAGAGAAGCGTGAGAATAACCTCGCATCTGGCTCTTGGAGCCAAAGGTGTACTGGCACATAAGAGGGGGTCATGGGCCAACAAATAGCTCCAATTCTTAAGACAGGTTAAGATTCTTAAGAGGAAAAGTTCTGAAACATGTACCACCGGGTGATTTATTAGGGAATCCATCTCAGTGACATTTATTTACTTCAGCAATATAATTGTAGTCTTTTTCTCTCTCAAGAGAAGCTTTTATTAGTGAACAAGAATATAACTGAGAAGTATAAGCATTGATAACCACTCTGTATTATTCTGCTCAGAACATTATAAGAAAATAGCATACAATAAGTAGCTCAAAAACCAGTTTATTTTTCTTAGTTCTGGAGGCTAGAAGTTCAAGATCAAGATGTTAGCCAATTTGGTTCCTGGCTTGCACAATCTGCCTTCATACTGTGTTTCTCACATGGGAGAGGTAGAGAGAAGGAAGGAGCCAGTTGGAGAAAAATAAAAAGAAGGAGGGAGGTGAGAAGGGAGGAGGGAAGGAGAGAGAGAAGTGGGGAAGGGAAGGGGAGAAGGAAGGGAAGGGAAGGGAACAATGGAGAGTGTGAGCCCTCTGGTCTCTCCTTTTATTTTTATTGGGACACTAATCCCACAGTTTGGGACTCTCATCTTCCTGACCTCATTTAAACCAAATCATATCCTTAGGGCTTCACCTTCAGATAATACTACAGGATACTTAGGATTTCAATGTGTGAATTTTGAAGAGACACAGGCATTCAGTCCATAACAACCCAAGTTAAATCTTAAATTTTCCTAGAATTTAGCTGTTGATCATACCAGCTAACCATACAGGACACAGGGGTCCACTTCTTTATTTCATCTAGAGTTTTTCAGAGTCAAATAACCTCAGTTAAAATGTGTGATACAACTGTTTTGGTCTTATGTCTCTCTGAATTTGACTTTTTCCTGTCAAATCTCATACCCTCCTTTCTAGGCTCAGATTGTAAGAAAACAGAACCAACATCCCAGATCAGCCCTAGCAAATGTGCTTCCCACACGTCAAACCCACATAATGTGAATCTTCTGGGGAAATGTTAGCATTAATGCATATTCCAATGTGGTGCTGTTTTAGAGCCTACCAGGATAAGCTCAGAGCCTGTCTTAGTTACTTCCTTGTCATTGAGACACAATATCCAACACCCACAATTTACACGGGGAAAGGCTTATTCAGGCTTACAGTTTGTAAAAGTTTCAGTCAATAGTCAGCTGGCTCCAAGGCAGCACGGCTTGGCAGAGAGGCATGGCAGAGGAAGCAGAGAGAGATCAAGGGAGGAGCCAGGAAGGGAGATAAATCTTTTCAGGCCACACCACGCAGTGACCTGCCTTTTCCTTTGTCTCCATTAACAAAGACTTTGTTGGTCACCTGAAGGAGTTGGCTGTAATTTATCCCTTCAAATTCTTCTAACTTTTGGAGTTTTTGGCAAATGTCAGACTGGGTCACAAAGGCAGCATTGATCATAACGTGGTATTCTGGGGCTTCTGGATCAAATGGAGTGTAAGACCAGAAGTCCTCACATAGTCTTTCATAGAAACCTGGTGATACTTCTGGCTTTTGGAGGATAGTGGTGGTCTTTGTCCTGTTAGTGAGCTTTTTGGCTCCCTCTTCGAGTTCATGGAGTAGGGCCTCTGGGCATGGTGTAGTCCCAGTTGGGTTGGTCTTCCAGGACTGCTGTGTGCAACCAGGAGTTTTGGTTGGCAGTGGCAGTGGGGACTTCACCTTTGGGATGGTATTAGGCTACCCATAGGATTCAGCACCACTCTTCAGTATTGAAGAAACTGATGAACAGCTGGAAGCAATACTCTCAGGTGGGCTGGTATGTCTGGAAGATGGACTATATCATGTCATTGATGGGATGGAGCTTCTCCAAGTAAGCCAGGCAGTAGTAGAGGGGCTGGAGTAGTTCTGGCTGAAGACTTCCATCTGGTAGAGTCTGAGGTACACTGTGGGCCTCTTTGAGGGGCAGCTGCATGGAAGGGCCTTGAACCAAGTGGAGACGGTGGGGCTGAAGGGTTTGCAGTGAGTCAGAGGCTGGCTGGGCTGTGGGCTGGGTGACAAGTGTTAGAATGGGCACTGGGAGGAGAGACTGAGGGTGTCAGGATGTCAGTTAGCTGGGGTACCAACAGAGCAGAAGGAGCAGGGTCAGAGTACGGCAGAGGCACTGGGGGTTGGGCCTTCCTCTGGATCACTCAGATAAATGAGCTTTTGGCAGCCCCAAGGAGGGATCTCCCTCATCAGACAGATTTTGCTCTGGCTGTTGGTCATAACACAAATGCAGACCCATGGGGGCAAGCTCAAGGCAATTGGCAACCAGGAATCTATGTAGGGAAACTGATCAGGATGGCCAGAGCTGGTGAACAGTTTTGACTTTCAAGGTCCCCTCTGGGGACCAATCGGGATCAAGCTTAGGCCAGTCTGTTTCACAGAAGGTTCTCAGCTTGGACAGTTTTATTTTGATCCTTTAATCTTCATCAAAGCTCTTTGTAAAATTCTTCAACATACACTCCGGGACTGTAGGTTTCAGCGGATTGGACCCCTGCTGACTTCCTAGGTGTATGTGGTGAACCCTTGGAAGATGGTGCAACAGAGGAAGGGTCGGAGCCCCCAAGAGGAAGGGCACTCAGATGCCCGCCTGGCCGGGCTCCTCTTGGGAACTCAGGAGGTCTTGGGTAAAGTGCGCCTGTGATCCTGGCCTGGTCAGTCTCCTATTATGGGAGGTGAGTCACGGTTTTGCCATCAACTTCTCTGAGGACTGCAGGTAGGGGTCCACTCAGACTCCATGATTTGGGGTTTCCTCACCATGGAGCTGCACAGACCCAAGATGGTTACAATCACTTCCACAATCATCAGGCACTCAGAGGTTAAATGACATTTCATCCTCCCCCTTATGCCACCCTGTCCTCCCACAGAACTGGACAACGAGTATGACTTCAGTTGCTTCATCTGTCACTGACCAGTTTCCTGGAGGAGGTATTTCAGGCCTCTCTTAGCATTGGCAGGCCAGTGATCCTGGCTGTCACTGAAGTGCTACCCTAAGCCATACGAGATGGCCCGGGACCCGCAGTTTGGGACTCCGCACTGGCTTTGGCCCTGTGTACCTAGACTGGAGTCAAGAGTGCAGCGTTTCCCTCATTCACACATAGGCATTCACAGATTCAGACAGACAAGGACATCCTCCCCTCCACAGAAATTCCTAACCAGGGTTTCGGCTGGGAGACCTCAATAGGTGATCAGTTTCTCCTTCTGTCCTATGGGACAGGCCTGGCTTGGGTTGGTCATGGGACTTTGCCTTATCCTGAAGTTCTAGGTCTCTCTGTTCAACTCTCCTTCAAGTCTGGTCAGGGGAAGGTGAGGGCAACAACAGCGGTGCACAAGCAGGAAAGAGATCTGCCAAGCAGGTGTCTCGACAGGTGTTCCTCACCCTGGGGTTACCATCAGTCATCCAACCCAACTCTGACCCATGGCCCAAAGGGCCAGCACAGTTATCTTCCTGCTCAGGGAACCAGAACTGTTAGGGTACTCGGGCAGGCAGCGCAAGGAACAGAGCGGCACTCAGAATTGAAAGGCAAGGCAGGTTGACTTGCTAGGCCAGTGGAAGTCACCTTCCAGAGTCTGAGTCCCCATTTGAAGTTCTTTTTTTCCTTTTCTTTTTCTTTTTCTTTTTGTACAGGGGATCAAACTCAGGACCTTGCACTTTCGAGGCAGGCGAGGTGCCACTGAGCTAAATCCCTGGCCCATCTTTTCATTTTTATATTGCTTTTTAGGAAGGGTGGAGAAGCAAGCACAATTTTACAGAAGCAGAACTTAGCACAGGGCAGGGAGGTACGGGCACCTGTTACTTTAACAGTTTATCTCTAAGACATAGGGAGGTAGAGGCAGGTGTTGTCTCAGCAGTTAATCTTTCAGGCACAGTGAGCTTCCTGGGTTTAGCAGGAGGGGTAAGTAAGTCTTGAGACTGTTAGTCTCTGCCTTATCTTTTCTTATTTTACCAGGATCCAGACACTGGGGCAAAGGCCCATGAAAAGGGAGATGAGGGGCTGGGGATTTAGCTCAGTGGTGCGGCCACCTGCCTCCTAAATGCAAGGTTCTGAGTTCAATCCCTGATACCAAAGGAAAAAAGGAGATTAGATTACTTTCCTGGCCTTGACTAGGGCCCTGAATTTTCAGTTTACACTAGGTCTGAAAAATTATGTAGCTGACATTGAAATGAGTAGCTGAATATCATGATCTGGCCTACTTTTTATAGAGGCCATTCTGACAGCTATGTTGATGGTGGGAAAGCAAGGGCAAAACAAGAAAGATTGTTAAGGAGGCAAGAATGTAAGCAACAGATCATGGTGAATCAAATCATGGTGAGATCAGGGAAGGCAGTATGAAATGCTCAATAAAAATATATTGTGAAGGTGGAAACAAGAGGTTAAGGATGACTCCCCCTTTACTGTCTTGAGAAGTGAAAAGGACAGAGTTGTTCTTAACTGAAATGAGGAAGGAGGGATAGATTGGGGGGTATCTGGAACTCAGTTCTGGTTATTTCATGTTTCAGATGTCTTTTGGGCATCCAAGTAGAAATGTATACAAAGTACTAGGTGTACTATGGGAGTCCAGAAGATGGGTCTAGCCTGGAGAAATAAATATGGGTGCCATCAGAAGGTGAAATTTTAAGCATGACATTTCATGAAATTGGGGGTGGTGGTGCTGAGAGGGTACATGGAGAAAAGTTTGAAGGCTGAGCCTATTTAAAGGGAGAGGAGATGAAAAAAATTAACAATGGGCCCCAAATCAGCAAGGAAATGGGCTTTGAAATGGTGGGAAAAAAATCTAAGAATGTGTGGTGAACAAGAAATTTCATTGAAAAAGAAATGATCTGCTATGTTAAATGGCACTCAGGGTTCAAGTATGGTGAATGTTGCGGGGGGGTAGCTATTAGCAGGTCTGAGGGACACAGTGGGTCCAAAATAGCATGCTTTGATACTTATAGTTAAATGAAGAAACAAGAATCTCAATTTATAACACATTCAAAATCATTTGTTATGTCTCAGACCCAAAATGATCCCATGGAGCACAATGACATTTTAAGATTATATATACACTGTGCACATTCATTTTGATACAGGGGTGCCTCTTTCCAAAGTAAGGCACACGGTATCCCTGGTTGCCATGTTCTCTAGCCCAGTGATATCAGAAAGGGGGGAGCATTCTTTAAAGACCCTCCCATGCTTGGCTGAGACCTGATATCAATTAGAGCTTTTTCTTTCATAAATTTCTTTTGCAAGTTTCTTACATGATTAAGGCTCCTGAGGGAACCCTGAGGACCTGAAAAGGACAAAGAAGATGCAGGACAGTGACATTCCAAGGTAACCTCTAAGGAAAATGATGACAAGCAAATACAGAATGTAGATAAAACAATGATAATCACCATAGTTCCATGAGCCACAGGAGTAAGCCTTCAATTCATAAAAAGATATCCAAACTCCCACTTCAAGCAGATGCCTTTGTGGTACTGCCCACTTTCTTGCTTGAAGATGTAATTCTCTCTGTACCTGCTTTACAATAAACTCAACCTATACTTCTGCATGGCTATCTGTGTGTCTTATCTGAATTCTTTTGTTGAAGCCACAAGGACTGAAGAGGAAGGGCCAGTTCCTCGTGGCATCAGGACCCAGCTTCCCAGTGACAGCAAGGACTGAGAAGCTTAGTAAAGTGGAGATAAAATATGAGTGACCTGATAAGGACAGTTCCAGGTGTGTGGTTGTTGGTTTATCTGAGTATAGTCAAGTGCAGGTAAGGGAACAAGAATCCGAGAAACTAAGGTTAGGCAATCCTAAGGTTTAAAAAGTGTACCCCCAAAGCCCATGGGTTACAGGATTGGTCCACACTTTGTGGTGGTGCTATGATGAAGCAATGGAACTTTGAAGAAATGGGTCCCAAGGGACTCTGGAAACATGCACTTGAAAGGGATATTCATTCTCCCTCTCCCTCTCCCTCCCTCCCTCCCTCCCTCCCTCCCTCCCTCCCTCTCTCTCTCTGCTTCTTGGTTGCCAAGAGGTGAACACTTTCTTCTTCTACATGTTTAACCATGATGGTTCTGCCTCTCCTCAGGTCCAAAAGCAATGGGGCCAATGAACTATGGACTGAAACCTCCGAAACCATGGTCAAAAGAAACCCTTTGCTTCTTATAAATGCATAATCACAGGTATTTTTGTCATAATGACAGAAACTGAGTAATGCAGTCAACTATTGAGGAAATTTGTTGTAAAAGTTTTCATAGAAATGTAGAGGTGGGCTAGAAAGGGAGTGGAATCAAACAGAAGTTTTGAAGGGAGTTTGTTGTTTGTTTTGCTTTATTTTTAAACTTGTAGATACACAGGAGTATTTTTGTACTCTGACAGATAATTCAGAAGAAAAGAGAGATTAATGACTGTGGAAATGAGTGTGAAATTGTGAAGAGGCAAAGAAAAGTGAGGGGTGTTGGTGAAGAGGTAAAAACATTGGCCATGTAGAGGCAGGAGGACCAAATAAGTTGGTACAAATGCCCATAAATGAGCAGCGAAGATGGCAAGAACTTGTGGGTTCTGTTCTGACTGGTTCCTTCCCCTTAGAGAAATGCAGAGTAGAGTCATCAGCTGAGGGTAAGGACAGAGAAGGAAATGCTTACAGATTGAGAAGGGGAAAGTAAGAGAAGAAATGCTAATATAAATGAGTAGGAACCTAAACAGACTAAGAAGACAGGTGTGACTGCCCAGCTGCCTTAGGGCCATGTCAGATTCATGGTCCAGGATCTAAAAAGAGTCCAATCAGTATAGCCTTGCCCCTTCTCCAGCCACACCTAGCTGCACAGGCTCAGGCCTGCAGGAGGTGGGGAGTAGGCATTAACCAGGATTGTTTTGTCAATTATGACTTTTGTCTAGATGTACCCCCAAAGCCTCATGTAGTCGTAGGTGAGGCTTTTCAGAGTTGGCTGGCTCTAGGGTGTGTGATCCTGGGATTAAGTGTGTGATGTTGAGATTAAGGGTGTGTGATTACTCAATTAGTTTACTGATTGGTTTGGCATAGTTCTGGGTATGGATAATGGAAAAGCCCACCTTGGGTGTGGGTGGCATCACGGAAAGAGAGGGTAGCCTGGAAAGGATAAAAGGGAGAGTTAGACTGTTGCTGTTACTTCCTCACTACTTCACTGCTTGCTGCCCTCCCGCCTTCTGACCTCCATGAACTGTTTCTGCTCTGTGATGCCCTCTGCCATGCCACCCTGCCTTGGAACCAGCCAACTATGGACTGAAACCTCTACAAACTGTGAGCCAAATAAAGCTTTCCTCCTTTAACTTTGGGTGTCCAGTATTTTGTCTCAGCAAGGAGAAAAGTAACCAAGACATCAAGGAAGGACTTCAGAGATGAAGATGTTTTCAATGGGTACTAAAAGTGATTGAGCATGGGATTTACACTGTGTAAGAAAATGTGGTGAGAGTACGAAGAGGTTAAGGAGAACAAAAATGTGGCAGAATCCAGAACCACAGGTACTTGAGAGAGGGGGCAGGCTACTGAGAAGGAGGTTAATCAGTCAGTGGGATGCTTAAAACTGAGTTTATGAAGCTGCAGAATAATGACAGGGTTTAGGGTATGGCGATGATGGATCTCTGAAACAGGATGGAAAGTAAACTCACTGACAAAGAGATCACATTTAGATAGAACAGGAAAGAGCATCTGATTTCAAGATAAGTGGGGTAATTACTGTTTTGAAGACTAATATTAGGTGACATTGACTAGCTGAACATGAAGTGTTCAACCAGTAAATACAAAAATGCTAGAAGAAACAGGGAGAATTTTAACAGAATGTTGTGTATTGAGCGTGCTGGACATGGTGTCAAATAGTTTATATGTATCTTTTTATTCTTTCCCGGCAACATTACTGATTCTAAAGACTGTCATCATCTCTGTTTTATAAAGAATGAGCATGAGGGGCAGGGAGGTTAAATAATAAGCCCATGAACAACAGGCTGAGTCCAAACTTCAAGCTCTTAACCATTATGTCTGTCTGCCTCCACAGGTGCAGTGGTTATGATAGAACAGGTAATATTATTCTGAAATGTGATTACTAAATTCATAGGATTAGAGACTCTTGAGAACAATATTGTATGCAAAGTCTAGCAATATCCAGGATCTCATCTAATCCTTATATTAATCCTGTGTATTAATTTGCCAGGATCATGGGGCCAGTAATTAGCAGAGCTTGGATGTGAATGCTCTCCTTTCACCTTCAACCTGTATACTCCTTCCACTGACTATGGGTAGCCAGTATTTTCCAGGGGTGGATCAGATAAATTTTATGCTTTTGAATAAATGTATTAATAAGGAAATCATTACTAGTTATTTTTTTTAAAGCCCAACAGAAAATTTTCATAATTCCTATGTTTCTATGGGAACATTCATTAGCACAGAATGTAGCATTCTTCCGTCATGGAATGTTCCTTCTATAAATTCATGCATTCACTCCACTAATATTGTTGAGCAAACAGTCTGTGGAGGTGCTGTGCTAAGTGCAGATGACACGATTGAAAAAGAAATATCTCGGTTCTAAGGGAAACTTCAGTCCAGTCCAGATTTTCAACCCATTAGATAATCTACGGGGCCATTTCACGACTGGTGCAATTTAGGGCACTGCATTTGACCTAGAATACACTCTTATCTCTCAGGACCCTGTTGCCTAAGAGATCCTTCCTTCCCCTGATGGTTTTGCATGAAGCACCATGAGTGGTAACACCCTGGAGATGGAATTTTATATTTGGACTCTGGGGAAATAGAACAGCGTGTTTTCCAAAAAAGGATTTTCCTGCTCCAAGAGGGCCCAATTTTAAAACAAGATTTTGAAACACACCCTTTTGCCTGGCATTCTGAATGCCTCAGTGGTATATTGTTGCCCCTCAGCCACCACTTGGTCTTGACTTTTACAAGAAATATTAGATCTGAACATGCCATACAATTGTTTATGGGCTCTGTGGCCCAACACCCTTCTACCAGCATGTCAGGCAAAAGCGAAGGAGAGCAGAACCCTAGGCACCATTCTAGGAGGATAAAGGACAAAGTATCCAGAGGGTGCAGTAAATTCCGTTTTGTCTAGATTGATGAAAAACAGCTGATGAGCTCTAGCACAAGATGTGTGCATTGGCCAATTCTGAATGCACAGAAATTCGTGCCCATTTTAAAACACCAGTAATTAAGAATGTCACTGCACCTGACCTCCAACTCACCTGGAGCCTACCACAGAGAAGGAGCAGGGCTGAGCTGAAGGATGCTACCATTGCCTTCAGATCTAAAAAGACTTCAACTCGTGTTCTTGGTTGCCACTTCCCTCTGGTCTGTTTTTGTAAAATTTATTTTTATTAGTAAATGTTTGTAGTACATAATGATTACATTCATTGTGGGGAGTTAGTACGTTTTCTTTTTGAGTTCCCTTCCCCTCCTTCCATATAAGTATGTGAGTCACAGTATAATTTAAGGATTATATTCTTCCGCCCCTACATGTGTAAAAGTTAAGTGAGATAATTCAATGTCCAAGTTTTCTTATTTAAAAAAAGGCGAAGATACTATATTTTATTGAGGTTTTAAGGATCTTTTGAAACCATAATATACATCCTTATATCTAATGTGGTGACCCTCTCTGATCACATTAAATTTACTCCAGTCATTTCTGGAGTTCTGAGGTCATACAGCCACTCTGTACTCCTACATCTTGAAGAGACGCTAATTCTAGTTTTGAAACAGGGGAGGTGCCGGCAGGTCCCCGCTCTACTCCTGGCCCACCAGCCAGGTAATGGACAGATAGATACAGGGTTTCCCCGCGCAGCAGCCGCACCCCTCAGCCCCGCGGCGCAGTGAGCGGCCACCAGGGGTGCTGCGCTTCACACCTGCGGGAGGGAGCGGCTGGGAGCCGCCGCCCGGCCTTTCCTGGGCCGAGAGCGCGCCAGGCGCTCGGGCCTGGGCCGCAGAGGACGCGAACGGCTTCTCATCTTCCCCAAACAGGGCGCCCCGGCCCGCGAGAGCCGGTGGGCGGCGGCTCCTTTTCCTGAGGACGCGAGCTCAGGGTTCCCGGGGGGCCCGCTGGCCCTCGGTGGGCGCGCAACCGGGGCTCCGCGCTCCGACGCTGCACGCCTTTGCCTCCCTCGGGCTCCGGAGCCGGGCACGCCCACTGCCTCCGTCAACTCTCGGAGCCCCAGCGTCCGAGTTCAACCCGTTTTCCCAATTCTCGCAGGCACCAGCCGCGCCTAGCAGTTTTCCGGGTGCCCGCGCCCGAACCCAACACAGAAAGGCCTGCGCGGCCCGGGCCCCCGGCCGCCCGCCCCCCGGTGCACGCGCTGCCCCGAGGCCCGGACCCCTCCGCTCGGCGCCTCCTGCCCCTCCCCCTGCGCACTTCCCTCCGCCCCGCCTTCGCCTGCTCGCTCCGTCTCCGACCCCGCGGCCCGCCAGCCCAGTCCTCCCCCGCCGCCCCGCTCCGCTCCGTCCCGGCCCCTCCTCCGGGGCCCGCTCCTCCTCCCTCGCCCCTCCCGAGCCGGCCGGGGCGGGAGCGGCGGCAGCTGGAGGGGAAGGGATGAGGTCATCCTCTCCCTCGGAGTCAGCTGGTGGAGGAGAGGCGGCGGGAGGAGGGAGCGCGCGCGCGGGAAGGAGAGGAATGAGCAGGTCCGAGGAGCGCCGCGCCGGCCGCTGCTGCTCCTGCTGCTGGCGGCGGCGGCGGCTCGAGTGGCGGCTGCTGGGCCGGGCCGGCGAGGAGCGCGGGCGGCGGGCAGGGGCGCC
>NW_004624735.1:478001-546719 GCF_000247695.1 Heterocephalus glaber | reverse complement strand
TTCAGATCTCTCTCTCTCTCTCTCTCTCTCTCTCTCTCTCAGTTTTGCATTGAGCTACATTTCCAGCCCTTTTTAAATTTTTTTCATTTTGAGATATGCACTTGCTAAGTTGTCCAGGCCAGACTCTAACTTGCTGGGGTTACAAATATGAACCACCAAGCTTGACTGAGATCTTTCTTTCTAAGCTCTTCAAGGGCTGTGAAGTCAAATTCTATTCATTCATTTATTCGTCATTCATTCATTCATTCATCATTCACTCAAATCAGTGGTTGACTCCTAGTACCAGGAGCTCCCCCAGCCCTGGGGATTCGGCTGTGACTCAGACAGTGCCCCTTAGAGTGAAGAAACACAATAAAGGAGCATAAATAAAAATAAAGACCTCAACTGGTGAACAGAGCTAGAAAAAAACACAAGGAGATCTGTAGGGGCGACTTTATATTCCAGTTGGACTTGGAAATGTAAAATTTGAGCTAAGGCCTCACATGTAGAGCAAGGTTCAGTTTACACATTGAGATAAGTTGGCAAAACATTACTATTCTTCTGAGTTAAGTCAGAAACCCAGGTTCAGAGAGATTGTGCTGAAGGCAGCAGTGAAGACCGTGCTGGGCTCTCCAATCCAGGTTTTCTCTAAGTTCCAGGAGTAGGGTTTTCCTCACGACACGCACTGCTCTGGAATGCAAGGGCAACAACGGGGCCTGGGATGGGAGAATCAGCGACAGTCCGGCCAGAAAGGAGAAGGACTTGGGCTCAAGCTGCAGGAGGACGCAGAAGAGCCGGGGAGGCAGGAGAACCCGGAGGACAGGGCTGTGCCCATGCCCCAAGTCCCGGCTTCTCCGTTTCGGGGATCACGTGCACCCCATTGGAAAGGCAGGGCCCAGGCTCACCGCCCTTGGTCACCAGGGCCGGCCAGCCCTTGGTCACATGTGGTTTCAATCACTGCATTTATCTTCACCGTTGTCATCATAGCTGGAAGATGACCACATGCTTGTTCCCACCCCAGGCCCCTCCACAGGTTCAGGGCACAGAGCAGATCTGGAAGAGCTGCCTCATCTTCAGCGGGCCAGACCTGGGGACAGGCCTGGGGATGCCCGCTAACGTCCCACCCACGCCCCTTCCCCCTTCAGTAAGACAGATCCGAAAGAGCGGACTCGCGAGGCCTTTCGCTCTATCATTTCACCCTGCCTAGTTGGAACCGTGCCCTGGGTCCACGCCCGCTGGGGTTTCTGCAGCCCCAGGGAAGCAGGGAGCTTTCTGCTTCCGGCTCTGTCACTCCCAGAATAAACAGTAGCTAAACAGCCGGCTGCCCAGGCAACTGCTGGTCCCGCAGCCAGCCAGAGACAGCCAGGGAAGAGCGAGGGGTGCGGACCAGAGGGCTCGGCTCCAAGCACCGTGGCCCCGGGGTCCTCGGAGAGGCTGTCACCGACCGGGCTGGGGACTGGGAGGTCAGGTGAAGGGAGGCCCAGACGTCACACACTGATTGTCAACAAGGCCCTTTCCTGCTTCAAGATCCCCTCTCAGCTGGGACCTGCGGCAGTTCTAGCCCTCACCGATCCCTATGACATCTTGCACACATTTTTATTAGCGCGTATTTGCAGCCCGTAACGACTGCATGCCCTGTGGGGAGTCGGCCCAAGTTCGTGACAAGTCTCAGTTCTTTTCTTCATCCCCTCCCCGCCTCTCCCTCCAACTCTCGGTCACTTCCCATTTGCAAAAATCTGTTTCCCACTATCTTTTATTTTGCTCTTTAATTTTTTATACTTTGGGTTTCTCATACACGAGAAACCATGGGCTCTGTAGTTAAGCTCCCACCACCACCACTACGGACAGAGTCCGGGCGCCTTGGAGAGGAGCTCGCTAGTGGGCTTCTGGACCCGAGGGGTGGGTGCACAGGCAGGCGGACAAGGAGCGGGAGGGAGCAGGTGTCCTCCACCCGGAGGCGGACGTGGGGCACGGTAACAGTCCCTCCTGACTGCAATTCCTTATTCCTGGGGGTTAGAAGGTCCCTGCGGGTAAGAAAGAAAACGGATGGGCCCGTCGGGAAATCGGGTGCTGTTTAAATGCTTCCCGGCCAGCAGGAGCCCGGGCTCAGCAGGTGGAGGTGGGCGGCGGTGGCGAGTCCCCAACCCCGGGGCTGCCCCGCCGAGCGCGCCCTCCGCCGCGCCCCGCCGGCCTCCCTCGGAGCCTTCCGGGCGCCCAGGGAGTCCCGAGCGGGAGCAGCGCCGAGCGGGGCCGGGCGCCTCGCCGCTTCCCTTCCCGGGCCGCGCGTCCCCGCGGGTGCCTCTGGGCGGCGCTGGATCCTCGAGCGGCCCAGGCCGGATCCCGCGCCTGGCACGCCCGGGGGGCGGCGGAGACGCAGGGCCGAGGAGCCCAGGGGGCTGCGGGTCCCGGGTCCCGCCCTGGGCCGCGCGATCGCCGAGGGAGCCAGGGAGCCAGAGAGTGGCCACCGGGGCGCCCCGGGGTCCCCGCGCCGAGCCGCGCCGCGCCGGCGCCTCCGCCCGCCCGCGGCCACCGCTTATGAATGGGCGCAGCGGAAGCCCCGCCCCCCCGGACGTGACGCCCGGCCAATGGCAGCGCGGGCTGCGTGGATGGATGAGGTCAGCGCCGTGGTGTCGGGAATGGAATGTGTGAGTGTAACATTCAGAACCGGGTAACGCGCGGCGGCGGCGGCGGGCGCAGCGAGCGCGCGCCGCTAGCCCGGCCCAGCGCCCAGCCCGGCGGGCGGCAGGCGGCGGCGGCGGCGGGCGCACGAGCAGGAGGAGGGCGCGCCGCGCGCCGGGGAGGGAAGCCGGGGCGAGGCGAGGAGGTGGCGGGAGGAGGAGACGGCGAGGAAAGGTGTCAGAGAAGAGAGGGCGCTCCTCCGGCTCGGAGGCATCATGGCCGCTAAGTCGGACGGGAGGCTGAAGATGAAGAAGAGCAGCGACGTGGCGTTCACCCCGCTGCAGAACTCGGACCACTCGGGCTCGGTGCAGGGCTTGGCGCCGGGCTTACCGTCGGGGTCAGGAGCTGAGGACGAGGAGGCGGCCGGGGCCGGCTGCTGCCCGGACGGCAGCGGTTGCTCGCGCTGCTGCTGCTGCTGCGCGGGGAGCGGCGGCTCTGGGGACTCCGGGGGCCCGGGCGGCGGAGCGGGGGGCCCGGGCGGCGGCGGGGCGGGCTCGGCGGCGCTGTGCCTTCGCCTGGGCAGGGAGCAGCGGCGCTACTCGCTGTGGGACTGCCTCTGGATCCTGGCCGCCGTGGCCGTATACTTCGCGGACGTGGGCACGGACATCTGGCTGGCTGTGGACTACTACCTGCGCGGCCAGCGCTGGTGGTTCGGGCTCACACTGTTCTTCGTGGTGCTCGGCTCGCTCTCTGTGCAAGTGTTCAGTTTCCGCTGGTTTGTGCACGATTTCAGCACCGAGGACAGCGCCACGACCGCCGCCACCGCCTCCAGCTGCCCGCAGCCTGGAGCTGATTGCAAGACGGTGATCAGCGGTGGGTCTGCAGCTGGGGAAGGCGAGGCTCGCCCTTCCACTCCTCAAAGGCAAGCCTCCAACGCCAGCAAGAGCAACATCGCGGCCACCAACAGCGGTAGCAACAGCAGCGGGGCCACCCGGGCCAGCAGCAAACACAGGTCTGCGTCCTGCTCCTTCTGCATCTGGCTCCTGCAGTCACTCATCCACATCTTGCAGCTCGGGCAGATCTGGAGGTACCGTATCAGGGGTGGGGGACGAGGGAGATTTGCTGCTGCTGCTACATTCCCACAGCTTTGCTTTTGCACGAAATCGTTTAGGGCTGCCGTGGTAGTAGCTCTAGTCACGCTCTTGTCAGTTTGCAGTTTTGGTTTGTTTTTTTAGACTGGGGTTTGCATTTTAAAAAATATTTTGGGGGGAGGTCTCTTTCAGGGTGGGAGGGAACTGAGAAACCGGGAAAGAGCAGCGAAGTGATTTCTGTCACCTCCTTCCGTCTTCCTACTTTGCCTCACAAGCTTCTCCCTTTATATGCTACAACCCGAACCCCGTTTTTAGTGTTATAATTTCAGTGAGTAGGAAAGGATCACCTTTACACTTTCTAAAAATCCTTTTTATTATGTTGAATACGAAGTGCACGTTTTAATTTTGATGGTTTCTTTCGTTCCCTGGGAAAAAATACTGATTATACTTACATAGGAATTGTCTCTGCTCAAAAGTACCCACATTTTAATGATCACAGCTAGAGAAGGACTATACTTGGAGTAAAGTGCTTAGTAGGAACTTGACTTATTATATATCCACATAGGAATATATATTATTCATGTATATGTGTCTGATCATGAACAAGTACGCCGTAGGGGACTCAGACTTACATGGTGCATCTTCTGATCATCCTGCAATAACTCCACATCTACTTTCTCATAGCTGAGAACACTTGGTAGATCAGATGACAAGTAGCAAAGCAGCCAATGAAGATGCCAAGTGCGATTAAAGTTTGTACAGTGCACCACCCTTTTCTAAGTGTGCTCAGTTTTTACATAGATCTCACTTTCACTTACCAAATGGAATACAGGGTTACACTTGTTTGGCAGAGGGAAACCATCACTAGAACACTCACAACTTAGATTTAGGGATATAATAGAATAATATGTTCAGGAATATGTTCTTTTGATTTTTATGTTTTCGATGCTTTTGAAAGCAATGCTTTACATCTACAAAAATTATGTGTGTGATAGTATAGAGATACTAACAAATTACAGATTTTTTTGGATTTAAAATGACTCAGTCAGTACATAGAATAAGTAAAATGTGGAAACTCCCTAGAAAGTGCACCAATATGGGACTGCACTCTGCTATACTAGTGTTCTTTTTAAATTTTTGTTTGTAGTTGTTTTGTGATAAATGACATAAGTTGTTGCCTGTGCTGATCCCACATGGAAAACAACTTAGTGCAATCGTGAATTAGAACCACAAACTTCTTTTAGTTTATGATGAACAATAGCTCTTCTCTAAGAAGAGCAAGTGTGATGATTCACCATCTTTCCTGGGACCCCTGCTTCATTTACACCAGAATAAACATTGTCAATAATTGACTTTTCAGATTATGAAAATTTTTGTTTTTTAGGAGATACTTTCTGGAGTGCTGTATGATATGCAGTCAAATTGATGTTGGAAACATCCGTTTTTCAGATTCCAGGAGACTCTGTGAAATGTCACTTGACTGTGATAGCTCTATTTCCCATCCATGACTATTGGGAATGCTTACAGTTTAATGCTGTTCTTCAAGTATGATGAAGAACTAGAATGCTTATTTAATTACTGAAAGTATTTAGTGACTGGGATGCAGATCATTAGCATTTTTAATCTCGTAATTTGGTAAATGAAGCTTACCATTCTGTTTATTGACTTTTTCAAACTTTATGCACAATTTGGATATCACTTCCTTTTAATCACTTTTAAAGCTTCTAGATATATGCCAACCATGCAAATGTATCTCAATTCTGTTAATCAAAAAACAATGCATGTGTTATAAAAAAATGATATCAACTTCAATGAACTGAAGAAATTGTTAAAATTGTGTTTACTGGACATTTTCCTCACTGAAAATGATGTTTAATTTTCTCAGGAAATGCAGAAAGTGAGAAATGATTAAGAAAAGATAAGAGTCTAAAAACATCTCAGTGAGACTATGGCCACTGGGTCAATAGGTCTTACAGAAAAGCTATCAATAAGGAGAATGGATGGAAGGGTAGGGTTAAATGAAGAAAGAAAACCACAGTCTGTCAAACAGATGCACAGTGCCATGTAACCCTGGGAGAAGCACATGGCTCCTTTTTGGTTGAGCATTTCTATAGTGCTTTCCTTAGAGGTTCTGAAGTTTATTTTGATAACGAAGAGATAAGATCAGAAATATTATCAGATGTTTTTCACATATTTTCAAGATGATGTGTTTAGTATGGAAGTGTGAATTGTCATCTGATCTAAGTATTCTTAGATTCTGGTTTAGAATATTTGGGGATACAAGGGTAACCTGGTGAAAACTTTATATAAGACTGATCAGGCTCATTTTCTTTTTATAAAGCATGTTTAAACAAACATTTTGACCTAATAAATCATAAAGGATAGGAAAATTTATGGAATGTAACACTTGGGTGCATTGTAAAGTGTTCCTATTTCACTGAGTATTAAATGGAACTTGGATGCATCTTTAAGAATAAACTGGTAAAATATGACTTATCTCAGATTATTGTATTAGACCTAGTAGATGTAAGCCACTGTGATTCCTCAAAATACTGCAAGCATACCCCTGCTTGTTCTAACTTTCCTTTTCAATATGTTGATATAAATACTACAAACCAGAAGATATTGATGATCCAAAGCTCCGAGGTCATTATTCATGTTTTAAAATGCTACTTTCTGGAATTAATAAAATAGATTTTAGCTAGGTTGTAACTGTTCATTGCATTTCCATGTAATTCTAGTTATTTTAGGGAAGGGCTAGATTCTCAAAACTTTCTGCAGATAAAATCTTTTGAAACAACATCAAAGTGTTTGTTCGGAAATAAGCCATTTGAAACATTGTGGGTAAAACTTGCATGTATTTATACAAGTATTACAAATGCAACTGCTAAAAGCAATGATACATATTCATTTTAATTAAAGTTTACTAATGGGAAATTAATGGCAGCTTTTAAAGTCATAGGAGGTGATGCTAGGAAAGAGCTATTTGGAATAATGAAGTGAACTTTTGGTACCATGTGAAAAGAACAATTACGGCTTTAATGGATCTGTGCCTGCAAATGAATGAGAAAGTAGTTTCTTTATTATTTTCATATGATTTCAGAAATTACCTAGAATGCAGTTTAGCCAATGGAAATCACAAATGCCCAATGAGAACAGCTTTTAGCACTCATACCCATGATCAATTATGTCTAAATGTCTTTTTCTTTAGAATTTGTAAATGTTACTCTCGCAGTTGTTATCCAGAAAATAGGAACATTGCAAAGTATATGCCAACGACTGCAGAGTGGGGAGTGCTTTTGTTATTTGGGATTTTGTTTCTTGAGTTGCTTCCATTGAGTCATGTGAGAAAGATATGATGAAAGAGAAGTTTGTTCTGCTCTTTATCATGCTTGATATTCCACAAGGCATTGAAATGTGTCCCATGTTCAAATAAATGGAGAAAACCATAGGATAAACAAAGTTCAACATCTCTCTATAGTACAACTTCTCAGAGCCCTTAATAAGCCAATGTGTAGCAATTGTGAATAATTTTTAAATGCACACCTATTAAATGTGCTTGTGTTGGTGTGGCATATAAAACCTTCAGAAATGTTCTGTGCCATCCTTAAACTTGACCAAAAATGAATAATAGTAACAATTTTATTTGGCACATAAATATCTATAAATGTTTTTGTACTCTTTATCTAAGATTTATAATTAAAATTATTAATATATCTATATTTGAAAAAACTGGCTCAGAGATGTTGAGTGACTTGCCCAGTGTTGTCCAACTATTAAAACCAGACTTGTCTTATCCTAAAGTCTATGTACCTTCTAGCTTTATTAGCTATCTCCACATGCTAACTTGGATAATAATAACTAAATTGCATAAAATTAACATTTACCATCATAGGGATGACAAGTAGGAAAGGGAGAAAGTGAGGTGGAGTGTAGACTAGTTACGAGATCTTTTCAATACCATATCAGAAGTTCAATTGTAGAATAAGGACTTGAGCTCAGATTTTTGACTCCTAAGTCCAGTGCTGTTTAGGACATACTAAAGTTGTTATATCAAATTCCAGCTGAGTAACTTGATCTTGTCGTGGCATTACTGAGTAAAATAGCCTAATGTATGTAAGTAGGCAAAAAGTTATTTGCAAATGATAGAGGCTCTAGAAATAGGAGTGGGTAAGACAATAATGTAGATTATATCTTTATTAAATTCTGATACGATTAGGCAAGAGTGATGCCAATTGCTTGTTCATTGAATGGGTATTTTCTTCTTTGAAACTAGTCATATTTGGTACTTGATGCATTTCAATGTGAAAATTTTTGTCCTAATACTCATCATTTATTTACTATTCAGGACACAAGTTAGTACTGTTGGTGTCAATTGCCTTATGACGGGCTACACTTTCCAGCCAAACAATTTGTTTGGTAATCATCATTTTGATACTCTTCATTTTGATGAGTATTGAGGTACCACTGTATTTGTGTTCTGTCTCTGTGCATGTTAAGCACTTTGTTCATTGAACATATATTTAGTATTTACTAGGCAAGGCACTGTGCTAGTAATTGAGTACATTAGGTTGAATAAAATGAGGTGTGATAAAAAGACAGTGTATGTTTAAACTCAAAATTTATTGCAGTAAAAGACACATTGCTATTGATCCCCCTCAAGATACTCCTCCATGCTTCAAACACACTTATCCTATCATTCTTGCCATTTTTCTGAAGCAGTTTGGAAGTCCTCTTTCATAAATACCTTTCCTTGTGCTGTTCTGGCTGCCTCCATGTCATGAATCAATTTAACTTTTTTTTTTGGTACTGGGGATCGAACTCAGGACCTTACACTTGGGAGGCAGGCGATGGAACCACTGAGCTAAATCCCCGGCCTATGAATCAATTTAAAATGTATGCCTTTCATGGACATTTTGACTTTGGGGAAGAACTAGAAGTCACATAGTGCCAGATCTGGTGAATGAGGTGGATGAGGACACACTGTGACTTTTTTGTTGTTGTTTTGTTTTTGTGGTACTGGGGATTGAACTCAAGACCTTGCACTTATGAGGCAGGCACAGTGCCAGTGAGCTAAATCCCAGGCCCCCTGTGATGTTTTTATTTGACCAAAATTGCCGTAAAATTTTGAATTGATTCAGGACATGAGGCAGTCATGAAAACACATACACAAAAGAGAACTTCCTGAATTGCTTCAAAAAGTAACAAGAATGATAGGTTAAGTGTGTTTGATGTGAAGGGGAATATTTTGAGCAGGATTAATGACAGTGTGTCTTTTACTGTAATAAATTTCTTAACTTATACATTCATCATATTCTTTTTATCACATTTCTTTTCAAGAAATCTACTTACTGTCTGATGAGAAAGAAAAGCAAACAATTTCAATATCGGAAGACTATGATAATAGAAATAGGAAGGCCAGGGGTTTAGCTCAGTGGTGCCTTCCCTGCCTTGCAAGCGCAAGGTCCTGAGTTTGATCCCCAGTATGGGGAGGGGGAGGAGAAGGAAACTCAAACTCTCAGACCACCTTAGTGGTTCAGGAAATATGCTCTGGAGCAGGGAATATCTATAAAAGCTTTGACGGCAAGAAAAGCTGCTGTCTGAATAAGCTGAGTTGTTGAATTAGTTACTTGAGTACAACAATGCATAAGGACAAAGAGGCAAGAAAGAACAGGGCAGGTTAACTGTCTGTGCTCTAAATATGGAGTGAAGGAGAGTAGAAATAAGGATGAAGAATTAGTTGACCTAGATAATGATAGGAATTTAGTTTATTTCTGTGGGAATGAAAGAGCTTTTGAAAGTGTCTTAGTTACTTTCCCGATTGCTGGGACAAAATACTAGTCCCCTACAACTTAAGGAAAGGAAAGAATGGTGTATATTGGCTTATGCTTCAGTTTAGAGTTGGCTGGCTCCAAGGCAGGACACTATGGCAGAAGGGGATGTTGGAGGAGAGCTGCCTAGAGGTGTTGGGGTTAGGAAGCAGAGAGTAAAGGGCAGATCAGGAGAGGGTGATAAACCCAGTGACCTACCTCTTCTGACCAACCCCACTTCCTAACAGCAAGTCAGCTATGTCTCCATAATTCGGTCACCTTCCAAAAGCCCTGCCCAAGAGGGCATGAGGCTCTTGAGGGACATCTTGATATAAACCATAACAGAAGGATTATAAGGGGTGAGGGTTAACACAAGTGTTAATGTATTGTATTATTCAAAGGAATAGCAGTAAGTCGGAACTTTCAGGGGCTATGTCGTTAATTCCACTGTGACATAGTCATGTCTCTTCCAGTACTAAAAATATGCTGGCTTCACAGGCTTTGAGTTTGGATATTGTTAGGGCATATAAATAGATTCAACATAGTGGAGAGTTGTTTTTCAGAAGAACAAATTGCTTGAAATGTTTAACCATAACTATATAAAAATAAATTCTTTGCAAAAGTTTATTTTGGAATACTGTTTGAAGGAATTTTTCTTAGAATGTGGTCATCTTAGCCTTACTGCTGTTTAGGCTTCCTGGTCTATACAAACATGATCCTTATATTTCTGTAGTACATTCACATTTTCAGGAAGCTTACTCTTTTATTTCCTTCTCACAGTAATCTTTGACTTAGCATTTTCTTTTTGCATATGTATAAATGGAGACAGAATTTTAAATGTTTTCTTCTTTAGGTCACATATTTTTGTACAGATGCTAGGCTACAATTCAACACTTATGTGGGAAGGGATAAAGGCAATGTGAAAAATGGTTGATGAGACTGAAAACAATTGGGTAGAGAGAAGTCTGAAATCTTGAGAGCACCCTAGTAAGGACTGAAGGATTGGAATGTGGAAAAGGCATTGAAATTCTGAGTTGGCCCTATTGAGAAAAATGAATGAGACTTTCCTGGGGATGTAGCACAGGGGTAAGTAACTACCTAGCATGTGTGAGGTCCTGTTTTCTATCTCTGGCTACACACACACACACACACACACACATAAACAAACATAAACACACACAAGGATTGGGACCTATAGGAAGAAATTCTTGATGTGATATAAGAATTTTTAAGTAATAAAAGGTATCCACAGATGATCTAAAATTTCTTAGAAGCAATGAGTGAGTTCCTGTTACTCAGGTATCTAAGCATAATTTGAAAAGCTAGGCGGAGATGTGTATAGGAACTTTAACTGTCTGTTTAAATTTTATTTTATTTTTATTTTTTTGTACCAGGGACCGAACTCAGGATCTTGCACTTGCAAGGCAGGCGGTGGCACCACTGAGCTAAATCCCTGGCCCTTTAAATTTTATTTTTAATGCAGGGTTAGTTTGTTTATTTATTTATTTATGTTTCCCTTTTAGTATACGTTTGCAGTACAGATAAATACATTGATCGTGGAGAATTGGTAAATGTAAATATCGTGTCTTGATCCTTGTTACCCTTCCCCTCTTGCTTAACTATCGCACAGAGCACTGCATGAGAATATCATCTTCCAGCCCTGAGATGTTATGATAATTTTTTTTTCTTTTTGTACTGGGGATCCAACTTCAGGACCTTGAGCTTGCCAGACAGGCACTGTGCTGCTGAGCTACATCCCCGGCTCTGTTGTGATCATTTTAATCATTACTTGTTGATCTAGACTTTTTGTGAGTGAAAGAAGTGGAAGGCATTTTTCTTACAATACTGTATAATGCTTTAAAATCTCTTCCTTGGTTTATGGACCCAGTATTTTCCCTGGAGCACTGCAAACCCATACCTTACTCCTGGGCTAGTATTTAAATCTTTGAGTGTTGGGCTAGGCTTAGTATTTAAATCTTTGAGTTAGTTAATGGATATAAATCTACACAGACAGCTCCTTGTGCATTTACTTGGGTTTCTGTATGAATTAGAATACTTTATGTATAATTGCCAGTGGTGGATACACTTATGTGATATAGTCTTAGTAACTAGTTTAGTAACTAGTGGAAAAGTTGTACACTCTTTGCATTCAATTGAACTGTTTGCCTCACAGGGTAAAAAAGGTTTATATTTAGTACCAGACCAAACAGAAAGAGAGTTTAAGACTGTCTTCATAGGGGAGTTGAATGCAGCATCTGTACATACATATACTTTCTGTTTTGAACAGTGTGCACAAATTCCTGGGCCAGGAGCTTCTAAAGTTTTTGTTCAGTTACAGAAAAATTCTTTAATGATTGAATAGCCAAGTACACAATTTGTTATTAGATTTGTTCTGTGTCTTACAGCTTGAATGAAATGGTTTACCTGTGAACTTAACACCAATTTCAGCATAACAGATATGTGCAATGATTTCCCTTTTTATGTACTCACTAATCTGACTAAATCATTTCTTTTGTCTGGCTTTATTAAATTTGTATGGCACACTAAATAAACTGATGAAAACAAGGGATTTAAACTAGATTTAGCATTCTTATGCCTTATGAAATACAAGGTATTATCTTAGTTACTTCTTTCATTGCTGAGACAAAATACTGGACACCCAAAGTTAAAGGAGGAAAGGTTTATTTAGGTTTATTTAGGTTTATTCACAGTTTGTAGAGGTTACAGTCCATAACTGGCTGGCTTCAAGGCAGGGTGGCATGGCAGAGGGACATCCTGGAGGAGAAACAGTCCATGGCAAGCAGACAGGTGAGAGCAAGTAAGCAAGGGTCCTTAACGGTCTTTTTGCCCAGTTTATCTTATCCAGGCGACTTAGGTTGGGTAGCACGCATGCCCTTTATCCTAGAGCCCTTAAGCCTAGCATTGCACCATGAATCAGTTCCAGTGTCACACGGTCTAGATCCAGCCACCTCTGAAAAAAACTCCACCTATAATCGCATGAAATTTTTAGGGGACATCTAAACACAAGCCATAACAGGTATTGTTTGGTGCAAGACACACAGTGTTTATTGGGTGTGATCTTATAAAATGTTTTTATTGCTGGATGGATGTCTGGGAAGATCACATTCAGCAGTTCTCAACAGTAAATAAATTCTTGGTTGGCCTTGCTGGATTCTGAAGACCTAGCAAGTCACATCCTGCCGGCTACATCATGGTGTCCTTGGTAACTGATGGCATAATGGGTTAGGGAGGAACTCAGTGAATATCTACTGATCAGTAAACAAGATCTAGGTATTATTCTTTCTTCCTGATGAGCATGTAGCTAAAGTTGAGTTTCTAATGAGCATAGTGTTGAGTTTCTAATGGCATAGTGAATCAGAAAATTCAGTGTTATCTAGTAAGGATAGAAGGAATCACCCCAGCTCATTCTTATGTATGTATTACTAGTGGGGAAATGGGACTACATTTCATGAAGTTCTAGCCACCTTGTGAGAAAAATTCATCTAAAAGCCCAGTTTTCCATTCTTGTTCCTTTTTTTTTGTACCAGGGATCGAACTCGGGACCTTGCGCTTGCAAGGCAGGCGGTGGAACCACTGAGCTAAATCCCCGGCCCTGCATTCTTGTTCTTGCTGATAGAATAGTTGAACTGGGGAAGATTTGAGATAGATATTTTTCATTTAATTCTTACTTATTCCTTGACTATCTGAGGATATATTTATATACAGAATTTGGGGCAGTGTTTTGTACTTCTGTCTACTCGAAGTTTACAGCTCTATAATAAGACATAATTTCTCACCTGGTATATGTACAGAGATAATATTGATTGCTAATTTCAAGAGAAACTAAAGAAGGGGTTGAAATGGAAATATGAGACAGACCAGAAACCCAGTGGAGGTGGTCTGAATTATACCATTAAATCTTTTCTAGCCCTAGAATAGAGGAGGAGGGTTACAGTTAGATTGTCAGTGGTGGATCTTATTTAGACATTTAATTCTTTTGGAAATGGACTAAATGGGGTATTAGAGAGATGATGTGGCTAAACAATCACCACAGATTCAGGCAGGACACCTGACTGCTTGGGGTTGTGTGTAACTAACTGATGATGCAGAACAGCCTCTTTTTTTTTTTTTTCGGTACCAGGGATCAAACTCAGGACCTTGCACTTGCAAGGCAGGCGGTGGAACCACTGAGCTAAATCCCTGGCTAGCACAGCCTCTTTGATACCACAGAGTTTAGATCTTATGGGTTCCTCCTTCTGTGGATGAGTTTTTCTATCTGTAGGTTATGGTTGCTCAAAATATTTTCTACAGTTCTTTCCAGGCCTAAAGTTCTGATGCTGTTCTTATAAATTATTTTACTTGCCCAGTATCCTGAGTCTATAAGCCAGGAATTTTGTATGAGTTCTTTTAAGGTCACCAGTATCACCTTCTGCTGTTTATGTTAGTCACAGGGATTTACAGAGGACTTTCCAGAACTGATGATATTAGTGTCTAAACCCCCAGGAAGTGCTATTATTTGTACACGAGGAGAGACTCTTAAGCTTATTTCTGTAATGAGACTAATTTTTTGTCACGTCCAAATATTAGTTATGATCAGTAAAACTATTTTCATGACAGTGCACATCTAAGTGTTTGCAATTGATGTTAAAAGTGTTCCATATCACTAATTCTAAGATACCGGAATTGTCCTCTGTGTCTCACATAGTGAGGTATGCCCAGCTGAAGTGCCACAATTAACAAATAAGGGCAATGCTTCACAGGCTTCCAAAGAACTATCCATTACGTCAATGAGAAGACTATTGTTAGAGCTAGATTTGCGTTTAAATTAAAAGCTTGTCCTGGGTTGTATTGTCACTGATTTAATATGCTGGAAATGGAATTTAAATTATATACAAAGATATTATATCCATGCCCATGCTTACTGAAGAATTGGGCTGTGCTACACTGTGCTAGGAAAGAGCATTGCATTAATCTTTCCGGCATGGAAATTACCTGGACTCTAGGATGTTAGAAATCTGTTGTGAAGCTGAACAATTTTTTAACCCCAAGTCAACATTTAAAATTTTCAAGTTTTAAAAAATTTAAACATCTATTTAAAGATTTTCTGAACTAAATATGTCAAGTATTTTCTCATTTTCATGATTCATAGGTAGGCTGTTTGAGTCAGTTGCACTTTTTTGTTTAATTTATATATATGCCATATTTCTGTCAAGGGAATCCTTTGGTACAAACAGCAGTGGGCAGCATGTGGGGTGAGTTAAGATTAGTCAAACACAAAGTCATGTACATATAAAAGAAGTGGACTCTACCACAAATATGACTTGAAAAGCAACTTGAGATGACTTTGGTTTGACTTCCCATGGAGTACATAAAATGTAAAGAAGACAAAGTTACCTTGCTGCATTAACAGTATGAGAAATTTCGTCCATGCAAAAAACAGCCTGACTTCCATTTTTTGGCAGCTTTGATAATAGTTATGAATAAAGATCTGTTTGTGGCTCAATGCTCTTGAAATCTCTCTCTTCTTTAGCAGAGAGTCAAAAATCAAAACAAAGGTGGCAGTTGTAGCAGTAACAGTAATGAAATGGTCTCTCATTGCTTCCATCATTAGTTCATGGCATAGTCAATGTCACTGTGACAGTGTTAATGAGGAACCGTTCTTAAAGAGAAACAGGGAAAAGGTTTTGTAAAGGCTTCTTTTGTTTTGATAGACTTTAAACTTGTTAATTAATGTTCTGTTTTGCCAAAGTAAAATTAATAGCAATCATTTTTAAATGTAGGTCAGTTCCAGAAGACTCCCCATATAATTTATGATACTTGGAATTTTCATAGTAACATACATGTTAGGAAATGTGTCTCACAGGGCTTTGTGCTTCCAGGAGATGTACCACCATTAAAAGTAGTAGTGTCCCAGGTTGGGGATTTAGCTCAGTGGTTCCACCAACTGCCTCGCAAGCACAAGGTCCCAAGTTCAATCCCTGCTACCAAAAAAAAAAAAGAGTAGTAATGTCCTGTCAGATTGTTTCCTGATGTAGTGAGGATCTGGTTTGAAAAATTGAGTTCTACATGACAGCAGGTAACCTAATGCCATGCTAATGAAAGATTAAATATTAGTTATATTCCTGTTTTTGAGAAGTAATCAACAATTACAATTATTTAAAGAGATATTGACCTACTTCAAAATAAGGTTTGAATTAAATGAATAAAGGAGAGGGAGCCTGAAGTTTTCACTAAACAAGCATGACCCAATACTCTAGAAAATATTATAAATTCCTTCTGTGACTTGCTAATAGGAGCGTAGGATTTAGCCATGAGAGAGATGGGGAAAAAAATAGAGAATTTTATCCAATAATCAGGAGACAAATGCTCAATCTTTAGAAGCAGGAATTGGAAAATTATTCTGACTCACATTATAAAACGCATCCTAGCAGAGCTTAACAAGGGGGGCTACCCTAGCCAGGCCATGCTTCTGTTAGATGAATTTGTTCTATAATCAAAGAAGGCAAAACTAAAATTGTAAAACTGGTCAGTTTGTCGGGTAAACTTGTTACTGAGGACATCAGTGGGCTCTGGGGTCTGGGGTCTAGGGTCAGAGGATATTTGACCAGAAAGTTTCATGTTATCAGAAATAAGTCAGCATCCAGAGGGTTAAGACCAAAGTTCATCATCACAAATGAAGAGTGTATCAGAAGCCTGAAAATCCAAGCAGAGTCTAGAAAGAAACTTACAGAGACACATCTGAGTATTCCTTACTCAAAATTCTTAGAACTAGAAGTATTTTGGATTTTGGACTTTTTGGATTTTGAAATATTCCCATGTACATAATGGTAGGGGATAGGACCCAAGTCTAAACACAAAATTCGCTGACATTTTACATATGCCTTATACGTAAAACATGTTTTGCATATAACATGAAGGTAACTTTACACAGTGTTTCAAATAATATTCTGCATGGAGCAAAGTTTGTATTCAGTGAATTGTGAGAGAGCAAAGTGGTCACTATCTCACCTGTCCATGCGGGGCATTCTGAACTTTCCACTTGTGGAATCCTGTTAGCACGCAGTAAGTTTTGGATGTTGGAGTATTTCAATGTAGAATTTTCAGATTGCAAAAACTCAATCTGTGTTAGAGGAAGGTGAAAATTAGGAAACAGGGACATAAAGGCAGCAAACTGAATCTCATGCTTCAAATGTAAAACTGAGGGGAAAGTGGCTTGATTTCTCTTCTCAGTGTCTTATTTTTCCCGGTCAGATACTGAGCGCAAAGCCTGAACCTGTAGATTAATTTCTAATCCCACTGAGGGGAGGGCAGGGATTTGGAATTGCAGGCAGGTTCACACTTAACCACATGGATAAAACACAAGGTCATTCTCAGCTCCTAGTCTAAATCACCACTTGATCACTTTATTCAGTTACTGAGATTGGAGTGCCAAAAGAAGTGACCGATGGTAACCCTTTATCTGTGGACTCTACGAACATCTGCTTAAAGATACAGCAAGGAAAATAATGAAAAAGAATATGTTCTCAAAGTTTACTAATAAGGAGAGGAGGCAAAACGTGTATATCTACAAAAATCTGCCTGTGGCTTGCTGTGGGCCCTGTGGACTGGAAACATATATAGCTCTTTGGAATTACTCAGAAAATGCAGAATTACTCAGTGATGCAGAATCTCTGGCCCCCTGTAGGCCTCCTGAATGGCAACCTATAGTTTAATATAACCCCCAGGTGATTTGTATGCACGTGGAGTTTGGAAAGCATGAGTTTTCTACCAAAGAAGGACCTTTTAGCACAAATGGTCAGGAAAGGCTAATTTTAAAAAAATTTTTATTTTATTGGTACATTTTAGGTATACAATATAATGACATTCATCTTTGGAAATTTGCATAATCTCTCTTGGTTCTAATTTTTTCCCCTTTCCCCTGCCCTTCCTTCAACCCCTCCATCCCTCCCTATTTACAAAGACTTTGTTTCCATTTTTTCATTTTCTCATATTAATTCCATTCCCTCCTTTCAGGAAAGGCTAATTTGAACTGGACATTAATGGGAAATCTGGATGATCCAGACATTATAACTAGTTTTTGCACCAAAGTTAGCTCTCCTAGTACGATAGTGAATTGTTGCTTAGAAATTAATAGTGATAGGCCTGCTTATATACATGCATGCATGGAGAAATCTCCTTGTAGGCAATAAGCAAAAATATGAAAGCTACTGGTGAAGGAAGAGAAACACTTAAATCCTTATTAAAAATTTGTGATTTTTAGGTTTTATGTTTCAGAACTGATCTCTAGGAACATAATTCTGCATGTAGAATGCTCTTTCTTCACTGTTTTATGCAGTGCTCTGGCCATATTTCTACCTGGTCATGAGGATGGAGTTATCACCATGGATCCAAAGAGCCTGTGTCTACACTAGGAAAGATGAACTCAGGTAGCAATAAAAAAATTAAACCAGGACGGCAGGCCTGAAAGATTATAAACTCTGGCCACAAACTAGCTGGGTATGGTATGTAAAATAACACAGCAAGATTTCTGGTGAGCAGTCTGCTCTGCACTGTTCATCTCCTCACAGTTACCCAGCAGGCTGGAAAACCCCCTCACCGTGAGAAGGAACCGGATGATAGCTTAGCCTGGTCTCCTGCTTGCTTTCTCACATGTTCCTAAGGAGGAAACACAACATTCAGTAACATGACAGAATATGTCCATGTCTCTATTTTGGAATAAAGAGATCATGAGAATGGTGGCTTATGAAATATACATTTGTGTAGGCATATATTATCAATGTCTTTATTTCATGTTGAACAAGATTGAAAAGAATGACCTTCCCGGAAATGCTTCTTTTCTGATTACTAGTTTTCAGATTTGTCTGCCATACAACCACTGGTGTTGCTATGCTATCACTTGTTGCTAGGGTTCCTGCCCCCTCTAAGTGCTAGGACATGATTGTGTTGTTCAGTGTTCGTGAATGTCCTGTGGAGAGTTACTAAGGTAATTTTTTCTTTATTTGCTTCATTAGTAGTAGGTATGGTCACCCTGCCAGGCTCTGGACCTGTAAAGCTTTTCAGTATGGTGGCTCCTAGCAACTTGAGACTACTGAGCACTTGAAATGTGCCAGTCTCTGTTGAGATGTGTGCTAAAGTGATGGGAAGAAAAGGATAATAGATAAATCATTACTCATCTTATATTGAACACATGTTGAACTGATAATGTTTTAGGTCTATTCATTTAAAAACTATGATTTAAATTAATTTCACCTTTGTTTCTTACTTTTTATTTACATCTGTTTTGTTCTTTTTTAGTGCTAAGGTTCAAACCCCAGCCTCATGCATCCTATGTACAACTACTACTGAGCTATACCACCAGCCTTCTGTTTCCTACTTTTCAAATGTAGCTACCACAAAATTAAAATTACCTGTGTGATTTGCATTACAGTTCTAGTGAACAGTTCTGAGCTCCATGATGTCAGAGCTTTTTGAAGAGTGAGGAGGAGGAAATCCCAAGTAAAATGTTTCTAAAAACTAGGTAAGACTTTCCCAGCGGTTGCCAAGGGGAAAGCCGTGAGTTGTTTCTCTGTTGAGTCAGTTGACAATAGATTTTGCAAATCGGATTACTTACTGGTATAAACTGACTGTTTAAGAAGACAAAACTTCTAATAGGTGTAAAGCTTATTGTCATCCTGGCTTTCTGTCTTCCTTAATGCCTACTGACATGGTATGCTTATTTGGTGGTTTAATAAATGCATTTGATGAGGATAGTAAGGGCTGAGTTTTTGCAAGGGCTGTGGTATCTTGGTGTGCACTTTCATTCATATCAAATCATCCAGGTTTCTCCTCAGCTCCTTAGGGATTATTGCTCCCATTTGAGAAGAGACCAGCCGAGTTTCAGAGAAGTGCCCAAGAGCACCAGTCCACTAAGCATCAAATACCTAGACTCACTTTGATCACTTTTGTTTGTAAATCTCATGCTCTTTACACTATATTTTACTGTTCAGAAATTAATCCAAGATCAGTTGGAGAAGCTTTTCGTCACCTTTCACACAGAGCGATTATACTGAAAACATGAGTGAGTGCAATTTCAACATGACCTCAGTAGGAACTAATTAAGACTAATTATGGATTTTCCTCTGACCACCAGAAATGGGAAACACATAGCTGATGAAAGGAGTCAGATTGACATTTGACTTTGCTATTATCTTCTCATCTTTAAAAAAGGTGAATGAGAATTAAACCAGAAAATTTCTGAAGTCACTTAGAGCTTTAAAATTACACAAAAGCTAAACTCCTAAACTGAGTGTATCCATTCTTTTTAGGTGACTTATTGAATATATGTACTTGGGGAGCAATATTCATATTTTGTTGACCTGGGTTAAATGTCTGATAAACTCCTGGGATTGATACTTCATACCAGACTTCAAACACTATTGATCAATCTCATCCATAATATGGCACATTCACCTGCTACCTACTGGTAAAATACATGTTATTTCCATGGGGAAATACATGACACTAAAAACTACTAAATAAGTTCCATTCCCATGTGAGTAGTGTGTAATTAACCTGTATTTATATCCTCATTTTGTATGCAGTCATGCTTTGCATATTCTAGTGCTCTGTCTCATGAATGTTCATAAATTATGAATTCCTGTACAAACATGCAAGCAAAACCCTCTTTCAGTCACATCTTTGTCTTTCCTCTCTTCTCTCTCTGACCAGCAGAATTTACATCTGTGTGACATGACTTCAAATTCATCTCAAATTCTCTCTCAGAGGACCCACATTAATAGTCCAGCATATGCAAATGCTACAACATTTGTTCTTAAATGCATGTAATTCAAAATTTTAAGAATCACATAGAGTTAGTCTTTATAAAAGCAATTCTAAATGTTCATTTTTAAAAGTCAAAACAAGTCCACTATGACTCTTTAAAAGATACACCCCCCCCCCAAAAAAAAGTGGATATGAGTTGCTTTGATGGGGCTGTCCAACTGCCGTCTGGTCTTACTTTAAATTTTTTTGGTAGCATTCAATTAAAAATGTGAACACCATTTTTCTTTTAAGTTCAATGACTTTTGTCCAATATATAGTTATTCCAGACAGACTAGATGATTTCCAAATATACTTTATGGCAGAAAATGAGTTCTAGTTTACTTAGATTTATTAATATTCAAACTTGTATGCTCTCAGAAAAGTACACAATGTGTACCATTGCTTTTTTTTCCATGATTTTCTTTTATGTCTACACATGATCATGTGATTATACAGATAGGATATGTTGGAAAAAGCAGATACAATTTAATTAAAATCAGATGCTCCGGAAGGAAAATACCTTCATTCATTCATTTAATAAATATTTATCAAGCATTCGCCTTGTGGACACCCAGAGCACACAAGATTAATAATAAAATGTGCTCTCCCACTTCAAGGACTTCACTGGCCTGCAAGAGTATCTTTTATTTGTAACAACTTATACCTCAAAGATATCAGGCCTCATCATCAAGGGGAAGAATATAATTGTTTGGAAGAGTAGGGGAGTGCTGGGGATTTGTGCCTTGAAGGTTTCACAGAGGGAGTGACTTTTGAGTAGAACCTAAGAGAATGCCCTACACAGAGAAAAGAATGGATGGAAAGGCTTCTGTGGTGTGAAGGTCTGAACTGGGAGGTGTGAGGGAAAAGATAAGAGTAGATGAGGGCTGGGGATTTAGCTCAGAGGTTCCAGCACCTGTCTCTCAAGCACAAGGTCCTGAGTTTGATCCCCAGTACCAAAAAAAAAAAAAAAAAAAAGTAGATGAGAAGTGGTTTTGCGGCTGGATTAACCAGGGCCTTGGGCACTTCCATAGATATGTTTTGGACAGATGGCTCAGGGTATACACTCAGATAAATATTTTCAGTTATGTTTTCTCAGTAAGAAAGATTGAATCACAGTTTGGAAATACTGGAAAAGTATCACCTGTGCTCTACAGCGGCAGGGAAAGGGGGACACCAGTGAGGGATGGACTTGAAAACTATTCAGAACATTAAAATGATCTATAATGAGTGAGTGAAATAAACCACTTAGTGGGCTTGGCTGAGTTCTCACTAAAGATTCTGATAGAACTGTTTAAGGACTCTATTTAATGAGTTATTGGAAAAGACGTAAACATAAACAGAGTTGGGAGCATGTTAAATAAAGATGCTTTGTAAATGCAGCCTGGGCAATTAAAAAAGATTTACCAGAGTACAGCTAAATAAGTATAGTGGATAATTAACGGTCCAGTGACAGCTCAGTATAATAACCACCCTGAACTTCTACAATGGTGCATTAACATATGTGCACATCAGAAGGAGAGTTTGCTTTCACAATCAACACCAGTTACTAGGAAATTTCTCTGTAGCAATTAGTTAGGGATTCTTGGTAATCCAGTTTGCTGATTAACCAACCTCCTAAAAAAGGTGCCTAACTTTGCTACTGATTCATGCGTTTCTTACTGAGCCTGAAAGGGGTTTGGTGTGACTTCCATTCTCCCTTTTTTCCATTCCCTAAACTTCACATTTAGATGTTACTTTGTCTTTCTGTGGGAGTTACTTTTTCTATTTTAGGAAATGATCTTCTGTTCTGAACTCCAACCTGGAAAAGATCTCTGTAGGTGAATGGAGGTAGCCAAATGGTCAGGGCCATGTAGCTTATTAGGTTGCGGTGAATTCTGTGCCTTTGGTACTTTTGGATTGTGGATTAGAAGTAGCTCAGTATTCTGCAGGGGAAGGCACTTTTGAGAGCCATTGGGTATTTTCCTTCCATTATATCTTCATTTAGGCAGTTTTAGATTTACAGAAAAAATGAATATAAAATACAGAAAATTTCCTTATGCCCTGCCCCACCTCTACCTGTTATTTTTATCTTCCCCTATTGTTAACAGCTTAGATTGAGGTGGTGCCTATTTTTTTCAATGAATGGACCAATACTGATACATTATCTTTAAGTAAAATCTATAGTTTGCATTAGTGTTAGCTCTTTCTGTTGTATATTATATGGATTTTGAAAAATGTCTAATAACATGTTCACCATTACATTGTCACACAAAATAGTTTCACTCCCCTAAAAATGCCCTGTGCTCTGCTTATTCATCCCTCCTGTCTGCCCCGCCCCACCCAACCCCTTGGTAACCCTTCTGTTTATTGTCTGTAGTTTTGCCTTTTACAAAATGTCTTGCAGTTGGACTCACATGTCACTATCTCTTGACTTCTTTCACTCTGTGCTGTGTGTGTGTGTATATATATATATATATATATATATATATATATATGCCTCTGATATAACCTTTTTTTTTTTTTTTGGTACTGGGATTGAACTCAGGACCTTGTGCTTGCATGCTATAGCTTTTTTGCGGCTTGGTAGCTCATTTCTTTTTAGTGGTGAATTATATTCCATTGAATAGATGTACCACAGTTTATCCATTCACCCACTGAAAGATATCTTGGTTGCTTCCAAGCTGTGGCAATTATGAATGGAGCCATTATAAACATTTATATGCAGGATTTTATGTAGATATATAAGTTTTCATCTTATTTGGGTAGATATCAAGGAGCACAATTGCTGAATTATATGGGAAGAGAATGTTTATTTGTAAGAAACAGCTACATTTTTTTTCAAAGTGGCAGTAGCATTTTGCATTTCCACACTAACTTTTGAGCACCTGCTCTGTTGCCAAATGACTTTTAAAGGAGCATAAAGTTAGTGAACCAGGACTCACAATGTAATTGTAGAAAGAGTTAAGATACCATGAAGTTGTCCAATTTCAGATCCATTAAAATTAGGGAATAATTTACTATTTAGGACCTGTGCTTCATTGTATAAATTATGTAATTATTTCTTGATAAGAAATTGATAAAATAAAAATTTAAATTACTATAAATATTTCAGTTATGCTAGAGATGTTAGAATACTATTTTATTAGATAATTCAATGGAATTATTCTACCAGATAACTAGGCATTGAATTCTGATACTAACTGCTTTCACAGGGTAAAGAAAACTATGGGAACCAAATTTGTCCTTATATGTTTGGGATCAGCAATTTTCATGGATTTATAAACTTGCTGAATTTTATTATTTTAAAAATGCAACCCTGAGGTAAATACCATTTGATTTCTCAGAAGACAAAATGTACAGTGAGTGGACATATACACACAAACACACATACACCTTTGGAATTCTCTGGGCTTCTGCCAGACTTGGACAGTTGCCCGGGCAGCAGCCTGATTCACTTACCTCTGCTTAGCTTAGGCTCGGCCTCTAATGGACTTGAATGGAAATTGTACACACATGAATGGCAGAAAATTGGTTTTTTTACCTTTTAAAAGGTTTTGTCAGAATCTTTATTTGAATTTTTATGTTATTAACTAGGATTGAGCTGATTTATTTTGCTAACCTTAACAGCAGATAACAAATTACAAATTTTGCTTTCTTCTATGGGATGAAACCCAATGAAAGATGAACTTGTTAATCTTTTATAATCTAAGTTATTTACTCACATACTTTTCTGCTGTACTTTGTACTGAATAGAAAAAACTTTGGTATCAAATGTTACTGCCGCATGACAAAGCATTGTTAATGTCTTAATGTTATGTATAAATATTTCTTTCACTTTCTGTTTCTCAATTTGTTTCCATATCTACAATTTTTGGGAGAAGTGTTAAAATTTTAGACAAATATTTATGAAACTGAATTTTGCTTTTAATGTTTTATGACCACTCTATTAAGTCTGTCAGGCTGAGAAGGACTTTACAGCCTAAGTTCATTAAACAAAGTTGATTATTTCATCCAGTGGAGGCCTCCTAACTTTGGAAGGGATTGATGCTTTTGTCTGTGTAGCAAATATAAATTGTAAATCCGTTGGTTAGAATGAGGTGATTTGTGAATGGGCAGTATGCAAATGCTTCCTATTTTGGGAGAATTAACAGAGAAATGGCAAAGAGTTACTTTTTCATGTGCTTCAAAGGAAGAACACAGTTCTGCCTGGCTTAGATATAAAGTCTATAGAAATTTACTGTATAAACATGAGATCCAGGAACAACAGAGAAGAATATCATTCACATGAACTCTGGTTTAAATGCTGCGATGTGCAGCTAAATGTGTCTTCCTTTTTTCTTTAACAGAAATAATGAAACCCAGAATCAGTGAGGATTTACTCTGGTCCTGTGTGGAGGGGGTTGCTTAGGGACGTGAGAAGATGGTGAACGAAGGATGCAAGGAGAGAAGGAAGGCAGGCTGTAGGTCCAGCTTCCTGGGTGCATGGGCAATTCTCTTACATACTCATTGGCACCCCTCATACACAGGTTGGCTGTGTTTCTTTAGCAGTCTCTCACATGTGGAATGAATGGAGTTTTTGATTCAGATTGACTTTTGGTTTTATTAGCCTCACACTAGTTTCATTCCTAAATGTTGCCACTTTCTGAAATGTGCTTTTCAAAAACAGACACTGGTTCATGGTAGTATCACCAATAGCATACAATATGGTGTTTGGTACATCATTGAAATTTAATTCTTGTTGGTTGATTGAATGAAAAGAAAATCTACAAACTATTAAAGATCTTTTCCTATTCCAATGAAAGTTGGATAAATTGCTAATTTCCATACATTTCACTTCAACTGCTAACTTAATCAGCAGAAATAAAGAAATATATATATAATGCTTAGGACATTCCTATGTAACATGGTGTCATTAGTGTCGTCTCTGTTGAGTTTTGTAGCTGGCATCAGGCCAGTGGAAGGAAGGAATGGATTTCTGGAGCATCAGGACTCATTCTGACACCCGAGATAGACTTCAGATCCTCACAGTTCCTTTGTCTGCAACAAGGCTTCATTGTCTAGGTTTGCAGGAAGTTCCTTTTGAAAATACCCCTGGAGCAGCCACCCACTGAAAAAACTGAGTAACTCCCATCCCAGTCCTGGGGTGAGTGAGGCCCTTAAAAGCAGAAGCTTTGGTCCCACAGGTGATACTCCCCTTCCTGGAAGCTGCCCCTGAGACCTGCATGGATAACATACTTCTGCCTCCTGTGCCGCCTAGTGACAGCAGTGATTTAACGCAGCAGGTGATCACGATCCTGTATTCCCTTGTAGGGTGACTGTGAGCAAGCAATGAAATCTGCACCCGGTGTTTAAACTTTGAACCTACATTTTACATTTATCAGTTCTGATTGGAGGATGAAAGCAAATGAATAGGCAGAATGTCCCATCATTTTTACTTAATTCCATGTCACCCACACAGTGCGATTATTCATAACAAACTCTCTGAATCTACTTTTTATTTTCTTTTTGCTACTCTCTATAAAACAAAATGAATTCTTTGGGTGTAATTGTGAGCCTGCCTTGTCTTTTTACCGTCTTTTATGTGATAATCCCAACATGAAGCAGCTTCTAAATGCTTCCCCTGTCCTTTCCCTGCCTGGCTTACAATGCTGGGTTCAAATCCCCATTGTGGCATCCATGCCCTTGGTCCATGTGATCCCTTGTGCTGTGCCCCTTGTGCTACGCTGTGAACCATCTGCTTTCTGATGGTGTCCCTCAGTCACCACATTCTCCTTTCAACTATGCCTATGACACACCTTAGCAGATTAGGAACTGTGGTCCTGTTAGCCTCTTGCTCAGGTAGTGACCAGAATTTTTCCCTGACCACATAGAGGCCAATAGAAGCTTTAATTGTTTTCATGTTCTAGGGCTTCTTGTAGTTTCTTTCTGAACATCAAGACTACTATAACATGTAAAGTGCATTATTAATACTGGTGCTCCTAGTATTATGATTTCTACTTGCATTTGCAAGTTTACTTTTTATTTTTCTCAAAACATCCTCACATATGCTTAAAGCCAGATGTATTTTTATTGCAGTTTCTTCTAGAGCTTCAGCATGTTAAGTTTCAGAAGAGAGTTCAACATTTGGACAACTTGGAAAAATCCAGATGTGGTTTTACTGTCTGTGAGATGCACATACCATCCAAACCATTCTCAGTACCCTAATTTTTACCCAGAAAAGTAAAGTGAGGCTTCCAAGTGCAATATACGATTACCATCATTTTCTTCAATATTAATTACCCTATCCACACTTGAAATATTGCAGCAGGAAATTTTCAAAACTTTTAGGTTCTATGCAGTGTTAGACATTCAGTCATAGTAACATCTGGCCTCTGCTTTTCCTGTGAAGCTATTTTAAACTCATATAAATTTTAACATGAACTTATTTTCCTGGAAAATGGCAGTGATGGGAAAAATAACTGTAGCATAACTTGTTTATTTTTTAAAAAAGAATCTATATCAGACTGAAAATTATATTTATCAGATTATAAATTCTATTTACCTACCAATTACTGTATTTGTTGGTTTTTCATATATATGTATATACGTATATGTATATGTATGTATATGTGTGTATATACATATATGTTGCATTGCCCAATAATATGGTAAAAACCGACAAAACAAAAGCCACAAGTAGTCAAAAGACATATGACAAACAAGAAAAAATATATTTACAGTGTTATCACAAAGAGCTATTTTCTCTCAATAAAAAGGCTCACCAGCCAGTAAGAAAAAAATGGCCAATAACCTGCTAAAATATGAACAAAGAATATGTATAGGAAAAATAAAAAGATTTTTAGCATACAAAAAGACGAACAACTTCGCCCCTTATATAAGTTATATATGTATTGGCTCAATATGTAAAATTTGTCTTGTCAGGCATGGTGGTGCATGCCTGTAATCCCAGTGCTCTGAGTGGCTGAGGCAGGAGAATTGCAAATTCAAGTTCAGCCTGGGCAACTTAATGGTTTAGCAAGACCCTGTCTTAAAAAATAAAAAGGGTTGGGGATGCTATTTAGTGAGAAGGCCCTGGGTAAAATCCCCATATAGGGAAAAAAAATCTGTCTTATGTCTCTTGACATTAAGAGCAAGCCCCTGCTTCATAAATTCAGCTTTATATTCCTGCATATTGAAGCCAGCCCTGTAGTTCTCACCTGGAGAGCTTGAGATTTTTTTTATCTGTTTATTTATGTAGCAGATTGACTCACCAAATACCCACCCCTTTCAGAGCATTTTATGTGATAGACACTGGAAAGCTATTTAAAAAAAAAAGGAAAAAGGAAGAATAAGTTTCATTCTGTTGTAGTCAGCAGGATTTGGCAAGGGAGTACATTAAATACAGGACATATAAGATTATTTTATAATTACCCAAAGAGTCAAATGTAAATGAGTGCAAGAGAGATTAACTGCATACTAGGTGCCCAAGGAATCCAGCTGAGGGCCTGGATCCCAGCAATTTCCCACAAGTCCAACTAAAGGGTTAGAGCCCAAGGCAGTGTCTTCCACAAGTCCAGCCAGTGGCCCAGAGCCCACAGCAATGTCTCATGCTTGTCCATATTGAGGATCTGCACCTGGAAGGCCCAAAGGCCAGTGGTGGAAGCCAGAAAACCCATGACAACGAGATGAAGGACCTGTGCCACCAGGCTGAGGGATCCACATTGGAGCCAGGAAGTGGTGCTCATGGTGAAGATCAGAGCTCCCCTGACCAAAACAGTAGCCATTCCCAGAGACAGTGAGGCCCCAGGCTCCTCCTATGATAAGAGCAGCCTAGTTTGCATCAGGAAAACCATCCACAGCAAGCTTTTCCTAGAAAATCAACAGGCCAAGATCTTCCCCTCCAGTTCTCTTTTTATGGCTCTTGGTAACAATCTTCAGGTGGATTCTTCACGCCTAGACCATGCTGATTCAGTTCAGCTGGAAGTTACAAGTTGACCATTAGTCAATCCACCACATAGTCTTTTCATGCAGCCATAGAACCTAATTCTGCCAAAATCTTGTATTTGTGGAACTTGAGATGATGAACTGAACTGCTTAGGTGGTGGCAGAGTTCTTTAGAAGTGCTTTATTCTTCTGGGGAAACTGGTTGAGATTTTAATGTCCTGTGTCCCTGTTGTCCTGTGCATGGAGCCCATGCAGTAGTAGCTTCAGTAGAGTTGCTGGAAGTGCAGCCTCAAATGTTGCCAGTCATTGTCTGATCACATTTCTCCTGGCTGTGAAACATCTTTTGCTTCCTTAATAATGCCAGAAATTCTTAACGTCATCTGATACCTTGTAGTAAAACTTTCTCTGTTTAAATCAGCTGGACTGGACTCAAAAGGAAAATTGAATTTGGCAATCATAGGGTAGAGGCAGAGGGTGGTGGGAACAGTCATATTAACAAATAAACCAATCTAAACTCAGGGAAGTTCATTAGATTTTCAGTTCTAGTTACTTCACTGCTAAAAAAATACTCTTTGTCAATTAAATCTAAATTTGCTTTTGGGTCTTCCCATTGAAATCTCATAAAATGTTCTTTGTGAGGCATTCAGTCATTCAGTCAAATAGCACATATCAATCAAGTGCTTCACCAAATTACCCACAATTACAGAATTCAGGCATACTATGATTTATGCAATATGTCTTTTCCTTAAAATACACAAACCCAAGCAATAACTTACTGTTTTTCTTTTTAAAAATCTTAAACAGGAATCCTTTTATAAATCAAGCAAATTCAAATATGAATAGGATATAGTTTCTCATCCTCAGGGAAATTTTACTCCAGTTGGGTAAGTAGATTAGGAACCCATCCTCACAATGCAGTGTGGGGAGTACTGCAGGAGGGGCTTGCACAGAGCACTCTGGGAAGATAGACATGCATGAAACTGGTGAGCGAACTTAGCAGTTCTCCACTTCAACTAATTCTCTTGTAAGCCATGCAAATGCCTCAAAAAGAAGTCTTGAGACCTATCAATGCCCATCTCTTAAGCTTTGGGTCAACTCTTAGGCAGAGGCAGGTTCCATTAGACCTGCTGAAGTTTCAGCTCTCAAGTATGTGGAAGAGCAAGCATACCAGGAGTTGAAGATACACCTACACCACTGATCTGGCCTTGACTTTTCTGCGTCCAAAAATATTAATTCACTCCTCTCTGGATGAAGATTCAGAAATGCAGGGAACTAGTGTGGTCTGACTTAGAGGCAAAGCTTCAAAGTCAGATTCAAGTGACTTCGTCTTATAAAAGCATCATGCTTTATGTGGCAAAGAGAAACAGTGATTAAGTCTGTCTTTGATGACTGTATATATCCCAAACTCATTTAAAACTTGTGAGATTAAAAAAATAAAGAAAAAGTTTAATAATATGAGCTGGAGGTTTCCTCTGGCTGACAAATCAAACAGTGATTCCTAACTTTTCAAGTCTTTATGTGTGTGTGACCCATGCAGCAGATAGGTTCCTGGGATTTCTTTGTGGAGAAAGTTTATGCAAGAATTCGCTTTAGAAAAATGAATGATACTGCTAATCCAAGTTCAGATGGCAGTACTTATTATTCATCCAGTCATTCAAGATGTTGAAACCCAGTGGTTGGCCATGAGGTAGATTAAAGATAAGTATCCAACATTTTGTTTATAGGACAGTCTCACTAACTGAACACAGTGGGTTCGCAAAGGCAGTAAGTACAACCAGAAGATAAGAGTGGAGAGAGGTTTATTACTTGCATCAAGTGAGGAGCACATTGGAGGTAATTCTCAAAACATTACTTTCTCTGAACAAAGAAAGCAAGGAGCTTTTATTAGGGAAGCATTTATTCATATAAGAAAGACTCATCACATGTAGAAGCAGACATTTACTGAGCATGCTCAGTTAGAGGTCACACATCACATGTTAAAAAGAAGTGGCAGATGTACCAGGCATGATGGTGCACACCTGTAATCCCAGCACTCTGGAGGGTGAAGCAGGAGGATCGCTGTAAATTCAAGGCCAACATGGTGAGTTCAAGGCTAGCATGAACCACATAGCAAGATCCTGTCTTTTAAAAAAGAAAGAACAATTATGGTAGAAATCCCTCTGGGAGCAGAATTTAGTATTATAATCAGTAAAGTTTAATCTCAGTCATCTAAAAGGAAAGATACAGAGCCATTCTGTAATTTTGGCTGGTTTCTTGTAAGTAAGTTTCACTAAAGGTCCTTATCTGAAACACACAGATGAACAAAGAAAACTTCGAAGGAACTTTAATAGTCCTTTAAAGGGGCAACTTCCCCCAACCCCCACAATCATAGGCGACTGTCCCTAAAAATGTCTACCTAGTGCCTAATATCAGTATCTGTGATGACAGTCTCTGAGCCTGTCAACAGCACAGCTCCAAGAGAACTGGAAGCTTCTATTACATTCTTACATCCAAGCTGAACTCAAGAGACTCTTGAGTCAGAATAGAGAAACATTAACCATGTAGCAAGAAATATATATTTTATCAAAATCCTGAAAAGGCACGAATACCTATTGAACTTTGAAAATGGAGAGGTAACCCAAAGATAAAAACCCTGTTCTAAAGGAAAATGCCTTTTTTTTTCTTTTTAGTTTACAAGACTGGCTACCTATACTGTATTCTGAGTCAAGAAAAGAGTTTTCTAAGATAAAGAAGTGATGCCCTCCAGGAACTTCTCTGCTCTAGGAATATTCTAATGAAAACATTATCTTTCTTCTTTTTCCCTATGTGGTGCCAGTTTTCTTCACTAAACTACCTTATTTGTGTGGATCTTAACTCCTTACTTGACGGCAGGAAGGTTATTTGACTCAGTAACATGGTGACAGGCCACTGAAGACCCAGGCAAATGCCATTTTGCTGCACTGTAGTGCCATAAACTAGATTTCTTTAGGTGCTGGATGGATTCAGGAGTGCAGAAACTGAGGAAGGTAAGTGTGACCTACACTAGTAAAGACTGGCCATGGTGACTTGACGAGGGAATAGGGAAGCAAATACAAGTTCAGGAAGATAGCAAATTTCAGTTTCCCTTTCCTTTTCTCCTGTGCTTCTTTCTCCCATTTCTTTAATTTTTGTTCTTAAATTTTAAATGGAAAAGTTTGAAATATGTTTAAATACAATTGAAAAGGACAATCAAGAGAGGGGAAGAGTATCTAAGCTCATTTTTTTTTCTAATAACACACAATCATGAACTGGGTATTTATAAAGAAAGAGGTGTGTTTTGGCTCATGGTGAAAATAGTCCAGGGTTGAAGGGTTATGTCTGGTAATGATCTTCCTGCCGGTAGAGTCCTGAAGCACAGGGCATCACGTGGCGGGAGACAGGGAGGCCAAGAGACACCTAGCCGAGCTGGCCTTCAAAGTAGATCCACACTTGAGACAACCCCTTCACCTAACAGTCCACTGGTTGCATGAATGGGTTAATCTGCTCAAGGGGTAGAGCCCTAATCGCTTCTCAAGATCCTACCTGGTCCCACTTCTTAATATTTCATTTCATTAATCTGTGCTGATCAAATCTCTGCACAAATTTTTTTTGGCAAATGCATCTGATTCAAGTCGTAGCAGGAGGGAAAAGGAGAGAAATTGAGATGGAGACTGAAATGGTTGATGCTGGCAACAGAGTCTGACTCCACCTGCAGTGCTCCTGAGATTCAGAGAGAAGTGGCACCCAGAAGACATATGGAGCAATGGTCTTGGTTGGAGAAAAGAGGAAGGAGGAGAAGAGCAGCGCAGACTTGGGGCTGCAGAACATCTGTAGGTAACTTCTACTCTGTCATTGAATTAGGAGTTGTCCTGGTTACTTTTCTCTTGTCGGTGAGACAGAATACTTGACGCCCAAAGTTAAAGGGGGAAAAGTTTATTTGGCTTACAGTTCTTAGAGGTTTCAGTCCATAATAAGCTGGCTCCGAGGCAGGGTGGCAGAGGGGCAGCTGTTCATGGCAATGGAAGACAGCAAAAGCAGCAAAGGGCTTGACAGCATCTTTCTGCCCCTTTTATCCAGCCTACTTAGGGAGGGCAGCACTCACACCCTTAACCTAGTGCCCTTGAGCCTAGTGTTGCATCATGAATCAATTCCAGATTCAGCCATCTCTGAAAAAGAAAGCCCCACTTCATCCTCATGAGACTTTGGGGGGACATCTAAACAAGCCGTAACAGGAGGCAAAGCCAGAATATGGGGTGTGGTGAGATGAGGATTACGTATTTGAATAGATGATGATAAATGATTGTCCCTTAAGAGAATGGAAGGGTAAGATGACTAGAGGAATTTAGTATGATTAGAGTTAGGGGCCCACCCCAGGTTGATGATTTTGGTTTTGAATCATTATCAAGCCACCTGAATATGTGATTTTTCCCTGCAGCATTCAAATTCTCAGATGCACTCCTTTAGACATCTATTGGTTCCAGTCAGCTCTTTTACTATTGGGACCAAAGATATAGCAACTTACATCACAGAGAGGAGACACAGAAAATACTCAGAAAAGCTCATGAATACATGCCACGCCAGGTGATACTGCTATAAACAATGAAGCAGAGGGAAGAAAGCAAAGGAAGAAGGGTTCTATTTTATACAGAGAGGTTAGGGAGTGGGTTTTGATAAAGTGACATGAGCAGAAAACTGAAGTCAGTATGACAGCTACACACACATCTCCCTGGAGCATTCCAGAAATCTTGCATGTTGACCAAAGACAAGTGATCCGGGTGGCCAGAATATAGGCTGGAAGTGGCAGAGGAAAAGGAGAGGTACAAGGCCCTATGCCTAGGTGAGCTAATGTAGAATGAAGTTATTTTTCTGCTGAAATTTTGCCCAAGGTACTGAATAAAGGACAGAAGAATAGAAGTTGAGAATATTTGCAAGAGTGATGAATCAAAGCTGGCCAGGGAATGTGTCCAAAAGGGGAAGGAGTTGACTGGACTGGGAGTATCCCTGTCACATCTCGAGATCTTGAGGGACAGTTTGCACAGATGATATTTGAGGAGGCCAAGAAGTCATGGTCAGGATTTAGGACGTAACATAGAGCACATGTGTTCTCTCCTTTGGACACAGTCAAAGGACTGTGCATTCCAAGGCACGGCTGGGTCTGACGGAGTGGTAGTAAGGGGGACAGATGAGGGCCATGTGACTAGGGGTTGGAGGGGCCACACCATTGTTATCTGTAGCGGCCGAAGTGAGAGTAGACAGCCCGGGCCAAGAGTCCCCCATTTCTCTCTAGTTTTGCTCAGCCCTTGGGTTGAGCTTCACTTTGCAATGCCTGTCCCAGAAAGTATGTCTAGGGTTCAGTCCTACAGGTGTAGGTGACCTGGGTGACTAGGCCTTCATTGCCTATGAGAGCATTCACATGACTTGTGCAGCTTGTGTGTGTGTGTGCACGCATGTGGGTGTGCATGTTGTGTAGACATAGCACAAATCTCATCGGTAGAGGTAGAGGGAAGTGAAAGTCAGCCCCTTACAATCTGGACTTGACCTATAGACCTGCAGTTGACTTTGCATTGCCACATTGGACATTTGGGGCTTTGCTGCTGCAAGGGTGGCCCTCACCTGCTTATTAGAAATGCAGACTCTTGGGCTGGACCTGACTATTGGACCAAAATCATAATTTACATTTTAACAAGATCATCAGGGAACATGTTAGCACTTTAAACCCAAGAAGCCCAGCTTTACAAATCCTCACAAAAACAAAAACAAAACAAAAACTTGGAAGATATTTCTCCCTGTGTAAGATCCTTTTTCTGAGATTCTTCTTTGTAGTTCTAAGCACATTGTAACAGGCCTTTTCTACTTTCTTTGAACAAAGTAGAAACATTTGTATAATTATTTGTTCAAAGTCAAGCATACATCATCTAATCACTCATGTAATGAGAAATCATTGCCTTTTCATCTTATCTCTTCTTTCAAGATCCAGATCTTTTTGTCTTTCTAGATAAGAGTCCTCTTGTCTTGAAGTTTAGATCACTTCAGGTACATCAGATGTCTTGTTTTAACTTTCAGTGAATTCGGATGAGTTAAATATTTGTACTACATTATTAATATGCTTCTCACAAAGTCCTTTAAAAATATTTTCCCAGTATATTCCTAATATGTTATAGTAAGGGTGCTGTTCATACTTAGCCTTGGGCACAGTCTTCATGAAAGTCGTTCTAGGGATAAAGTCATGTTTCTGTTCTTGCATGAAATTTCACCTGGCAGGTAAAGCACAGAGCCATGACTGCAACATTGGTCAGGCAGTAGAAGTAATTGGGCAATGTATGTTGACAGGAACTGATAAGGATGGCTTCAGGTGAGCTTGTACTGTGCCCCAGGCACTGTACTTTGCATATATGATCTTTAATTTTCACAACCTTGACAATATACTCACTGTTATTTGTCCTGTTTTACAAAGAGGTTGAGAGAGACAGTAAGGGGCTTGGCCACAATCATATAATTAACAGGCAAACCTAACCTTTGAATCCAGTGCACCTGACTCCAGGGACTTATTATTAACCTCTCCACTAGAACCACTTCCCAGAATTTGAGATCCTCAAACCATTAACTTCCAGGTGGTGTGGCTGCTTGTCACAGATTTTATACTTTTCTGATGAGAGTTCTTGAGTGGGAAAATTCAGATATACCGGGGAGAGACATGTCTTGGATGTTACCAGGATAGAAGTGTACTAAAAGGCACAAGGGAGAGTCTAAGGCCTGGGGATAAGCAGGTTACATCCCCTTGCAAGGTAAGCAGGCTGTTGGAAATTGAGAACAGTCAGAAATGCATGATGGCTAGGGTTAGGTTCATGTGTAAGAAATGGCCGAGTGACCAGGGTAGCTTGGAAAGACAGATAGGTTGGAGACTTTTGAGAAAATGGGAAGGAAGGAACATGTGCTTGCCTGAGCAGACAGAAGCCTTGTGTGGCTTGCTGCTTCTGTTTTCCTAAATACATCGCCCTAAGCCTGGAAGCAATCAATGAGAAACAGCCACAAACTCATGGAAAAGGAGAGAATGGAGCAGTTTGAGTATACCTTATCTGAAATGCTTGGGAATAGGACTAGTTTGGATTTCAGATTTTTTCAGATTTGGTAATATTTGCATATACATAATAAATTATCTTAGGAATGGGACCCAATTCTAAACACAAAATTCATTTATGGTTCATATTTATTTCATACTTATTGTCTAAAAGTAATTTCATAAAATAGTTTAATAATATTGTGCGTGAAATAAAGTTCATATATCTTGAACTATTACTTTTGGCATCATGACAGCACTAACATAGTTTTGGATTTTAAAGGCTTTTGGAATTTTTTTTCTTTTTTTTTTCCATTTAGTTTATTGGTACATTTTAGGTATACAATACAGTGACATTCATCATTGGGATCTTGTCCCTTTACATGATGTATCTTGGTTCTTGTTTTTTCCTCATTCCCCTGCCCTCCCTTCAAGCCCTCTACCCTTCCCTATTTACAAAGACTTTGTTTCCATGTTTTTCCTTTTCTCATATTTTTTCTTTTCCCTTCCTTCCTTTCCCCTTCCCCTCCCAAGGATTTTGGAATTTTGAATTGGGGATGATCAACAAGTATGTAAAAGATAATTTTTAAAAAAATCTGCCATGAGGCATAAATTCAGTGTGAAAATACAATTAATTAAATTGCTCTGCCTTGGGCTGCTTATGCCAAGACCTGGGAACAAAGGGCTACATTTCTTCTTGTACAGCAGCATGGAAACACAAATTTCAAAACACAAGATCCGTGTGTCTGCCCAAGTCACACACATGCAGTTTCCATCAAATTCAGCAAATTTGGTTCTGTGGGTCATAGGCATATTATCTGCTTGTTTAGCTCAGTGGTTGGTGGATTGGACTAGGATGAAATGATGGTTCCTGAATAGCAAGCATGTCCTGAGGTATCACAAATGGGAGTTGAGTTCTAAGGCATCTCATGTGCCCCAAATAAGCAGAAAGTAACTGATTCTTGTATGATTGATACTACAGATCATTGAATAAATTAACAGTGTAGAGCCAATGATGGAGGCAACAATGATTTGCATAGCTGAACTGAGACTGTACCTACTGAATCAGCCAGACTTGTCAAATGTTCAATTAAGTACTACAAGCTGATGTTTGCTCCCCTCAGTAACTGTCATCAATTAAAAAGAAGAGATGGATAGGGAGAACTATGTTGCACTTAATTTTCTCTGAATATGTATAATCATGTAATGGAGGTGAAAATTTATAACAGATATTTTGACTTTCTGGGAGACACAGCAAAATTAATATTACCAGACCTACTCAACTATGGATTGCTTAGAAAATGAGAAAGTCCACAATGACTAATGAGACTTGAGATCCTCAAATTCAACTTTGTAGATCTTTTGAAAAATGTTTCCTTCCCAGACAGAATATTTTTCTCTAAAATCAGTTTCAGTTACTAAATTTGAAAGGAAAGTAAAAGATTGTTTAAAATAGCTCATTAGAGAACAATTTCTATCTCCACAGTGCTAAAAGACATTGATACCTACTTTCGTCACACATGGGAGCTATCTGAATCAGCTGAGCTCCTGAAAAATTCTAGAGGATGAAGTGGGTGAGGCTCTGAATGGTGGATCTTATATACACTGGGATACTTCTTTCCTTTCTATTTTCAAAGTTAGTTGAATTTGCCCAAAATGTTTGTGATTATGGGAAGCTACTTATATATGTTCAGGTGGAAGATAGTAGCCTGATGTACCTTGTGAAGGTCCATAAAGCAAATTTTAAAAGAAAAGCCCTATATATTCATGTGCAATTGCTCCTTTCATGTAAAATCTAAGAAAGGACAAAGGAGACAAAGTGAAAATAATGCTCTCTACCTTCATTTGTTCACTTAATCTTTTACTTTCTATTCTTTCGTCTCTCTTGGCCTGGTGGTGTGCTCCATTTCCATGGGCTTTTCTTGTAAAGCTGGAAGACATTCAGTGGGGTGAAATGTAACATTAGAAGAACTGGTTTCTGGAATCATCATCACTGTTTATTAGCTGCCTAACTTTGAGGGAGTTACAATTTCTGAGCTGTGGTTTCTTCATTTGTAAGTAGAGTAATCATATCTGTAACATTGCCTTGGTGGGCTCTTGTATTAAATGAAACAACTTTTGTAAGATTAATGCATACCTTTGTTAAAATACATTTTAACAATACATTTTGAATCACATTGAGCACTTCCAGTGGGTTATCTTATGTAATCCTCACAATCCAAACCCTAATTAGCCAACCAAGAATCTGAGCTACAGATAACTTTGAGGGCACAGAACTCATAAGTAGAGAAATTGGGACTTTAATTCTAGTCATAGGGATCTAGAGCAGTGTTGTCTTTTTCTATTTCTTTGACAGCATGCATAATAAATACATTTTACATTGGCAATCAATATAGACAGACATAAGAAATTCATATATATACATACATGTGCCTATACACATATGTGTGAATGTAAACATGAAACAAAATTACTTGAAACAATAGTTATATTTGGTATGATGTAAACCTATATGTATATTATATGTGTATAGAGATATGTATTGGTATACACATATGTGTAGACTAAAATATATTCCTTTCTATGCTATTTCTTTTTATGATGGTGACGACTTACTAAATTGACTATGCAAATCAATTATGATGCATAATTTTTAAAACTGCTCTAAAGTCCTCCTTGAGGACTATGTTATATCTCCTTTTTTATAATAGTTCTTTGCACATGGCATATATGCAATAATTGGCATGGGAATTTAACCCACATCCTTTCCTCTGAGATATATATCCAATGCCATATATATATATATATATGTTTTTTTTTTTTTAAATTTAGCTAGAGTCCTACTAAGTTGTTAGGTTGCCTAGGCTGGGCCTGAAATTGCAATCCTCCTACTTCACCCTCTCAGAGTTCTGAGATTATTGACATGCACCACTGTGCCCTGCAGTACATAATTACTAAATGTTTTATGAATAAGAACTGGAATAATGAAATCTGCAGGTTCTCCCCCCAAATCATATCTGGAACAATAGCCTTATTTCTTGTTCGTTATAATATTATCTTTTCCTTCAATTGATAAAAAGAAGCCTGATAAATTCATTACTTCCCATAGGCTGCCATGTGTAACCCCCCTGTGGACAGGAAGCCAAGTGTGGATGTATTCACCGGGTAGAATAGTTCTCACAAACAGGAAGAGCAATGTCAGTGCTGAGGTTTTGCCATTTCTGTCCCTTATGACCAGTAACAATATCTTTAGATTTATCTTTATATTAAAAATGCATACATTTTAAAACTCCTTTTTACAACCTCAAGGTGAAGATAGAAAAATTGGGTGGGTGAGGCAGGGACAGGAGGCTGCTCTGATATCTTGCTCCTGGGAGCCTCCCCGACCCTAGAACCCGAGACAGGTATTGTCTTGCACTGCCTGGGTGTTGGTCACTGATTCTTCCTGTCGTAGGAGATGAGATGGCCCCTCAAAGAAGACACTGGACATAAACCCTTATTTTATTCTCTTCTAGATTTTTTTCAACATGCTCAAGAGTTTATCTTGTTGCAGGCTTATAAAATATAGTAATTAAATATTATTTATAGTTAGAGCATATTACTGGATATATCTGGGGTGAGCAGAAAATTGAATTGGGAGTGGCAAATATATCTTCGCTCCCTCAGAGAAAACATTCTGCTGTTTCCAAATATTCACTTTCTGATCCCTTGTGGATTGGAACTGAATGAAATACTTAGTTTACTACTTTGTAGATTTTCTGTAAATGCATGCCTTTTTAAACAAAAGCCATATCCTTTAATCTTCTGTCTCACACCAGAAAAGTGTTATTAGTCTGGAGTAAGTACCAATATATAGATACTAGTATATCTAATATAATTCTATATATAATTTGTGTAAAAAATTTTAATCATAATTAGAATAATTCGAATCAGTAGGTCTCGATAATTTTTGTTTCCTGATAACAAGTTGCATATTCTTTTTTTTTTACTATGGACAAATCTCATGTTTTCTAACAAACTGATTACACTTCTTTAATTAAATGAGGATGACTTTAAAACAGTAGTCATTTGAAGAAATGAGAAAACCTATTAAATCAGACATGAAGCTTAAATACTGCATTTTTTCTCTTATATGAGAAACCCAAAATATAAATAAAAAGCAGAATAAAAGATAGATAGTAGGAAGTAGGGAGATAGATTTCCCTCAAATCCGAAGAGGATCGAGAGATAGAGGGGAAGGAGAAGAGGGGAAGGGGATGAAAAAAAGAATTAAGACGTGTTTGGTGCATGTACCAGCTCCCCACAGGGAGGGCAGTCATTATGCACTGCACACGGTACTAATAAACAATAAATGGAAAGACATTAAGAGAAAGAAAAGTCATTTTATCTTACGTTTAAGTAACTTTAGTTCCTAAAATGGTTCCCCTTAGGTACCCCTGGGCTTCCCACTTATATTATTGTTTTAAATTCACAACTGGCATAGCCAAGAAAAAAGGTATAAAAAAAGAAAGCCTTAAATGTCTTCTGTCTTTAAGAAATAGAGAGCTAATTAAAGCATAGTATGAATAAGTGTTGTCCCTGATGAGGACAGAACCGGAGTCTATGACCTTAATCAAGAAGAAATAATACTGAAAATTTCTGAGAACAGGTTTTAAAGTCCTGGAACTGAACTTGTAGCATGAGCATTTTATGTTTATCAATCTTTAATGAGAGACTCTCATGTCAACTCCTGAGAATATATCTAGGGAACCTGCTAAAAAAGAAAAGGTCCGAAGACTGTGTAGAGCCAAAAGAAAGTGTATGTGTGTGTATGTTGGGGTGTGGGGATGGAGAAGGAGAATTTAAGCAAGAAAATTTTGAAGATTCCTTCCAGGCCTCTCAACTTCTGCCTTTGGACCCTAAAATCTACTCTTAAGGTGATTAATTCACTTGTCCATTATTGTCAAGTGACTACATTTTGAGCACCTCCTCTGATCAAAGCATTTAGCTCAATTAATGAAGAATCTAATAAAGAATAGCAGGATTTCTCAAGCCTTTTAATTATATAATTTGAGAGACAAAATACAAAAATACCTGAAACTAATAGTTCAAATAACGAATCCAAAATTGAAAATAAGAGACTTAGACACTTACATAAAATTTTGTAAGACCTAACCTTGAAATGAAAGATTAGTTTGGATAGTAATTTCAATATCTAGTTTAGAAGACACTCATAATGGAATTATTTGTAGTGAAAAGGATGTCCTGATAGGATGGCTGTTTTTGCATGTCGGATTTCTAATTGCATATGGAAAAGGGGCTGGCTCATGACCTCTTCAATGCCCTGTAATTCCCTCAGTGTCCTACAATGGATAAAAATGAGGGGCAATTACTTACAAAGAAAATGTCTGTTTATGGCTACTGAGTACAAAGGATGCCCTTTTTGTTTTCAGGCTGTCTCATCCGTTATTCCTTTTCTGATTTTTAGCTCATACACTTAAGTCTACCAGCTGAGAGTAAGTTAGTTAAAAAGATATGGAGAATGAGGAGGAGATTGCATTCAATTGATGCAGCAAAGCTTGTTGATCATCTCTGGGTCCCAGCATTGCCCCTCTCCATTAACAGATAACTAAGAGTGAGTGCTCAGGAATCAGGAAGCCAGAGAGAAGGAGGCCAGGCAAAGTAGAGAAATAAGAAAAGTTTTCAAAGTCTACACACAGGAGAATATTCAGAGAGTCTACTAGAAAAAAGTTATAATACCTTTTTAATGTATTAATGTATTATAAATACATTAAAATAACAGTGGTTGCTCAAGGTACTTAGTTCTAAAGTATGAGTCTAAAAATTGACGCCAAACTCCATCAAAGCAAGGAACATACTTCTAACTAAAGATAGCTGTCAGTTTCTCTCTCTCTCTCCTTCTCCCTCTCCCTTACCCTCCCCCCTTCCCTCCCTTCCTCCCTCCCTCTCCCTCTCCCTCCCTCTCTCAGTACTAGGGACTGAACCTATGGCCTTCGCACTCATTTACAGCCTTACCCCTTTTAAATATTACTATTATAATTTTTTTGAGGTCGGATTTCACTAAGTCGCTAAATTGCTCAGGCTGAATTCACAATCATCCTGCCTCAGCGTCCAGAGTGCTGGATTACATCCCTGTACCACCACACCCAGCTTATTGTTTTCTCTTATGTAACAAGGCTTGCATTCAGCTCATTTATTTATTCAACAAATATTATCAAGAGTCTACTATGAGTCAGGCACTTGGCCAAGAAGAAGTCATAGGGTAGTTTCTAGATTGGGATGCAGAATTAAGGGAGGTAATTCTTCATTTAAGTTTACTTAGTTTTGATTTTATTTATTTAATTTGAGCTGGAAGAGAATTGATGTTGGCTGTGAAGGAGTCTTCCAAGAAGATAAGGTAAATATGCAAAAGAGGAAATAACTACTGAAACAAGTCCTAGACGAGAGTGAGGGACTAAGGTTTAGAACTCACACTAAGTGATCACTCTTGTATAAGAAGTAAGGTGACTCTTCTGTTTGAAATTTTTAAGTGTTGTCCATAATCTATGCACAGTGGGCTAGGAGTGTACCTTAGTGGTAAAGAAGGTGTCTAGAATATTAGCTTCCATTTGTTGGGACAAAATACCTGACATACACAACTTAAAGGAGAAAGGTTTATTTTGGCTCATGGACTCTAAGGTTTCAGTCCATGGTCAGCTGGCTCCAAGGCACAAATGGCATGGTGGAGGAAAGCTACTTTCCTCATGGCAGCCAAAAAGCAGAGAGTGGGGAAAGGCAGAGTGAAAGAGGCAGGAACTGCAGATGAGAATGTGGCCTGAAGTCATGCCTCCAGTGACTCCCTTCCCGCACCCAAGCCCAGCTCTTATTAGCACAGTAAGCTAGGAACTCATCAGTACATTAATCCATCCATGAGGTTAGAACTCCTGTGATCTAATCACCTAAAAGCCCCACCTCTGAACATATGATCCTTTGGGGACATTTTTTATCTAAACCAGAATATCTAGCATGTATAAGGTCCAGGGGTACATTCCCAGCACCACAAAAATATATAAATACATAAAATAATCTGTGCACAATCAGAGTGAAAGTGTACATGTGTATATATTTTTGTGTATTGGGGCAGAATTCTTGAAATTAGAGTTCTAATCCACCCAAAGCTGTTTAATTTCAAACTGTTTTGCTTTCTGTGATAAGGGGGTGTTAGTATTGGTCCCATCTCTGTCCTGACAGAAGGAAATGTGTCCATGAGAAAGGACTTATAGGAAGGAAAAGTAAGAAATCCTGGTTAAGTACTTTTTACGAAAATTTTAAAAACTTATAACTGATACACAAAAACATAAAAATTGTGCATATGAAAGGAGTAAGATGGGTTTTTTTTGGTACCAGGGATCAAGCTCGGATCCTTGTGCTTGTGAGGTAGGCGGCAGAACCACTGAGCTAAATCCCCGGCCCAAGATGATGTTTTAAAAAAAAATTTTATATATATATATATATATATATAAATTTATTTATTGGTACATTTTAGGTATAAAATACATTTACATTTATCATTGGGTGTTTGTACCAGAACATGATGTATCTTAGTTCTTATTTTTCCTCCCATTACCTGTGCACCCTTCACCCCCTCCACCCTTCGCTATTTACACAGACTTTGATTCCGTTATTTTTCTTTCTCATAATTTTTCCTTTCCCTTCTTCCCTTTCCCCTTCCCCTCCTGCCATCCCCAAACCCTTGGACCTTTTCCTGTTTCAAATTATTAATTATTCATTTTAATCATTTTCATCCTTATTTACATTTTGAATTTCTCACACTAGAGAAACCGGTATTTACACATGTGTGTCCTATTTATTTCACTTAAGAGGATGGCCTCAATATGCATCCATTTAGCTATAAATGTCTCTAGTTTCTCGTTCTTTATGGCTGAGTAGTACTCCATTTTATAAAAAACCCACATCTTCTTTATCCAGGTTCCAGTCAATGGGCACTTGGGCTGTTTCCAAGCTTTAGTTATTACAAACTGTGCAGCTATAAACATAGATGCACATATATCTGTGTAGTATGATTCTTTTAATTCTTTGGAGAAGATTCCCAGTAGGGGAATAGCTGGGGCAAATGGGACCTGTAGTCCTAGTTCTTTGAGGTATCTCCATACGGATTTCCACAGTGGTTGCACCAGTCTGCACTCCCACCAACAATGGAGAAGGGTTCCTTTCTCTCCACACCCCCTACAGCATTTGTTATTGGTTGATTTCTTGATAGCAGCCATTCTTTGTGGGGTGAGGTGGAATCTCAGTGTTGTTTTCATCTGCATCTCTTGAATGACCAGTGATGTTGAACATTTTTTCATATATTTATTTGCTGTTTTTACTTCTTTGTCTGAGAAATGTCTGTTCATTTCGGATGCCCATTTTTGAATTGGGTCTTTGAATTTGGGGGTCTGATTTTTTTCAGTTCCTTATATATTCTTGATAGTAGACCTTTGTCTGAGGTATAGCTGCTAAATATTTCTTCCCACATTGTAGGTTGTCTCTTAGCTCTGTTGGTGTTTCTCTTGCAGTGCAGAAGCTTTTTAATATGATGAGATCCCAGTTGTTGATTCTTTGTGCTAGCTCTCGTGCTACTGAAGATTTGTTCATAAAGTCTTTTCCTATGCCAATGTCATCAAGAGTTCTACCTAATTTATCTTCCAGCAAGTTTAGTGTTTCCGTCTTAATATTTAGATGTTTAATCCACTTCAATCTTAGTTTAGTGCACGGTGATAGGTATGGGTCTAGTTTTAATCTTTGGCAGGTTGAAATCCAGTTTTTCCAACACCATTTCTTAAATAGGCTATCTTTCCTCCAGTGAGGGTGATTGGCTCCTTTGTCGAACATGAGGTGGCTGAGTGTGTCTGGAGTTGTTTCTGCATCTTCTAATGTAGTCCACTGATCTTCGGGTCTGTTTCTTTACCAGTACCATGCTGTTTTTATCACAGTAGCCCAAGATGATGTTTTGATACATGTATACATTGTGTAATGTTCAAATCAGGTTAAGCATATTTATCTCCTTAAATGCTTACCATTTCTTTGTGGTAAACACTTTCAAAATCAGTTTTTCTAACTTTTTGAAACATGCAGTGCATTATTGTTATATATGATTCCACTACTGTGCAATAGCACAGCAGAACGTTTTGGGCACATCTACCTGTCATGTAGCATCCATTAATCAACCTTTCCCCATCCTCCCTGATTCCCACTCTCCTTGGCTTCTGGTAACCACCATTCTACTCTCAACTTCTATGAGATCAACTTTTTTAAGATTCCACATAGGAGTGAGATCATGGAGTACTTGTCTTTCTGTGCCTGGCTTATTTGACAACATCATGATCTCTAGTTCTATCCATGTTGTCACAAATGACAGGATTTCATTTTTAGGACTGAATAGTATTCTATTGTATATATATATTATATATTTTCCTCCTCCATTTCCAAGTTGATGGATACTTAGATTACATCTGTTTCCTGGGTTTTTTTGGATAGTGTGCAATGAACATGGGTGCACAGGTGTCTCTCAGTAAATTCATTTCATTTCCTTTGAATGATACCCAGTAGTGAGATTACTATATCATATGAAAGTGCTATTTTTTAATTTTTTTGTGGAGCTTCAATATTGCTGAGCATGCATAAGGTCCTGAATTTGATCTCCAGCACTGCAAAAAAATTGTTTTTTGGTTAAGTATTTGAGCCCAGACTGAAATAGTGTTCAACTAAAACAGATTACTCGAGAATATACTTGACATCAAAACTGTATTTCAGAATGACAGTCTTAATAAGATTCTGATGTTAAAAAGTGAATAGTCTTTCAGTATGATGATCTTCTTTGAACATATACTGAAATCCTAAATATTCAATTCCTTACTTACAAAATAAGAATGATAATTGCTGTCTCAAAAGGTTTTTGTGAACATTTCTTGAGTATTTCATATGTGCCTGATATAGAGTGCTCAGGAACAGTTAGCTATTATTTCTGTCATCCTCATCAATAAAAAGCAAAAATAAAAACTTTTTATTTAATTAAATATGTGCACCATTAAACATATGTCTTTATTTAGCAAATCATCTGTAATAAGGATAGTGTGTTTACAAATCATCATTCTTTTCCACTTCAATTAGCTAACAATTGATTTTCAAACTACCAAAAACTGAATGTTACTGAGAAAGTTCACTTCATTATTTTATTAAGCTAGAAAAACAATTTTGTTTATTAGATTAGAAAAATACTGTATTACCCTTTTATGTTTTACAAGGTGAATTTTTTTCTTTAAGATGAAAATTTTCATCAGTTACTGTGGCTCGGAACCACCTTGACTGTATTTCTTCTCATGTAATTATCTCAAAGGGGACTTCTATTGCAGGTTCTAATAAACAATTTTAGTTTTAAATCCTGAGTCCATTTTAACTTAAGAAGGGAAGTGCGACAATCTGGGCCTCTGGTGTGAGTGGAAACCTGATTGTGAACACCATGTTTGGATTTGCTCCTTGGTTCATAGATAATGTGAGGAATGATGATGTCATATGTGACAGAAAAACTTCCTCACTTTGCTTAGGACAAGATATTCCTATTGCTGGGACTCCACAGGTGTCTCAGCACCTCAAAATCTCAGTTGAAAATTTATCTCATCTGAAGGACTGGTGAAAAGTTTGCCCAACTTCCCAGCCAACACCCTACACAGTCACCATCCTGTGTCTCTTTACACCAAACCATTGAGGAGTAACTCAGGGCACTGCAGGTGGGCTAGAAATTGCATTTCTCTCGGGGTTTTCAGCTTCTGGTTTTCTGTTGTTCATATTGAAGTACACGTTAATCATATATCTGGTCATGTATGGTATTATGCATCAGTGAGTGCTGCCTCAGTGGCTCCTTGCCTAGCTCTGGGTCTGGGCAACTCTCCAGTGTTATGCTCCATGTCAAGCTCCGGGTGGAGTGACACAGGATGCTCCATCCTTGGAACGTGGCCTAGTCTTACAAGAATAATCTCCATCAACTGGAGAAATATAGGATCATAAGGCCACCTGAGAGGAACCTTCTTCATTCTGCACTGTGGAAAACATTTAAAAACATCACAACGTTATTGAAATATACAGTTCAGCCACTTAAAGTGTACAATTCAGTGCTTTTTAGTACATTCACAGGGTGTGAAAGATGAATACAGTCAATTGTGTAAGTTCTGTATCCCCAAAAGAAAAACTTTCCATTGATAATCAAGCACCATTCCCTTCCCACCCACTCCTTCCTGGCCCTAAGCAACTCCTATTCTTTATCTCTATAAATTTTGTGGTAAACATTTTATGTTTAACCCTGTAGTAGGACTGATCAGCCCAACAGCCTGGCTGCCAGAGGTTTGTTCTTCCTCCTCTTTCTGCATCCCACTCCCTCTCCATGCTCGGTATGGGGATATCGCCCTCCCTTTCATTCTGTGGTGTCCCACTGTCACACTGTCCTTGCTGTGGCACCATAGTAGGTAGCACTTGCCACAGTGTCTCAGATATCTCTTCTGCCCTCCTCCTACTTCTCCTCACACTTGGTCTCCTCTGGGGCCTCAGATCTCACCCACCTTAAGGACTGTTGGGTCCCAAGAATTAGAAACCTACAGAAACCCAAAACCAGTGGAAGACCAGAAGCGAAGTGGTGGGCAGGTGTGGGGGCCCACCGTAGGGATGGGGCATGAGTGGGTGACATTCTCAGGTCTTGTCATTCCCTGCACCCGACTTCTTCTCTTGATGCTTCTGCTTTATGCCTGCCCCTCTCTTTCTCTCTTACCCTCTCTGTCTCCATGGATTGGCCCCTTCTGGTCCACTTCCTCCTCATTCATCGGCAATGTTCCCTAAACAGCTTGCCATACATTGAAATCCCTGAATCTCAAGTATAAGCTCCTAAAATAGAAAATGATTTGAACCAAATGTGGCTTCACATCATTGAGCTCTAATGGGGCATGGAGGGGGTGCTACACCCACAGCACACTCCACAGGGCGCTGTGTCTCCAAGAGCTAAACCAGTAGTGCTGATTTACCTTGCCTGCTGGCAGAAGTTTCCCCAGACTTCCTCTCCCTGTCTCCAGCAGAGAAAGTTTGTCTTGAAAAGAGAGGACAGAACTCTTGTTTCCCTCCTTTCTGGCTCTTCCACCTCCCATGAAAAGGAATCTCCCAGGTTCTGGGGATTCTAAACTCTTCTCTCCTCCCCCTTTATTTCTTCCCACCGCTGGGGCCCGGAGCCTGCCACTCTTCTGAGCTGTTTGTCTCTTCCTGCCCACCTGCTGGGCGACTAGAGAATTTCTTGTCAGTGAAACTTTCTCTCAGCTTTTTTCTTTCTCTCTCGGTTTCTCTGGAAAGTAGGGGAAATCTTCACTTTCCCAGAAATGGAAGAGGTGAAGAAGTGATGCTTCACTTAGACTTCTGGTTAGCTACTCTTTCTTACCTTCTTACCCTTATTAGGCACCAGCCCTTAAACCTCCTCCTGGCCCCACTTGGTGCTCCTGAAGTTTTCAGTTGTCCCAGTGGCCCTCCTGGTCATTCCTCAGTCACAGGCCGTAGGGTCAGAGGGTCATACATAGGCCAAGTGGTTCAAAATGAAGAGATTTCTGTATTTTGAAATACTGATTAAAACATTTTTACTCAATTATATTTTAAAACAATTTATTTCAAGTGTATCATGGGTGCAGATTTTTTTTCCCACAAGTTATGTTTGGAGACTTGGCCCCAGAGATATAAATGGAAAGAAACAAAAAAAAGTAGGGCCTCCACAGGTCTTAATTCTTAATGTTCAATAAACTTTTTTTTAAAGTTCCCAACTTTGACAAATCCACCAATCTTCTAAACTGTAGGGTTCACATTTTCTGTTGCTTTTGTTGGCATTATTTTTAATAAGCTTATGTAGCACATGTGTGTGAGGATAACATACATGCACAAATATGTACAATCAAGTACAGTTCAGTGAATGTTCACAGAACCTACCTGTATAAGCAGCACGTGGGTGAAACAGCAGCCCTATAGCTCCTTTCCTGCCCCTGCTGGTCAGTAGTCCCTGAAATGTGACCACTAGCATGGCTTCTAACACACTGATTGTGGCTATTTTTCAACTTCATGTAGATGGAGTCACACAATCTACATTAATTAATTTTTGCCTGATTTCTTTCATTCAACATTAAAACAAAGGGCTTCCTCCCTGGTGGTGTTCAGTATTACTGTTCATTGTTTCTCTTACTAGGTAGCATTTTGTCTCACACATTTACCATGTTGTTTTCTTAGTGCTCAATGTTTGGAAATGTTTTTTCAATTTGGGTCATTACAGATAATGCCATTACAATCATTCTTATGCATATCTGTGTTGAATATATGTGCATGTTTCTCTTGGGTGTGTAACTGGGGGCTGAATTGCTATTCTATAAAGTGTGAATGTACTCAGCTTTAATCCACACTACCCAGCCATCCTCTAAAGTTGTTTCACTTCTTAATAATTTCAAACTGTAAAATAATTAATATGTGATAAAGGTTTGATTTTTCCCAAAAAAACTAATAAGTTTGTATTTGATAATTACAGTTTGGTTACTGTTATAATTTAGATCTGGAAATTCTCCCAAAGACTTTGTCTCTGGCACACACTTCCACCTTGGTGTCCTGCCTTGCCATAGGCTCAAAGACAATGGGGTCAACTGAGCATGGGGTCAAACTTCTAAAACGTGAATTCATATAAGTAAGCCTTTCCTCTTTATAAGTTGCTTACCACAGGTATTTGTAATGGTAACAAAGAGCTCACTAACACAGCCACCTCTGGAAGATTAGGAATTATTATTCAGAGAAAGAAATAACAGTAGAGTTCAGAATTTTCCAACCAAAAGGGACCAAGGAAGTCATACAGGGTCCTTTGATATAGGAAACACATGTATTCTATGATATACCCATAGGTATACCATAAGGAGATTCAAGGCCAGACCTGCCTTCAAGTTTCTTGTTTATATGACCCATCTTATCTTCATTGTTATTCAGTTGTATCAAGAAATGTGGGGTCCTGTGGGAAGGCCAGTAACTAAGCAATATGGGAATTTGTACCAAAGGCAGAAATGGCATTATAATAGAAGAGCTCAATCTTAGTGGAAAAGTAAGTCCCTATATATAATATTTTTGCTCAGTAACTTGATTCTTAGAGGACTTTTATTTCTAATAGCAAATGTATCATATGTATGAAATTGGCCTTTTTGTTTTTATTTCTTATTCCTTCTACTGTAATTCTGATCTTTATCACTTCAGCACTAAATTACTGCAACAGCTTTTTTGTTGGTTTCATCAACTCTATCTTCTATCATCCCTAATGTATTTCATCATATTAGTCTAGATTAGTCTTGAAAAAACAACACATTCATTTTTCATCTCTTCTGGTCAGTATTCTTCAACACACTCAGATATCTACAGGGCTAGGTAATGCAAATGTGTGAAGAAGGTCTGATAATGACCTTTGCTATTAAGCATCAAATAGAACTCTTCAAGTCTACAGACAATTATGCTTTATTGTATTTTCCTGGAAACCCATGGATTTCTTGGTCTGTGTTTAATTTTCTTGATTTGATGAAGAGGTTATGAAAAATTTTCACTTTCCTTTTAACCCTACAACAAGAGAAGTACTGACACAAGTCCCGTTAGAAGTGGGTCTCTTTGAGGATTTCCTGGGTGCCACTTACTGACAATCCTCAAAGAGACCCACTATACCTCTTTAGCTCCAAGCAACTGATGTCACGATGGATTTCACTTTAGTGACTTTAGATTTGAAGGTTTTCCAAAAGTATTTGGAAAGTCAGAAATTTTTGTGAAATCTCTTGACACTTTGATTTTAGCATCTTATCCGTTAAAAAAAAAAAACTTGTAAGTCAAAGATACAACAAAAACAATAGAGAAAAGTTTCTGTATGTGAAGCAAGGTCCCCTAACCAGCAGCTACTTGTGACTTCTGCCCTTGATCAAATATGTGAAGTGTACTTACATCATCCTAGTAGTTATAACCCTAGGACGCAACATCCCACCGTATTATTTCCTATTCTCCCCAACACATGTGCTTCACTTAGGCGTACTGGCCCTCTCTTCTGTACCCCCTACTGACCCATCCCTATGGCCATCCCTTGCTTACTTTAAAATTTAAATCCATTTGTGCTCTCTGCCACTGTCTGTCTTTCTTTTTGTCCTGAATCCTTACCTGATATCCTGTTTTGTCCATGATGCCCTGCATAATAATTCAGGATTCACTGACTTTCCCTTTTTTCCCTTTTTTCCCTTTTTTCCCTTTTTTCTTAATGAAGTAGATTTAAAATATGTCCACTTAAAATCACTGATAACACTGATAACATAGTAAATATTTTTATTTAAAAAATAAATTGAATTGTTTCCTCTCATGTTTTAGACTCAGCAATATTTGGTGTAATTTGAGGTATTGTAGAGAGATCCAGTGGCTGTTTTATTTGGCTTAGTGATTTATATGAAATGTGAGATGGCATCTATAGCTTATCAAAAGAATCAAAATATTTTAGCAACTATTTAGTTAGTTACGGTGCATACATAATTTAACTCAAGATGTTTTATTTGCTATTTAAGAACCTGGAACAGATTTAAATAGTCTGGATTTTGAAATTGACTGCTTTAATTATATGTATGCTCATGAAATTACGTTTCCCTTGTGAAGTCTTTAAGAACAAGAGTTATCTGTTTCTTTCCTTCACGTAAATTTGTGCACAATAGATGCAAAATGAATACACATCACCAGCCAATTCACTCCAGTTATCATGAAGCGATCAGAATAATTTCATTATTGGAAAGACATCTATTTGTGAAGCAAAAACATCACTCTTTTAGATTTAGAAAAATGATTTATTCTCACATGGTAACGTAGGTATTATTTTTGGTGTATTTTTATTGATTGGTTGAGCTGTGAAGTAAAGCTTTGGAAATGTGAATTAAGAAATGGCAGTGTAATCTGAGTAGCAAGAGAGTATGAAATGTGATCTAAGGCTACACTGTTTTTGTTTACCATCTATGTTTTCTAAAGTGACTTGACTGATAGTATTCTGAGAGGCCTGGGAGATTATATCCCTTACCTACTACAAAAACAAGACTGGAATTCCAAAGAACTGTGTTTAGACTTCCCCAGGACCCCTGCTAACCAGAAGCCATAAGAACAGCAGAGAATACTGACAGGAAGGACCACTTGGAATTTGTAACTAGAACCAGGAGCCTCTGTTTGCCAAGAGGATAATGAAAGAGATTTTCTTAAAGAATGTTAATAGCATGTAATAATTACAATGAGGCTTGAATTAGCTTCCAATATGACACATACTATTCTATTACAGAATACTGTCTTTGTTAGAATAGAGCTTTCCATTGCAGAGCTCCAAATAATGGAAATGTTTTAGATCTATGGTGTCCAACATATGTCTGTTTGCACCCTTGAAATGTAACAAATGTAGCAAGTGTGACTGAGAAGCTCAATTAAAATTTTTTAAAATTAATATAAATGGCCACATGTAGCTAGTGGTTATTGTATTTGACAGCATGATGCTGGAGAAAAATATATCCTATTTCATGTTTTGTAAAAGGGCTCCACTATTTTCAGTTGGGCTGTGTACTTGTTAATTTCAAGATGAAGAAGCTTCTTTTGGGAGGGAGAGGGTTTGGGCAGTGTGACTGCAAGGCAAGGCTGAAAATAAAAGACCCTCTGCCTACTGCTGCCCTGCCAAAGCCGTGCTTTAGAGAGAAGCACATAGCAAGAGATACAGCCTAGAGAAACTTACACCACAGAAGGGGAAGCCACACAATACTCAATACAAGAAATGCTTTTTCAAAATAACCTGAGCACTTTTTCAAGTCAAGGGCAATATGATTTGATAGGTCACAGTATTAAACATATTCATACTTATTAAAGTATATTCTGGGCATTTTTAAAGTCAAGCATCTGTTTTTCAGTGTATGTATCCCAGTAAGTGTGAGAAGCAGGTATATAAGAAAACCAAGCTTCAGTTAATATCCACTTGGATTTAAACAAAGGAAATGGAAGCTTTATTTGGAAAAAAAATATTGTTCATAAAATAACAGAAGGAAGTAGATAGTCAAATAATGCAATAACTAGAAGTGAGAGACTGGGATAACCCTCGAATGAGCAGTCGGCCAACCCAGCCTCAGGAGTGAGCTGGGAAAACTGAAATCACACTAACGTGAGTAATAATCTCTCCTATTTTCAAAGATATCTAGTGAATAATCTCTTTCAGTAATTATCTGTCTAATTATGAGGAGCATCCTATTTTCTGCTGAATATAATGATTCAGATTCTAATTTACATAATTTTCAGTGTCTTTAAACTCTTAAACTGACAAGTGAAATTATCCTGAGAAAGACCTGGGCTCCTTCCAGTCTTGGATACTTTTATGCAGAATGAGAGGCCTCATCCATGTTAAGAGATTTATCCTGAAAGGTCAGAGTCTCGGTGATCTTCCCTTTCTTGTTCGTCTAAGTCCACACATTGAACTTGGCTAGTAGAACACTGATGTCTTGATTTGGAGAGAATCTCTGTGAACAGATGCATGGAATGGCAGGTTCCTAAGTTACTAGTAATAGACAAGAAATAAAATCTCAAATCTTTGAAGCTTTTATACTGTGGTCCTGTTTTATATATTTTATCATTTTCTGTCATAAATTTGAAATTGTGCCCAAAAAGAAAACTGTAAGCAAATCAAAGCGACTGCATGTGTAAGTTCACACTATTGCCTTTGGTGCAGTCATAGGTGTCTCTGACAGGAAAACTAAGGGACTTTGGATGAAGAGGGACAGGGGCTGGGACTTCTGTTGGCCATACCCTCTCGTGCCTCATTTCCCTGACCTGTCAGTGAAGAGGGTGGGGTTGAGTGACAGGTTCCAGGGCCCTTGTCATTGTATTAGTGCCTGCTATCAGGTGTGCCAGCGGTTCCAGGTTAGAGCTCTGATATATGAATGTTAAAAGGGAGACATTCTACAGAGGCATATAGCTTCCTTTCCTTAAGAATGATCACGCACAGGTTAAATAGGAGCTAATGAGCCCCATTCCCTCCATGAGGAATGTGTGTCATACTCTCTACCAGAGTGACATAAGGGGCTTTATCTTGAAAGGCCTTGCTAAATTGTCAGGTCAAATAATACAAAATACACAGCAAAGACAAAATATTTAAATTCTACCTTTTGTATTTTCCATAACAAACCACATGAAATTCGTGGCAATTTAATTATCTGGAGTATTATCATTTATTATTTATCTTTGAAATAAAGATTTGTTTTCTTTTATTCATTTCCTTTCATAATTGACATTCAAACCTTGACTTGTAAAGTGGTCAGTGAGCTTAAGAAAAAATTAAAATTATGTTCACACACTTCAAAATTTGCGGCAGTTTTCTTTCTCAGAGCTAGACTATAAATTTTCTTGGCTCTGTCATAAAGAAAGAGTCCTTAGCAAAGACTGGGCTTTCCTCCTAATGATTTGATTTCCCACTATTAAGTCTTAAATTCTTGAGAGTGAAGATAATACTTAATACATATGCACATTAGCTAAATCCAACCTTGGCTTACTTAGATGACACTCAAGAAATACTCTTCCAGAAATACAATAATTTTTCTTTCTCCCCCCACCCCCATACAGTCCTACTTAGTTTTTGCTTACAGACAAGTTCATAACGAATATACTGGGGGATTGACCAGCATAATTTTCCCCAGGACAGCCAAGTTTGTTGGCAGATTTTATACCAATCCAGTGTCTGTGACCTCTTTATAATGTACTTGACCTATCCAGGTGTCCTAGTTGCCCACTGACTCATCTAACGAATTGTTTCTGTCACTCACCCCATCTCTAGTTCTCTCTTTCAGTTGGACTCCCTTTCTCCAGGTGCTAATGAGAAAGGAAAAGGGTGATACTGTCCAGAAGACTTGCCTTCAGCATGGGAAGGAGAGGAGAATGCAGGCAGGCAGGTGTGGCTGCAGGAGCAGGGGGAGATGCATAGGAAAGCCTTAACCCACGCAAGTTTTACTTTTTTAAAGGAAAAAAACTGAAAGGATAGGAATGGGCCTGGATGAAATGGTGCGGAGCCTTTGGTTTTGAGAAAAGGTTTAAATTTAGACATTACACCATGCTCATCAGGGTTCCTCTGCAGCACGGGAATCATTTTTGTAACTCACAGGATGATCATTCTTAGCATGGTCATCAGCTCCAAGAAGCATTTCAAAAGATGCCACAGCTCTACACTTTGAAGTATTTATAGCTTGGTGGAATCCACAGCCAGGTGACAACCAGCAGGCTGGAATTAGAAAGGAACTAGCTTTTGTATTTGAGCCTGGTTCTTTGCTTCCTACTGCAGAAGCAAGTGTCACCTTAAGATGTGATTCACAAACACCTTTCGTAGCAGCATGTGGTGCTGGGCCTGGAGAGACTTGCTTATCAAAACCTATATTGAGCACTTTTGTTATTTGTGATAATCAAATCCATTCGAAGGGAAGCCATATTGATCTGTTAGTACTTTGGAAATGGTTGTCCTTCCAAAGGTGCACCACAGTGTAGTAGGAAATTCTTAATCTTCAAAGTTGTTGAGTTAGATCCAAGTACTGCCCATTCTACCCTTGGCTGGATAGTCCTGGACAAGTCAACTGAAACCCTCAGTTTCTTCATCTGTAAAATGTGGGACAGTTTGACTCTGTGTGTTGTAGCTCTAAGATTATATGAACACCATTTTATGGGCTATTTACTAAAATTGCCATTGGTCTTTACAGTTGAATCTTGAAATTAAAGCAGTAGTTGAGGCAGCAAATATTGTTGGATGACTCTAACTTCATTTCCGTGCCATTTCTTTCTCTTCTTGTTTTGGTTCAGTTTACATTAAAACATGTGCTTATAAGTAAAACATAGCAGATTTCTTACAGGCTGATGCTGGTGTGTTTTACTATACTGTAAGGGTTTCTGAAGAAAGAAGTAGGAGGGAGAAAGTTGTTAGTAGAGGGTTAGATTTAGCTATTTCAGACTACAATTTGAATATCCAGCAGTTACAGAATGATCTTTATAAAGCTGTCACTCGTACTTAGCAGATCATGCAGGATCCTTTGTATCTCTCCCACTTTTTCAACCCAAATCACTTACACCTACCAGCACAATGCACCCTGGTCTCACCACTGTGGTTCCTATTCCACTGCATGCTGTGGCATATTCAGGCCTCTGAGCACTCTACTCAGTGTGCTCTCTGCCTAGAATGCTCTTGGTCCTGCTTCCCAATTTCTGCTCAGAAAACTCCTTTTTGCCTTGGGAAGCTTAATTCAGGTGTTACCAGACAATTAAATGGTTTTTTTTTCCTTCTGGATTTGTATAGCCCTTTGTAAGTATCACTCATTTAGTATTTATCATGTGCCATAGTCACTTGTGTTTTTATATTCTAATGAAGTGTGAGCTCTGTGGGAAGACAGTGGTGTCTCCCTCATAGTGGTCTGCACACCATTGGGTGCTGGTGTTGCTAAGAATGGAGAATGGATGAATGCATGAGTCTACATTTACATCAGTAAATAAGAGAGCTAACCCTTCTTCCCCTCTCATTTCATCTCAGCTCTCTAAGACCTTTTGCAGATGGGAAGGAGATCTAGGGATAGAGGGAGAAAGGAGGGTAGAGGAGTGGAAGGGGGAATAAAAAGGATTAAGATGTGTTATGTACATATACCAATTCCCCATGATGAATGTTTTCATTATGCATCACAAACATGTATTAATAAAAAAGAATTAGGTATTTTGGAGCACTTACCATTCAGAAAACTGCAAATCTGGAAGATAATATTGAATGTTAAATTTATAAATGTAATTTAAAATGTTTTATATGTACTTAACTTACTTGAGTATTATTTTACTTGCTAGTCTTAAAAATAGAACAATAACATTTATAAATTGTGTTTGAAAGCTTGAGGACTGTCTAGACTTTATAGTTACTTCAATAAGTTTAATGTTAACCAAAAGCTTAAAAAATAGATTCTTTAACCAATGTAACATTGTTTGGAAATAAATATCTAATTACAGCAATTACTAAACTTGCATTCAGCGTTTAAAGGAATCTTAAGAATAACAATCTACTAGTACTTCTTCTCAGTGCAAAATTATCCTTTGTTTATTATCTCACCATTCCAAAACCATTTTCCAGTGTTAATATTATTCCAGTATTAGTAATATGCAAGCATTTAAAGAATTATAATGCTACAATCTTATATCTAGAATTTGTACCTTCCTTTCTGATGTCCTCAGTAAACTTCACAGGCATTGCCTGACCTTAATAATTATCTGATGTAACACTGAATTTGAAAAAGAATGAAATAAAAGAAGCTGAGACCAAGGGAAAAGAAACTGGAATATGAGGTGAATTTCTATTTCAACTTCCTCTACAGAAAAGTACTTGCTGTCAGTCCTCCGGCAAACTTCTGTTGCTCTTCATTGCCTCCTACATAACATGACTACAGATTGATCAGTGAATAAGGCACACATAAAAATTCAGGCATTAGGTTGCATCCCTAGCACAAATATCTAGCTATATGACAAAAAATAGATCATTATGAAATAATATAAAACATATTTATTAATTTAAAAATTTATAAAGCTAGGTAAAAATGAAATCACTCTGTTTTTCACTCACTCTCAGTATTCTTGTGGTTTTTTTTTTTTTTTTTTTTGGTACCAAGGATCAAACTTGGGACCTTGTGCTTGTGAGGCAGGTGGCGGAACCACTGAGCTAAATCCCTGCCCCTCTTGTGTTTTCTTTTATTGAAATGCAAAGGCTACCATACAGTAGATCCATAGATTGAATCAAATTGCAAATGATTTTTCACTGTACAATTTTTACCTAAAAGTTTATGAGCATTTCCTTATATTATTAAGTAGTCCTCCAAAATATGATTTAAATCCCTTATTAACAATCCAATGAGTGGATTTATTAGGATTTATTTAACTATGTGTCAAATGTCTCTAAATTTTTACTGTCAAAATGCAACAAGGAATTCTGTGAATAATTGTTTGTACATATCTTTATTTCTTTGAACATTATTCCCGTAAGTGTAATTACTAGGTCAAAACAAGATTTTTAAGGCTCTAGAGAAAAAATGGCAAATTATCCATCTTATATGTCTTCTAATAGCAGCAAAGTGTACTTAAATGAAAATAATTCCTGCTCTTACAATAGAAAAAAAGTAATTTTGTAATTAACTTCAGTTGGAAAACTTCCCAAGAATAGGGAATATTCAGGGAAGAAAGTGCTTTTAACATGAGCTATATATATGAAAGAAGACTCTAGATTATAGACTTACTGGAGGTTAATGAGATAGCTTTTTAATAGTTCTGTTATCTTTACATTTCCGTCCTCTAGTTAAAGCTAAATGATAGATATTATGTAATTTTAAAAGACTCCCTAGAGAGTTTTAAGGCCTGATTTGAAATCCAGTAAGTTGTTCGTTATGTACCATTTATCTTTCCTTTGTGAAGAGAAATGGTTGATTTTATACAGAACTTTTTTAATGCAGTAAAAATTAAGAAAATAATGCACAGGCTGTGAAAATTCTGTTTTGTCCTCAAGGAATGATAAATGAACGACCAATCATTCTTTCCAACTGCTATATAATTTAAATTATATATTTAATCTAATGATGGTACTAATCCAAACAATTAAAAATTATTAATACTGATGATATGTAAAGCCGAAAATACCAAGATAGTTGACAAAAAAAAAATGAAGAGAAAAAACAACTGATTTGTTTTGGTGCAAGTTTAGTAATGAGAAAACAAATCATATATTGTTTTGGACTAAAATATTGAGATCCAGTTCCAGCTTTTCCCTTAAGTAGATTTGACCTTAGGGAAGTTACTTCATGGTGACGAGCTTCAATCACTCAGCTCTGAAGTGTAAGGAATGAATAATGCAGTGTACCTGCAGGGTCCCACTTGAAGTCTAGTGCCTGCTCTTTATAGTATAAATCCAAGACTGGGCTTGAGACGGTGGAAATCTAGCGGCCATGGCTTCTCTTTCAGAGGATTTCTTCTAACCAGTATTCTTTTGGAGCTCCACTGGAAGAAAGTTCTAGGTTCATGCTGGGTTAACTTTACTGTGCTTCCCTTGAGTGGGAATGATCAAGACTCAAGATCTATGACTGTAGTTGCCTCACAAATTTTATATCACAGTGGCATTTCAGGGGCCTCCCACTTCTTAAAATGGAATGGGTTATATGTGTTTATTCAGCATAGAAGCAATTCTTGGTCCAAATGTGGTGTTTTTTTTGGCCCAAATGTGTTTTTAAAAAAGTCTTTTATTGGAGCAAACATCAAAGAATCTACATTTTTCAGTGCTTTCAGATTCTTGCTTTCCCCTAAGGGAAAAGATAAGGAAGAAAGAGCCAGCTGTTTCTCAGAGCTCTGAACCTTTAATGGGAGAAAATATTCAGAGTATTCTATAGCCGGTGCACCTTCAAAGAACATAAACGTCAACACTGTAGCCTAGGAAAGCATAGAGCAGGAAGACTGTGAGTATTGGTGTTTCTAGAGCTTCATCACAGATGTGTGTCCATGACAGTAGTCAAAATCAACGTGGGTCAAGTTAGACACTTATCTGTTCAGTTCATACTTTACTATACATGATACAATCTGAGGAGATTCGTAAGAGCTCCAATACAGAAGCAACAAATATTACCTCTGCCACTAACAGAATAGTTGAGTGCTTTCTTAATTCTATGCAAATCCACATGAAAAAGGAAAGCTAGGCTTGTAAATACATGAAGACATTCGACATGCAGACAAATCAAAGATACTGGGGAATTGACAAAACATGTTGGTTTAGAATATATTTTTGATGAGAGCATATTCCCAGGAAGGGTAAACACATTTATAAACTCATTGCCCTTGATCTTCCAGCACAGTTTGTATTGACATTTCCTTCAACTCTGGGCACAGATTAGAAAGTATATGGTCCATTGATTGCATTTAGATCTCTTAATGACAAGAAAGATTGAACTCTCCCTCTATACATGGGGAAAGTTAGTAGCTTTTTTGCTTTAGTTTTAACACATTCTTGAATTTACAACTCTGCTTTCAGATTCTATTACTAGTTCAACATTTATTTCATTATTTATTATAATCCTTAAAAATCAACAAATTAATTACTATTATTTTATTTATTTATATATTTTCTGCACCAAGGATCAAACTCAGGGCCTTGCACTTGCCAGGAAGTTAATATTATTTTAACTAGGTCAATTCATGTCTAGTTCTTTTTTTTTTTTTTTTTCGGTACCAGGGATCAAACTTAGGACCCTGCACTTGTGAGGCAGGCAGCAGAACTACTGAGCTAAATCCCTGGCCCATTTTTTTCTTTTTTTTGGTATCGGGGATTGACCTCGGGTCCTTCTGCTTGCAAGGCAGGCAGTAGAACGACTGAGCTAAATCCCTGGCCCTAGATCTTGAGTATTTGTAGAAATGAAATTTTGAGAAAGCTCTTTGAAAAGGGTTTATTTTGTTATTATAATGTTTTCTATGAATAATATCTATCATATGTATTACTAACATAATACCCAGTAAAGATTAGTATTTCTAAATATTTGGAGAACTTTTTCTATTTTATTTTAATTGTCTATTTCTATTTAATTTTTAGATAGAAATTAAAGATTCTTGAAAAAAAGTCCTTACCATCAATATCATGGGATATTGGGTTCCACCAAGACGTGTATAGTGTTGGACAAGAAATGAGTGACTTGCTTCCATTTGTCTTGTGCATTCAGTCCTCACAGTGTCCACTGCATATTTATGGTACTGGGTAAAATTCTGTGAAAAGGCTTTCAGAAGAGATAAATAGGGCTCAAAGCTCTATTCATCAGAACACTGTGCTTTAATAGAGATAAGAAACTCATTCCCATCGCTAGGTTATTAGCAGCTACAAATTACCTAAACTCACGCAAAATGCTTTAATTGAATGTGGTTATCATTAATTAAAACACAGCTTGTTTATTGAGAAGGGAAATATGTCAATTAAACAAAGATTGCTGAGAATGTATTGACTGGGAAAGAGCAGTATAAAATTTATAACTAGATGACTCAGGAAGCATTGCTGGTATACAATGTGAAGACCAAGAAACAGAACATCTCTAGATTCAGGGGTCTTTGCAGCAGTTCATGAAGCTCCTTCCTTCAGTCCATGCAGACAGATGACTTTTCTTCCTGTCTGCAAAATAGAAATTGATTCCCTAGAAAAATTGATTCAAACCCTTTGGACCTGGCTCAACAGGTCCAAAGAAAAGTAAGTTTTGCAGGAGAAGACCAAAGACAGAGGTGAAATGTAAAGCTGCATACTAATCTACAAAACTCCTGTTACTCCTCACCCTACTGCTCCCAGAAAGCCTGCAGCTAGCTGTGTGCTACTCAGTCTTCTCCTTGGAAGAAAGTGAACAATCCAAGAGAAAATGAAATCACAAATGCTTAAATGTAAGCAGACAACAAAGCATCAACAGGTAATTTAAGATCATCCGTAAAGTGAAAAACAGACCAAAACAAATTAAAAGAACAAGAAAATTCTTAGAGGAAACATAATGTAGGAGTAGAAGGAAAATTTCAAAGTAAATATATATTTTTAGTGTATAAGATAAGCTATTAATATATAAGCTATTGCATATACTATAAAGTATTAAGATACTATAAGAACAATATTAGGAAACAAGAGCTCTTGACATTTTTAGATAAGGTGCATATGTAAAAAAATGTCAAGGGTTTTGAAGAAGTCAATAAATTGTATAGAATGTAGAACAAAAAGATAACAACATTGAGAGAAAAAGTCACTCCTATAAAAAAAACCAGATAAAACACAAAGAAAGCTGTTATTCAAGAGATCCCATGTAGATTTTGAAGAAAATAAAATTTTAAATTAAAAGGGACCATAAAATGACTAGTCTAACTAATAGCAACAACAGCAGCAATGTATACCCACCTAGTCATTGTAAACTATCATAATAACTAGAATAAAGAGTAAATCTTCAAAGTACCAAAAGAAAGTGGGGCACCTGCAAGGAATAGCAACCAACCCTTCTATAACAGTAGAGAGTAAGAAACAGTGGAGATACACCCTAAAATTCTGAGGAGAATATGACTTTCAACATAAAATTCTACATTCACACAATTTATCCCTCAAGTACAAAAGCAGAATAAAAACATTTTTTGTCATGCAAAACCTCACACACACACACACACACACACAGACATACACACACACACACATTACTTCTCAAATAACCTATCTTAAACTGCTGGAGAGTGTGATACAGCCAAAGGAAGAATTTAACTGGGAATGAGTACAACGAGATACTAGAAACCAGGCTTCAGCCATAGGTGGATGTTGCTCAGGAGCATGCAATTTTGATGGGAGCTGAGAAGCCTTACTGTGGGAGAGAAGCCTCCATTGGGAAAACACGAGGTAGACTGCTATTATCTTCATGCATTTGGGGAAAAGTAATAGTGCTAGGTATTTGACAGATCTGTTGGAACACTTGGGGAAAAGAAATTAGTAAAAGCTATATAAGAAAACAAATGAAAAAATTGTGACACTTTTAAATCCAAGTGAACCCAAAGTCTTGTGAATAAGAACATGTAGTCATAGTATGCTGAACTGCAGATGCTGCTTAATGTAGTTATAGTGTGAGATGGTATGGGAGGTATAAGTGGGTTGAGCTAGGGTACAAGAATTAACTCTTTACCTTCTGTAATAGGAAGTTAATTAATTTTTGGTAATTCTGTAATCATTTTCTAAAATTTATAAGGCAACGAATAGCAACATAAAGAATTTGGAAATAAATGCTTCAAGAAATGCCTAAAATGAGTTGAAAGTACTTGTCTCTGGGGTATGAGATTGAACATTCAAGCTAGAAAAAAGTGAAGTATAGAATTACTTTTTCCTCATTATAATTTTTAAAAAATGAATTTAAACTTTAGAATTCCTTAAAGAAATGAAGAGACAGTAAAAGGAATGTATATCAAGTGTTCAGAGAGCCAAAGTCTTGTTACATGCTCTCAGACCAGCGTGTGCTGTATGAGCATGGAAATGTCTATACTAACAGCATGTCTTTGTAAACTTCCTGTATAAATCAGTCCCTAAGAAGATTGTTAACAGTAGAGCTTAGCTGAAATCTAGAATTCCAAATGTAGTATCAAACATAAAAATAAAGCAGATTTTCACAGGGGAACATCCCATCATCTTCTAAATTGGTGCTCAGTGAATATATATAATCATTTTTCATTGTGTTGTAAAGTTCGAGCTGTTCCTGCAGATAATTCATTGTTCTGTTACCTTAACTAAAAAACCAACTATGTGGAATGCTAAAGAGATTAAATCATACCTCTAGCATCTAATCAAGTGACCTGTTGGCTCATGGACTGCCCTTGGAATGAAAGGTTTTAGGGTTTTTGCTGGCTCTGTCTGAATTTTTAGCAAGTCAGAATATGGTGAAAGATCCACTTTTCAAGTTCTTGCCCTCCATTTAGTCTTTTCATCAGTGGTCTTCCCTAGTGATCATTCACTTTTTTTTGTTTATTCAAGGTCTAGATTCTGCCACATTTACAGGGAAATTACCTGAGTAGAATAAGGTAACTTACTTCCTCATCTATCAAGGGCAGATTTATGTTTAATCTTTCTCTTGCAACATTTGATGCTATACTGGCTCATTTTGTTGATAATATGCAGATGTATATTGACTTACCATTCTCCTGAGTGACTTTGCCTGAGATATACCTAGAGGAACCTTTCTCATTCTGGCTTCAGGTTACCTACCAAGTCAAAGTTGATGCTTATTCCTATTACATTCGTGTTCATGACTCTATCACTGATTGCCTCACGTCTACCTAGTATGGATGTGACTGTTAATGCTACAGCTTCTGCACCAAGTTTCCTTGGCCTAGTCCTATGGAATTCTAGAACAAACCACTATCTACATTGTGTAACTTTGGGCAAGTCAAGAACTTACTGATTTTTTTTCTCTGTTGAAAATCTTACATTATTTTAAAGATATTTATGGATAGGTTTAAGCATAGAAGTAGTAAGAGCTAACAAGTGAAACTTATGCAATCATTGAGAAATTTGAAAGGTACAGAGTATTGATATGATTCAGGTAAAAGAGAGAGAAGATAATTTGGAAATTCTTAATACATTATGATTCCATTCATCTGGGTTCAATGTATTTCAGCTAACCCTGTGTGGAATGTAGACTCATCAATCATTGTTGATATCCAAGTTTTCTTTTCCTGGTATCCAGATTCCTACAGTGGTTGTATTGATTTTCTTCATACTGTAACAAAGAAGGCCAACAATTATCACTAGAAGAGCAGTAGTCACCACTAGAATGGCTGCCACTGATTCAGATTGCTGAGAGGTGTTGCGTTAGAGAGCCAGAGGGCAGTACTCACATACCAGAGCCCAAAGCTGAGGTTATAAATCACTCAGGAATACCTCCGGAGCATATTGCCCTAATTTTACACTTTAGATAGTAGCAAAATAGTCTCGGACATAACCCCTAACTCCTAGGACCCCTGGGCTAAGACTACTGTCCCTTGAGAGACCATAATCTGTAGGGTAGGGCGAATGGTCTGCTTTATCTGCTTCATATGTGTTTAAGAGCCATTCATCTGGGCCAGGGATTTAGCTCAGTGGTTGCACTGCCTGCCTCGCAAGCACAAGGTCCTTAGTTCGATCCCCCGTACCAAAAAAAGAGCCATTCATTCTTTTACTCCCTCTGAGCAGAACAAGCTCTTTCATACAATAGATTCTAGTGAGGAGCAGGCAGAAGGAAGGAGGTCTTTGTTTATGACAGGTATACTTTTAGATAAGCTTGGACTTCATCTGACCTGAAGTTTTCTGTGACTGTTTCTCAGTTAATAGCATGTGAGTCCCAGAGATGGCCTTTGAGATGGCCCTTTCTTATAAGTGATTTTACAAAAGGCTGTTGACAATATTTAGCTGTTGGAAGCATGAGTAGAAGGGAAATTGTTAAAATGCCTATAAGATGGCATGTAAGTGTAATTGAATTGAGAGAAATATTTTATTTTATTTGTACCAGGGATTGAACTCGGGACCTTGTGCTTGTGAGGCAAGTAGCAGAACCACTGAGCTAAATTCCTGGCCAGAGAGAAATATTTTAAAAACTAAAATATATGCTTTTTCCATTGGAAATTTAGTATGCATTCATTAAAAATAAATTTTAAAACCCCTAAAAATGAAATTTAAAAATCATCCAGAGTTGTATTATTTAAGGTCAATCTCTTTTCTTGGGTTTATGAAATGATTATGATCCCCTTAAATAGCTTTGAATTCTTCTCTTTTTTATTTATTATTGTAAAGAATTTTTCTTTTAACAAATTCTTTACATCTTTGCTCAAAAGGTAAAGATGCTTTTTGATATTGTTGCATTCTTCCCATCCCCCCTTCATATTCCTCTATTTTTATAACCTTTATTGTCTTGTAACATAAAATATGTTTGGATTTATAATTCACTAATTTGTTTTGCTGAGTGTTTGTATCCTTTCCTAGAATCTAAGCTTTGTTCGGGGGCTTTGAGATGTGTGGCATGCGGTAGACAGTCACTAATCGCTGTAGACTAAAAGAGCACTTCTGGAGATGTTTTGAGGTGTACATGTTTTCCTCAGAATTTGAGGAGGCTGAGCATGCTGTTAGGAGTTGGCCGCCCCCAGTGTGGTGCTGCACTCTTGGGACGCTGTGTGTTGGAGGCCAGCCTGGGCTACATAGCAAGACCCTGTCTCAAAAATTAAAAAGAGAGAAAGAGGGCCGGGAATTTATCTCAGTGATTCCGCCGCCTGCCTCGCAAACACAAGGTCCTGAGTTCGATCCCCACTGTCAAAAAAAAAAGAGGGAGAGATAGAGACAGATAGACAATAGACAGAGAGTTGAAATAATGTCCACCTCTTAGACAGTCCACATCTTGTTCTTATTGTCTCTAGTTGACATAGCAACCAATTCTTTAGACCAGTTAACTTTAGTAGAGTTAATTTGGGCATAGAAAAACAAAACAAAACAAAACAAAAATGATTTGCAAATTAGGTAACCCCAGGATCAGAACAGGCTGTGAGAGAGGACTCAAATCAACAAGGGGGTCTGACCACATTTATAAAAGGTGACAGTAAGGCCCAGAGACACCTTGATTGGGTAGGGTACCTCCTGCAGTGAATGCAAGCTCAGTTGCTCTGTTCAAACTATGTGTTTGTTTGGTGTGTTCAGCCTAGTACGGGAGACTAGTTCAAGTTAGTAACCTCCTGCACAATTGTAGTTGGCAGAGTTCTGTTGCTTTTGATATGAGCAGTTTAGGGGGAACAGTGAAGAGAAAGCCTGAAACAATGTAAGAGGAAGGGCTGGGAACATCAAGTATGGAAGACCTTTGAAGAAGTCTTGATACAAAGTTCAACACCGAAAGGAAGCCAAGTAAGATTCTGTGTGCTCAAGATGGGCAAAATAAGGGGTTGGTTGTAGCTCCGAGGTAAAGCAATTGGGGGGGAGGGAAGGAGGGAGGGGGGAGAGAGGGAGAGGGAGCGAGAGAGAATGGGGATAGTTCAGAGAGGAAGAAGTTGATGATATAGTGCATTGAGAAATGGTAGGCTCCAAGGCACAAACAGAGGGAACGAGTGGAGAAAGTTCCAGGACTAAGTCATCAGGCTCCTTACCCACGTGACACTGCAAATGGTGACGTGGTGGCAGAGGAGTATATACAGGGGTAGAGATGGTTCTACCCTCATTGCTTTTTTTTCACAAGATTGGTGAACAAGAGTTGTGATAGAGAGGAGGTGTTGTGGATCTGAGTGAAGAATAGAAGTTGGGTAATAGCCACTTGGGAAGGTAGAGAATGGATACACAAGGGAATTGTGGGCGATCGATCACCTGGAAGCATTGAGGGTGTGGTCATGAAGGCAACACACAACTGTGAGGTTGGATTTTTCTGTCCAGCCATGTTGGGCTCATAGGTGTAGGCCTGCACAAGGTGGAAAGTTGGATTTACTTCTGACAGACACAATGTTTTCAAGGGAGGACCGGCAGTAGTATGTATGCCTGGGAGTCAGTTGACATGGAATCTGGAAAGAGGATGGGAAAGATATGCCAAAGAAGCCATAAATTGTTTCCTCTAAATGAAAAGGTGAAAGCTCTTGACTTAATGAAGAAAGTTTTAAAAATCACAGGCTGAGTTTGCTGAGGTCCATTATACAAATGAATCTTTTTTTTGGTACCAGGGATCGAACTCAGTACCTTGCACTTGTGAGGCAGGTGGTAGCACCACTGATCTAAGTCCCTGGCCCACAAATGAATCTTCTACCTGTGAAATTGTGAAAAAGGAACAAGAAATTAGTGCTAGTTTTTCTGTTGTACCTAAACCTGGGGTAGTTAAGATACAGTGCATACTGAGTACTTAGTTTTGATGGGAAGGACATTAAATTTGTGAATGAAAAACATGAATAAGTATTCATGTATAGGAAAAAGCATTTCACAGGGTTTAGTATTATCCACAATTTCAGGCATCCGTTGCGTCTTGGAGTATATTTCCTTAGGATAAGGGACAACTGTGCGTGTATACACAGATACACACACACTCACACTTGCTTTAGTAGGCTTTCCATACATGGAGACCCCCATGGAGACATCCATCTGCTCTTCGATCTAAGCCACAGCCCCAGAACAACCTCATGAGAGCCTCCCCCAGTATCACTGGTCTGGCAGGGCACATGGGCAGCCCGCCTCTTCATAACGCTCCTCCTGACTCCATACACTTAGGGACCCACCTTTTCTTTCTCTATCTCTCTTTCTCTGACACTTGTCCCCAGTCTTGGTGGGCCAGATGCTGCCAGCTCTTTCTGTTTGGTGGAGGAGATGACCCCTGAGTAGAAATAATATGCATATGTTCAGAGAGCCAGCTTCTAGCAGCTAACATTCCTGTTTTGGTGATGGATCCTCAAAACTAAAATATAAGGACCTTGAGGACAGAGGTGCACACTTTATGCCTGAATATTCTCCCCAACTGTGAGCACAATGTTCTCAATATAGTAACCTTCCAGTAAATATTTAGGAATTCTTTCTCCCAAGGATTGTGCCTATAGGCAAAACATATGCCTGAGATAACTGGATCAGGAAAAATGGAAAGAAAGCATGGGAAACTTTCTACACTTGTTTTTACTTAAAGTTTAGAGAGAGGGAGACTGAGAGAATAACAGCTCATGTATAGAAATACCATTATTATTTTTATAAATTTTGTATTGTATTCCAATTCCTCTTAAGAAAAGTTGGTGTATAGTCATTCCCTAGTACTCAGGTGAAAGGTATCTGCAATGTTTTCATACCAAAAATGGTGTGTTCTGATTTCACATTACCAAGGAAGTATTCACTGACTTCACTGACTCTTTTCTGTGTCCTTCGGGGCTGGGGTTCAGGTTCAGTTCTCTGAGTTTATACAGAAGCGAGGTGGTGATTTCTCCTCAAAAGGCAAAAATCTGTAAAATTATAGCCCAGTGGCAGAAAGGAAATAGGATGTCCCTAGCGGGTGGGATGGCAGGTCCTATGGAGGATGTGACAAGGAAAATTCAATATGCTTATTCGTCCAAGAGTTCCTTTTGAATGAAGAAACAGAATTTCTTAACTGGCCTTTATTTGAAATTAGAGTGCTGATTTGTAAGAGCCTCTCAATTTGAAACTAATGACATGTTAGAGGTGTATTAATGAACCCATGTTAAGGGAAACCACAGAAGAATCAAGGCTAATAAAAATGCCAGCTATTTTAGATCTTTTCTTGACCACATAATGACCTGCATACATTTTGTGTGCCTCTAGTATTCACGACAATTATATATTTTTAGTTTTCTCAATGTTATAAGACAATAATCATCAGTACCAACAAATAAGTTTTTTTTGCCTGAAAAGTTTACATAAAATTTTGACAATATTAAATTTGCAAATATCATGAAATATATTTAAATAAAAGCCAAAGGCTAAAAGTAATGCAAAAAATACTAAATTCTAATGGTTGACAATTAATTTTGGTATTGTAATCAAAGTCAGTGAAGAGGCATTTCAAAATCTTTAAGTGACCTGAATCTTTATCTGGAAGTTCCTCAAATATAGTAGTTGAGAGTCAAAGAAGTTTAGAAAAATAGAATGTAAATTTTTTGATAGTAACACACCACAGAAAAACATTTCAGCCAGCAATTCGCTGTGTATACATTGGTGGTTCCATAAGAGTATGTGATAATATAATCATCACAGTGGTATCATAGCCATCTTATTTTCTTTTTTTTTTCCTATTAAATTCTTTCATTGGTACATTGTAGGTATACAACACAATTACATTTCTCATTGGGAATTGTACCTTTACATAATGCATCTTGGTTCTTTTTTTTCCCCATT
>NW_004624735.1:405515-475831 GCF_000247695.1 Heterocephalus glaber | reverse complement strand
AGTGTGAAGGATTTCAGTTTTTGACCATTTAGTATGATACTGGCTGTTGGTTTTTCATAGATGGCTTCTATACCATCTTATTTTCTGTAAGGACACCCTATGATGTTTCCACAACAACAAATTTGCCTAATGATACATTTCTCAGGACATATATGTGGAGTAGGGAAACACATTCACAGAAAAAACTGTAAATTTGTCTCTTTTGCAAATGAGTTAGGGGATGAAGGAAGGAATGCTGCTGGGGCTGCCTAAAATATAGCCCAATAAATATAATAGTGGCAATATACAATTAATCAATCCATCTATCTCTACTGTGTTTGGCCACAGCAGGTCTCTTTTCTTTTGCTATGATTCATGGTAACTGGCAAGCCAGAAGGATAACTGGACCTAGAATGTACACCCTTATTCTCCTCTGGAAAATGAGGAAATGGTTGGTTGGCATAAGATCAGGCACTTCATTCAAGTGTTTTAAGAGAAATATTTCCTTTATTCATTTTTGAAATATGTCTTAATTACCTACCATGTGCCAAATACTGACCTAGCACAGCAGAAACAGGAGCAAAAGTTAGCAAACAACACAAAAATATCTGCCTTTATACAACTTACATTCTAATGGAAGGAAGAAGAGAAACTTTTTTTTTTGGTACCGGGGATTGAACTCAGGTCCTTGTGCTTGCGCAGCAGGTGACGAAACCACTGAGCTGAATCCCCAGCCCAGAAGAGAAACTTTTAGTGAGGAAAACACACAGTGCATATGATTATGAAAACAGTCTGAAGAAAAGATATAGGAGGGGATGGCATAGGGCATTCTGGGTGGCATGAAGGAAGTATTTTTAAAATGTCTCTGAGGCAGTGATTTTGGGGAGTGTGTGACATGTGAGTTTGAGAAGACAGAGGGTTGCAGGGCAGGCCCTGCACTACATGACCAGGAGAGGCAAGAAGTCAACATGCCTGAGTCAGAGTCAGTGAGTTGGTGACAAGCAGGGACACAGACAGGACTGAATCTGGAACCGTTTGGTAGGTAAGACCAAAGACTGACATTTCCTTTGAGTGACACATGGAGCCACTGGAGGGTTTTGAGCAGGGTTGTGGTGAGATTTACATTTTAAAAGGATCATTCAAACTAAATATTAAGAAGAGACTTCAAGAATGAAAGGATAGAAATTTTCCATAGTTCTAACCAAGAAAAGATGATAACTTAAGACAGGATGAAAGTGGCAAAAGTGGTAGAAAGTGATCAGATTCAGGATGTAGTTTGAAGAAAGTCAATCGCTTCTTGGCCTTTTGGCTAAGATCAAGTGTTGAAGAAAGAGTCAAGACTAGTTCGTGGACTGGATGTGGGGTGTGAGGAAAGACAAGAATCAGGATGATACTGTGTTTGGCCTCAGGAAACATAGTCATTTAATGTGATGGACAGGACTTCAGAGAGAATGAGCTTCTGAAAAGGAATACTAGGAGCTGTGCATTTGGTTACAGTAAGAATGAGATGTTGATTTGACTCTCTTCTTGCATGGCATGAAGCAGGACTATATTTCCTGGCCTCCTTGGAGTTGGCCTGGCCTTGTGGCTGAGTTCTAGCCTGCAGAATGTGAATGCCAGTGTTGTGCATCACTTCCAGACATACCTGGTAAAAACCTCCCAAGCTCAATGCTCCATGCACTTTTCCCACCCTTTGAGAATTTATAAAAGAAGAAGGCAGTCACAAGATAGGGATCCTGGTAAGCAAGTCCAAGGCAACCTGCAGACTAGGCTGGCTTATAGATTTGGAGAACAAGACATAAACTTTTGTTGGATTAAACCACTGAGATTTGGTGGTTTATCTGATATAGAAGTTCTTGTCATACTAATTCATACAGTATCCAGGTTGGGCATATACATTTGGGAGTCATCAGCTTTATTGATGGGGCTTACAGTTACATGAGTGGACATGACCCTCATAAGAATGAGTATTGGTTGGAAAAAGAAGGAGGCCAGTTATTGAGTTTTGAGGGGCTTCAAAATGTATTTATACAGCAAGTAGATGAGAATGAGCTAGCAGAGAAGCCAAAGTGGCCAGGGATACAGAAGGACAACCAAACAGCTATGATATGAAGGAAACCATTTAATGCAAGAATTCAAAAAGTGGCTACCTGTAAAATGAAGCTGCTAAGTCAGAAAATAAGTCATTGGCTATTACATTATCAGAAACTTACGTACTTTTGTGGAAAAGGTGACTTTGCCATAAAATATAATGCAGTCATGAAAATTAGGAAACTCTAGCATCTTAAAAAGTAATACCCCTTACTCGAGGAAAGGAGAATGATACAGCAAGTTTTTGATCTAAAGAATAAGCCAGTGAAATACTCATTTATCATTGGTTACCTTCTGTTGGCCAAACATTTCTTCTTCTTCCTTTAAGAACAAGTGGAATTTGAATAAAATAGCTACTGTCATTTCTCCTGATGCTTTGTTTTGTTCATGGTGGTGTTTTTCATCAAGAATATAAAGGACTGAATAGGTGTTTAAATTGGAAAGCAAGAATGAGTGATTGTAGTTTGAATCCTTCATCCTGTTTTGTTTCATTCTAAGTGACATGAGATGCTCATAGGTTATTACTTTACAAAAGTGTTTAAATGAATCTATTTTTCCACTTTGCTCTTTCTTGCTTCACTGTGCTTTATTTTTTAAAATCAGGAAAGTCACTGTGGGAATGTTGCTCTGAGAATTATAATGAATTACAACAAAAACTGTTTGCATTCACCTTGGGAAACACTGGTCTACTCACTCTGCTTCATCTCGCCTATTTGCTATAGTTTTTGTCCACACTCATATTGTTTTGGAGTCCTGAGCCTGTCCTATGACTATCAAGATCATGGTAAAGCTGCATTTAGAACATCTTGATACATTCATGGACTTTTCATGTCTCCTCTGCTTTTCCCTGAATTACCTCTCTTAGCATGGCATTTAACCAGAGGCTCATGCACTGCACATGCTAAATCTACCAATGAATCTGTATCCAATGAACTGATTAACTGTGGTCCTGTGTAAGAGTCCCCTGGCAAACTGCAGGCCCACAGAAAATCCTCTTTATGTGTGATAGACTGTTTCTTAATGAGAATTTCAGAAATGGGAAGTTCTTTTAAAATCACATTCCTTTAATAATGTTTTCTAGTCCAGTTTATGTTCTTTATAGATACATATCACATAGAAAAGTCTATAAAGAGTAAGCAGTAGGTGTTTAGCATGAACTTTGAAATATTGACATGATTTTTTTTTTCCTTTGGTACTGGGGATTGAACTTGGGACCTTGAGCTTACAAGGCAGATAGCAGAAATGGTGAGCTAAATCCCTAGCCTAATATTGACATGATTTAAAGTTCTTCTATCATGAGCCATTTATTAATGTCTTCATATATAGTTTGAAATATAAAGCTCATCTATCTTATTTCCCATGACCTCTGTGCTGGACAGATACCTGTGGCTTTCTGAGCCTTTTGGCCCGTATTGGTTTCTTTTTATTTTGGTATCAGGGTTCGAACTCGGGACCTTGTGCTTGAGAGGCAGGTGGCGGAATCACTGAGCTAAATCCCCAGCCCTCAGTATTGGTTTCTAACTGCCCTGTTTCCCCTGAATGTTACAGGAAAGAAGGTGGGAAGGGCAGGAAAAATGGCAATAATGTCTGTCACTGGTTTCATCCCTTCAAAAAGATTGAATTTGAACAGTAAATGTCAAAGGGAATATGAAAGTCATCAATTCAGGGTGACCAAAGGACATCAACTTGTTGCTTCCTCAAGGCTTTCTGTGCTTTATGTTGTTTCCAATATGATACCAAGAGGATGAGGCTTCAGTATCAGGTTGACTCTTTCACAAAGCTTTCCTGCTGGAATGGATCCCCATACTAGGTGGGCAGTCTTTTTCCTTTGTGCAAAAAATACTTATTTTTCCCCTGTGTTCATCTAATCACACTATTGATTTCAGAGAAAGTGATATTAAGCTTTTTTCAATTAAAAAAAACCTGAAAGTGGTAAAGTATCAAAATTAAAATGTACCCTGTTCAGAATTTCAGTATAGGACTTGAATTAGGATATTTAGGTAGGTGAAAAGAAAAGAAGTCAGTGTGAGCAAGGAGTTCTACCTACTGCTAACCAATATTGAGTCTTCAAAGAATAATCCCAGTGAGCTCACGTATCTTGACTCTTGCTTAACTTTTATTAATCTGCCACTTTATAATGTTGCATAAATAATGAATTGAATAATAAGTTATTCAAGTAACTTATTCTCTTAAGCTCCGATAAAATAGTTGCTCTTCTCTTCTGAGTTCCTATTCATGTTCTTTATATTATTCAACTAAAAGTTTGCAGCATATTCCCAAAAAAGCCCTTCTTTGATTGTGCCTAATGAACAAGCTGAGATGTAAGATATTGTGGTGGGCAGGATAATGCATCTCTTCTCCCCAAAGATGTCCATACCCTAATCCTAGCAACCTATGACTACATGTAGTTATAAAACAAAGGGACCGAATGATGTGTATGGAAGTAAGGCTGCTAAGTAACTGATTTTAAAGCAGAGATAATAGTTTGAATAATACAAGGTTCAATATAATCCAAATGGTATTTAAAAGGAGAACCAGGAGGCATAAGTGGGGAGGCAGAGGGCTGCCATAGAGCTAGTTTTGAGTACGGAGGACGGGGGCCATGAGTTAAGTAATGTGGGTAGCTGTTGCACCTTTCAAAGCAAGGAAGTTAAAGGCTGTCCCTTAGAGCCTTCAGAAGGAGTACAGCCTCCCTGACACCTTGATGATAATCCAGCGTGACTCATCTCAGACTACTGACCTACAGAACTGCAAGAAAACAACATTGTGGTGTTTAAATTCCTAAGTTTATGGTAGTTTGTTACAGCAGCAGCAGGAAATTAATATGGATACTCATGAGACATACACATTAATCACCTTTAATATCTACTGATTGCATTAATCTGGAGAGCATAAAGACCATGGGCTCTGTGGAAGCGTTTCATTCAGTATTTTAGTTAACCTTCTTGTCCCTGAGATGCAATACTGAACAACTTAAAGGAGGAGAGATTTAATTTGCTCATGGTTTCGGTCCCTGATTGGCTGGCACTAAGGCAGAGATATCACGGCAGAAGAGCACCTGTCAGGTGTGCTCTGCCACTCCCTGGGACGAGTCACAAAGCCAATCATGCCGACACTTCACAGTAAGCACCACAGTCAGCTGAAAATGCAACGCTCAGAGTAGCAATATTTCCCCCAGCTTGGGTTTCTGAACCTCCTGAGTGTGCATATTGGCAGAAACTTGGTAACTGGCAAAGAGTGAGACACACAGTCCTTGGTTTGCCGGTCAGACTACAGAAGGTCAGGGTCTCTCAACTTTCCCTTCCTGTCAGTGTTATAATTTCCGGTCAATTCTTCTGTGGTATCTTTGGTATCAGATTACTATATACCTTCTAGAAATTAATATTTTTCTGGAAATGTCTAATATATTTACTTTATATATTATACTCTTTTCTTTGGATAAGAGCAAAAAATTAGCTGAGCCTAATGGCACATGCTTGTAATCCCAGCAGGAGGCCAAAGCAGGAGGATTTCCTTGAGTTTGAGGCCTGCCTGGGCTACATAGTGAGTTCAAGTCCAGCCTAAACTACAGGATGTTAGAGTTTCAGCCACTTATGGAAATGGTCAATGTTTCAATTATTCGGAGAGCCAAATATAGATGGGTTTACCCTTTGAGTTTCTGTTGCCTGGCTGGTCTGGCTAGGTTTCAGAATTCAATGTGATTGGTGTCATTTCTCCTTCTCTGGCTTTGGAACATGATTTTCATCAGGCCAGGGGATGATGGCAGTGTTATGTCAAACAAAATTTTGCAGCTGGAACAAATACTTTTGTCACTCATGTTACTAGATAACTTCTTCTAGTTCTGGAACTCTGAGTTACTGCAGATGTCACCCATGCTCTCTCCTGCTCTGATTCCCCCATGCACTCAGCTGATAAGTGCATTTATATTAGAATTCCCTTCAAGAGGTTCCTCCTAGCACTGTGGTGGGATTAGTGTGGCTCATACACACTGAGCTCCATTCCTGATTCTAAAAATACTTGTTGTTAGCATGAGCTTGCTCTGTTCTAGTCTGTTCTGTGCCACTACAACAGAACACCTAGAACTGGATAATTTATGAAGAATAGACTTTGTTTTTTATAGTTCTCGAGGATGAGAGTCCAAGGTTAAGGAGTTTGCATCTGGCAAGCATCTTCTTGCTTAGAGGGTATACATGAAGAAGAGAAAAAGCAAGGGGGAGGGCTGAACTCATTCTTTCATTGCCCACCCTCACAATCACTAATCCACTCCAGGTATGAAATCAATTTATTCACGAAGGCAAAGCTCCTATGACTTAGTCACCTCTTGAGCCCCTCTCTCCTTCAATATTATTGCATTGGATTAAGTTTCTAAAAAATGAAGTTTGGGTGACAAATTCAAATCTTCCTTACTTTCTGCCCTGATTTCTAAGTTTTTCCCTTCCTCTGTTGTCTTGCACTTCATGTACCATCATGATTTTATGCTTTAATTGTGTTGTTCTCTTTTCTTGGACTTCCCTTCTCTACTGTTTTTCCATCATTTTCCTGGTGTCTTCATGGAACAACTGACTTTCAATCTTACGGTGTTTCCTTCATCTCGGCAACCTCATTGCTTGGCAGTTCTAGGGATATTATAAAATGTTTGCTAAGCTAACATAGGTACAATTATAATGCCAAGAACAATGCCTTTTCCCAAAAAGTTCTGGCTTGTAGGGCAATATCACTAGTGAAGTATGTAGATGCTTAAGGCAATGACAAATTTAAATTTTCAAGTGAGATCATTTTTAACAAGGGAGACACTGAAAAAAATTATTTTATTTTGGGAAGAAACCCATCATATTAAGATGTTGGCCACCTAGCTTTTATAGATCATTTTATATTTAGAGTAAAAGCAAATGTATAAATGGTTCTTGAACACACCTAAAAGAAGAGTAAAGTTTGTTTCTCCATATCCTGCATCATTCTACTTCTGAATGACAAAAAGATGTTGCTTCCTCTACAGAAGGCGGGTGAGGAGCACATTTCCTATATCTTTGAGTGTCCAGGGTCTTACAAAGTCCTTGGCATAAGCCATTCAGCAATACTTGTTGAATGTTTAATTGAACTTTTCCTTCAGAAAAAACCAAAACAGGTTTCCTGTGATTTTCAGTTAATTCTTGCTTCCTTCCATTCATGATGTGATGGTTCCTTCTTTTAAGGTTTTGGGCAGTAATAGGTAAAGATAGGAAAGACAGGGGCTTTGACCTCTATCAATCCTATTTATCAGGTTGTCCAAGTAGTAACTGTATGTGCTCAGTCTCTCCTGGTTGACAGGATAATCCTGCACCAGTTAAAGTTACTTCTGGGATGATTTGTCATTCAAGAGGCTTATGATGGGACAGATTCAGCAGCACAAAACATCTCACATAGTGGCATATGGCACAGCATGATTATTCCACCAATGAAACCATGGCATGACCTGTTTGTCTCAGGATGTTTTCCAGGATCTCATTAGGAATCTCAAGTTCCTTCTGGAGGAAGAAGAAAATGAAAGACAAAGGTGACTAAAGCAATATGTATTTTAGTGGTAATATGGAAGACAATAATCTCATTAGTATACTTCAGAATTTCACATGCACATACACACTCTAATGTAAAATAGTATACTTCAAAATAACAAATTATAAAATCCTATAGCATTCTGTTCAGAATACATGAAAGATAACATTTTGAACATTATCACCATCTATATGAGATTTCTTAGGAAATTCAGGAGATGGTGGTCTACTGTGGATAATGAGAGATTTAAAACATTTTTTACCTACTGGGTGAAGAATCTGAAGACATTTTTATAAGATGATTAGGTTTTGTAACTCAAAGCTTTCATAGAAATTAGTTTTGTCAGCAGTCATATATCCAAATTTTGATTGCTATGGAGTCAACTTAAACAGATTATAAATAATATGAGAATAATACAAGCTTTAGCTTTGAAAGACCTGGTGCCATGGTTGAGGAATGTAGCTACTTGACAAATGAATGTTGACTAAAGTTTTAAATGTCCAGTTTTATAATTGGAAATTTTTGCTGACATAATTAAGATTTATGCTCGGTTATTCAGTAACTCAAGAAATCTTTTTGAGGCACTTTATTACATGTCCAGAATTATGTCAGGATACTAGTTCCACAAGGAAATTGCATCTCATCCAGAATTTTAGCTTTCTTAATGGCTAGGCCAATGTTGTGGAAATAGAGATAAAAAAGTACATCAGCATCATCAGAACAGAAATAAAGTGGTATACTTGATTAAGTTCTAGTTTTGGTTCTATTTATAAAGGCATGATCTCTTTAGTCATTTGTAGATGAGAAAGATCATACCAGTTTCTAAAGACATTTAAAACAAAAAGTAAATCAATAACATAAGTGTATATCCATTATGTGAATGGTACATGAAGTTCTAGAAACATTTAGATGTTCGAGGCCTGAAGACCCCTTTCTATTTGCTATTGTAGTCAGGGGAAATAGCTTAAGTCACTTAATAGTTACTTCACACTCTATAGATTGAATTCTTACTATCCATACACTGTGAGTTTTCTTCCTCTCTCTGAACTCAGCAGATATGAAATTGAGACTCTTCTAAAGCCTAAGATAATCACACATCCTCTAAATTACCTAATAAAATAAATCATAGATATGCAGGTGGCCTGTGACAAAACACAGATCTATATTGTCAGAATAAAGGAAGAAACTGTACATAGCTACTAATGTTTTTCTCTGGCACAGAGGACTTAACCTTGCATCATTTTTCAAGGAGCTCAGAAGGACCTTGTCTATAAATCCAGCCTCCTGGGTTGGGGTATGGACATTGCAATACAGATTAGATCCCTTTATTATGGAAAGAGTTCATGGTGTTGTCAGCTCTGCCAGCTTTGTAGCCTGCGCAGTCCCCTGCCTACCACCTTTGGAAGAGCTACATTTGAAAGGAGAAGTCCATACTCCTTTGCATATTCAGGAATCATGCACACTAGATTGGACACTGGTGTGTGAGTATAATGAGAAAGCCTCAGAGCCTCCTTGTAAACTCTGATTTTCGGATTCAAAAGCACAGCATAAAGTCATTTTTTTCAAAAGAAACCCATTTGATTTGTGATTGGCACCAACATTCACAAGGGTTGCCCCGCTAGACATTTGTAAATGTCTAAATTCTCAACTATGGACAGGCTTCTGACCTTGGTCTGACCTTATTTCTATTGGGAATCATGTATTTTCTGTTCATAAGCCTCATAGTATACTTTCATATTTATTGAAGATTTCTCCCACAAGGTACTTTGTTTCCCCACAAATATATAATGGTCAGATGATTTCATGAGATTCAGAAGCCAAGGGTGATGTTAATGGGGCTGTGGAAATACTGATCAGTTATCTCACTCACTGGCTAATTCACTTCTACATACCAACATCTGTCTCTGGCAAATTATCACAAGGCAAATTTTTGCTCAGATTATAAAACTGCAAATAATTTTCAGATAACCACAGTCAGAAATGTTAAATATATAAATGCCAGTGGTCTACCCTTCTTAACCACATACATTTTGATACTTACATTTCTAGGGATGCCCAACAACGTAGTTATGTATTAAGTTCCCACCTAGGGTCCATCTGAGACACAGCTGATTTTTCAGGCAGAATCGGAGTGTGGCAGCATATAGGAATATCACCTTTGAGTCTTCTAGAGGTAACCCATGCATAGATCTCCTATCAGCTTTGAAAAGCATGTTTCAAACTTGAGTTTGCTCCCTTGGGCCCTGGCTGGAACATACTGCTGGAAAGAGATGTGTTCTCTTTGTCATTCCTTGCAGGCAGCCCCTGGAGAGGGACTCTGGAATTTACATTATCAAAGACTGGAATTAAGCCCTTTGGTAGTAGTTATTTCTTAGGAAAAGAAACCACTCTCAGCAGTTTTTACAATGTCCTTAGGTTTTACCAAGGTTGCGCACATGCTTGTGCACATACAAATGGACAGGGAAGTTAGAGATAAAAGAGGTCTTCCAGGAAAATTGCAACAAAGCAGGCAGTGTCACTCCTTCCATTTATTGCACACATGGATAGCATCGATCATTTCATATGGAACATTTCATATCAGTAATTACAATTGTATTAGTAAGAGCAATAATTGTTATTACTATTATTACTAAACCAGATTTCCTGATTCTAGCCAGCAAAGGTCTTCTATCATTCTACCATGTACTCTCCTTGCAAAATATCTGGGATTGTGGACTATGGCGGAGAAAAGATTCCTGAGCTGACCATCAGCATTAAGTCACTTGGGTTCCCAAAAATGAGTCATGTGGCTTCAGAAAACTATCTCAATATCTCTTGACTTCCACTTCTTCATATATACAGACAGACCAGGAAATAGAAAGACCTCGAGAGATCTCCACCTCACATAGCTCTGGTCTACGTATCTGAAAATCACTGCTCCTACATGCCCCATCTTACTTCAGGCTACTGACTACTACTATGGTTTCACCAGCTCAGCTCCTTCCAAAGATAAGCCAGTGCCACCCTCTCAGTAGCACAGAATTTCAAATGTCCACTTTTCGCCTCTTGTTATTGGAGAGTGGTAAGGTAAAGTGGATTTATCTGATCACTGGGGAAATATGAATAATAATAAAAACCTATCCTATGTTTTCCCTGAAAAAATAGACAAGAGAAAATGGGCTTGCATATAGTAGAGCAAACTAGAAATCATGGAATTGCTGACTGTTGCAGAGTAATAAAACCTGCATTTTTTAGTAGAAAATATCCTGATAATAACCGTGAGTTGAATTAATGAACTACATTTGAAATATCTATCTTATGTACTAAAATAAGGCAGGTTAGTTTTCCTGAGATGGTTCAAATACAACTCTACCCAGTGGCAGGAGTATAACAATGTTCCATCTATTTGTTTACTCACTAATCTTGCATTAAGTGAGTGTCTGCTATGCGCCAGTGCTGCCTGGCAAGACTTCTCAAAATCTCTTTCAGGTTTAAAGTTTAGCAAGAGGGATGTTGTTTTACCCTCCAAAACAGGTCACTGCTCTTATTTGCAGTTCAATATCTCCTTGTGGATTTCTACCAATTAATGGCTTTTGTGCCATGCTGCTGATCATTAGAAAGTAATCTGTAGTCTAAAAATGATTGATTTTTAAAATCTGAAGTTTAAAACATTTTGTAAAGAATCAGGGATAAGTTTCAGCTTTGCATTCAGCTCTGTCAAAGGCACAGCTAACTGGAAGTAGGGTATTTATTCCCTACATTTTCACTGAGAAAGTGTGTGTGCTTATTTGTGCTACTATGGTAATAATACAGGTTTTCTTTGACTTCTTGGATGTGCAGCCATAGCACAGAATGGATTGTGATAAACTGAGAAGTGTGGCTTGTATAATGAACTATTATAGGGAATCTCTCAGCTTCACCCATTTTTACTTGTATTTTATGCTATTTGCATTAATATCATATTATAATTATATAAATATGATCATATTTTCTTTTCAATCAAAGATGGAAATATTTAAGAAGTCCTACCAGACACTAGGATAACCAATTCTTTTAGAAGACCTTGATTATACTCATCCTTTTTGTGCAGTGATGTTTAAACAATATTATTTTATTATAATTATATGCATAATGAAGTATATCTTGATGTCAATACATGCATACTAAACTTTTTTATTTGAATCAAATACTGGTTCAAATGAACTTAATCATCTTAGATTGGTTAAGAGAAAAGATTAATGGATCAGAATGTACTTTATAAAGACCATTCATGGAATCATACCTTTCAGGATTTGTTGACTGTTAATCAGTTACGTATTATTTGCACGGGCATAGCTGCATGGATATACCTGTATGTAAAAGAACATGAGTTGGATGGATATCTAGCTGATATATCCAAGTCTTTGCCAAATAAAATAAATATGCAAATTTGATCACTGATGAAATCTCCCACTTTGGGAGTTTTTTTTTCTTTTGGTATGTCCATATATTTGTGAACAACAGTGTCATGTATTTTTGTGTAATTATTTCTGTCTATCCAAACTTTCTTTTTTTTTTTGGTACTGGGGATTGAACTCGGGTCCTTGCACTTGCGCAGCAGGCAGCAAAACCACTGAGCTAAATCCCCGGCCCAGCCAAACTTTCTTATTTACAAAAAATAAATTTCACTTTGCTTACAAATAATGAGAAGTTATCTGACAAAAAATCACAACAAACTTGCTAAACAGCAGTATTGATGAAAAATGCCAATATTTGATGGTATTAATACAAATTGAATTATGAACCCTTGAATAAAAACATTCACATAAATTTGGACTGAAGAGTCCTATTGGCAGGTCTTCTCTGAATAGATCTAAGATCCTAGAATGTCTCAAAAGAGTCCATTTGCAGTTCCAAGGAAATGAACTGAGTCTAATTCATCATCCCCACTCTGGTTTTCGATATTATCCTAGTAGTTAGGCTTGATTGTCAAGAAAGCATCTAGAGCCTCCAGATTTTGCTTTGCAGAATCAATTGACTGATTTCAGCATCACTGAGGTTTCTCTGTTGTGTGCGTCTCATTTTGGCCCTGAACTCTTCGGTGCTATCATCCCCATGTGGTCTCATGTGCATCTTACACGTGGTCCTTCTGAGGACTGCTCCACGAAACTCTCCGCCTTTTTCTCTGTGTGCTGCATTTTACACTCCTCCCCTCCCTCTCTCTTCTGTCCTCCTTTCTTTTTTTGTGGGGGGGGGTACCGGGGATCGAACTCAGGACCTTGTGCTTTTGAAGCAGGGGGCAGAACCGCTGAGCTATGTCCCCAGCCCTGTCCTCCTTCCTTTCATCCTCCCATTTATTGAGGATTTTTATTGAAATATTTTTAAGCAAGCCCACTACCTGAAAATATAGTAGGCATCTGATAAAATATGTATAGAGTTAATAAACAAATAATTTGTATTCACTTAGAATCGTCACCTAGGTGGCAGCATGAAGACTGAGAAGCAAGTAAGCCTTATATAGAGGCTGCTTCATCCTACCTGTAGGTAGGACATGAGGACAGCCACTTTGAGGGCTGAGTGGGGAGAAAGAGAAAGAGAGAAGCTGAGTGATAAACCTGGAGCTCTCGGAGGAGACTGACTTACTGGGGGACTGGAGGTATATGTAAAGCAGTGGGGCACAAAGAAGGTGAGAATTTCTGCACTTGATAATTTAAAACCCAGCCAGCTTAAAAGTCTCCCTGTGAATCCTTTTTGAACTTCATCAGACTGAATTAATTGCTCCATACTATTAATTTTCATAGCATTATGTTGGATCAAAATTACTAGTTTTTTCAGGGTTTTAATATGGAGAAGTTAAAACCTCCCCAGGGCTACGGTTTTCCATGACCCAGAATTGTCCTGTGCACACAGCATGTTGCCTACAGGTTATAATCCCTGGGCAGGTACTGTGGGCTGATCCCTGCTCAAGGATGTGTGCACCTGTCACTACGCTGTACATTTTTCTTTCTTTCTGTTTTTTTGGTACTGAGGATGGAACTCAGGACCTCTGGCTTGCCAGGCAGGCGCTGTACTGCTGAGCTACATTCCTGGCCTTGCTATACATTTTTCTTACGTCAAAGACATAAATGTGTGAGTATTTTAGGCTATCCTACAACATGGATCCGAATTTCTTGAGTGATGTCACATTTTTTATTAGAAAAATAATTGCAGACATGGAAAAGTTGCAAAGATAGTAGAATGAGTTCTGGCATACCCCACACATAGAATTCCTTCCTTTTAACACTTTACATGAATGTGGTATAACTACCAAAATTTAAAATGAAATACTTTACTGCTATTATCTTTTTTTGGGGGGGGTACCGGGGATCGAACTCCGGACCTTGACCTTGCGAGGCAGGCACCGGAACCACTGAGCTAAATCCCTGGCCCATTTACTGCTATTGTCTTAACATGAGCATGTTATAATTATAAAAATTTTAAAATCAGTGATAGTATAATTGATATATTATATGTAGTTAATGTAATTCATTGATACTGATATAATACTTTTAAACTATGGACTTCATTCAGATTTTTTCCACTAATATTCTTTTCCTGTTTTAGGATCCAATCAAGGATACTATAGATTGTCATATGTTTCCTTAATTTCTTCCAATCTCTTTAAGTTCCTCCATCTTCACTTGTGTTTTCTGACCTTGATCCTTTGGAAAGGTGCTGGCTGGATATTTGTTTGGGTTTGTCTAATATTTTCTTCTTATTATGCCAAGATCATAGGTTTGAGAGGAGAACACTGAACAGGTGATGTATTCTTTTCATCACATTATGTTAGGTTATGTGTTGTGTACTTGCCTTCTTAGTGGCGAGGTTAGCTTTGATCAGATGATGCTAAATGCCAATTGAGTTGTCTGCCAGACTTCTCACTTTACCACAAAGGTTATTACTCTGCCCTGTTCATCCTATGTTCTTTGTAAAAAAAAAAAAAAAATGACTAAGTCCATCCCATCCTGGAGGAAGAACTAAACATTCCTGCCTTTGGGCAAATGTTAAAACCACCACAATAATTAATCATATTTTGCTCATTTTTTTTTCCAGTGCTGGAAATCAAACTCGGAGCCTTGTTTGTGCTTGCCAGGCAGGTGCAACACCACTGAACTGCATCCCCAGCCAATTAATCATATTTTGAAGGAGATACTTTGAGGGTATGCAAACGTCTTATTTTTCTTCAAAGTTTCACCCAATAATTTTAACTTTTTCCAATGAATTTTTGCCTATAGCAGTTACTGCCATAGTGATATAATGGCAATTTTCTGTTTTTCTAATTTATTTTTTGAATTTCTTATGTAAGACTTATCTTTTCTCCTTTACTTGACTACTTATAGCTGCATGAACTCATAGATATTTATTTCATTAGAATTCAGTATAGCCTTATACTATGTAATGAAGTATCAGTCAGTGATGAACCACATATATGACATTTGCCCCATAATTAGGCTTAAAAAATTCCTGTCACCTTGTACTTTTACAGTACCTTTTCTGTTTAGGTACATAAATACTTACCATTGTGTTACAATTGCCTGCAATATTTAGTATAGTAGCATGCTTTGTGGGCTTGTAGCATAATATGGTATGGCCTATCTGTGGAGTAAGCTGTACTATCCAAGATTGTGTAAATACACTCTAAGCTGTTCACACAAGGACAAAATCACCTACAATGCATTTCTCTGAATGTGTCTCTTTCGTTAAGCAATGTCAAGACTGTACTCTTTTTATTTATTTTTAAATTCTTCCAGCTTTGACCGTAATTTTTTCCAATAAACCTTAGTGGCCTTTTCATGGGTCCATAGTTTGTTTGTTTTGTAGGGGAATAGGGAGCAGATTTGAATACTTTCTTACCTTTGACAGAGCAAGATGCTCTAAGGTCATCCAGTATTTTTCTGCCTCGGCCCTATACTCAACAATTTTTGAAATAAACCTTGATTTACTAAGGATGCTATTTAGAATTCAAAACATGAGCACTAAATATGATGGTTACAACTTGGGGTCACTGTTTCTAGGCCTCTTTTAGCAGTTAGGAAACACACATATGTATAGTCATCCCTTAATATTACTAGGGGTCTGGTTCCAGAACTCATGTAGATACTCAAATCTACAGATGCCTATGTCTCTCATATAGAATGGCATAGTATTTGCATACAACCTATATACATCCTCCCTTATACTTTAAATCATCTTTAAATTACTTATAACACCCAACACATGTAATGGTATAAAAGTGGTTGCTGTAGTATATTGTTTAAGGAATAATAACAAGAACAAAAAAGGCTGTACATGTTAAGTGCAGACAGTTTCTTTCTAAATAGTTCCTATCCATGACGAGTTGAATCCATAAATATGCAATATATAGATATAAAGGACCAATTGTACTAATGTATGTACATACCTTTATATGTATTTCTGTCTTCATCAAAAACCATTTGACTAGGCCCAGAGATTTAGCTCAGTGCTTCCGTCGCCTGGCTCGCAAGCACAAGGTCCCAATTTCCATTTCTGGTACCAAAAAATAAAAAAAGAAAAAGTTAACTATATTTGTGTGCATCTTTTTCTGGGCTCTTTGTTCTGTTCCAGAGATCTATGTGTCTATGGTTTGATCAATACCATACAGTCTTGATTACTACAGATTTATAGTAAGTTATGAAAATTTATAATTTGATTACTTGATTTGGCTGTTTTAGATCCTTTTGCCTTTCATATAAACTTAAAATTAACTTGTTAATATGCACAAAAAACTTTCTAAGACTTAATTTTGATTGTAGTTTTGGAAAAATTGAGATATAAAAACTTTGTTTCTCTATCCATGAGAATGGAATTCGACTATTTAATATTTAAATATTGTTAATGATCATTTTGTCACTTCAATATATATAACTTGCATATATTTTGTTAGATTTATATCTACATATTTTCTTCTTGAACTCACTTGTATCCTTGTGTGTTCATTCCTTGCTGTTGTGAGTGGTATTTTGTTTAACTCTCCCCCACTCCAATTATTCATTGTTGGCATTTAGGAATAAGATTTATGTATGTATGTTGACTTTTTAGTCTGTAGCATTACTAAACCCACATATGAGATCTAGACCAATGAAGCCATCTGAGAACAGGTTTTATTTTTATAACATTTTTCAACTGTAATTCAATTTTACTAATAGGTAAAGGAGAGTCAGCTGGTCTGTTTCCTCCTGGGTAGATTTTGTCTTTTAGGAGTTGATTGATTTCACTTATGCTGTCAAATTTAGGAGGAGAGAGTTGCCCATAGTATTCTATTTTTATATCTTTTAATGTCTGTGGGATTGATACTGGTAAAGCTTTTTTCATTCCTAGTATTGATAATTGGTTTTTTCTCTTTTTTTTGTTGTTCAGTCTGGCTAAGGTCCTGTGAAGTTTGTTTTTTTTAAGAACAGGTCTTGATATCATGGATTTTAAAAAATTATTTTTCTATTTTTATTTCATTAACATCTATTCTAATAGTCATTGTTGTCTTTCTTCTGCTTATTTAGATTTCAATTGATCTTTTTTTCCTCTGGCTTTTTATGGTGAAGGCTTAGGTTAGTGATTTGAGAACTTCATTTTTAATGTAACTATTAATACTTCAAATTTCTCTCTAAATACTGTTGTTTCTATGCCCCCCGCACTTTTATATGATGTATTTTTATTTTCTTTCAATGGAAAATATTTTTAAGTGTACCTTAAAATGTCCTCATTAACCATGGATTATTTAAAACTGCTTTTTAATTTTCAAATAATTGGTGATTTTCCATATTTTTGCTATTGGTTTAGAGAGCTTAATCTCATTGTGATCCAAGTACACACTTTGTACCATTTCTGTTCTTTTCAATTTATCAAGGTTTATTTTATACCCCAAAATATACTCTATTGTGGTTAATGTTCCATGCGCACTTGAGAAGAATACCTGTTCAGCTGCTGTTGTGTGGAATGTTCTATAAATGTCAACCTGGTCAAGATGCAAGTCGTGTTGTTCTGGTCATCTACATCCCTACTTATTTTCTACCTACTTGTTCTATAAAGTACTGAGAGTGCAGTGCTGAAGACTCTGACTATAATTATTTATTTGTCTATCCTTCTTTTCAATTCTATTAGATTTTGTCTTATGTAATTTGAATTTCTGCTCAGTACGTTCACATTTAGGATAGCTACTTGCTGTCCCTTCCCCAAGCCAGCTCCATCAAGGATACTTTCTCAGGTTTCTTACCAAACTTTCCTGCATGGTATAAGGTTTGTGGAGAGGAATCCTATAGAAAAGTATGAATCTTCCTATTCTTTATCCCCAGGAGCTTCTCCCTTCTTCATAGTCCACATTTAACCTTTACCAGTTTTTTGAAATAATTTTTTAGCAGAATCTTCTCACCAGCTTGTACTCAGTATAGCAGTATTTGTTACAGGTAAGCGACTGCTGCGCTTGTTTGCTCCATGGAGGTACCTTTTTCTCCCTAAATTTGTCTTGTTTGATTTCTCTCCAACTTTAGTTCCACATGTGCAAACTGGAACCAAGTATTTCACAGGTATTTTAGAGAACTGAAAATCTCTGCATATTTATTGTTACCACTTTTTGGGTTTGCGGCAACTGTGCTATTTTTTGACCATTGATTTTTCTTGGTATAGGAATCATAGTTACCTGAGTACTTTCGCTGGCTAAATTTTACTTACATCTTTCTGGAAATATCCAATCATTGATTTTCACAATGGAGATATGTATTTTTGTGCTTTGCTGTTCTATATCACTATGTACTTTTCTGTTCTGTTCTCTCTGTTTATAATTATGTTGTGCTTCTTTGAAAGAAAACTGTGTAAATCTCTGTATCACGCTGTGTTTCACTGTTAAGTGCAGGTTAACTCAAGAGTGTTGATGATCTCAGTGATAACTGTGGTGAGTGGCAGTCAGGTTTACAATCTCCAAAGAAATGTTTCTCCAGTGATAATATTAGCTTGTCTGTCTTCTAACCAGGATGTATGTTGTGAATAATAGGAATTATTCTTCTCAGGAGTAGAGCTGTTTTATCACTATATAATTATTAGTCACATAATCTTAATAGGCACATAATCTTAATAGGGCAACTGAAGAATTACTTACTTCCAAAAAGGTGTGAATATCAATGTTGTGATAGTCAATGATGAACATGCTTAACAAATACTAATCATTAATTATATTTCATCTAAACATATCATTTCAGGTTCAATTTAAAATTATGAAATTTTAAAAAACCCACCAAACAACAGTTTTTCTATATAAGGTGATCTGAAGCATTGTGTTGTTAAAAAATGACATAAACTTGCTTTTTAATAGCTGAACTTAATGAAAAGAGGTAAGAGAAATGGTGGGTCTGTTTTTAATGCTTAAGCAATATCATTTGTAAAACCCATTCAAACCAAATTCCATCTATCACTGAATATACAACTGGAGTTGTTTTTTATTATTGATATATTTGAGTTTAAAAATTACACTTCTACCTAATGGTATTGAGCATAGTTCCTATTGATCCCTAATGCTTATTTTTTCCTTTAATTCCTTTTCATAACCAGGGTACATGCATTTCCTCTCATGAACCTACTCTGGCATATCCACAGGGTATTCTGATGGACACAGAAAGAAAAGAGCAATCTTATTGACCTCTTAATAATTGTAGAATTATTCAGGAGCTAATGAAATGCATTGTTGCTAGTATTTCCACTAATATTGCCAATAAATAAGAATGGGACTACATTGATGTCTGGTGAAAAGCTGTTGTCAATATTTAAGTGTTATTTGGAATTCAGGAGCATATGTTCTCTTAAGGGTTTGCCAGCACTTTCTGTAGTTGGGAAAAAGGTGCCTGTTTTTTTTAAAAAAATGTAGATCTGGGAAAAGAATTATATGGTTCATGGCCATTGCTGAAATTACAGATTATTCATATATGGATCGATAGTAGAAATTTTCTAGTGGAGAGTATATAATAGTTCAATCCACCTGGAGTGACTACCTAATTTTTTGTTGTTTGTTTTGAGATGGGGTTTTGCTGTGTAGTCAGGCTGGTCTTGAACTTACAGTGTAACCCAATCTGACCTCTAACTTGCAATTCTCTTGCCTTTAATGGAAGGAGGTAGATCACTGGAGGCATGCCCTTGAAGGAGATATTCGGACCCTACCCTTTCCTCTCTTGCTTGTCATAGTGCTCTGAAGGTGAACAGGTTTTGCTCCACCACATGCTGCTCCGTGATGTGCTGTGCCGCCACATGCTTAGAGTAAGGTGGGCCAAGTGATCATGGCCTGAAAGCTCTTAACCAAGAGCCAGAATGAACCCTTTCCCCTTTAAAATTGTTCGTCTCAGGTATTTTTTTATTTATATATTTATTGGTACATTTTAGGTATACAATACATTTACATTTATCATTGGGTGCTTGTACCTGAACATGATGTATCTTAGTTCTTATTTTTTCCCCCATTACCTGTGCACCCTTCGCCCCCTCCATCCTTCCCTATTTACATAGACTTTGTTTCCATTTTTTTTTTCTTTCTCATAATTTTTCCTTTCCCTTCTTCCCTTTCCCCTTCCCCTCCCGCCACCCCTACACCTTTGGACCTTTTCCTACTTTAAATTATCGATTATTCATTTTAATCATTTTTATCCTTATTTACACTTTCAGTTTCTCACACTGGAGAAACTATTCGGTATTTACACATGTGTGTCCTATTTATTTCACTTAAGAGGATGGCCTCAATATGCATCCATTTAGCTATAAATGTCTCTAGTTTCTCGTTCTTTATGGCTGAGTAGTACTCCATTTTATAAAAAAAAAAACCCACATCTTTTTATCCAGTTTCCAGTTGATGGGCACTTGGGATGTTTCCAAGCTTTAGCTATTACAAACTGTGCAGCTATAAACATAGGTGGACATATATCGCTGTGGTATGATTCTTTTAATTCTTTGGGGAAGATACCCAGTAGGGGAATAGCTGGGTCAAATGGGACCTCTAGTCCTAGGTCTTTGAGGTATCGCCATACAGATTTCCATAGTGGTTGCACCAGTCTGCACTCCCACTGACAATGGAGAAGGGTTCCTTTCTCTCCACACCCCCTACAGCATTTGTTATTGGTTGATTTCTTGATAGCAGCCATTCTTTGTGGGGTGAGGTGGAATCTCAGTGTTGTTTTCATCTGCATCTCTTGAATGACCAGTGATGTTGAACATTTTTTCATATATTTATTTGCTGTTTTTACTTCTTTGAGAAATGTCTGTTCATTTCGGATGCCCATTTTTGAATTGGGTCTTTGAATTTGGATGATCTAATTTTTTTTCAATTCTTTATATATTCTCGATAGTAGACCTTTGTCTGAGGTACAGCTCCTAAAAATTTCTTCCCACATTGTAGGTTGTCTCTTAGCTCTGTTGATAGTTTCTCTTGCAGTGCAGAAGCTTTTTAATACCATGAGATCCCAGTTGTTGATTCTTTGTGCTAGCTCCCTGTGCTACTGAAGATTTGTTCATAAAGTCTTTTCCTATGTCAATGTCTTCAAGAGTTCTACCTAACTTATCCTCCAGCAAGTTTAGTGTTTCTGTCTTAATATTTAGATCTTTATTCGATCCCCGGTACCAAAAAAAAAAAATTTAGATCTTTAATCCACTTTGATTTTAGTTTAGTGCACGGTGATAGGTATGGGTCTAGTTTTAATCTTTGGCAGGTTGAAATCCAGTTTTTCCAACACCATTTATTAAATAGGCTGTCTTCCCTCCAATGATGGTGGTTGGCTCCTTTGTTAAAGATGAGGTGGCTGAGTATGTCCAGAGTTGTTTCCGCATCTTCTAATGTATTCCACTGATCTTCGGGTCTGTTTCTTTGCCAGTATCAGGTATTTTTTTTTTTATGGTGATGGGAAGCTGACTTACACAGCTGGGAACTGCTAAACTCTTTACTTAGGGCAGAGTACTCTATATTTACCTTGAAATAAGGGTCTCTCTAAGATTCTGCACCCCAATACAGGCAAATGGTTATATAGGTAAATTGTGAGCCTGATAATCTGGTTGTCCCATTTTACATGGCCACAGAATGATTCACCTCTCAAAATAATGCAAAAGATCAGAATAAGCACAAGTTTGACCCTTGTAATGAAACTGTAGTGTTTCCTAAAGGGGAGGACAATAATAATTTAGAGTTGTCTTATGATAACATGTTATCTGCAGATAACATGGACCACATTTATGCTAACAAAATACTTAAAACAAGATTTGGCTTTAAAAATCCAAAGAAGAATGATGTACCTGACAGAATCAATTATTTCATAAAAAATATATAATTTTTTTCACACTCAGATGTGCTTCATAATATATTCTATTTTTCTTGAAGAAATATATACTCCCTAGATTAAAATGACAATAGTAGTGAAATAACCGTTATTTTTTTATTTTTTAAATGTTAATTAAGTTTATTGGTACATTTATACATAATGATCACATTCATCATAGGGAATTTGTACCTGTATGCAATATCCCTTGATTTTATTTTTTCCCATTCCCTTTCCCTCCCTTCAACCCCTCTTCTCCTCCTTATTTAAAAAAGCTTTGTTTCCACTTTTGACTTCTTTTCTCATAATTTTTCCTTTCCCCAACCCCCTCCCTGGTTTCCCTACCCATTTGAACATTTCCTTCCTATTTCATAATATCTATTATTCATGTCAGTCCTCATTTACACTTTCAATTTCTCACACCAGAGAAACAATGCAGTATTTTACATGTGTGTCCTATTCCTTTCACTTAAGAGTATGATCTCAAGGTGCATCTATACAGATAGAAATATCTCGAGTTTTTTTTTTTCCTTTATGGCTTAGTAGTACTCCACTGTATAAAAAAAACCCCAACACATTTTCTACATCCATTTGTTGGTTGATGGACATTTGGGGTGTTTCCAAGATTTAGCTATTACAAATTGTGCTGCTATAAACATGGGTGTTTATCATTGTGGTATAATGCTGTCCATTCTTTCAGAAAGATACCAAGAAGGGGAATAGCTGGGTCAAATGGGACCTCTAATCTTAGTTTTTAGAGGAATGTCCATACTGATTTCCACAGTGGTTGCACCAGTCTACACTCCCACCAATAGTAGAGAATGTTTCCTTTTCCCCCACAACCTCAAGAGCATTTGTTATTGGTTGATTTCTTGATAACAGTTATTCTTTCTGGAGTGAGATGGAATCTCAGCATTGTTTTAATTTGAATTTCATGAATGACTAGTGATATTGAACATTGTTTCATATATTTATTTGCTGGTTTTACTCTTCATCTGAGATGTGTCTATTCAATCCAGATGTATATTTTTGGATTGGGTCTTTAAAGTTGAGGGGTCTAAAAGAAGTAAAAGAATCATACCACAGTGATATATGCTTACCCATGTTTATAGCAGGACAGTTTGTGATAGCTAAAACTTGGAAACAGCTCAATTGCCCATCAACTGGAGACTGGACAAAGATGATGTGATGGTTTTTTTTTTTATAAAATGGAGTGCTACTCAGCCATAAAGAATGAGAAACTAGAGACAGTTATAGCTAAGTGTATGCACATTGACGCCATACTCTTAAGTGAAATAAATAGAAAACATATGTGTAAATACCAAATAGTTTCCCTGGTGTGAGGAACTGAAAGTGTAAATAAGGATCAAAATGTATTATTGATATTGTGAAATAGGAAGAAAACATCTAAACAAGTAGGGGAAGTGGGAGGAGTAGTGGAAAGGAAAGAAGGGAAAAGAAAAAATATTAAAAAAGGAAAAAATGGAAACAAAGTCTTTGTAAATAGGGAAGGGTGGAGGGGGTGAAGGGAGGTCAGGAGAATGTGGAAAAAATAAGCAAGATAAATCATATAAAGGTACAAGATCCCAATGATGAATGTAACTGTATTGTATACATAAAATGGACCAGTAAATTTAATGGAAAAAAATTTGAGGGGTCTGATTTTTTTTAGTTCTTTATATATTCTAGGTGTAGTATAATTTCAAGTCAGGGGTTGTGATGCCCCCTGCCTAGCCTTTGTTGCCCAGAATTGTCTTTGCTGTTCGGGTCTCTTCTAAATCCAAATGAATATTGGGATTGTTTTCTCTAATTCTGTGAAATATGCTATTGGAATTTTGATTGCATTAAATCTGTATAGCAGTTTTGGAAGTACGGCCATTTTCACTATATTGGTTCTTCCTATCCAGGACCAAGGGATGTCTTTCCATTTTCTGATATCATCTTCAATCTCCCTTTTTCAGAGTGCTATACTTTTCAATGTAGAGATCTTTTACTTCCTTCATTAGATTGATTCTTAGGTATTTCATTTTTGGGGTGCTATTATAAAAGGTATTATTTCCCTAATTCCTCTCTCAGTGAGTTTGTTATTTGTGTAGAGGAAGGTTATTGATTTCTGAGTGTTAACTTTGTATCCAGCTACACTACTGAATTTGGTTATTAAATCTAGAAGTCTTTTGGAGTAGTTTTTGGGGTCTTCTGTGTTGAGTATCATGTCATCTACAAATGATGATAATTTAACTTCTTTCTTTTCTATCTTTATTTCTTTTATTTTTTTTTCTTATCTACTTGCTGTGGCTAATGTTTCCAGAACTATATTGAAGAAGAGTGGTGACAGTAGAATCCTTATCTTATTCCTGACTTTAGGGTAAAAAATTTCAATTTTTATCCATATAGTATGATGTTGGCTGTTGGTTTGTCATAGGTGGCTTTTATCAGATTGAGATAGACCATGTATTCCAATTTTCTGTAGGGTTTTAATTATAAATGGGTGTTGGGCTTTGTCAAATGCTTTTTCTGCATCTATCGAGAAGATCATATGGTTTTTGTCCTTGGCTCTGTTGATTTGCATATGTTGAACCATCCCTTCATCCCTGGTGTGAATTCTATTTGGTCAGGGTATATAATCTTCTTGATGATTTGCTGCATTCTGTTTGCCAGTATCTTATTGAGGATTTTTGCATCTATGTTCATTAGGAGATAGGGCCATAGTTCTCTTTTTAAATTGGATCCTTCTCTGATTTTGGAATCGATGTCATGCTTGCTTCCAGAAATGAATTTTCGTGTATTGCTTCCATTTCAGTTTCATTAAAGATTTTGATAAGTAGCAGCATTAGGTCTTCTGTAAATTTCTTGTAGAAATCAGCAGTGAATCTGTCAGGGTTTGAGCTTTTCTTTGTTGGTGGGTTTTTAATTACATCTTCAATTTCATTGTCTGATATTGGGTTATTTATAATTTTAATATCTTCTTCTTCAGCTTTGTTAATTCATATGTATCTAGAAATCTGTCCATTTCTCCCATTTCCATCTTATTAGAATACAGGTTCTCAAAATAGTATTAATGATCTACATTTCCGCAGGCTCTGTTGTGATTTCACCCTTTTCATTCCTAATTACATGGATTTGAGTCTTTTCTTTCCTTTTATTGATAAGGTTGGCTAAGAGTTTGTGAATTTTCTTTACTCTTTCAAAGAACCAAGTCTTTGATTTGCTGATTCTTTGTATCATTTTCTTAGCCTCCATTGCAGTAATTTCTGCTCTGATCTTTGTAAGTTCCTCCCTTGTACATGCTTTGAGTTTGACTTGCTCTTCTTTTTCTAGAAGTTTGATGTTCAACATTAGGTTGTTTATTTGAGCTAGCATGGGTATCCACTGCTGTAAATTTCCCTTGTAGGACTGCTTTCCTTATGTCCCATAAATTCTGGTATGTTGTATTGGCATTATCATTTAATTGTAGAAACTGTCTAATTTCTTTTTTAATTTCATCTGTGACCACTTGGTTTTTAAGGAGGGTATTAATTTCCATGTGTTTATGAAGTTCTTGGGTTATTTTTTGCCATTGATTTCCAACTTCATTGCACTCTTGTCTGATAATATTCATGGGATAATTTCAATTCCTTTGCATTTACTTAAGTATGTTCTGGGGTTGCATCTTGTTTAAGTGTCTTCTCATTTTCTTTCTTTTGTAGTTTAATTCCTGGGTTGATCCTTGTAGATTGCTTATGGCGAGTATCTTTATTACTAGTATTTGTAACTCTTAGGAAGTGACTACTCAGAGGTGTCTTCCAGGTGTAGCTGGCTTTTGGGTTTTGAGTCTGTTGCAAGATCCTACCTCTTCAATTTATTGGGGATGAGAAGTTGCTGCCTACTTATCCTAGCCTCCAGTTCTTTGGCACTGGCCTATAGTATTTTTTTTTGACTCTTAGGCAATCTCAGTCTTGGTATACTAGGAAGAACAACTGATTAGAACAATTATGACACCTTAGCCAGAAGAATACAATCAGCAATAACAACAGAATCAAACACAACCTAAAAAATTACACAATGTGGTAACTAGTATTTTGCCCCCTTTAACTGTATGAACTTGATTTGAGGTTATATAACAAAATCTAAAACAAACCAGCAAAATGTTTGCAGTTATCAAGCCTTCCATATAGCAATTTTACCCTCAGGGAAGAAAATTTAAAAGGAGTTAGGGGGGAAAATAGAGAAAGAGAAGAAGAGGAAGAGATTAGAAGCAAGGCAAAGGAAGGTCATGCAAACTTTGGGAAACTGATGAAAAAGACAGCAGGGAAAGAGCAGCAAGAAATAAAAACAAGAACAGAACAGAACAATAACAAGAAGGAATCTAGAAACTGTGTTTGCACTCATATAAAAATAAGAACAATCAACAAAAAACAAAAACAAGAAAAGAGAAATGAAAAAGAAAAAGAAAAGAAAAGAAGAAGATGAAAAAAATGTTCACTTCAAGGTGTGTCTTTGCTCTCGCTGGTAGACAACGTGGGCAGCTTGCAGATCTGAGTTGAGCAATCCCAGCAAGCCAACTGTAGCTTTACAGCAGGTGTATAGTCCCAGCAAGCCTGCACCTTTAGGTCCTCTGAAGTTCAGGCTGGTTTCTTTCTGTGAGGCTGGAGCTGGACCTGTGGAGCTTCCAACAGTCTGTTCACCCCGCGCCCTGTCCCCACCCCCCCACCCCCGCTCAAACTGAGCTCCCTGACCTCCTGCTGATTTGAACTCCACACTGACACTGGGAGCCACTAGATGGAGCTGCCCACCGCTGTTCTGAGTTCTCAGTTCACTTAGCCCATCTCCAAAAAAAGCTACTGGCAGATCTAGGGGACTACCAAACGCTAACAACTCACCAACCACTTCAGTCCGCTCCATCCACAGCTCTGCACAAGTGGCACATTTCTCAGTGGAGGTCTTTGGGGTTGCTAGTAGTCACAGTTCTTCTGCAAGTTGTATCTGCCCTTCCCACACAAGTCCGGGCTCTGGTAGGAGACACAGCCTGCTACCTCCTCTTTCTTTGTTGGAGACTCTCTCTTTGCCCTCTTTGCTTTAATTCTCACTCCAAATCCTTCTTGGGTCCTGCAGACCCACTTCCCTCCTTCTTCTCTTCCTCACGTTGCTTTATTCCAGTGCCTGGACACCAAACCTCAGAGAGGACCTCTCTCTGCTGCTCCCCATTCCACCATCTTCCAGAAGTTTGTCAAGAGATTGTTATATTTGTAATCAGTAATTATGTATTCACCAAATAAGTGTCCAGTATCTAGGAAACAAGCAATATTAAGAACTGTGATTGCTAAAGAAATAATTATGATGAAAGATAAGTCTCTTTGCATTGTGCTTTTTTTAAAAAATGAACATTTACATAACATAGTTACTATTCCATAAAGAATGTTTGAGTCTGAAAAAAATATATATCTGCAATGCAGAATTTAATACAGAAAACCTCGTCATTCATAGATGTGACATGCTCAATTGCAATTATTCACTAACTGTTGGAAGGACACTGGGTTACTGTAACTTTTCTGTGCTGTGAATTTGAATCATGTGCTATTACATTTCTGTGCAGGAACCTAGACTACCTGGCATTGCAGCTGTGTGTGGCTGTGTGAGACATACAGGGTCTCCTATCGAATGGGAAAAACAAAGAGAAAAATATATATGCTATTAACATTAATGGAATTAAGGAAATGTAGTATGCATGGAAAAACTAAAATGTGGGGGAATGGGAGACTGGGGTTTTCTTTACAAATTTTGAAATTAGAGCATGAACATGGGACTATTGAGGGGTTTTAGGAAACTCATTAGACATGTAAGTCGAGTTGGGTAGTGTTCTTTTCCTAGGATCTGACTATTTATGCTACTGAGATCTGGTTTTAAATGGCACAATATGTCACAAGAACTTTAGAGATAATAATACTTAGGAAACATTTTATATAACAAAAACTGCCTACATTTCAGGGACACCTCAAGGTTGTTATTGCTTTCTCCCTGTTCTCTGTTTTGAGAGTTTCATATTTTCTTAGACCATGGATAATTCTCTGTTTTTATTCACTCTGTTCATATAGAGAGCAAAAGCTCTGGTAGGCGCAGAGAAATGGAGGCAAACAAGACTAGATAACCGGTTATTAAAAACAGTATGGTGAATCAAAAGTCACAGGGAGGTCTCATGAGGCATGTCCCCTAGGTTTATTTAATTACTGTAAAACTTTCATGTTTTTAAAATCCAAATTTAAATTTAATTGAATTTTCTCAATCTACGTGGGTATTTAAGAGCTTTCTTCAGTAAGTAGATCTTTTTTTGTCTTCTCTAATGTAGATAAACATAAAAGTTTAACTTTTGCCTAGTGCCAGTACTTTATTAAGAGAGTAGAAATAATCTGTTAAAATAATACTGCTAAGTTTATTTTGTAAAGTAGATATTTAAGTAAACCTTTGGATTTGTATTCATAAAAATGTAAGGACTATATATTTGAATTATAATTAGAAACTGAAACATATTTTTCAGTTGACTGCCTTTTAAGTGGTTTGGTAGTGTTTCTCAAGAAACAGTTGGGTTTATTGTCTTACTCTTAATTGTGAAATCAGTTTGTGTTTGTTATTAATTTTACTTTAAAATAATAAGAATTGAATTTATTAAGAAAGTAATGACTCATTTCTCTTGAAAAAAATGAAAATTATCTCACAAGTCTGAGTCTTGCTAATAGTTAACAGTTCCTCCAAACTACTTGTTGGTGATTATAAGAAGCCAAGTAGCAAAAAAAAAAAATTGAGGGTGCACCTTTTTCTAAGGGTGAACTCTCATACATCTTGTGTGTTTAACAAAGAGAGCATTCCTGATGTTAGCCAGGTGAGTCATTATCTATGAAAGAGTACAGAGAAATGCTCAAGTGCATCGGGTCTGTAATCAAATTACTAGAATTTAAATCTCTCTTCCATAATTTTCTTGATTGATGATAAAACTGCAATAATGCCTATTAATTATCTGAGTTGGGCATGTTATTTAGTCTTATTACTGAGCGTCAGTTTCTTCATCTGTAAAATGGGACTAATCATCAGTCAGCATCATTATCCTTAGGGCTATTAGGAAGGTTAAACAAAATAATACAAGTTAAATTCCTTCACTTTGATTCTAGCTCCTAGCAAGTGCTCAATTAATGTAAATTATTATTATTCATTCCATTAAAGAGGAAGTACAGCCAGCTCTGTGTTTGTTGATAGGAGACACAATACTCTTCTGTCATCTTGATTGGGAGCTAGCTATCTAAAGACACAATTATCATTCAAAGCCCAAAGTTAGATTAAGAGGATTGGAATCTTGAACACTCTGCTTACTAGATCCTGGACTCCTAGAGTTCATTGTGGTTTCAATGGAATTGAGACCATGGTTAAACTTATTTTAGTTTATTTCAGTGGTTTTCTGTGAATATCTAGGTATATGCCTAGTAAAAGAGGCTAGCATAATCTGGAAAAAGTAGAGCTCTAATTGTCAGCTGACAATGTAGTAAAAGCTTCTTTTCAAAGATACAGATATTATGAACCATCTTAAGTTAAACAGGAGCAAGAAGTTCTGGTATGCTAGTTTATAGTAGCACGACTACAGGTAACAATCATTACTGTATATTTCAGAATGCTAAAAGAAAGGATTTTGAAAGTTTTCACCATAAAGAAATGATACGTATTTGAGCATATATGTAAATATATATAACCTTATTTAAATGTAACATATTCATGTATTTAAACATTACATGGAATCCATTGATGTATACAACTTTTTAAATCAGTAAACAGTAAATTTAAAAATTAAAAAATACAAAGAAATGTCTGTCGAGGTTCAGTGGATGTATGAATATATATACTTGTCAGCCCTAATGCTTACTGTTCATTATAGCATCCTTTGTGCTACCATTTGATTGTGATACAGTCTGTGCTAGTTTGTTAGCATTCCATATTAGAAAAAGGAGAGGAAATAAGAAATGAATATCCACATAGCCTGAAAACCCACATGGCAGGAACTTTTATCACATTTCAACTAACTAAAAACATATTCCTTATTACTTAAAGAACTTTGATTTTGATAGAAAGATATTCCTGAACCAAGACAAAAATTCCAGCCATGGAAAGGAGCATCAACTCATTTACCTTTGGGTAAATGTAAAGAGAGTATTTTGCTAGGTAATACCCGAAATACAACTGGGCCCTCTGTATCAGTGAGTTGTGCACTGGTTGATTCAACCAATGACTGAAAATGTTACAAACTTTTTGGTCATCATTCAATAAATATAGTATAATCATTATTTACATAGCATTGCCATTGTATTAGGGATTATATGTCTTCTAGACATGAGTTAAAGTATATAGAAGGGTATGTGCAAGTTATATGCAAACATTATGTCATTTTATGTGAGGGATTTGTGCATCCAAGGTGGGTCATTTAGCTGTCCTTTACTTGAGCACTCATTGCAAAGGTAGATTTCCAAGCCCAGTCCTCAGTGAGTGAATTAGAATGTCTAGGTGACAGGACCCTAAATTTATATTTTTAAGAGCTCAGCTGATTCTTTTGATCACTTGAGTTTAAGAGACACTATTCGGTGGGCTTAGATAACAATAGAATATAAATAAATGTAAAATAAATTATTTTTGAAAGATAACAGGTGAAATGTTAAAATGGAACCACAAAAACCTTCAAATATTTTTAAAATAGTTTGTGTTCTGTACAAACAAGATCTGAACACTAGAATCCAGAGCAACTTTGCTTTGTGAAAACATACATGATGTGCAGTCTTGACAACTGTTATTTTTGAGAATATTGAAAACAGTGATTCTTAATCTTTGCAACACTATAGTATAGGATTAGCCTTTTTGCTTTGGCTACTAACACTTCATCTTGTAAAAACTAGCCTTATTGATAATCTCTAGTTTTGTGTTTGTCAGCAAAGGACTTACACATAGCCCTGGAATGAGAGGCTGAACAGGTTTGCAGGGCATCCTCATTGTTACTAGAGTTTGCTTTAGTTGATGGCTTCATGGAAAAATCTCTTTACTGTCCTTTAGAACTAAATAGGGAATTCCCAAGGAATCCCTCTGTGTGCTGTGCACAAGTTTTGTGAGTTTTCCATACACTCCCTCCCCCAGCCACCCCTGGCCCTCTAGGCTTTACCACCTATGTGGACTGTACCTCCCCACTTCCAAATCCTGCCATCATCCCGGATGGTTTGCAGAAGGTATTCTAGGATGGCCAGTTTTCTGCATGTTTATAATGTTTGTTTATTTTATACATATTGACTTTGTCACTTATGTTGTATTTACCCTTGGACTTTTGGACTTCATTTATCCATTTTGACCATCAGACTTCCTGTTGTTCCTTTTACCAAAGACTACGATCTGTTCTCCAAGGACATGTCCATTCTTTTCACAGTGTTCACTGAAAGAGTCCTTGAATGTGGCCTTATGGTCTAACTAGTTATGAGGACCAGGCCAAGAATCTGTTTCCCAGATTCTTCTTGCCTTCCTTCCATGTCTCCCCCTCTCCTTTCTTCTATCCCTCTACCTCTGCCACTGCTGCCTCCTCTCTATCTCTCTCTCTGTCTTTCTCTTCTTGCAAAATCCTTTAATTTTGTTGTAATCAGTATGTTATCCATTCTGTGAGCCACTAGAGTCAGAAGTGACTTGGAACATAGGCTTGCTAAGTTAAGCTGGGAAGCATTTCTTTCCCATGAAAATATTTTAAAATGGTGACTCATGGTTACACATCAAAAGTTTGGGCACTTTTGAAAAATTTGGAGTTTTGCCTGTTACTGAAAACAAGTATGTATCCTTTGATTATGCAATTTTTCTATACTTGCTTATTTTGCATTTAGGCAGAAAAAAACCCTACTACATTGGAAAGGAAATCTAGCTTTTTTACACTGGACTAAAATTAATGTGAAATACAGAGCTATGTGAATGAGTGGAGATCCTGGAGTATTGGGAAGACACTGCAAAAAGAATTCTAGTTTTTTCACATATATTGTACACAAGTAAAAGATAACAGTGATTACTCTGAGGGATCTTTTTTCTGGTTAGATTGTGAAGCAAATGGGTGATGAGAACAAGTGAAAACTAACAAGCCTCTGTGTATAGGATGCTTCACCAGAACAGAAAACCACATTCTGCAGTGGGCTGGGGCCCTTTGTAAGGGCCACAGTTGAAGAAGAATCATGAAGGCTACAGTTGTCACTTGGTGGTGAGGATTCCAAGGATGTAGTAAATATCTCCACTCCCAACAGGGCCCTTTCTTGTCTCCTCTCCTTCACCCTTCTTTTCCTCTCCTTTTTCCCTACTAAAATTAGAGGGCGAAATAGATATGGAGGTATTAGAATTGTGGGAAACTTTAGCAAAGTCTTGGGATGTAAGAAGTTTCAATATATGAGACTGGCACTTCTCATCCCCCCAATCTGTCAGTTGTGATTTCTGTGGCCAATAATGTCATTTCTTTATGCACCTATTCCTCCTATTTAACACTGGTTAGAGCTCTATGTTGATTATCTCACAGATGCTTTTAAAATTTCTATGCTTCTTTCTTTTTCTATCTTCTACTTGTGGTTTCTTTGCATTTTGCTTACTCCAATCTACTTCACTCCCAGATCTTTCCACCAATCCCACTATGTGCATTTGTTCTTCTTCCCACTCGTAGAACTGCTGAGATACTTCCCTCTTGTCTTTCAGGCCCTCTGTGCTCTTCTTACCTGTAGCCTGTCTGAGCTGTGGTTTTCTCATCTTCAGAGTTGTGTCCTGGAGTGGTTCAGGGTGCTGGCCCCTCCACGTTTCTTGGGGCCTGTGGACCTGCACTTGCCTTCAAATCCCTTCTGAAACCCATTAATCCAATTCTTCCTACTGTGGAGATTAACGAGCATGGCCCATCTACAGAAACAAGAGTCCCTACATTAGAAAGCACCCTGAGGTACCTGAAACTAGAGTAAGATTGGAGCCAGGTCTATATGATCTCCTTAAGGCCCACCAGGGCAAGAAGTCCCCTCAGGTCCCAAGCCCTGGTGATGACCAGTCTAGCTGGTGCTGAACAGTGTCCACTCTTGGCATTAGGGGGCTTCAGATAAGAGAGGGGAGGTCTATGCATACCCAACTCATACAACTACACTGCCTGCCTTTTTCAGCAGCAGAGACTATGAGCCTTCCTGGGCTCCTTAGTGGCTTTGTCCTCTTTCCCCCTGGTACTAAGCCATAGCCTCTATTAGCATTTAGCTCCAGGTCACACAGCCCCTGGACAGAATCCTCTCCTAAATCCCTTTCAGGATGTGCACAGGTACCTCACAGGATTCCTGGTGGCCTGGGCTCACTCTGTGGGGATCTACAGGGAGGTGTCCTTTTTCTGAGCAACTCAGAAACAAAATGCTGGGTTGGATTTCTCTATTGACTCAGAGACAGAGTGGTTCCTTAGCATCATAGGGTGTTCTGGCTGTTCTGCACATTGAGTTTGGTGTCCCCAGAGAACACTGGTATGATGTATCTTTCAGCCCCACAGATGCTTTTGGAATACTTCTGTAAGCTTTCATGAAGTCCAGCTGGCTATGAGGTGCCAGTTCTCTCCCTCTGGCTCCAGGGATGTCTCAGAGCTGACTCATAGAGATTCTCAGCACAATCTAAGGCATTGATATTCAAGTTACTGTAAATGTATCTTTGGAGGAAAATTATGGCTTAAAATTAATCTCCATGTCTCTCCTTTGCCCCTACCACTTTAACAGTCTTTCCCCACTTTTTAAACATTAGATTTATGTTTTAACTGATACATAAAACTGTACATATTAATGGCGTACTGTGGTATTTTGATTCATGTTTACATTGTGTAGTTTAGACATATTGAACTTCTCAAACACCGCTTAATGCAAAAACATTCAAAATCTAGCTTTTTGAGATACAGAGTACACATTTGCTGTCTACGATCATCCCACTGTGTAATAGCACACTGGAACATTTTGGTCTTAGTCAACACGTTCCACATCTTTCTGCTGAACCCACCACAACACTGTCCTCATTGATTCACTTTTCTCTGCCTTTCACTCCCTTCTACCCTCTCCAATCTCTGGTAGTTATCACTCTCCTAGAAATTTCTGTGAGATCAACTTTTTTAGATTCCACATGTAAGTGAGATCATATAGTACTGATCGTTGGTGTGTGGCTAATTTCATTTAACATAACAATCTCCAGTTTTCTCCTTGTTGTTTCAGATAACAGGGGCTTATTCTTTTTATAGCTGAGTAATATTCTATCATGCATATGTACCATGTTTACTTTATTCATTCATCAGTCAATGAACACTTAGGTTGTTTCCATTTCTTGGCTCATGTGAATAATGCTGCAATGAAAATGGATGAAGTGCAGATGCCTCTTTAAAAATGATTTTATTTCCTTTGTATACGTACTCAGTGCTAGGTAGCATGGTCATCTTGTCATTTTATTTTCAATTTTTTAAAAGAAATTCCATTTCTGTTTCCTATAACTGTTGTACTAGTTTACATTCCCATCAGTAGTATGCAAGTGTTCTTTTTTTCTCCACATCCTCACTGGCACTTGTTGTCTTTTGTAATATTTCCTACTTTGTGAAAGAGAGACTTTCCATTTGGAACCCTCCCATAGCCCCAAGGTAGCAAAAACATCTCAGGATAACTCCTGTACTATTGTTCAAATAGATCAGTAATATTGAATGGGTAACAGTTTGTAGCTTAAAAAATCCTTTTACAAGCTAACTGATTTCTAGTTCTTTGTTTTCAATAAAGTGAAAGAGGTAGCTTCAGGTAATAGATTATTAAAAATTATATTTAATGATAGATGACTATGGGACTTGGGAGATATAATCTGGAAGGAGTACATGAATTGTGTAGATTATTGTAGATACTCCTTGTGTTCCCTTTTATTTATGTAAGCAATATTTTTTAGTGTTTAATTATTTTAAAAATTGAAGAGAAAAGGAACAGACTTGGAACTTTGTCCATTCCAGCAGTAATTTTCATACCAACACATAAACTTATTGATAAAAAGCATTATTCATCTCATTATCATTCAATTTTATCCTTAATGATACTGATCAAAATTACGTTTATATTTTGATCAATTGTACACTAAAAATAATGTGATTAAAACAAAAAATATATTAATATTTAGAGATCTATGGTCATCAATTTTTTCATTTTTATTTGAATTTTTTTTTTGGTGCTGGGGATCAAACTCGGGTCCTTGCGCTTGCGCAGCAGGTGGTGAAACCGCTGAGCTAAATCCCCGGCCCTTTTTGAATTTTTATACACACTTTATTTCAGAGAAGTCAATAGCATGATTAATTAAACTTCAAAAATAAAAATATATCAGACTAAAATATAAGTGAAATGGAAATAAAAGTTCAAAGAGAACAATGAAGTATAGAGAGCAACTAGCTGTTTAGAACATAATGCCTATGTGTTTTTTAAAAAGACAATTTTGGCTCAAATTGCTCAGACTTTAAGATTCCATTGTAAACATTTAAAAAGCTAAAGTAAAAGTTGAAATTGAAAATAGCATGACAAAGTTTAGATTTCTGTTTTCAAATGTTACAAAAAGTATCTGGTTTTCAAAATTCTTTTAATATGACAAATTTTAATACTTTTGTTTATGTTTATAATTATTGCTTTCAAAAGACTCTGCCCATTCAAGCCACTAGAGAGTTTTATTTTTACCAATACCAAGCCCATGCCAGATCTCAAACCTGCGAAATCAAAATATCTCCCCATGTAGCCTAGGAATCTGTGGTTTGATCAATCTCTCCAAGTAGTCAGCAAGTGGCTTTCATAGTAAATATAATAACCACCACATGAACATATTGTCTGCTTTCACTGAAGATTTTGAGTCTACTTCTGAAATACATTATTGGATATTGCATTATTTTCTTACAACACTTGAAAGTTCAATCAGCATATGAGAGTACAAACATCATATGGGAAGAGATTTTTATTTATTTATTTATTTATCTATTTATTTATTTATTTTGGTAGCAGGGATTGAAAGACATTTATTTAAATATTGAAGTGCTAGAAAAATTTCTGAATTAGTTAAAATACCCAAGAATTAGCAAAATACAGTGTCATTAATATCTAATTTTCTATTCTATTTAAAGAACATGAATGAGTTGGAAACTGGAAGAATAAATTAGAATCTTTTAGGATAGAGTATTAGTCCATTTAATGTCACTATAACAAATATCCAAGATTTTATAAAATACCTAGTATCCACTTAGCTCAGAGTTTTAGAACCTACATGTCTAAGCTCAGATTGCCTTATGTATTCATCATGTGCTCCTTTGGCAGATGATATCATAGTGAATACACGTGGAGAGAAATGTATCACAGCATGAAACAGGAAGACAGGGATTGGGAAGGGGCCAGTCTTGCTCTCTTCCTACAATTCACTCTGAGAAAACTAACTGCCTGAGACCAGCATTATTCTTTTCCAAGCTACTGCCCCCAGTGACCTAATTATCTTGCACTAGGTCCTACCTTTTAAGGATTCTCTCACCACTTGTTGTCACCATACTAGGGACCAAGCTGTCAACACATGAAGCTTTGGAGGACAAACCACATAGAAACTATAGTAGACCACATAAAATGGAGACGAGAAGAGTAGCCCCCACATTTTTGGTAGATCCCGGATGTCTGACTCTGGGGATGCACACAGTTAGTGTGTATGTTTGGACGCTAGGAGAGGAAAGGTAGTGGAGAGTCAATAGCCCCCTTCCTGGCTACCTCCTCTTTACCACTGATGATTGATGAAAGATAAGTAGTTAGTTACACAACCATAAGATGAAACGGAAGAGAAAACAATTCATATTCCTGTAATATAATCTGTTAGTTATGGATGTCAGTGGAAAAACCTTGGGCCTGATGATTTATGTTGCCATTTTAGGTGCTATAATAATGCTTCTAATGCCTGAGGGTAACAGAGTTAAAGTCATGACAACTTTATATGATTCAGTTCAATCACTATCTTAGTCATTTTCATATTTTTATAACCTAATTCTCTTTTGCTTGTGACTCTTGGTGGGACATATCGATACACCTCCATATTAAGTAAGTCATTTTTGGTATAGCAATACCATTTAGTAAGAAGATCTTTAGCTACAACAACTATTAATGAACTGCTTGCGAAAAGTGGGTTCTTGCTACTTTATAGGCAAAAAATATGGATAAAGTAAACGGCTTATGAGATTTCGAATTTAAACTTGAAAAGAATCTGTCCAGGGGCTGGGGATTTAGCTCAGTGGTTCGGGCGCCTGCCTCGTTAAGTGCAAGGTCTTGAGTTTGATCACTGGTACCCCCCCCCCAAAAAGAATCTGTCCAGCACCAAAGCACTGGCTTTGAAAAAGGTTCTATGGCTAAAATTCCAATTCCAATGTGCAGTTTTTACTAATGCCTTTCCTAATTTGATGGTGGTCCTCGAGAATGAATATTCATACTTTCAGAAAAAATAAATGCTCAACTTGAAAGTATCAACATTGGTCAAATAAAGTGTTTTAATGAAAACCAAAGACCTTGCTTAACTGAAAATGTCAAGGCCTCGTACACACTCCTGATATGTGTTAAGGAAGTATAGGGGGACATTTTTATCCTGGCTGCCGTTAGGCCAATGTAGATGAAGGGTAAAGAGCTTCTGCCTGTGCATACCCAGTAGATTGGGTCTTTGTGGCTGTGCTGTCCTCATGGTGACTGTATCAAAGCAATGACTGGTCATAGCAATGATACTCACTCTCCATCTACTTTACTTGCATAACATGTAGTTTCTTTTGTTTTATTTTTTTGGTACTGGGGATTGAACTTGGGACCTTGTGCTTGCGAGACAGGTGGCACCACTGAACTAAAGCGCAAGCCCCATGATTTGAAGTTTGATGCTAAATCTAAAACACAGCTTCTTGAATTTTTCAATTACCTTTTTTTCTTAGGAAATATGATATAAATGATCAAAAGTCGATAAAAGTAGTAAAAGAACAACTTAAAACTGATAATGAGGATTAAATTGTTGAAGGTCAAAGTTTAAAAGTATATAAAATTTTATAAAAATATCAATATTTTATTTTCTGTTAAATTTAAATACATTGTATATGTTTATTTATATGAACATAACACAAATGGGGGCCTTCATGTAAAGTAAGAAATGATCTGACATTTAGATAAGCTTTATTTGTCATCACAAAATTGTAGTAAAATATTGATTGTTAGAAATATTTTTGTATTTTAGAAAATATTTTTTTAAATGCTCATACCACTCAGAAGTTTGTCATAATAAGACAATAATTACAACATAGATGGCATCCTTACAGTTGTATAGTTAGTATACAACCTCATAAATGTAAGTAGTGGCCAGATCCTTTGTTTGTGTTATGGTGAGAGATACTATGCCTACGTAAAATATTATGTGACCTCAACTTTAACAGATTGATAGTCTAGTTTTTGAACTAGCTGTAAACACCTTAGCTTCCTGAACTTGGAAAGGGCTTATGAGGCAGTTTTTTAAGAAATAAAGTAAGCATTTAGCTTACACATTAAAAAGCTATTAAAATGTTATATAGGTAACAAGTGCAGACAATAAATGCATTTATAGACTACTTCTTAAGTAGTCAAGTAGCTTTTTAAAATGGTGCTTTGCAGAGCTAGAGATAATGGCACAAAGAGGCAAGGTCAAGGACATTTCCCAAAACTACAATGGACTGGGTCAGACTTAAAAAATAAAGAAAATGGAGAAAAGCTAAAATCAGCAATCTAGCCATTCATAGATTGCAAAACTGTGTGATTCTCTTTATATGCTCTCAGATTACACAGCGGGACAGAAAGTAATGTGTCTAAAGAGGTGAGGACTGTGTGTGGCTCTTAACTAAACAAGTGTTGGTTATTGTCCTCAGCTTCATCATCACTTCCTTCTATCTAAAACTCATTGATAATAACTTACATCTCTTAGGAATTGTACAGTTTTGCACAGTACTTCTGTATATGGTTTTTTTTTTTAGAAAAACATTTATTGGTACATTTTAGATATGCATATTGATAACACTCATCATAAGGAATTTGTACTAGTACATGATATATCTTGCTTTTTTCCCCCATTCCCTGCCTCCTTTATGTGCAAAAGCTTTGTTTCCATTTTTCCTTTGAGTTTTTCTTTTTTTGTTGTTCCTTCTTTCCTTTCCCTCTCCCTCCTCCCTCATTCCCCTTCTCATTTGAACATTTTCTTCCCATTTCCCAATGTTTATTGTGCATTTTAGTCCTCATTTCCACTTTTGGTGTCTTACACCAGAGAAACAATGCAGTAAACATGTGTGTTCGATTTATTTCACTTAAGAATATGGTCTTGGGCTGGGGATTTAGCTCAGTGGTTTCACTGCCTGCTGCGCAAGCGCAAGGACCCGAGTTCGATCCCCGGTACCAAAAAAAAAAAAGAATATGGTCTCAAGGTGCATCCATTTAGCTAGAAATGTCTCAGCTTATTTTTCTTTATGGCAGAGTAGTACCTCATTGTATAAAAAAACACATCTTCTTTATCCATTCATTGCTTGATGGGCATTTGGGCTGTTTCCATGATTTAGCTATTACAAATTGTGCTGCTACAAACATGGGTGTGCATATATCGCCATGGTATGATGCTTTTAATTCTTTCGGGAAGATACCAAGAAGGGGAATAGCTAGGTCAAATGGAACCTCTAGTTTTAGTTTTTTGAAGAATCTCCACACTTATTTCCACAGTGGTTGCACCAGTCTACACTCCCAATAGTGGAGCAGGGTTCCTTTTTCCCCACACCCCCGGCAGCATTTGTTATTGGTCGATTTCTTGATAGCAGCCAGTCTTTCTGGAGTGAGATGGAATCATCTCAGCATTATTTTAATTTGCATCTCTCAAATGACCAGTGATATTAAACATTTTTTTATATATATCTATTTGCTGTTTTTACTTCTTCATCTGAGAAGTGTCTATACATTTCATTGGATTGGGTCTTTAAATTTGAGACGTCTGACTTTTTTGAGTTCTAGATTTTAGTCCTTTGCCTGAGAAATAGCTGGCAAAATTTTTTTCTCACACTGTAGGTTTTCTTTTCACTCTGTTGGTGGTTTCTCCTGCTGTGCAGAGCTTTTCAATAAGATGAGATCGCAGTTGTTGATTCTTTGTAATAGTTCCTGTGTGACTGAGGTTTTCTTCATAAAGTCTTTGCCTATACCAATGACTTTGAGAGTTTTACCTTATCCACCTTCCAGCAGATTAAGTGTTTCTGTTTTAATATTTAGATCTTTGATCCATTTTGAGTTTAATTTAGTGCATGGTGAAAGATATTAGTCTAGTTTCAATCTTCTGCAAGTGGAAAGCCATTTTTTTCAGCACCATTTTTAAAGAGGCTATCTTTCTTCCAGTGAAGTTGTTTGGGTCCTTTGTCAAAGATAAGGTGGCTGAATACTCTACAGTTGTTTCTGCATCTGCCAATGTGTTCCATGGATCCTCAGGTCTGCTTTTTTGTCAGTACAATGCTGTTTTTATGACAGTAGCTTTGTAGTATAATTTCAAGTCAGGAGTTGTGATGCCCCCTGCCTTGCCTTTGTTGCTCAGAATTGCCTTTGCTGCTCAGATTTACCTTTGCTATTCTAGGTCTCTTCTGGTTCCAAATGAATTTTAAGATTCTTTTTTCTAATTCTGTGAGATACGCTGTTCAGATTTTGATTGGGATTGCATTGAATCTGTATAACAGTTTTGGACATAGAGCCATTTTCACTATATTGGTTCTTCCTATCCAAGAACAAGGGATGTCTTTCCATTTTCTGATATCTTCTTCTATCTCCTTTTTCAGAGTACTGTAGTTTTCAATGTAGAGGTTTTTTATTTCCTTCAAAAAAGTACTGTAGTTTTCAATGTAGAGATTTTTTACTTCCTTCATTAGATTGATTCCTAGGTATTTCATTTTTTGGACACTATTGTGAAAGGTGTTATTTTCCTAATTACTCTCTCAGTGAATTTGTTATTCATGTACAGAAAGGCTATTGATTTTTGAGTATTGATTTTGTATCCAGCTATGCTACTGAATTTGGTTATTAAATCTAGAAGTCTTTTTTGTGGAACTGTTGGGATCTTCTATTTACAGTATCATGTAATCCAAAAATAATGATAATTTAACTTTTTCTTTACTGTCCTTATTCTCTTGTTTAATTGTTGTGGCTGTTTCCAGAACTGTATCGAACAAGAGAGGTAACAGTGGACATCCTTGTCTTGTTCCAGTTTTTAGAGTGAAAGCTTTCAGTTGTTGTCCATTTAGCATGGTGTTGGCTGTTGATTTGTCATAGATGGCTTTTATCAGATTGAGATAAAGACCATCTATTCCAATTTTTGGTATGGTTTTTATCATGAAATGGTGTTGGGCCTTGTCAAATGCTTTTTCTGTATCTATTGAGAGGATCATATGGTGTTTGTTTTGGGCTTTGTTAAAATAGTGCACTACATTTATTGATTCAAATATGTTGAACCATCTCTGCATCCCCGGTGTGAATCATACTTGGTCACTGTGTATAACCTTCTTGATGATTTGTTGCATTCTATTTGCCAGTATCTTATTGAGGATTTTTGCATCTGTGTTCATTAGAGAGATTGGCCTGTAGTTCTCTTTTTTGGTTGGGTCCGTCTCTAGCTTCGATATCAGGGTAATGCTTGCTTCCAGAATGAATTTGGGAGTTGTTAGGGTTTGGGTCTGGATGTCCCCAAAGCCTCATTTGGTCAGAGGTAGCTGAATCTGGACTGTGTGATGCTGGGATTAAGGGTGTGTGATCACTAAAACGCTACACGTGAGTAAGTGGTTTAGCACCGCCCTAATCTCAGTAGTCCAGATGGAATAAAAGAGGCAGGAAGATGTGGTAAAAGTCTCCTGTGGATTTTGTGACCTGGTCTGTGCCATGTTGTTTCTCCTCTGCGCTGGCTCTTTGCCTTCCCTGCCTTGGAGCCAGTGATTATGGACTGCAACATCTACAAAATGTAAACCAAATAAACCCTTTCTCCTTCTACTTTGGATGTTGGGTATTTTGTCTCAGCAATGAGAGAAAAGTAACAGGAGTATTGCTTCCCTTTCAATTTCATTAAAGAGTTTGAGAAGTAGCAGTATTAGGTCTTCTGTAAATTTCTTGTAGAATTCAGCAGTGAATCCGTCAGGGCCTGGCCTTTTTTTTGTTGGAGGTTTTTAATTACATCTTCAATTTCATTGACTGATATTGATTTATTTAGAATTTTAATATCTTGTTGATTCAGCTTTGGTAGTTCATATGTATCGAGAAATCTGTCCATTTCTTCTGTGTTTTCCATTTTATTAGAGTACAGTTTCTCAAAGTAGGTACTGATGATCTAGATTTCTGCAGGATCTGTTGTGATTTCACCCTTTTCATTCTTAATTGCATGTATTTGAGTCCTTTCTTTCCTTTTTTTTAATAAGGTTGGTGCTAAGGGTTTGTGAATTTTATTTAATCTTTCAAAGAACCAACTCTTTGATTCTTTGTATCATGTTTTTAGTCTCCATTACATTAATTTATGCCCTGATCTTTATAATTTCCTCCCTCATATGAGCTCTGGGCTTGACTTTTCTAGAAGCTTTTCTTTTTCTAGAAGCTTGAGGTTCAACATTAGGTTGTTTATTTGGCTCTGTTTCCCTGATATGGATATTCACTGCTATAAATTTCCCTCATAGGACTGTTTTCATTGTGTCCCATAAGTTCTGATGTGTTGTACTGGCATTATCATTTAATTGTAGAAACTAATTTCTTTATTAATTTCATCTGTGACCTCTTGGTTGTTCAGGAGGGTGTTATTTAATTTCCATGGGTTTATGAAATTCTTGTGGTTTCTTTTGCCATGGATTTCCACTTTCATTGCACTATGGTCTGTTTTGCCTTTTCCACAGAACTGAGTATAAGTTATGTTCCCATTATGCTGACAAGGGGACAGAGGCTCAGGGACATTAATGACTTGCAGAATGCCGAATAAGTGATTGGATTGGAGCATAGTGTTTGCCTTTGACAGTCTCTATTGCATGCCAGCTCTCCTGATCATAGCTATGGACCTCTGACATGGAGAAAATAGACAAAGGAACAAAAACTCCTCTGGTAGGTTGGCCTATTTAGTGTGGACTAAGGTGGCTGAATAATAATGATAGCTAATGTCCGTCCAAGATTTGTTATGTGTCAGATTTTGTAGGAAGTAGCTTGCCTGCGTTATTCTTTAATCTCAATATCCTTTTGAGGTGGGTGTTATTACTGTCACCATTTTTTACAGGAAAAAGCTGAGGTTTACAAAGGTTAACTTGCTTGCCTAAGGTTATATGGCTGGTAAGTTGTAGAGCATTGTATCAAACATTATGGCTCATTCCAAAGTCCTCAACTCTTACCCAGTTCTGTGTGTCAATTTGCCCCAGTTGGACAATGCTATGTGGCTGTATGTTATTTATAAGAGATGGTGAGGAGATGGTGAGGATAAAGGTAGCCGGGAAAGTTATTATAAGTTAAGATAAATTTTCAGGACATTTGGTAGATAATTTAGGAAATCCTATTATTTATACTTGATCTATTTGCCAAAAAAGTTAAATATAATTATAATATCAGTAAAATTTTTGTGGAAATAAAAGCAATAATAGTTTGCAAACATTTCAGATATATGACCTAAAAATAATTTATCCATCCAATAAATCCTGTCATTCTCTAATTCAGATTTGAAATAGTATTTTGACATTATAGTATGACAGCATGATTTTTACTATAAAAAAGAAAAATAAATTCTTGCTTATGAATGTTATAAAGGAGTGAAACTGATACAAATGACCACACACAATTTCTGCCTTGATTTATGTGGTATATGTCAATAGAAACAATGATATTTTAATGTTTTAAGAAGCCCTAAACAGGATAAAGTGAACTAACAAATTAAGACAAAGCTCTGCTTGTAAACTGTTACTCTAAGCTATATCAACATTGAGTTCTAATTAGCAATAGACTAGCTGGATCTAACTAAATATGTTTTTAGCTTATAGTAACTAATAAGGTAACTAGTTAACCAAATACCACTTCCTTTGAATAGAAACATCCTATGACTTTCTTTGGAGATTTTATTATTGTTGGTGCTGTCTTGAGGATGTGTTTTGGCTCCAGCAGAGATAGTGAAACAAATGTGCATTTAAAAGTAAATCCAGTTTATAAAGTTGAATTTATATCTCCAGTTGAATCTTAAAGAAATCAAGATTAATTAGTACTTTGTCTGTCTTTTCAATATGCATCTGCAGAGCCTAGAATTGTGTAGGTAAATAAAGAGGTTCAAATATATATATGACTGCAGTTGAATTGTGAAGACAGTGCATCTGAAAAATTGTCACATCATTGGGACACTTCTATGATAACAATTGATATGTTGGCAGATCCCATGCTGTGATAATACGAGCTTAGTTTAACTTAATAGTAAGAATACTATGTTGTATTTATATACCCTTGTCTTCTTTGGAATCTAGAGTAATTTAATATTTGTCACTCTTCTCATAGCGTTTCTGGGGAAATCAAGATTCAGAGAATTTGTATCATTCACTAACGAAGCACAGAGCTGCTGGGTGGTGAGCAGCTCCTTGTCTCCAGCTTTACTTCTTACTCTGTCTCTGGGAGAGCTCACTGATTCTATGGGTGCAAATTATAACTTCATTGAGAGAATTCTGGACATTTCAAGTGTTCTGTATGAAATGAGGGATGACTGTATGGCCAAATTGAAAGCCAGTATAGTATGCTGGAAGCTCTGAAGAGGTTCTGGAACCCTCCATGCATGCTGTGGAATGTGTAGGGCCTCATTTTGCCTTTTAAGTCAAGACATTTGGAGGAAGAGATGGTTTCCAATCAATATCCTGTTTCCATATAAGACCCCTATTTATGTTGTTGGTAAAATAAATTGTTAAATCAAATGTCTAATAGTAAAAAAGAGTATGATTCTTTGGCTGTTGCCAAAATTGAGCCACAATTTCCTTACTTGGAAGATGGAAGTGCTAATTTTTTGTTGTTGTTTATTTTACTCAGTATTACCTGCATTGGAAGCCAGATGTAATACACGACTATAATCTCCAGCTACTTGGGAGGCTAAGGCAGGAGGGTCAAGAATTTGAGGACAACCTAGTTGACTTGGCAAGACCCTATGTGAAAAATAAAATCACCTACATTAAAGAATGGTAATTACTTAGAAACTCTTCCTATTTAAGCAAATCCTATGAAGAAAGAAAGAACTGGTGCCAACACCTGCCCCAGATTATAATTAGATGAAATCCCAGTAAGGGAATTACTTCTAAATTTGAAGGATACATGATAGTTTGGACTTGCCTCTTAAAAGCTAGTGAATGTATAATTAGTCAGGAACACCCAGGGACCCAAGGTTCAATATGTCATTGCAGCCAATTGGTATGCAGCCTTCCCAGACATGAAATGATTTATAGAGCCAGAAAGGGATGGCTATAGAGGAAGATGCTCAGGGATACTGAGGGAATAGCTCAGGAGGCTTATAAGAGCTAAACAATGTAGTTTCTACACTGGAGTGATGCCCTGAAGGCCCTTTCATGGAATTGGAATTCATCTTCAGAGTTATCCAAATGATTCTGCACCAGCAATTAACATTACAGGTGTTACCAATGATACAACTTTTGTGCTTCGTAAGAGTATGAATTTACTGATCTGACTTTTCTTTTCTTCCCTCCCCTCCACTTCTTTCCTGAAGTCCTAGGAATGGCACCCAGGGCCTCATACAAAGTAGGCAAGAGTTTTACAAATGAGCTATATTCCCAGCCACTGCTCAGCAATTTACTTTCGAGTAAAGCTCTTTAGGCATGCTCCTCAGTGGTTTGTCATTACTAATTATCTAGATAGGACCAATAGTTATGGTTGGAATCCTGGAGTCTCCTTGGCTTCATAGCCCTAAACAAAGTCTCAGCATATTTGTAACCTGTCAAGGCAAAGAGTACTTCATTGAATAAGATTTCAATTGGCTCCTAAGCAAAGGGCAGGCAAACTAAAAGGAATAATTTTTTATGAAGGTTTGAGCAAAGAAATGAGACAGTTTTTAAATTTATATGCAAACACTGTTTCTTATAAGAATCAGTAGAGCAACCATTAAAGATGGAGATTTCCAAAGTTACTGCAAAGTCTGCAGAACAGCTCTGCTGACTCCTCTGTCCCGACCTTTAGGAAACTGAGTATAGGAGGCTTGGTTATCCAGAAGATGCAGACACTTGAAATGACCAAGGGAACCACTGTGCTGAGCACTTGTTTGCTGCATAGCAAAGTTCAAACAATTTCAGGCTTAGTAAAATGTTGAGCGAGGAGCTTGGCATAGAACAGCTAGCAGAGTGTTGGATAAAATGACAGGCATGTGGTGTGTGTGTTGCAGTTGGCAGCAGCTGTGATTCACTGCCTGTAATAATGAGGCAAACATGGAGGACCTGCCAGCCATCATTCTGCATCCACAGCTGTCACTGGGTTTGGATTACTAGAGCCTGCTGTCCTTCCTGCCTTGCTTCCCTGGCTCCCAGGTTGCATCTCAGCACACTGCACATCTGACTTCACTAGGGACAGAATTTAAAGATAGGGAGAGTAAAACAACATGGCCATCATGATTCTTAATTGACTATAGTGCATTTTATCACTTCAGAGGATCCATCTTCTGTACTATCCCCAATTCTCTGAGATTAAAAACTACTGGTACTCAGACTGCATCTCAGACACAGGGAATAAAGGAGAAAGGATAGGCTTGGTATTCTGTGTAGTGAGTAAGCTGCATAGTTAATCATCATTGCGAACTTTAGGGAAGAGTGAGCTGGAACTGGAATCTCAACTGTGGCTGGAGTCATGACCACCTGAGGATCTAGAAAAATGCATGTCCATACCATTCCGTGCCATATCCAGCTGACAGTCTTTGGTGATGGGGCCTGGGTATTGGTATCTTTTAAACTCTCCAGGTAACTTGAATGTGTAGCCAAAGCTGAAAGCCCCTGAGCTAAAGAGAACGACTCATATAGGGATTTCTAGCTCTTAGGGAAATTTATGTTTTGACAAGCATTTGTTTGACATTTGGGTGCAGAGCAAAGCAGTATGAGGATATATGGCCTTATTTTAAGTGACAGAAAGATTCCTGTCTTTACAGAGCCTTTGATTCACTAGAAAAGATATGTACATGAAATGAATCCACAGTTCTTGAGCAAAAAGTCACAACAAGGAGTGATATTAAAACCAAATTATATAGACTGGACCAAATTTTATGTCACCGTCTAATATTTAATTACTGAAATAGACACATTATCTATAATTTTTCTCTTTTAAATCATGCTGTCATGACACATATACATCTATATGTAATTCTCTGATGTTTTGGATTGATTCCTGCTTATTAAGATCACAGTCAAAAGACTATGAACGTTTTAAAAAGTATTGATGAATATTTCCAGATTGTCACTCATGATGCTTTTATCAATTTACACAAATATGATCCAAGTCTGAAGCTCTTTCTCATACCAGAGGTTATCGTTAAAAAGTGGAATCAATGAATAAAACATTGAATAATGTAAATCTGAGGGGAAAGAGAGGTGAGAAAGATTGGAATGTGGAGAGGATTAAGAAAGGGATGATTCTTCAGAAGAATCATCTGAGCTGGAGTTTCCGGTCCATAACTTCTCATCTCTGAAAGTCCCTTAGAAATGTAAAAGCATATTTTCTACGCTTTTTATATTCTAATAATAACAAACAACAAAATGAGAGAAAATGGGAATTAATCAATGTTGTTATCTTTATCTTTAATGTTTCCCAGACAGCCAAATGCTAACGGCTTAGTCACCAGCCCGTGCCTCCACTGGCAGCTGGTGGAACCGTGATGAGGTAAGAACTAGTGAGGGAGGCTGGTCTCTTCCTCACTCTGCAGTGCTTCCTGCCTGCCATGGGGTGAGCAGTTTCACTGCAGTGTGGTCCTGCCATGATGTATTGTCCCATCACATGCTCAAAGCACTTGTGGACTGAAACCACGAGCCAAAATAAATCTTTCAATTTTATGAACTGTTATCTCAGGTATTTTCTCACAGTGACAGAAAGATAACACAAATGGTGATAAATTTTAAAGACCAGTAAAAACTCCCTAGAATCCTCCCGACATGGCCACTGTTATAGAAGGAATGGAAGGCTGGTTGGGTGACCTTCTGGGTACTTGGCTAGGCATGCACTGTGATCACATGCATGGAGTGTAACTTGCTTTTGTAATAACTGCCACGAATAGTAGTGAAAACAGTTCCCAAGAGGCATACCAGAGTGTTCTGATTAATACTAGTGCAGCTGGAGAATTGGAGAGTACACATTTGATTCCATGCGTTCTCATATTTAATAAAACATTACATCAACATTAAAAATACCATTTTGAAGAAAGGTTATTATTATTAGCCTAGCCTTCTCTGCTGTATTTTAATTTTTAGGAGCAAAAAAAAATCTTTCCTGCTTACTTGTTCATATTTAAAATTTTTCAGGTCATATAACATATTATACATTCAGATGTCTTATTCTCTTTTGTACATAAATTATTTGACATGCATTTGTTGTTGAACAAAAAGACTCACATTCGGAAGCTGGGCATCCTCCTTTTATTATGTTTTCATGCTGAAAGACAAAAAATAGAGATCTGGGGAATAAATGAACAGATGTACTTAGGATGCCACAAAACTGGAAATAACAAATTCAGGAAAAAACCAAACACACAGCACAGAATAAAGCAGGTCTCACTGGAGATACTGGCCAAACAATGTGCCCTCCAATTTCTGCTCAAAATTAATTATTAATTAAAACTGTGCCTTAGAGAACTTACTCCCCAGAACATTTAATTTCCATTCTTTTATGTTGTATCTTATTCTATAATTTAAATGAAGGGACAAATTCACAATCAATTTCTTTTTGTACTAAGTATCCATGCAAAGGCTTAAATAAGTCACTTCCCTCTGGAGTCTCTCAAGATGAGAAATTTATGTGGCATACCTTTATATGGCATAAAACATGTGAAACGTGTTCCATTTACTTTGTCCATAGAACATGATGACATTTATTTTGTTGTTGTTGTTCATCTGAATATTGAATGTCTGCTAGGAGACAGAAGTGAGAGCAGGAACAAGCCAAGTATAAAATATTAACCTCTGAAAAGAAGCTGCCAGATAAACCATAAATATTGTAGAAGTTGGAATGTTCACCTCAGTAGACATTTGATTTGGACCTTATTTATGGTTTTTTTTTTGGTACCAGGATTTGAACTCAGTACCTTGTGCTTGCCAGACAGGTGCAGCACCACTGAGCTAAATCCCTGGACCCTTATTTATGATTTTGGAAGAAAGTTAATTTCAGGTGAAGACACAGTTTGTGAGATAATTTTATTTTTTGGTCAAGAGTAAAGATTTAGATTTGAATCTGTAAAGGAAATCTCATACAGTTGTTGTAGAAAGCAGATAAATTACACTAAACACACCAAGGCTCAGAATTCCAGACCATTCCTACAGGAGGAACAGAAAGGAACAGAACTATGTTATTCAGCAGAGTGGCTGACACATGCTAGAAGGGCCCCTGCCCCACAAGACACACAGATCCCTGAGTCCTGTGAACCACACAGGCATCTCAACTAGCAGTAGAGACTTGGGAGAAAATTTTACCTTCCCCAAATTCTAAAACCATGTGAAAGTGTACTATTTTTTTCTGAAAACATGCTGAGCAGGGAAGGGGGCATCGAGCTACAAATGACTCAATGCTTTCCTGCCTCACATCCTGTCTACCTCTGTGTCAAACTCCAGGTTTACTACTTGTAATTTAACATCTAGCACGCACAGGTCTTGGGGGCAGGGTGAGGCACTGATCGGCCAGGTGACCTGCTCAGAACCACTGTTTCACTCCCTGGCATCGTCTATGCCCAGAACCTACTACAGATGGACACTGCATGGCCCTTCCACTCCTCTACTTGGGTCTGTGCTCCTTCAGGGTGTTGGTGTACAGCTCTCCTTCTTTATCACCACAGCTTTCCTCAGGCATCCCTCAACCATCAATCCCATTAATTCTGATCCCCTGAGATTGTGTCCTATTTTATGTGTGAGATTTCTTGCACATGTGACATTCTTGTCAGCTCCACGACATTTTTAGTTCTGCCATAAAAGGTATCATTATTATTACCTTGTCAACATCATCATTTCCATCCTGACTCCTCCCTCAATTGCTTCCTCCATTCTCTTGGAAAACACAAATTTACCCTTTTACACACACACATTTCTTGCCCCTATTAAACATTTTGTTAAATGGGAAATTAACCTATATGCATCTCTTCATAAATTAGGTCCGGCCACTTAAGAAAACTAAGTAAAGGAAGAAGAGGAGGGGAAAAAACAATTTCACGACAGCAGCACAATTAGAGCTCAGAGAGCAGAACCCTTGATCACAGCGTCTCCTACCTCCTCCTGCTCAAGCTCCAAGTTCCTCTACCTTCTCCCTTCCTTAACTCCCTGTATCTGAACTGCTCAGGGAAACAGCTCATAAACGCACTGATGCCATGTCTGGCTTGCAAGCTTCTTGTTGCCTTCCCGTTTTAACAGGATGATGAATACCTGTGGTCTACAGAGATGCTCTATAGAGATATTTTTTTAAATTATTATTTTTGTATATAAGGAGAACAAAATGATGTTGTGATACAAATGTGCCTAGTTACCTGATTACTACAATCAAGCCTATTAACATATCATTTCACATAGTTACCTTTTTCTGGGTTTTAAGTTTGACTGCAGTCTACTCGATGAGCAGATTTTCAATGTACAGTACAATATTAATGATAGTCCTTATGCTGCTTTATAGTTGAAAAAATTCAAAGAATAGAACCAGGTTGGCTTGTTTTACATCTGAAGTTGTAAAGATATGACAAAAATTCTTCACCTTTAGTAGTTTTTCCAATGTATTACTTCTTAGTTACTATAAATAAATAAAAAATAAATGAAAATAAATAAATGAGAAGGGCTGAGGATGTAACTCATTGCAAAGGCCCTGGGTAACACACACACACACACACACACACACTCACTCACACATCTTTAAAGGAGAGAATCTCTATGTGGTTTTGTTTTAGACACGGGTTAGTAAGAATGGGGTTTCTCATTTTTACAGATGTTTTCCTTTTTGTGAAAAGAACCTTAGCACTCTCTCATGAGGGCCCCTCACCCACACTCCCTCCAGTCCAGTCCAGTCTGTGCTGATCCATGGGGATAGGACAATCTGGGACAGCTCTTGGGGCAGTTCCCTGCTGATAAGGACTGTGACCCTCCTGGCAGGTGATGGGTGGGTATACGTCACAGAAGAGATGACCACGATGAAGCGAGAGATGTTCCGCTGTACCAATAGACTATAACTAGGTCCTCTCATGGGGTTTTTTGTTTGCTTTTTTCTTTCATGTTTTAAATTAATCTTTCCCTCAAAGACTGCCACTTGGTTCCCAGGAAAGCAGGTGTGTATTTTAGGGGCTGCAGTACGCACCTTGGAAAGCTGATCTGCTCCAGTAAATTCCTGCTCTGATGCTATCTGATTCTACAAAATAAATGTGCTGGAAAGAGAGAGAGTAGTGCCTGTGTTACCTTTCACCTGCTCACCTCATGCTTCCCGGGGGCAGGCACTGAGCTCAGGGATCCCGTGTGTTCCAACACTCGGTGTCTCCATTTCCCTTTTGTAGGTGAGGAGACTTAGTCCAACGAGGTCAGTTAACCTGCGAGAATCTTGGGGTCTTAGAGAAACTAACCTGGAATTTGAACCAGAGCAGTGTGGCTCTAGAGCCCATTCTCTGTTCTCTTAAATTCTACCCTACGTGGCCTAATTTGATCCTGTTAAAACATCTTTTACGGAGTAGAGATTTTGGGGTCAGGAAGGGAGAGAGACAGGGATCTTAACTGTAGAGTTTGTAGAATTTTTTCATGTGCCTGCTGTGGGAAAACCAGGTTTATCTCAGGAAGTCCCAGCATGGCTGCTGAGTCCTGCAAATAGCTTCCGCTGGCCATTTGACCTCAAGGCCAGGTGCATGCTGCTGGATGCAGCTGCGTGGATTCTCTGCAGGCCAGGAGGCCTCTCCTCTTCTGTTCACTACATGACATACATACATCCCTTAGGGTGGCACAGAGCCAAGCTGTCCTGTCCCAGAAAGAGCCCAGGAGGGCCTTGGGTTTCTACTAGGCCTCCCAAATTAGATTAAAATGGAGGGGGCCAGGATGGCATCACATGCCTTTTTCTGAATTTAAGCCCACATTTCTTTTTTTAGACATGAGTCCAAGTAGTTTGAACCCAGGAGCAGAGAATCTTTGGGGGCATCTATTTTTTGTAGACCTAGTTATGAAAAGATCCAGTAATTTGCCCAAAGGTTAAGCAATTAACTCATGTTGAAGCCTCAACCAAGAAATACAGATTTGATCTGTTCTAGAGATTTTGTTTTTACCTCTTTGAGCTTTTGTTCTTGTCTTGTAGTTTGTACTTGTCTTCTTTGACAAATCTTCAACACATAAGTATGATCAAGATTTACTAATGTGGCAAGTTAAATCATTCTTATAACCTTTGCTACAGGTTCTGCATATTTTTTATTTCTCTCCCATGAATAAAATGGCAGCTTTGTGAAGTAATTATATAAAGAAGAAAAACTTTTGGGAAATTTTAATTGGATTCTTAAACTATTAATTGTTAGAGGAAATTTGATCCAAACATTATTCATTGTATATACAGATTTATTCTAAACCTTTGAGTATTATCATTCTGTTCTTTTTATGTCTGTTTCACAGAAGGCAAAGATTTGATTGGCCCAAGAAATTGGACTTAGCCTTGGAGATTAGATAATTAGGTTTATTAAGCAAAGTATTTTGTCAGAATAATGGCTCTGTAGTTCAAGATTTGATATACAACCCTTTCAACAGATGCCTGGAAGGGGTATCCAAGGTTAGGAAGGGAATACTCATAATTCCATATTATAGTATGTTACTATACAAATTTCAGTTAAAAAACCTCTTTTGTTTTTGGTACCAGGGATTGAACTCAGGACTTTCCACCTGTGAGGTAGGGGAAAAGAAAGAAGGGAATGGAATTAATATGAGAAAATGAAAAAAATGGAAACAAAGTCTTTGTAAATAGAGAAGGGTAGAGGGGTTGAAGGGAGGGCAGGGGAAAGGGAAAAATAAGAGCCAAGATAGCGTATATAAAGGTGCAAATTCCAAGTGATGAATGTCATTATATTGTATACCTAAAATGTACCAATAAAATTAGAAATATTAAAACAAAACAAAACAAAAACCCCCTGTCTCTTAATAATAATGAGCAAGGCAGTTTTATTTGATAATTCCATGTGAAAGAATTTGCACAACAGTTTTCTATCATTGAAAGTTTGTGCTTCTTTTTTTCCTGAAGTCAAATAAAGCCATTTGTAGTTGTGTTTGAACTATAGCCTGCTCAATCAAATATTAATCCATTGGTTTCCATGCATATTACTCTTTGCTTTATTGTTTGGACCTTTAAAATTCTGAGATCATAAAAACTTTATTCATGTAATTTGAACGAAAGAGAATTGTATTGAAGCAATATTCTGCAAAGGGCAGTGCATGTCTGGTTTTTCTCCATCTGAACAGCCTCTTGAGCAAATTGTTTAGTACTGCTCATTCAGTATTTGCATCAGCTTTTAGCAATAAAGAATGTTGAATTATTAACTAATAGTAGAATGCTGGAAATATATATTAAGAAATATTGGAATACCAGAATGCAATTTGCTAAAAAATGATTGAATGTTATAGAATATTTTATATATATTAAGTATAGACCTGCATGCATACCATTAAAGAACAGCCAGTAGAGTTTGTAGAAAACTTACTGCTCTGTCTCAGTGGAAACTGATAAAATTTTTGAGTTTTGCTGATTCATTTCTGTCTCTGTCTCACCCACTTCTTATTCCCAGAGCCTTATTGGGATTTATCATTTTCTTATACCAGAGTCTTTGCCACTACTAAGAGATTATTCTTCATCCTTGTATCATTTAGGTAGTCACTGTCAAATTGTTTCCTATGGATATTTGCTCCTTCCATATTGTGCTGCCCTGCTGACTGCCCACCTGGCCTATCTCCCTAGATGCCTTCTGTGTGCTTACTTGGCTCTTCGGTCTCACTAGTCTAAGTGTTCATCACATGCCTATCAGTCTTATGTATCTTTGGATCTACTCTATGATTTTTGTGCCATTACAGTGTGTTCTATATGATGACACAACAGAGTGTTGTAAACACCTTTTGGTGGAGTGGCTTCCTCATTGAGGTTTAGAGTGACCAGAGTTCATCCATCCTTTCAGTTTCTGCCTTTCACTCAATAATGTAATTAAGTCGTGAGCAGACTTCACTTCCCATATACCAATATGTCAGACATTGTGTGTGTGTGCACGCACACGTGTATGCATCCACGTGCAAGCTACCATTACATGTACTTGCCGAACTGGAAAATGGAGTTGAATCAATACAAACTTATTATTAATGCTTGTTATTTATACTTTGTCAATCTCACAAAGTAAAATAGAAATATAAGTAAAATATCATTTGGTAAATTAAAAAATTTCTGATATGCAGATTATGAATGTCAGTAGACTCCTTGTCTCTCACAATGTGATGCCCTGCACCATCTTAATATGTTGCCAGAAAAAAGCCCATAATCAGACCATAGACATGTTAATGGTGATACTGTTTCTAATCTCATTAAAGGCAATAGAGCTTCCTTATTTAACTTCATAGGTTTTACAGGGCCTATTCTTTTTTTTTACTTGTGTAACATTTTATTGCTTGCATGTTTCATGGTGAAATGAACAGAGTCAGGAGACTCATGGTCTGGGTTAAACACTAACTTGCTGCATGGATTAGATAAGTTGTTTAACCTTGCTGGACCCTTATTCCCTCATCTGAAAATTGGAGATGATAATACTTATTTTACAGAACTGCGGAAGAGTGAATGAGATAGTTACACTGTTTTCTGCTCAAGTAACTGGTCAGAATAATCTTATATTTGCTAAAGTAATCCAGTGTTTATCATCTCAATGCTGTTATCAGTAAATGCATGAAGACAACAAGTACCAACGTTAACACTTTAATTTTGATCTAATAATAGCAAAAGAAAAAGCACAAAAAATGGCCCTGTCCTTTCTTATTTTTAGAATACTGGCTTTTACAGTACTCATTTGTATTATCCCCACTGGAATTCACTTTCATTAACAGTTTTTTTCTTAAACCTACTCAAAATGAATACCTACATATGTGAAAAGCCAAGATTACATGTATAACTACAAGACAGTTTCCCCTCTGGCATAGTATAAGTAAAATATGCAACACGGGCAGTTAAATATTCTTCTTTCCTACGATGTCTGTGCCTAAAGGATCTTAATGAATGCACTTTTAATGGAATATTTTATTTATAACCTTCAGAATATTTAGCTCAATACTCTGATAATAGTATCAAATATATTGATGGAGAGTGAATAAATAAATGAATTAAAAGATTAATTTCTGATGAATTAAACAAGAATCCCACAGATCTTTTTTTATCTGCAAATAATTGAGGAAGGAACAGAAGTATTTTCTTCCATTTCACTTTGTGAAGAAGGTTCATGTTCTGGGAACATCAGCAAAACAAAACAAAACATCATTTATTGATAAGTTGTCTTTCTTGATGTCGGAGAGAATTTTGATTTATGAAATGCATGTATTTCAGAACTGTACCTGAATGAAAATATGCCAGACATTATTCCTCTTGTTTCTTTAACAACATGGAATAGTAAATTTCAATTCTAATGTCAGTTAATATTAACTATACATATTGTGAATTCTAACATGTTTATCGTGTGCTTCTTGAACTGACTCAGGTTTAGAGTATGCTGTAAAAATAAAATTGCTAAAGCCAAGGCCAAGTTCATTTGTTTTCTCTTATCCTTCATTGAACTGATAAGGAGCATCACATGGGACAGATCAGAACTCCTCATTCTCATCCTTCTACATTAGTGAGAGCCTTTAAATGCTTACTGTTCAGGTCATAAATTTTCTAAACACATACAGATCATACAATTCAATCATGTCCAATGAAGTGCAATAAGTACTTAAGAATTATTTCAACCTTACAATTTTTTTCACCCAAGAAATAGAAAAGAACACTCCTTAGTTCATTATATAACACTGAAAGTAGGTAAGATCAACATGAGAAAGAAAACTTACCAATTGTATTCATGAATATAGGTATTAAATTAGTTCACAAAATACTTAAAAATTGTATCCAACAAAAATTGGATTCATCTTAAGAATGTAATAATTTAACACTAGAAAATCCATAAATATAATTCACCATAACAATGAACAAAGATGTTTCAAAACTTGTGATTTTTGCACTTCTTTTAGTTTAAAAGCTTTTGTTTAATAAACCTCTTATTCCATGTGAGGAAAGCTGATTAAATTCAACAACTAATGATGGTATAAAGGTGAATCTTCAGCCATGTGTGGTTGTACATGCCTATAATTCCAGTTACTTGGAAGCCTGAGGCTGGAGCATCACAAGTAAGTAAAATAAAACAAATTCTTAGAAACTAATACAAGAACATCTTTCCTAAACTGATAAAGGCCATTTACTAACAACCTGTAAGAAACACTAAAGTTAAATACAGGATTGGTTGTGAGGTATTTATTAATTCAATAATACCAGAAAAGTAATTGATTGAAAAGGATGAAAGCAAACTGTTTCTTAAGATGGTATTATAGAAAACTACCCTTCCCCAAAAGATACTACTACAGTCTAAAAACATAAACTAGTAAAGAAAACATGACAAATATAAGCACAATTACCATGGAAAAATGTAGTCAGTGATGGGAACTTTGAAAAGGGGAATGAATTATGTGAAGATACATACAATGGTCATGGGTAGTAAGATTTAAAATTATGTATTATCAACTTTTCACACACTGGTGAAGAAAAATCAAATCAAAATCCATAAAGTACAGTATTTTGACAGACACTTAACAAAATGATTCCAGAATGTATCTAGAAGGATAAAAGAGCAAGCATAGCCCCATACTCTCCTGAAGAAATAAATAAGTGGCACATGTTTTATCTGATTATCAGGATCTAGTAACCAATGAAGTGTAGTGTGGGTACAGGGGCATATAAGTAGACTAATAGAATTGAAATCGAAGAACAAGATCTATATACTTGTGGTTACTTGATTATGATACAGGTGACATTGTAGATAAATGGAGAGTAAGTGTTGCTGAGCTAATTGTTTAGCAATGTAGTAAAATTGAAATTGTATCCTACTTCAAACCATGTACAAAAATATATTCCACACAGATTGAGGCTTAAATATTAAAGGTCAAACATTTATTTTTTTATTTATATATATATTTATTGGTACATTTTAGGTATAAAATACATTTACATTTATCATTGGGTGTTTGTACCTGTACATGATGTATCTTAGTTCTTATTTTTTTCTCCCATTACCTGTGCACCCTTCACCCCCTCCACCCTTCCCTATTTACGCAGACTTTGATTCCATTTTTTTTTCTTTCTCATAATTTTTCTAAAGGTCAAACATTTAGAAGTCTATGTAGAAGGATATGTTTTTGAATGCAAGTTTGGGAAAGTATTTTTTAAGGTAGTAAAAATGCTAACCATAAAAGGTTGATGAATTCAATAGCATTAAAAGTAAAAATACAGGGCCGGGGATTTAGCTCAGTGGTTTCGCTGCCTGCTATGCAAGCTCAAGGACCCGAGTTCGATCCCCGGTACCAAAAAAAAAGGAAAAAATACAATGAAAATCTGTTCTAAAACTGGGGATTTAGCTTAGTGGTGCTGCACCTGCCTTGCAAGCACAAATTCCTGAGTTCGATCCCTGGAACCAAAAAAAAATAAATTAAGTTAAAAAAATAAAAATAAAAATGCTATAAAGATAATGGAAAAAATCTAAATGTTCAGTAACATGTATGCCATGCATATAAGTAAGCATAAAAATTAAAAATAAATAATTGTCTTTGTCAAATTATCCACATTAAATATTCACAAAAGAGACAGTTCTTTCACAGAAGAGTAAATGAATGGCTACTAGATAAACGAAAATATACCAATTTACATTGATAATCTGAGAAATCCTGTTTAAATCTACAAAGTGATACCATTGTATATCCTCTGCATTGCAAAATAAAAATAAAATAAAATAAAATAGAATGCTGGAAAATATTTGAAGCCCTAAGATATACTACTACATGCTGTCCATAGGTATGCAAATTGGTCTCCCTGTGTTAGGAAATAATACGCCATTATCTCATAATGAACATGTGAATACTGTCTGACCTGGTCATTCCATTCCATTCCATTCATGAATATATAAGTGTAAGAGATACTCTTACACTTCATAGTATATTCAAATAATAGAATATTACTTAAGATTAAAAATTAATCATTGACAACTATAGAGAAATTGTATATACAAGCCAGTTAGAGAAATCTATACAAGCATATCTTTTTAAGTAGAGATCAAAGGTATACAGGATGATAGATAGATAGAAGGGGACAGATACAGTTAGTCAACTTTTCATTACTGTAACAAAATATCTGAGGCAACCACCTTATAAAGAGAAGAGTTTTATTTGGGCTGAGAGGTTTTAAGCTTCCAGTCCACAATTGTTTGGCTTTATTACTTTTAAGACGGTGGTGAGGCAGCACATTGTGGGAGCATATGGTAGAGCAAAACGGTTGACCTCAGCACCAGAAAGCAAAAGAGAAGAAGCTGGGGCCAGCCCTGTTATGTCCCTCCAGGGCCTGGCCTCAGTGGCCTGAGGAGCTCTCGCTAGGCGCTGTCTGTTAGGATTCTACCACCTCCTCCTAGTCCCATGCTGGGATAGAGTCTTTACCACATGGGCCTGTGGAGCACATGCTAGACCCTAATTATAAAGGCAGATAAGTGGGTCAATAGACAAGAGGTGGAGGGATAGATGGATATGTAGATAGGTAGGTAGATACATGGATAGATGGCAAATGATTGTTTGAAACACAGAGAGGTAAATATAGTCCAGAAGACTGTTTTGCAAAGACTAGGAAATCATAAACACAGAATGGTGTCTCTGGGTAAGGGGAGAAATGGGAACAATGATAAACAAAAAAGAATTTTTTCTGTTCAGTATTTGAATGAAAAAAACAAATATCATAATAAATAATCTCTTCCTACTGTTCTGCCTCTCTCCTTTCTTTTCACCCTGGCTGTTTTCAAAGCATTTTCTGTCAAAAAGTCACAGGAGATGGAAAAAGACACAATCTTATCTCATTTACTTCTCACAAGAAACTAAACTACAAGCAACTTTTGTCACTCTAAAGACACAAAAAACTAAAGCCAAGAAAGTATAACCATCTGAATAATGTCATATAGCCTTGAAATAGTGGAGTTAAGGTTTGAATTCATATTTGTCTTATGCAGCCCACTTTTGTAACAAGTGACACAATTATGTCATGTGGTATGTGGTTATTATCCTTTAAAACCAAGAAGAATTTTTCACTAGGAGACTTTCCACTTTGCTTTTATCAAGAAACCAAACTATGAAACATAACATAAGATGCTCTTTTGTGGGAATTATACACATGCCTGAAGAAATGCAGACACTGCCTAATATACATTTGTTCTAACATATTTTGAGTGATAAAAAATAAAAATTAAATTCAAATGTAACACCTTGTATCAAAATCATTGAAACCAAGATAAGAAACAAAGATTTTACATGTTTTGAAAGCCAAATTAAATAATTCCAGTAGTTGTGGGTCTATAGATACTGTTTTTCATGATATAAACCATTATACAGTTTTCTGTCACCTTTGTAAAAAATTATATTCTTTTGAATAGGTATAAATTTGAACAAACAGTAGATAATGATTCTACAGTTTTTGAGATGTTGTTAGGTTTTTGCAAAAAGGAGCATCCTTCTCTGCTCTGAATCATGATTTGGCTTATTGAGAAGCTGTTAGTGCTCTTTAGGGTTTGTTCTCACATTGGAGACACCCAAGAGCAGGCATTCCAAACACCTCCAGGTTCAGAAGTATGCGATAGTGTTAAAGATAATGAGATCCACTTATCAAAAGTTTAGAGACTCATATCAAATTCTAGAAATTATTTTTCATTTTTTTCCTTTTCTTGTTATTTATTTATTTATTTATTTATTTATTTTGGTACCAGGGATTGAACTCAGGTCCTTGTGCTTGCAAGTCAGGCGGCCGGACCACTGAGCTAAATCCCCGGCACTTTTTCTTGTTTTTTAATACAGGGAAGAGTTTATTCTGGCATACACCCTGAAAAGGAGAGTAATGAGTCTAGAATTTGCGATTCAGTGAGTTATTCCCTAAGCAATCAGGTGCTGGGCTTTCTTCTCCAGGGAAGTGCAGGAAATGTCAGTAATGCGTAAGGCACAGGTCAAAAGCACTTCTGTTTGCTGGGCCTTTGCATAGTAAATCCTCACTGATTGATTCATGGCCCTGTCATTGATCTGTTCCTTTTCCATTCAGAACCTGCTCTTAGTTATTCTGGCAGGACTCTAAAAAGGATGTGTAGATTTATGCAAAATGAATGATACCTTTTCTTCAATTTCTGATAAATAAGGAAAATTCTGAGATCCCTAGTGTTAAAACCAACAATCTCTCCCCACCCTTTCTCAGGGCCCATCTAGTCTTTACTCCCTATAGAATGAATATATTTTTTTCAGCAGTCAAATCTTGAGGCTCATAGGTATATAATGTATTTTATAAACTTTTGCTTTCTTATAAGCTTCACTACTTTCTTCTCTTGGGAATCCATGCCCAATTCTCACCTCTGCCACAGGATATTTATTATCCCTTTTAGCCCTTCATTGGCTTTGAAGTTTTGGGTATCATCACTAGCCAGTGTTGGATTTTGAGAGTTGGCCTTTAAGCAGTGGGATTTGCAAGGTTGATGAGCCAGCATGGAGGATGGCCCTGTTGGATGAAGCAGTTCCTCTAGAGAGTCTTCTGTGTTCCTTTTTACTTCCTTGCCTGTCAACCTATGAACCTGTGAAACACCACAAAAGTTGTAACAGATACATATACAACATGTTTTATGAGCCCATGTCACAGATGAATTATGTCAATCGAATCTCTAAGCAAGTGTGGTGAAATACAAAAGGATAAGGTAACATTAATGGCAATCTCTTGCTCTAAAAAAGTCAAGGAAACTTTTATTTTTTACCTTTTAAGGTCTCACCAGGGCTCAGTCACTCCTTGGCAGTGCCTCCCTTTTCCTGGCAAGAAGCGCACAGTAGACCCTGAACCACAGTATCCTTGGTTTATTGCTTTGGTGTTCTTGATGGTCAAACCCATGATAGGCATCACATTAGGTTTTCTATCTACTTAGGCAAACTGTCTATCTTTGTTATTCTCCCATTCTTTGGCTGAGCTCAGACAGCTCTTTTTCCTCCCAAGGTTCATTGTCTTACCAGCCTCCCCAGTGCAGTGGGTAGGCAGGGGGAAGCTGTCCTGAGTTCTCTAGTGTTGGGTTCTTCCATGAACTCATCTGCTAGCCTGTATCCTGCAGCCCTTTTGCCAGAATATTTTACAGGAATGGGTTCTCTGTCAGCTGGGGCTCGGGTCAGCTCCAAAATGACATAGGATGTTGAATCCACCTCTCTTACCAGACATGGATTATGACACATAATAGATTCTCTACTCTGTATTTGTTGAATGTGGAATGAGTGGATTCTTTTCACAACACTGAGCCTTGGACCTTGATTTTTTTCTTATTCCAGAGAGTATTTCTTGCCTACTTTAGGACTCTGACATGCTAGTGAATCCCTTTCTGTAATTGCTCATCCTTGCTTTTTGTCCTGTAACTATTCACTATAGCGTGGAAAATCATTGTCTTCTGCGAATTTTTTTTTTAGATCACGCTTTTTAAACTCTTTTAAACTATGGCCCATAGAAACAAGAGTTTAATTACCTTCAATTAATTTATTATGTGTGTTGCCCTCTGATATCTTCTAGTCTACTCAATTCTACCCCTTTCCATTTCTTCTTTATAAAGACTGACTACAAATTAAATTTATTTAATTTATTTAATTCATTAAATTTATTTTTAACCCATGAATAAATCATGCTTCACAGGTTGAAAAATATTGTATGAATACTTTATTCATATAAGCTGTTAATGTTCTACCTTGACATGTCACAACAAAGTCTCTTGAGTGAGGACACTTTTGTCCACTTCAGTCTTTTGTGATCACTGAATTTAAAATAAATTCATAGTACTTTTTGTCAAAGAACTGTGTTAAATATTAACAACGATCTATATATCTTTTATACATTTGTTTATTTAGGTCCTCAAAATGAAAGATTCACCAAGGCACACTTTTGTCTTATTTACAGTACAAAACCCCTGGCATATCTTAGTTGAATTATTGAATGTGTGAATAAAACCCTTTGCTACCTATTTATACCTAAGGAAGTTTGTTTCTCCAAGGGCATTTTGACTGTCAACTTTATGCAACTGATTCTAGCTCTTTTTAAAAGGAAGGGATACATAGAGAGGAGGGATTCTGAGGTCATTTATAGCCAGAATGGGTAGGAACCAGGTAGCCTTAGGGGTCACAGTAGATATAGGTGGATATGTGTCTTTAGGCAACATCATGAGATTGAATCACCTCCATTTACTATTCAAATTGCTAGAAAACAGCATCTGATTGGCTGAACTTGTATCTCCTGTCCCTCTCTTGCCTAGGTGAGGTTAGAGCACTGGACTGAGAATGAGACTGAATGCAAAAGGAAGGAATATTTAGGTTCTCAAGGAAAAACTGGTGCTATGATCACAGGTAGGGATGGGCAGGCAGAACCAACAGTGTCCACTATGTGCACGACTTCCATGTTTTTCATGTCTTTTATTCTAGCAAGAGTTAATAGTGACAGCTAGCATGTGATGTTGGGCTAAATAACTGAGGTAATATGTCTTAGTTTTCTAAACTGTGCACTTTCCCAAATCTACAGATACCTGAGAAGTCACCCATGGAGAAATTCTCTTGTATCAGAGTACAAGAGAAGTTTCATTTTGTTTTAGTATTATTATTAATTCGCTACCCAAAAAGCATTTAAAATGCCATTTTAATATATGAGACATTGTAGGAATTTATACAATAAGAATGTGACATTGTATTTCCTTCCAGATTATGTTCCAAATGTGAGTGAAAACATTTGGCACTTTAAGAACATGGTACAACATAGGATTGTATCAAAATTGTAAAGTTAGTGACCATTTTTTTCTACATCTCTAGAAAGAATCTGAAAGTCCTCATTTCCAGAAACCAGCAGATACTCCTCCAAATTCTTTGGAATAGTTAGAATAAAAAATATGGTTGTTGACCTTCACTCAAGACATCGTTAAACCACTGATAGAGTTGTTAGTTGATATAATGTATGGTTAAGAGAAAGATGTTTAAGGTGAAGTCTACATTATTTAATGACACTTAGCTAGATATCATTACCTTTCATTGACGGGCAACAGATTATTTGGTCCAAGATTTGAGTTTTGGACAGGTAAGGTCAAGCTGTTCGATCCTCCTCCAAGTTGCTCTTTACTTTTTGTGAAAAATATACATTATTTCCTGCAGAAAAGGAAATTAATCAGAAAGCAAACTATAAAAGAATGTAAGAGGGGCCTGGGATTTAGCTCAGTGGTTTCGCCCCCTGCTGCACAAGCTCAAGGACCTGAGTTCGATCCTCAGTACCAAAAGAAAAAAAAAAAAAGAAAAAAAAGAATTTAAGATATGGAAAATTACCAAAAAAGAACATAAAAAACTATAGTTGTGTCATGAAAGGAAATTTACCTTTCTTAATACCCTCAAGATGAAATATTGAGATAAAAAATTAAATGATATTTTTCTCCTGTGTGGTCTATAGAGTAGACTCAATATTATCATAGAACTTAGTTTACTCTCAATTTTGTTATTTTCTTTTAGTTATTCTTACCTCTCCTCAATTTATTTGGGCCATAAAATCTTTTAAAAATACATGGGTCAAAGTGTCATAGAACATTAGTTTTATAAGAATTTAATTTTTCAATATTGGAGGATACAAAGAATGACTGAGGAAATGACTAGATCAAAAATTTGGGAGATTTCATTTCTCAAGCACATTGAGATTCACTGAGACAAAATATTGTACATAAAACTTCATAAACTTATTTAACTGTAATAGCTTTCTGTTTTTTTACAGAGAATCTTGAACATCTGTTATTTAATGGTAAACATTTTGGAAAATGCTAGATTATATCATCTATTTCTTATTCTACTGAAACAATTGTTTCAAATAATGACATTTACATAATGATTTCAAAAATACTGAAGTAATTATAAATGTACTTTAAAAAAGAAGTAGGTATTTTCTGCTAAACCATCATATACAGTATTAAAATCAATGCATATCTTGGTTTTAATGTATAATATTACAATAGTAAATTAAATAAAATAATTTTAAAGCACATTAGCATATTATAAATCCTTAAAATGTAGAATGAAACTTACTTTAACCTTCCTCCTCATGGTTGAGCATTTGTGCTCACTTTGGCAGCACATATACTAAAATTAGAATGATACGGAGAAGATTAGCATGGCCCCAGCGCAAGGATGACATACACATTTATTGTTGAGCATTCCCTGAGTTTCCCTTAACCTGCTCTAGTGAGTATGTGAGTTTCACTTAGTATTTATGTAGAATAAGGTCATTCTGTGTGACTATACATATAGATTTCAGAAGCTCAGGAGACTTTTTTACTTCCTCATTTGCCTATTTAAATTTTGATAAGGTATATTACTTCAATTCTCAATGTACATTTAAAAATAATGACTAAATCTATAAAGTCACTTATAGATAACCATATGTATTTTAGCACAATTGTACTTTTTAAAAGTTGCACTTTAGGAGGGATTGATTATATAATTAGCTGTCTGGTGCCTTTGCAAGATAGCTACTTTGCATTGCATACTGCCTAAGTGGTCTGATAGTATTACTGCTAACACTAAACCCCATTGTGGTGCTTTGTGACAAATGGACATATGGTGATATTCTGTGCTTGGATATGTCTAGGAAACCATTCTTCTCCTATGGAGACAAATGGTAAGCTTAGCAGTGACCCACAATGCTAGTTCCTAGTGTTATGATTTCATTTTTGTCATTATCTTTCCAGACCCAAATGCTGAGCTGTGCAAAACTATCACATTGTTAGCAAATGCCCATGTTATGTACGCACATCAAGCTTGTTTGAGTACAGTGACTGGTTGTTTTGAGAAAAATGACATTATACTATGGGATGCTGAGAATATTAGAACCAAGTGCCAACCGTAGAATGAAACTATACACTTCACATTGAATATATTGTTATAATATTTCAAATGTTTTCATTGTTTGCTCTTTTAAAACAGAGATATTTGTTTTGTTTTGTAGGAGGCATTTAGTGACCTGAATCGGCAAAAGTAAAAGTGGTAAAGGCAAAGTCTTAGGACACATATCTCCCTATGAACCAGGCAACCCTACCCTGTACTGTAGCTAATCAGTGTGTATTAATCAGCAACTATGGGCCACGGGGATGCCTGTGATAAAGCAATCAATGGGTCAGCATAAAAACATCCTCAAAATATGACCAAGAATCTCAAGGCTCATAACTTAATAAATGTATTCCAATAATATCTTTCATATACAAACATTAACAAAATAGAATTTATTCAAGGATTCCCAAAAGGACAAAGAAAAAGCAGGAAATGAGGTTTAATGGACTTTAAATTAAGGCAATAATATAATGTTTTGTCTGATCTATAAAGATTTTGTGCATTGATTTATGGAAGAGAGAAGATACACACCCAGTAAAGGTGGTTAAACATGTAAATGAGTCTGTAGGAGAAAATTTTCTAGGTTTGAAATTAAAAGAATGAAGAGGAGAGCTTCTATAAAGCCTGTAATCTGTGACACAACTGCTTACCACAGAACAAGGCTCTTTAACTACAGAAAGGAAAATGGCAGTGGTGTTGGAGATAAGGCTATCAGAGATGCATCCTACCATTCTTCTTGGATTGTTTCTTCTTCCTCAGAACTACTGATATCCAACAAATCATCCAGTGTGATCTGTCCCACTTCCTAAACATCTTTCAACTCTCCACTCACACTATCACTGCTTTAGGTCCAGCCTTCATCACTATTGCCTGGACTCCTGCAATGAGCTTGAAACACCTCTCACCCGCCCACCTTCCTTTCAACGCCTCTCAGTGGGCAGACAGAGTCATCCTTCTAAAGCTCAAACCTGATCACATCACTCTGATGTTCAAGATCCTTTACTGAATGTCTATCACCTTTAAGATGAAAATCAAAAATCTAAGCAGGACATGTGAGGTCCTTTATTCCCTTGCCCTCTCTGGCTCCTTCCTAAAATAAATGCTCCCTAGCAACGTGGCCCACTCAGATGATCTTTGTGTACACTTGCGCATCATCTCATTCAGAAAGCCTTTGCAGGGCACTATCTGCCTTCCTATCGTACGGGAGGAGCTCCCTACCTCCTGTCAGAGTGTCCTGTGTACCATGTTCACCATATGCTACCCTAACTATCTTTTCTTCTCTGTGTCTCTCCTTAGCCCATGAACAACTGTGTGGTTTTATCTTCCTCAACTGTTATAGATATTATTCTTGTTATTATGCATGCATGATGTAATATTTATAGTATACTCTACATGAAGCCTTAAAGATTTTCACTTACTCAACTGATATGATGTCCAGATCATGGTTTCATTCAATAAACGACCCAGGACTGAGGGCAGCACCTACATCTCCTTCCTCCCCTCCCACTGTCCTTGGATATAAGAGTTCTTCCTTTCTCAGGTGAGGAAGAGGATATCCTCATCCAACCTGAGGTGAGAGTTGGTGCACTTGCCCTGTGTGGATCCAAACCTACACTCCTATACTGATATCAAAAGAATAATCAGTATCTCCTTCCTTAAAACATGGCAGCAAAATTAGTTCCCTGAACCCATAAGCTGTGAAAAGACCCTGGCTTAGCTACCTATCTCCCAAATACAGTGGGAGAATGCGGTTTAACTTCTGCAGAAACAACCTAAGGCCTGGGGAGACAGAAAAAGGAAGAGACAGCGTCTAGGACAACGCCCTTAGGGTGTGCTGTGACTCAGTTCATGGCTCTTCCCACTGTGCATGAGCACGATCGGGACATACAGCGTGGACTCTCTGCAGATGCACAACTTTGGTTGGTTCTGTGTACACTGCACAGTGACATCAATTGCCTTTGGCAGAGCTGCCATGAGGGAACTGAGAAAGTCAGGGGTGTAGACAGAAGCTTGGAATATAGCTTGACTAAGACAGATTTTACAACAGTCATCCAGTACAAGTTACAGTAAATATTAGATATTAAAAAGAATCACCTTTTTAAAAAAGTTACTCTTCATAGAGAGATGTGTTTAAAAAACCAAATTTTAATCTAGATTCATCTGAGAAAGTCATTTATTATGTGTTATTAATTTGACTTATTAAAAGTTCTTATTTCTCAGAAGCCTTAGGCACATGTAAGAAATATAAATGAAATAATTAAATCTAATATTTAATATGCTCAGGAAAAAAATCAAGGTCCATGTTATTGTTTGCAACTTAAATTAAAGAATTCACTTAAAACATGGAAGAGCTTATAGAATTTAAGAAGACCATCACTCTGGCCTACAAAATGAGGAGATTGAGTCTAATGAAGGCTCCTCCTGTTCTTCTCTATATAATATTACCATGACTCCAGTCTTACCATGGCTTACCATATTTGTAATTTTTTTATTTTGTGTGCTTTATCAAATATTTATTGACATGTACGTATGTGTAGATGGAAATATTTGTGTATATTGGTATTCATATATGTATATATTTCTTTTCCTATTTTTGTCTTGAAATTTTGGTTCTGCATTGGAAAATTGTATTAGAAGAAAAGCTCCCAAACAGCCCTGGTCATTGGTTACCCTTCCATTTAAATAATGCATTAAAAAGGAAACACTTTACTTCAACCTGAAATTTCCATTTCTGCCATTAAAATATTTTCCACTCTTAATTTTAGTACATGTGTTGCCAAAGTGAGCACAACATTTTCCACTCTAAAGAACTACAAAAAGTCCTTGCTAAGATGCAGGCAGCAACTGTTGTCTCTGACTGGACTCAAGCCATCAGAGATGCATGGCCAGGCTCCCAAACTGAGCCTTCCTCCTCTATATGGATTCTAATGGTCTTTGTTTAAATCTATTCCACCTGTCACACAGGCTGCAGTGGAAACCTGCCCTGCACTCTGAACAGGGAAGGTTGGCAGCTAGTATTTCTACCCGCATTGTAGTGATTTTAGCTTAGCATTCTGATCAGTGCTCCTATATGGGACCAGAGATTGTTAAGCAATATAGAACAGTGAAAGAAGGAGACCACTGGGAGACACTGAGCTGAAGAGGGCAGGGCACGTCTTACACCTTTCACTCCATCTTGTCTTGGAACCTGATTTCCTTCAGTTCTTTCAGCTTTCTCCATATCTAGAACTGAAGAGCCACCCTCAGGACCTGGAACATAGGAAGTTCTCCAAATAGTAGTTGGATAGATGAAGGATGGATGGATGCATGCATAGATGGGTGTATGGTTAAACAGAAAGAAGGAGGAAGGGATGGAAAAAGGAAGGAAGGAAAGTCTTTAATTTTTCTCAAATCAAAAACTTTCTCTTCTTTTCCATTTTCTCCTCTTTCTTGTGTGGCTCTTGTCTTCTTCACCCTCTCTGCTTCCTTCCCTTTTGTCAAAGACTTGTTGCGCTCTCCAGCTCTTGGTCCTCCATGTTTCTCCATTTTCTCCTTTCATGTTTCTACTAAATTTATTTACATTTCCCTACAGGATAACCTTGATTTCCTTACAGACACTTGCTGGCATGCTACTTATGTATCTACCATGTTCTCAAACCAAATAGAACTATGGCCAAGTTAATCAATTTTTTTTGCTAATTTTCCCAGACTTCACTGGTTTCTGTGTAAATCATGATCCCTTTGGGCATCTTGGGTTGAAGTGTCAGACTATCCTTTCTCTTGCCTCTTCTTGGCTTCCTTTGCTGCAGCTTTGCTGCTTCCCTGTTTGCTCACTGCTCCCACTCCATATGGGGTGTGTTGTGATCTTTTTCTAAGCAGATTTCCTGACTTCATTTTCTTACTACTGCAGTTGGATACTATCCACTAAAGCACAATTAATTTTCCCAAATTACTTCTCTGTTCATGTTACTCCTAATTTAAAAATCTCCAATGACTTATTATGGCTTATGACAGTGGTTTCCCAGAATGTTAGATATGACAGAGCAGTAAATAAAGCTATTAGAAAAGAAGTCAAAACTAGAAAAAAATAGGGACATCCCTCGTTTTATTTATCCTAGTAAAGACATCTCAAAAACTGTCACCTATTACAATCTTTGTTACATTTAGGTAAAGACATTCTAATCCCCAAAAGTAAGGATGACAGAGTAAAAGACAATCAGGAAATCATGGAATAATAATAACTGAACATCTTTATCTCATTCCTCCTTGAACTGGTGACAGTGTCCCTGTGGCCTCACAAATGATTCCTGCTAAACTGCTGGCTCCTGGGATGGCAAAGCCCCAGTGAATGCTTACCATCCTGCCATGAGGTCTCTTCTGCTTTTAGCCCCTCACTACCCAGATCTGAGCATCAGCGATTTTGCCTAAGATGCGTATGACACATTGCCTGCCCTAACCCTTAGCTTCCTCCTCTCTGAAATGAACGGTTTTAAATAAATGGTCATGAAGTTTCTTCCAGTGTTATCTGTACGATCAATTGATTGATTTAATCAAAAGTGGTGGCTATATATTTATTTCAATCTGGATTTTCATTTCATAAACTCAAATTAAATTATTGAGGATTATAGGCAAGGATTTTATCATCAGAATATGAAGGATAAATCAAAGTATGCAGTTGAAATCTTTATTCACACTTTATTAGTTTGACATCTGCAGGGAACATCATGAAGAAAGCAGAACAGAATGATGGAAACACTCATTGCACACACATCATTTTAATATGTGTGTGTGGGGAAACAGTTTTGAAGGGAATATCTACCCATCTCTCTCACTTAGCTGTGAAGGAATCATTGATTAACCTTACAGTATTGTTTTTGATCCCATTGATTTTGCTTTCTTTACCCCAACCTGTTCCTATCCTTCTTGCCCGTCAAGTGAGAGTTCAAATTGAGGTAACTTAGACAAAAGAGAAGATGACCAATTGTATCGATTTTTAATTAATTCTATAT
>NW_004624735.1:338232-402223 GCF_000247695.1 Heterocephalus glaber | reverse complement strand
TAAATATATTGTTAACTAAAATGATTTATACAAATAGAAGACACATAATTTTTTTAGGCTACCCCAAATTGTGTATACCTTTGGAGGCTGAGCATGAAGACTGTCTCTGAATTTGAATGCTTTCATTCTGAATCAGACATTACTAAATATCTTTTACTAAAATGGCTCTACATTACACCTCTCACAAAACCTTATTACTTCCAAATTCAATCTCTTGTTAAAATGTGTATCACTCCAATGGTTTTCCTTGGTAGGAACACTGGCGATTTTAAGGTAATTGAAGCATATTTATTTTAACAGGCATTGTAATCGAGAAGCCAGTGAAGCAAACCAAAGAATATTATAGCCAATGGGGATATCGAATGGCTTATCACTACAAAGACAATAATCAAATGCATCGAAGACGTGCCATGAAAACCAGGATGATGGCTCTGGCAAAGCCTCTCAGAACACAGCTGTCCTTTGGCTATGGAAGTGACACAGCAGAGTGACTAGGAACATGGATTCATAATCCAGACTCCTTGGCTCTGTACTTAACTTGGCTCTGTGTGTCTTTGGGCAAGGACCTCAGTTGCTATATTAATATTCTGTGGCTATCATAACAAATTAAACAAACTGGGAGCTTAAAAAAATAAAAAAGTTATTCTTTCATAATGTAGGAGGCTAAAAGTCTGAAATTAAAATTTGGCAGATTTAGTCCTTTCTGGAATTTTGAGAAAGCATCTGCTCCACACCTCTCTGCTCCTTTCTTAAGGCTGCTGGCAAAACTTAGCCTTCCTTGGGGTTTTTGATTTCTAGGCACATCACTCCAGTCTCTACTTCCATCACCACATTGCTCTCTGTATTTCTGTGGTTCATCTATTTTGTTTATAATGATTCTAGTCATTAGATGTAAGATCCACCTAGTCCAGAATACTTTTCCATCACTGTTAGTCATTTACCTGTCATGGGGACAAAATACCTGACAGCTGCAACTTAAAGGAAGAGAGGTTTTGGCTCACCTTTTCCAGTGAGTTCAGTCTAGTTGGTTGGCTCCAAGGCAGAAATGCATTCTGGTTGGGTATGGTGGAGGAAATCTGTTCATCCCATGGCAGCCAGGAAGCAGAGAGAGAAGGGAGGACCCAGGGACAAGAGTAGATCCTTCCAGGTCACACCACCTGTGACCACCTCCAGTCAGGTCCCACCTCCTAGCAACATATTCAACGACTGAACTCATCAATAAGTGAATCCACTGATGAATATAGAGCTCCTACTACCTAATCACTTTCCACACACAGGAGATATTTGGGAGATATTTTAGAATCACCATCTTTTAATTACACCAGCAGGGACTTTTTTCAAAGAAATTTCCAGTCTGAGGTTCTTAGTGGATATTAATTTTGAAGAAGTCACTATTCAACCAAGTCCCATTGCCTCATCTGTAAAATATGGGTGCTAAGAACGTCTGTCTCATAGGTGGTTGTACTATATCAGTTAATGTAAATGAAGTGCTTGGAACCATACTTAGTATGTTGTAAACAGCATGTTTTAGCTATAAATTACGGCAGTAAATCAAAGAGCACATGTACGCAGTACATAGAAGTTATTTTGTCATGGGGTCATTTAAAGGTACATTTATAAGAATATTATTACATTTTCCTATAATACCAGCTACCCTCTCCCTCCCTCTCCCTCCCTCTCCTTCACCTACAAACTGTCCATGTTTTACAAAATAGAACCTGAAGACAAACCTGGCATGAAATGATGCTGCAAGAATAGAAAAGAAAAAGTAAGTCAAACCAATATACATCTTGGTTCTGGATGCAGGGGACAAAGAAGCCATCAAAAAAGCTCATGGCTGCAGGTTGCCAAGTTACAAATTGGCAAACCTTTTTGGGCCTAGATAACCAACTCTCTTTAATTAAATTGCCTCTGATTGAGTTTGGGCTGTGATTTTTCATATAGAGTTTGGCTCTGTGGCAAGCCAGCTCAGGCCTTTTTGCATTAAATTGTTCAGAGGTGTGTTCATCGGACCATATTTCAAACTCAAAATCATGTCTCATTCCAGACTCACTTGGCTGATGTAGCTACCAGACCTGGTTTGCACTGATCATAAAATGCAGTATGTTCCCAGCCTACAGGCCCAGGGTGACACAGCAAATCAGGGAACATGGAGAAACACAAACACTAATGTAGAACTAACCAGACACAGATGGGAAGCAAAGGGCAGCAGGTACTACCAAAGCAGAAGGACAGCACTGTGCCCCTCTGTCTTTTCCCTCTCTCCTTACCATTGCGTAGGAGCTGCTGTTAAGGCAGGGCTCTTTGGGGCTGCATACAGTCAGCCTCTGACCTGAATTTCCAGTGAATTTTGGCCTTGTATCTCCCAGTCCACATGAATGAGCATTTTAGTCCTCAGAGATGATTGATTCACTTTGACTCCAGCACAGTCTAGGTGGGGCTGAACACCTTTTCAAATGCAGATGTGAAGGGAATCACCTGAGCCTGCTGCCTGACAAAGGAGAATCAAATGGCTGGCACCTGGAGTTGTCCTTGGGTAAACTCCTTTTCATCAAATTCTGGGTGACTACAAATCTTGTGTTCCAGGTGTGGATGACTAGCACCCTTTGCCTCAGTCACTGCAGTACACTTGATGGGTTGCGCCTGCTCCCTCTTCCCTTCACCACATTACTCCAGCTTTTCCTCTTCTCAGGTCCTTACCATCCTCTCAACCCTTAGCCCTTTCTGTTTCATCTTTGCAGTTGTCCCTTCTCACCTTAAAGATTGCTGGAGGTTAGGTTTTCATACAGTGGAGAATGAGCCAGGGAAAGAGCCAGTGGAAAGCAAGCCACCTATGCTTGTTCTGTGTACACTCTCTTTTCAATGATGTTTTCAGTCATTCTTCCTACTCTTTCTTTTCATAATGACAGTCTTCAACACTTTATGGCAACCTATCATCTATCTCTGAAAAGTGGGTATTCAGGGTGAGGAATGAACTTTCTCTCCTTGTGTACCTTCCAGTTACGCTTTTGCTTCAATGTCTAGTTCAAGCCTCATCTGTTTTGAAGTTTCCTTCCACTCTCCAAGGCAACTTGGTTTCTTTTTTTCCCTTTCTCTGAGTCCATATAACTTTATGGAAAACAATGTGTCAGTTTCACTATTATTCACTGAGCTGAGTTCCTTGGGTGTGGGGTAGAGACACTGAGAATATATCTCAAACGTTGTACATCTCATTCATGAATAGTCTAGTATATAGAAAAAGATCAATAGAGTCAAAGTGAATGAACCCTGCGCGATGCTCTAATAGTTACGTTAATTTACTTTATCATGATGTAGAATATCAAAATCTTGGCCCAAAAAACTTAAGTGGGAAAAAAATAATCACTCTATTTTCTGTAACTTATCCTGATTTATAGCACTGGTGCCTTTATGCTGCTGGACTGGCAGAAAATTTACCTGTTATACTCTGCTTTTTTCCTCCATTATCTCCAGTATAGTATCTAGTTCTTGATTTCAGGTAGCACACAGCACTGGGGATAGGGTAGGATGAACCTCTGGCCCTGGGTAACTGGACCACACAAACATCTCTGATACCACCATTGTCGGAAGTGTCCTTGCTTATCCAGCACACTCCACTGCTCATGGCCACATTCCAGACACCAGCAATCTTCATATAGCATTGCAGTTCATTCTGCCTGCATGCTCAGGTCTTGGTCCTTCCAGAGAGCTCCAAGAGAGCCAAGGCCTAATATCATGATTGTGGCTGCTAGAACTCACTTCCTCCTTCTCCACACTAAGGAAAAATGTTTTCTTTAATCTTGGCTGATGATGAGGAGAGGGATTTGAGAACCTCACTCTCTTGCTGTGTTCATCAAGACACATTTTTTTCTACCAAAGAATTCCTTTCTGTTACTTCCTTCAAAAGCCCTCCAAGGTCTAAAGAATTTAACTTTGGGGGGAAAAAAAAGAAAAAGAAAAGGTCTGTGTTGCAGCAATAAAATACAGAACTAGTGTGATTTGGGGAACCCAAAATGAAAATGAGAATCAACCAGTAGGTAAAGCAACTTCATGATACAGTAACTAAAATAAATAGACATTTGTATCTCTCATAAAACAATCCATAGGCCACTCAGCCTCATGCACACTTGCCCTAATGCATCCTCAACTGCATGAGAACCTGGCCACAAATACCCTAGCCTCCTGCACATCAGCACACTTACATCTACGCACCAAGAGGCCAATGGTATCACCCCCAGCATGCAGCTTCCATCTCTGGGTCCAAGGCTGCTGGTTCAGCCACACCATCTTCCTCAGCCAACAGGGAGAAGAAACAGAATTCAAGGTAAGCACAACCAAGTTGATGACCCAGAGTTGCACATGCTCCTTCTGTTCATTTGCCTATGCCCTGATCTAAATATGGCCTACCCCAGCTTCAAAAGAGGCTGGGATAGAGGGGCAGCAGCTGGCAGCCATAAGACAGCGAAAACCCAAATGAAGAGGTTCCGTTAGTAAAAGAAGAAGGAAAATAATAATGGGGCCTAGTCAGCAGTCTGCCATGTGTAGGGAGAAATACAAACCACATAAATTTAAACTTCACGTATTATCCATATTTGACAACAAAGCTATCTGATTCCACTTTAAGGATGAGCAAATGGGATTTAGATACATGAATAATTTATCTATGTTCATACAAGTAGTAAAGAACTTAATGGTAGAGTTAGAACTCAGTTGAAATCTGACTTCAAAACCTATCCATTTCCCCTGTACTCTACTAGATATTGATGTATTTGAATGAATACATTTTAAGATCATCTTTCAGTGTTTGTCATTAACTCGTAGAAGTTTATTTTTCATGTTAACCCATATGAAAAAAGTAATAGTTTAACCTCTGTTTGGAGGTTCTTTTTACAATGATGTAATTTATCATTACAGTGGTGTTTGAAATATCCATAAATTTTTGGGATACTGGAGCTTGAAAAAGACTATTAGCTTCACTGCTCTGTGTTAGGTAGAGATGTCATGAATTTGTGTCACTTTATACATGAAGTATCTTGTTATTTGGTCATGGGTGATAGCCCAAATTGTGTTCAGATAGGAAAGGAAGGCAACAGATCAATATCAATAAACTCTATGCTCTTCCATATGATGCTTTTTTATATGCAAAAGACATGCTGCTTGCAGCCAAAAGCAATTTAGAAATGCCTCTTGCTTGTTGAAAACCAAGCAGCGTTTTGTGCTGACTTCTAGCTCTGAGGAATTGCAGTATGTCTCACTCCCATTAACCTGCCACACTGTCCTTGGTTTCTGTGCCCTTCTCCTTTTGTATCTTCTGTGGTTTCCACTGAGTTCGCTGTGCTCCTCTTCCTTCCTTGGCCTGTGTGGACATGCTTCTAGCTCTTCATTGGAATGCTTTTCACACTCAGCATTCCTATCCACTCCTGTTTCTTCAATAATTTGGAAAATTTACTTAATTATATACCTAGCCATGACCCCACCTGGCATATTATTATTATTATCTCTTGACAGTGACACTCCAATTTTCCTACCCAAATTCTCAGTCCTCTTTGCAGCTTTCAAAAGTGGTCTCCTATACCCTGCTTGGCACTTGAAAGAACTTGTTTAAACCACTTCCTAAAAGTGCTTGCTATTCACACTTGGCTTAATACTCTTTCCAAAGACCTCAGCTGCCCGCTGACATCACCAGCCTGAACTAAGTACCCTGTTTCTGTGAGAACATGAAGTGTGATCAAAAAATATAGTGAATGGTTAAGTGAAATATTTAATACTGAAAAAGACACATTGTTACCAATTCCCCTCAAAATACTCCCCCATCACTTTGAAAACATGGATCCCATTGTTTTTGCCACTTTCTGAAGCAGTTCAGGAAATCTTCTTTTATATATGTCTTTAGTTGTACAGTTTTACCTGCTTTGATGTCCTGAATCCATTAAAGACATTTACCAGTAATGGTCATTTTGATATTCAAGAAGAGCAAGAAATCTCATTCATATCCCAGGATATTCATATACCATGAAGAAGGTGGATGAGAGGGTAGATCATAATGTTTTTATAATCCCACCTTTCTATTGAATACCCAGAAGCAGCAGGATTCATTGTATTTTTAATCACAGTGACAAGTACAATGGAATAAGTGTGTTTGAAGTAATGAGGAACATTTTCAGGGTGATTAATGGAAATTTGTCTCTTACTGTAATAAATTTTTTAAAAACTTAAACGTATATATTTTCATCACATTGCACAGATACTTGTTTGAATGAACTCAGGGCGTCTCATTGAGCATGTGTTTGTTTCCATTTCCTCTCTAAACTAAGAGCCTCATGGTAGGCTTGTCTTCCCATCCCCAGCATCTGGCGCAGTGCCTGAAACATGGCTGATGTGCAGGCAACTTTGAACTGAATTAAGAAAAATCCTTTTATTCCCATGACTTTTCACATGTCAGCCAATGTGACTGCATAGTATCATGAGGATTTAAAAAGTAAACATAAAAACACAGCCCAAACACATAAAAAGCTACATGTTTTTATATTAGACATCAAAGCTAATGTTCAAGTACCAAAAAAAGTTTATATGTTTTTAGATACATGACCCATTTTTCTAAAAACTGTGTTTATTGGCATAGCACTGAAGAATGCTGTTGTTTCTATTCATAAGTCTTGGGGCAGTTTGCCCACAGAAAGCAAGATTTAAACTTGGCATGGCGGAGATGGAAGAAAGTCTCAATAGCAAGCTGAGCGTGGTGGCACAGGCTTGTAATCCCAGCACTCTGGGAGGCTGAGACAGGAAGATCACAGGTTCCAGTTCAACCTGGGCAAGTTAGTGTCTTAACAAGATACTGTCTCAAAATAAAATAAGGTGAAATTTAAAAATGCCTGGGGATGTAGCTCAGTGAGAAGGTAATGGGTTCAATTTTTAGCACAGAAAAAACTGCAAGAGACAACATGACTAAGTGGAATGGGAGATTAAAACTTAGGTGTTCACAAATCACTGTGGTCTCATCATTCAGGAAAGAGAGATAGGAGAGAGATAAACCCTAATTTTCACACAAGGAAAGTGGATCTGTGAAGAAGGTTATAGGCAACATAATCCAAATAGGCAAAAAAGGCAGATATAAGGCTCTGGAAGCCTATGAGAGAAGGAGTCATTTTCCAAATAAATTACCATTTCACAAGGCAATGCCCTAACTTTAGTTTATGCCAGTGACGTTCTCACACACTCACATGGCTCAAAAATGAAGAAATAGTTGAATTTCTTGTGATGAACACAGTAATTCCTATTTAAGACAGTGCTCTCCTTCTCAGTGTTACTCTCAAGTTTTTAAGAAAGCCTTTCTAAAAATCACTTGCAGAGGACTTCTGGGCCATCTCTTATAACAGATGACATACTAATCAGATTGAGTCTTCAGTCAACTGAGGACAGGCATCCAGACACTTAAGGATAAAGACTGAAACTTTCTGTGCTTACATCCACCTTGCAAAAATAAACTTACTCAAGGCCCTAGTGCATTTGATTTTGCCTAACCTAAAACATTTTAGTGGGCAGTGGTGTTTTGCTCAGAGTCATTCATATTGTTGGGGTTGTGACTCCCAGTCTATGCATTCCTATATGCCACTATTCATTGATCAAATAAGAATTCACTGAGCAACTTGCATATTCCTATGCATCTTCCTGTGTACGTACCTTCCTGTCCTGGTGCCAAGTGCACTCCAGGTTCATCTTTCTCATTGTTCTCAGTGGCTGGATGATCTGCCTTGTGTTTATGCATGCTCATTTCTCTTAGAGAAGCAGTCTTTCTTCAATATCCCCAAAAGCTAGCTTTTCTGTGTTCAATACAAACGTTCAGCCCAGAAAGGTGACAATTCCCTGGAATGCTTGTCTGGAGACTCCTTTTTGGGCAGTGTAGATGAGTCAAGCTTTTAATCTCTGATAACAAGCCCTCTATATACCTTTATATCTATTTTGCTCCCTGCCCAAAGGGGAATTTCTGACCTTTTCAGAAATCACATTTGGCTTCATATTCTTTTCTTTCCAAAATCTTAATATCAGAATCCCAAAGCTCTGATGATTCAGGTTAGGTCTCCATTGTTTCTCCTACATGACTTGAGAAACTTGACACAAATACCTCTTGTTCTTTCCTATCTTGATATTTCAGAGTTTCATAGCTGGATTCTAATAAAATTTAATGTTTATAAAGTGCTTAACACCCGACATGTGCCTGGGACATACTCAGCGAAAAAAGAATTGTCCACATATGAAATGAAATATACAATATAGCTAAGTATATAAGTAATAAAACTTTCTTTTAAAATGTATTTTATCATAGCATTTAAAAAGAGCAGCAACAGCATAAAACTAGTGGGATATTTGACTTCATTTTTGTGAAACTAATGCATCAATGTCTGGTTTGATGGAAAGAGTTGTAGTTCCTAATGAGTTCTCAAGGTGCTCATGAGAAATTTTTGATCTAATTTTACCCTTTGTGTGCTTCATCCTTGAAAATAGTTGTGCACAAATGTATGCACTGCCAAGATATAATGACATGAGTAAAGCATGATTGTGAAGTAAGGGATATTTTTCCTCTCAGAAGATAGGTCTTTAAAAGTCTAATGAAGAGACATGATCAAATTTTTCTTAGGCTTGAATTTCTAATTGCAACTCTGTACATTCCAAACAATAAAATAAGCAAGAATTTCTTTTTCTATTAGAGATCTTATATATGTAATTATAACATCGTGAGTAAAAACCTCTTGAATATATTTTTGTACTTCCTGCACCTCAGCTAGTAAAAGGTACCTTATTTTAACTTTTTAAATCATTTTATTAAACAAGTCCAAAATTAATAAATAAATAAGAAAGTTGCATGTTTGCTTAATAACAATAAACACCCGTATTCACAGGTACATACATGTAGATAGGTTAATATACTATTATTAGTAACAACTGAGTTTTACTCACAATGTTATAAGTGCCTGTGATATCTCATAAAAGTAGATTGTGCACTGACTGACAGTGTGTGGTAGGGTGGGAGGTAAGGTTAACACCATGCTGCACTCTCCTATACACTGCATTCTGTTGTTGCCAAGCACCACGTAATTGAGACATGAAAAACATCACTAAAAATCATATGATAATTTTAAAAGTTTACAATCTCACTGGGCTATATTACTAGTTATTTGGGCCCAGATGCAGCCTGTGGGTGCAGGTTAGACACACCTGTAGTAGATAATAAATGATATTTATTAGGCCTAATATATAATTATTATGATGATTATGTACATTAATTCTATAATCCTAACTATATATAACAACAATGATAACAATAATAATAAAAAATTACAGCTACAATTGTAAAGTGTATATAAATCTGTAAATTTTAAATTTTTGATTCTTATCCTGAAAAAATAACTTTAAAAAATACTGTTTTATGTACTAAATGATTCAAGAAGTGCCAGGAGATCGTAGCTATGAACACAACTTATATTCACTCATTTATTCACTTGTTAAATATTTGCTTTGTTCTTTGCTTTCTTTCAACTTAATCCCATCTGAATCTTTTTCAGTTCCCACTAGAGTTCCGAGAGATTTGCTCTTGTCCAGCTGTCATGTGGAAATCAGCAACATCATTTTTTTTGTGTCCTTCATTTGTAGCAGTGGAATTTAAAGCTATAACTACAAAGGTCTTGTAGGAACAGGCCTACAGCAGCCTTGTCCTGGTCCATCCCAGCCACAGTAGTCAGTAGTCTTCCCAAGCATCAGTAGTCTTCCCAAGCATCAGTAGTCTTCCCAAGTCTGTAAGGGAGACAGGCTAGGTGTCAGGAAGTGGATGTCCTGGGAGAGAGGGATTGAGAGGGTTAAATAGGTCAGTATAAGGAAGAAGAATTATAGATAAGACTCTGGGTGTCTTCATTCAGAAAGGAACTGGATGTGCACAACATTATCAGCCAGAACCCATAGAAGGGTTTATATTAAAGTTCACTCTTAGGGGTATGATTTGGACAAATACCATATAAAATGACATCTATTTACCCTTATAGGATCAGATAAAGTATTTTAGTGTCTTAAACATTCACTGTTCTCCACCTAGTCTTGCCTTCCTCCCCACAAACCTTTGACAGCCATTTTATAGTCTCTGTAGTTTTGCCTTTCCAAGATTATCATTTTTTGAAATTATGCACTGACAACAAAGAAGGATAGAAGGGTTTATTCCAAAGAGGATAATGGTGAATGAAAGAATAAGTCTGATTTATTCCTGGTGAACTGTAATATAGTTACATCAAATGGACTGATCAACTTTGTTGACTTAGTGGCTTATGGAAAACTTTACCCCCTTGAAAGGATTTCTTCTACCTGCTAATTATGTAATTGTTATTCAGCAAGTAAATTTTCCTCTGTTCTTTTATCTGGAATATATAAAGTGGATTTCTTAAAAAACTATTGCGGGTACAAAGTATTCTACAAGATTTCTGAACTTCAAGAAGAAAGATTTCACTAAAGTGTTTGAGTACAGAATAAAGAAATTTGGATTCTATTTTTAGTTCTGTCAGTGACTTGGAATGCTTTCTTGAATCAATAACTCAACCTTTCAACTACAAATCTTCATTTGTAACATGAGAATAATGAGAGCTGCTACAGTCAAAACTCCCAGAATATTGTGAAGATTCATGTTTATTCACTGGGCTCTGGATTCCTAGAAGAAAAAGCCTGTGGGGTGGGCTGAGAACAGACTGCAGAAGGAAAGATAACTTGTTTTAGTGTCTGGAAAGTGTCATGCACAATCCAAGCCAAGAGGATTAGGGAAAGACAAGTGCTTTCTCTCAAAAGACCAGGGCCAGTGAAAAGCATCTCAAGCGTGGCTCCCTTTTTTCTTTCCCACACTGTGATGTTTTGGAAGAAAAGAGAAATGGTGCTGATATAGTAGGAGAAGAAATTCTGAAAAGGAAAATACATGTTCCTCTAATTGCCAAGTGAAGCCTGAGGTTGCACTGCTACATGTGAGCAGGAGGATGGGTGGTCTCTGGGGTAGAAGTTTTCCTAGAACCATGTGGCAGGGTGACCCCTTTTCCTGCTACTGAAATTATTTTCCTAGCTGCTTGACCCCAACTTTGCTCAATGACTTCTGAGCAGGGTGTTTTTGAAATGATGAATTTAACGTGATACCAATTTGAAAAGATTTTTATTAGTATCAGCTATTTTGGTTTTCACAACTCCTTGCTTGAGGCAAAAGCTAGTATGATCATTTCAATGATCAAAAACCTGAGTTGTAGAAAGATTAAGTAGCTTACTGGAGCCCAGATGGTCAATAAATGATATAGCCAATGGACACCTGGGTCTTCCAATTATGAGTCCAATATTCTCTTGAAACAAAAAAAATTAATAAACCCTGAGGAAGATGGAGCTGGACTCCCAGTTGACTTCCTAACTCTACCCCCTTTCTTTGCACTTTCTGGTAGTCCGAAAGGCTGATCTCCTAAAGCTCACAATGACAAAGAATAGCACTTTATCCTATCTCTCATGGGCCACAGGGCTCTACCAGGCCACCCTTTGAGTAATGTTGTTATTGTTGTTTTTTATATTTTTCACCCTATCAAAGATCCTGTGGACAGAGCCTAGAAGCCTCTCTCTGGAACATTTATTCTCCTCCTTATGGGTCCCAGTTTCCAATGACATGTTAAATATTTCTTTTTCATAGGCATACACTATCATTTCAAAGGGGCTGATTCATCCCCACTAAAGAGCATTCATCCTCTGTTTTGTAATTTGACTTCTGTCACTTGAGATTCATACACACATGCTTCCACTAGTATTATAGCTCAGAATTGGTAGACATGTCAGCCAAGTTTGAAAATGGAATTGTATTACACTCACTTTTCCCTTTGTGTCCCTCATTCAGTGATAAATGTTTCATTGTACATAAAAACAACGCCTAACAGCCATGGTGCCTTGTGTCTATAGAGGCCTTTCTGCTTCTCAAAGCACTCGTATGTTCACTCTGCCTCCTCTGTCTTCAGAGGTTTTTGCATATTTTATAGGAACACTTGATGTACATAAATGCTCTTGTACAATCAGGGTTATGTATCAGCATATTTTCAACTTAGTATTATTTCACAGAGGCAAATTTTTTACTTCTTTCTTCTCTTTTGTTCAAACTTTCTCCTATCACTATTGATTTAAAACGTTTTGCTGTAATTTGGGTATGGTTTTTCTCCCATAGGTTTATGTGCTGGAGCCCTGGTCTCCAGTGGGGTGATGTTAAGTCGGTGGAAATTTTAAGAGTTAGGGCTCAACGGAAAGTAGTTAAGTCGTGGGCGTTCCTTGCGAATGCTGTTCTCTGGGACTGGGAGGGCCTTGGGTCTTCCGGGAACGGAGGAATTCTCGGGAGAGTGGAATACTGTGAAATGAGACCAGTCCGTATGCCTTGGTCCTTCTGCACGGACCCGTTGCCTTTTCTGTTTCTCGGCAGTGCTATGGGAGAGCTGAGGCGGCCCTTCACGGTACAGTAGAGACAGGTGGCTTGGCACTTCAGGCCATCAGAACCATGTGCCAAATGACACTTTACTGATGAAGCCCCCAGCCTCGGGAGCTTCGTAAGGACAGAAGTAGACTAAGACACGTAGGAGGGCTGCAGTGGCCGAGGGAGGGAGGCCAGGATTTCAGAGAGGACGAGACAGTGTGACCTCACACTGGCTTGTGAGCTGTCTTTCCCTGTACCATTTCCCCACCATGCCTTCACGGATATATGGAGACAGGCCTTCTAGAACCCAGAGTTGCCATTTCCAGATAGAATCCTCACCATCTACATAGTTCCCAAGTTCCTTGGGCAGAATTTGTGTCTATTTGCATTTTTCTTTTTCTCTAGTCATTTCGTCAGTCTTTGTTGATTGTTAAGAATAGTTTCTTTTTTTTCTTTTCAGTATTGGGGGGTATTGAATCCAGGTCCTTTGCACTGAGCTATGTTGGTAGCTCCTTTAAAAAAAATTAGTTTTCTTATTTTGAGACGGGCTTGCTGAGTTGCCCTGGCTGGGCTGGAACTTGCAATCCTCTGGCCTCAGACTCCCAAAGTGCTGGCCAAGTATGGTTCTTAGGTCATGTCAAAACAAGCAATATGTCTCCTTTTTTGAAGCTCAAAATCTGGCGAGAAATTGATTCAATATAAAGAAAATGAAACCTCAGTCATTTAAGAAGAAAAAAATCATTATTGAAAGGGATAGGTATCTCATGCAATTCAAGGAATGAATATAACCGATATCATAAAAAACTAAAGCCTGAAGTTCAAAAGTCCCTGGAAACAAAGCAACTATTTTCTTCTCTGTAGTCCCTTTTGCTACAGCCTCATGGTCTTCTTTTTGGAGAGATGCATGGCAGTGTTACTGTTCTCTTCATAGACTAGCTGTATCTACTTGACTTACACAGTCAAAATGTCTGCCTACAATTGACTTCATGGGATATCCCAGCTGAATCAATGAATGCCCAAATCTCATGATTTACACTGCACATTCAATGCCTGATTCCCCTTTCACTAGGAGTCCTTTCCTGGTCTGAGTGCGTGTGGATTATGGACTGACAATTTCAAATTGCCATTCAACTTTAAACTTTGGGGACTTCTGTAATAACAGCTTATATTCTTTTCAACTACCTGGTAACGCCATCATAATAAGTGTCAGCTGAAGATGGACTGAAAGTGTTTAGAAAGACTATGCAAAGATAAAATGGAAAGACTTTGTTTACAGTTAGCTAGTGAAGTAGTCACAATCAAATTTAGTTTTCCTATTTAGGATCAAGTAATAATCTGTAGAATTAATGTGTCAACTCCATGATTCTTATATTTATTAATTTCATTTGTACATATAATTACACATTATTAAATAGCATCATTTGATTTGAGAAATTTGTGAGTAGGAAACTGAAAACATCAGCAACCAAGGAACTATTTAATTATACTTTCTAACTGCCCTCTGAAAAAGGGATAATATCTAAAAATTAAGTATAAGTCTTTTATCCTAATATGAGCAAGGTACATGAACCTTTTGTTACCCACTAAAGTCTGAATAGAATTTAAGCTAATAAACATTTCCAAGGTCATTTTAAAATTTATAATTCTTTTAAGGTGGTTACACTAGAAAATGAGTATAAGTATATAGCAAGTATGGTCATTAGACACAGATAAAGGAGAGCTACATGTAAATCACAAAGAATGCAGTGAGTCAATTTCCAAAAATTACAAAACTTTCTCTTCTAACAATAACATGACAGGATAACACAGGTTTATTGTAAAGAAATCTATAGATTCTCAGGAACAGTTATAAAAACAGTCCATACAACTCTCCTGTTTTATTTAGTTACTTATTTTTCACATTCTAGCTCTGGGTGCCTTGATTCTGTGCTTTTGGAGTCTAATGTAAGGGTGCAGAGGAGACTTCCCCAAAGAGCATACCTGAGTTTCCTGATGCACTCCTGATGGACAGGCTGACGCACTCTTTGCAGTTCAGTTCAGTCATCCTGCCTGGCCCCCAGCTATGATCTCTCCTAAATTTAAAAGGTTTTTAATAGATATAATTTTGCCATTTGCACCTTTTAATATCTAAGATGTTCTTTGACTGCCTATTTTATTTGAAATGGAAAAAATGTAGCATCAACTGTTACAGCCAATTTTAGAATGTTCAATTAAAACAGGAGTAAGGACAGTACTTAATATATATTAAGTGATCCACTTATACTTTTTGAATATTTTATAAAGTATATGCTTCTTTATCTTAACGCCATACCAATACTGTCGGTAACAATAACGTTGACAGAAAATTGGTGTTATGTCACTTTTGGTGGTCATTATTATTCATCCTCATTTGTGGAAAAGCTGTGTACTCACATACTCCACAAAATGTGTGCAGCTCTGTGACAGAGCTAGGAATCCAGCGGCACACCAAGAGTAGATAGAGAAATAGGTGTAGGTGTAGGCATAGGTAGTGCAATGGTCCTTTTTTATTCCTTGTTGCACCAATGTTTTTCCTTTACAGGGATTATCCAGACCTTTGAAAATAACCCCATTCATTTAAGGTCAGGATCAATGGAGTCATCTCTAGCTTTCAGGTCCTGAATCCTAGAGAGGTTGTTGAATTTCAAATTGCACATAAGCAGCAGCTGGCTCTTCTGCAAGCCTGAGGTGAAATTTTGTCTCTGTTGTTTCACTGTCTGCCTATTAACTGTCTGCCTATAAACACAAATACCATTGAGTGAGATCATTAGTTATGGGGCTGGGAGAGAATAGTTCCTACAGATCTACATAGCTTGGACAGATAGGAAGTAGCTATTTCTTATAAATGATTTGGAAACTTGGTGAATAAAAGACTACAATCATTTTTAAAGTGCTAAGATTCTAAATCTTTAAACCATGAAGAGAGTCCATTATCCTTTATTTACTTTTAATACAGTAGGCTTGGAGAATCAGAATAAGCATGAAGTCATTGTTCTAATACTTTTGCCCCTTACACTGCTTCTCAAATACAGTATTGAGGGTTCATTACAGGACATTCATACTACTTTATGGACTTCACAGATGTTTGGTTTAAATCATCAGTAAAATATGCCAGAAACCTTATCAGCCTCTAAGCAAATGTATCAGCCTTCTCATTTTCAAGCTGTCTTGCTCCAATAGCTGGTGAATTTTTATATCAGGTTCCTGTTCTGTTTGTCACTGTTGGTGGAGACAGTCATTTCTTCACACGTGTATACTAGCTGGCAATTCCCCTGAATACGAGTCTTGGTATTTCTATGCTACTATCACTGTCCTCCCAGATGGAAAATCCATACTTGTCCCACATTGAACTAGAATAAATAAAACTTCATAAAAAATATCATTCTTTCTCCAGTAGATTTAAATCGTGTACATTTGTGGAAAATTCTCAGAGCAGATTGATGTGTCCCAATTGTTTTTAAAAATAGAGCCCCTCCATGTAATAATGACAGCAACTGCACACTACACAGAAGGAAAGCAAATTTGTCCATGATGTCTTGATGTCAGTTAGATTTTTGACACTGAATTGGGAATGTCTGGTGAAACCTCTTATTCAAAATAAAAAATGCAGATGTAAAACCATATAAGCTATTTGCCTTTTATTTTCCTGTATTTGCCCAAACATACATCCCAAGTATGTATCCTGAGAAGCAGAGACTATAGGAACTATTTTTATTTTATCATTGTACTTCGAGTGCCTGAAGTTGAAACAGAACTATTTCTTGGAGGCAATCAACCTAGGACCTTTGCACTAAACTACATCTCTAGCCCTATTTATTTTTATTTTTTTGAAACAGGGTCTCACTAAGTCACTGAATTCCTCAGGCTGGGTTCAAACTTGCAATCTTCCTGCCTCAGCTTTTCATAGTGCTGGAATTACAGGTGTGCACCACCATGACTGGCTCAGAACAGACATTTAAATCCTGCTGAGATGGCATGGACTAATTTAGCATAGACAGAACTTCAAGAGTTGCTACAAATAATAGTCTGAATTCTGTATGATTTGCCAGAACTCTGTGCAAACTGCCCTGGCTTTACCCTGACAAGATTGGGCCATTCCTAGGATAAGCTGCCCCCAGGACTTTATGTCAGTATTGTTTGTGCCAGAAATGGTGTTAGTTGTTAATTACTGACCTGTCATTCAATGAGAAAAATTTCTTGGAAGGAAGAGATCCTTCTCAAATCTCTGAGGGAATCAGAAAATGAGGCACTGGGACTCAGATATTTGTGTCTTGCTGAAACACTTGCAGCAGATGAGATGTTGGAGAATGAATGCAGATCAAAATCAGCAAGAGCAGAGAACAGATGAGATGCCCCTATGATATTTCTGGTGCTAATGACCTCCAGCTTGCTCTGCCTTAGACTGTATTTAGGCAGAGAACAGAAAAGGGTAAACATCATCCTTCTTCCAGGTTTCCTAAAATCCAAGCAACTAGAGATTGATACAAGAAAGCAAAAAGAGTGGAAGAAAACACAAGGAGTAGGGGCAAGGGATTTAGCTCAGTGGTTTCGCCAGTGCAAGGACCAGAGTTCAATCCCCAGTACCAAACCAAACCAAACAAAACAAAACAACCCCCCCCCACACACAAGGAATAAAAACATCAAACAAATGATTAACTTGGTTTTAACAACTTTTTGAAGAGTTTTGTGTGCAGAAATAGAATCTACTGAGGAAAATGAGTATTGGGGAGATCTTATTTTAGCTGGTTTTTCTTCCTTAAATATTCTCTTCCTCAGTCCCATGCTAATATAAAAATGTTCTCCACCATGGAAGCCAAATGCAAATCAATGACAAGATGTCAACTTGTTGTGTGTGTGTGTGTGTGTGTGTGTGTGTGTGTGTGCGCGCGCACTAGGGATGGCTTCACATATGCTGGCCAAGTGCTCTATCACTGAGCCACATCCCCAGCTCTTTTTATTTTATTGAGACAGGATCTCACTAATTTTTGAGATCAGACTTGCAGTCCTACATCAACCTCCTAAGTAGTTGAGATTACATCATATGCCGCTGTGCCTTGCTCTAAGATACTTCTTTAAAAAGATAATGGACTTAATTCCATTTATTGGGTAGATAGCCAAGAAACCACACTTTGGAGGTAATTTTCACTTACATTTTAATGGGTTTATTTTTATAGGTCCAATTAAAATTCCAGTGTAATAATATCCAACCACAAAATTTTTCTGACTATTATGAAAAATTAAAGGCCAGCACAGTCCTATAATGCTTATTTTCTAGCACTGCATAGGTGGCTGCTTCTTCCAAGATTCTTACCTCGAGGATTTATGATGATCTTTAATACAGAGAGCAAGATCAAACCAAGGAAGAGAGTAGGATTATTGTATCTGGGACACTGTTGGTTCTGCAAGGATCTCACAAAGGCTATCTTATGTTTTTTTTGGTATACTTTGTCTCCCTCTGTTCCCTTTGCTTGATCTCGTGCTTCTCTGCAATAAGTTAGAGCACTCCCTGGGGTGCAGTTTTACTTTGATATGTCAGGTAAAAAGACCAAAAACTAAGACCAGACCAGGCCACAACAAGCCTTTATTACACAGATCTGCAGGGCTGTCTCTAAACAAAGGAGAGACAAAGGCAATATGGCCAGGGCAGGGAGTGTCTTTTATAGAAGGTGGGGTGGGGTCTGTAGGAGCTAAGGTGGGGTTGAGTGAGGTAGTGACTAGGGAATGGAGGAGCCGGTGATGTCACAAAATGGTAGGAGGGGAGCGAGTATTAGGTTACTCTCTAGGTGGGAACAGGGGGATGCTGGGAAGAAGGGTTTGTTCTTTGGTGGGAGCAGCCATCTTGGCGTGACGTCACACAGGGGAGGGGGCAAGGCAGGATAGGGAGAGGGCAGCTACTGTAAGTAATAGCCCCAGAGGTGGTGGGAGACCTATCAGATATAGATTTAAAATTTCAGTCCTTCTTTCTTCCTGGGTTATGCTAAAAAGAAGGGTGGGTGGGGAGGAAGGGAGAGAGAGAGAGAGAGAGCATGTTCTTTTTGCTCTCCGAGGCTTTCTTTCCCTTTCTAAATATGGAAATTGATCATTTCACTTGTACAGTGCTCTGAGAATGGACATGAGAAAATTTAAAACACACTGACGCTGCTTATTCTAACCAAATCATCAGTGTACATAATCTTGTCCCAATTAGTTAGTTCCTATCCACTGGCCCTGGTTTTCAGGGACTGAGTGTAAAAAGTACAAGGTGAGCACAAATCTGGAGTGAATTTATTTCTTCATGCAAAATCCATAAACTTGTAAGTTCGTCTTTTAAATGTCTCACCATATAATCTCATGGAATTAGTAATCCTTTTTTAAATAGCAAGGAGTTTTCGTACTTTGATGAAGAAGGCATTGATCCCAGAATTGTCTGTAGATAACCTCCTGATGCAAAGGTTTTGGTCCGGATCTCAGCCTGTACTTATAGGCTGGGCAGGGCTGTGTCAAACTGTCCCTGTGAGGTTCAAAAGTCACCTCCTCTCCAGAGCAGTCAGTCATTTCTTCTCCTGGAAAGCTGTGCCTCCCTCCAGGGGATGGAGCTCAGGGACACACATCTAATGGCCTTATTTGCTGGTTACAAACTTCCTGACTACCAAAGTCTGCTATTAATACTACTTCCCATGAGCTCCCAATATTGAATGATCCGATCTACCAACAAATTGTATTTCAGAAGTAATTATACACTTTCTTCATTAACTGATGTCATACATTACAGCCAAGTTGAGTTTCTAGATGCCATGAAGGAACCAACATTGCCAATTTGAGCTAAAACCAAGCAAAACAAACAGGTTTTAAATTATTCTACACAATTTTTTTTAACATAAATGCAAAACTTCTATTAGGTACCTTTACATCTTTATTTCTGCATTGCTGGGCTTTCTAGAGAAACTTCTCTAAGCAGATGTTTTCTGCTCTGGTTCTGGATAGTGAAGGCCCTGGAGTTTTAATGGGACAGACCAAGTTTGAATTTCATTAGCTGTGTGACTTTTGGCAACTTATTTTACTTCTCAGAGCATATAGTAAGAGCTGAAGACAAAATATATACAATCCTTGCAGCAATGCTTGGTTCATAGTGAACATTCAGTGAATGCAGCATTTTAAAAATCAGCAAACTATCATTGCTTTGCCTACCATTATCAGTCCCTCCACATATCCCAAGAACTTTTGACTTTTATCTGGTTACCAAATTAATAAATATTTTACTGTAAATTCCCTGAGGGTAGAAACTTGGACTTTTGTCTTTGGGTTCTTGGCACTTAGGGGAGTGCTTAAGCATAAAGAAAAGTGTCCATATATGCTTACTGAATGAATAAATAAATGAATGGTCAAAATTAAAGAATAATGTTAAAATATAATTATGTAATGCACGAAATTCATAATTAAACATAAAAATAACCCCCTTGATGAGACAATGTGAGTGGGAAACAACCGTCAGAGATTAAGAAGGGGCTCTGTTTTTAGTTTGTGAAGTCATGAATTATAGAGCTGTAATAGAGAAATTACCTCTAGTTGAAAGTGGGGCGGTGTAAGAACGTTTTTATTACATTCTAAGTGAAGTTCTAGGTACTGGGATAGAAAATGTGTGAAGGGTATATTTCCTATCCCTAATCTTGCAGAAGAATGCTATGAAAGACACCTAGGACAGTCTAATAAGGAGGGATTCATGAATGATAAGAATGTGTCTAGGATCCCACAAGTGCTCAGAGCAGGGATTGGGAAAAGGATGTGGTCTCTCAGAGGGTGTGTGTGTAGACAGAGTCCAAAATGATAAGTAGATCAGGGAGGTTGGAAGGTGATGTAGAAGAAGGTGACAGGGTAAGAGCACCCTAGGAAAAGGATATTGAGGGAAATGAGGTGGAGACTTCATCGGCCCTTGTGCTGCTAGACGGTAAGGTATGAGGCCAAGGGAAAAAGAAATTGAGACTAAGATTTAGGTCTTATTGATCATATTAAAGAACTTGAACTTTATTTGAACTATCTTTTCCAAAATCTTTTCTTGGTGTCTCAAGAAAAATTTAAAATAAAAGAGTGGCATGGCCAGATTGCATTTTGTCTGAATGCTCCTGGTAGCTCTGTGAAGATTTGAGGTTGACAGCACTAAGTTTTGGGTCACTAGTCTGTGTTCAATTATGTTACCAGCCCAGGAAACTAGACTAGAGAGGGGGAATTGGGATGGAGAGGAGGTAGTAATCTGAGAAACATTGAGAAAACAGTTTCAGCAGAACCTGGTGACTGATGAGATGTGGAGTTGATCTGAGGAAAGAGTGTAGGACAAGTCAAGGATTTAGTTTGCATGATTAGATATGAGGTGATTGTGTCCAATAAGAGAGAGAATGCTGAGGTGAGAATTGGACTTCAGGGTTAGGATGATGAGGTGAGTCTGAGATGCCATTAGGTACTAAAGATAGTGGGGCTTCAGCCAAAACCTCAGAGGAGACACTTAGGACTGAAAAGTGGGGTCCCAAGTCATCTGGAGCTAGGACAGGTATTCCCTTTTAGATGATTCTGAGGTATAAATCATGACAGAATTGACATGGTATCTTTGTTCATTCAGCTTCTATAACAAATTATCTTAGGTTGAGCAATTCACAGCAGAAATTCTCCGCTCAAAATTCTGGAGTCAGAGATCAAAGCTCTAGTACATTTGATGTCTGGTGATGCCCCATTCCTCATAAATGACACCTTTTTACTGCATTCTCAGATGGCAGAAGGGGCCAGGGCAGCTCTGTTCAACCTATTTCCTGGGAGACCAATCCCATTATGAGGATGGAGCTCTCATGACTTAAGCAATTCTCCAAATCCCCACCTCCTAATGCTATGGCATTGGATATTAAGTTCAAACATGAATTTGACAGGAGACACCAACATTCAGACTACAGAACATAGTTACATAATATACGTAGAGGCTGACCCAACAGAGGAAGACTAAAACCAATATGTAATTTTTATGAAGTTTCTAGGTCTTTCTGAAGACTTAGAGAAATCAGTCACTGGCAAATTGTAAAAGAAAGAGTACGGCATGAAAAGAGTTCATAAATAAACACATATTCACAATTTAACATGTAAAATATAAGTATGTTTTAAGATAGGGAGGGGCATCAAAAAATGAAAGAGAGTAGAGGAAAAAGAATAAAGAGAAAGCTAGAAAAAGAAAAAGTGGGAACAGTCCTTTTTAGAAAATCTTTTCCAAAACTATGTCTTTCCTCTATGTTTTCTTCTAGCAGTTTTATGATTTTGGGTTTCACATTTACATTTTTAATGTGTTTTGAGTTTAGTTTTATATATGGTGGGAGATAAGGCTCTAGTTTCATTCTTCTTTGTGTAGATAGCCAATTTTCTCAGCATCATTTTTTGAAAAGACTGTCCTTTCCCCTGTATGTGTTCTCACTTTTGTCAAAAGTTAGTATGGGTTTATTTCTGTCCCCTCCGATCTGTTGCATTGGTCTCTATGTCCTTTTTGATGCCATGACCCTACTGTTCTGATTAGTATAACCTTGACATATACTTTTAAGTCAGATAATATGACTCCAGCTTTGTTTGTTTTGCTCAAGATTGTTTTGGCCATGCAGGATTTTTTGCAGCTTCATATAAATTTTAGGATTTTTTTCTGTTCTTATGAAAAATGACATTTGTATTTTGCTAGGGACTATATTAAATCTATAGATTTCTTGGAGTAATATGGACATACTAGTAATATTTTTCTTCCAATTCATGAGCATGTGATGTCTTCCCCATTTATTTGTGTTCTCTTCAATTTCTTTCATCAGTTCAGCTTTTAGTTGAATTCTAGAGGGATTCCAGAAGAACAAACAACTCATTTAACTCTTTAGCAGGCAAATTTGGATCACTATAGACCTTATAGTTTTATTTACCTTCATTATTTTTTTAGACTACAGAGAGAAAGGTCAGGAACATTGGGCAAACACAACAGTGACCATTCTTTTATTGGTACTAACTACACATTTACCAATGGAAATTTCTCCCCTCAGCTATTCACATTTTTAGTTACAGGAGCTTATCAGCCTTTGGGAAAGATTTAGTTTAGCAAACTTTGACAATCTGCTGACAAGAAACTGCCACATTTGGGAATTGCCTGAGAATCTTTAGGCTGTATTCTACAATGCAGTGTGCATAGTAAGAAGAGAATATGTTTGTTGACCAAGTACCTTCTGAGCTCCTGACCCGTTGGTGGCACCCATTCCTAGAAAGAACCCCGAGTGGGGTACAGCCCCTCAGGGCTTCAATGCCGTGATTCTGTGTTCACGTTCTTCGTGAGACAATTATTTAATTCTTCTAGCCATAGACTTCCATATTTGTGAGATGGGGATGAAAATACCTGGTTCAATTGTGAGGATTAAATGAGATGATGCCCAGAAAGGGCTTAACATTGTTCCTGTCATTTCATAAGCATGATATAAACGGTCACTGCTACCATATGAATTGATTCTGTCCTAGTACCCTATTTTGGTTGAGTTGCTGAAGTACAGAGTATGAATGAAGACACCTAAGATTACAGAGCAACTATAGAAGTAGTGAGGATGGACTTTGTTCTCAAGTATAACAGACTCCAAAGCCTACACTCCAGAGCTCTGAGGGAGCACAGTCTAATGTGTGTGGGGACCCCTTCATATAATGCATGAGAATGGAGCCCATTCAGAGGGCTGAGAGAAGTTATTTATCTCTTTTAGGGACCTAGCACTGTAATGATGCATATTATTAGCCCTATTGATCTGACTGTTTGATCATTTTTATGACACTTTTTAGTGCAGAACTTGAAGGCTTATACTAATTAATAGTTCTGAATTCTAACAAGCTGGATGACAACTTAGAAATAGGAAATTCTTATTAAATCTAGTTGAACCTAATTCCTGTCTGGCATTTATCCAAAGAATATTTCAGTGAAATATTTCAATATTTCCTGTCCTAGCCTCCCTGTCTTAAAATTTCACCCAATGCATGTGCACAAACACACCTCCAAGTAATTGGTATGTGAAAATTCCTGTGTCCTTCCATTCTTTATGTGTCCTCTTTAATGCTGATTAGCATCTAGGTTTCTGTACATTATTCATCTTGTTTGCTCTTTCTTCCTTACTAGAGTGTAAATCCCATGAGGGCTTTCATTGTATTTTTCCACTGGCCATACTATCAACACCCAAAGAAATCACAGGCATTGTTGCCCTCAGAGAACACTTGATTAATAAAAACATAAGTAAATCTATGTTGTTTGCCCAGCCCAACTGCCTCATAGAACCAAATTCTCCAGCTACCTGAGCTATCTTTTCTCTTTTACAATTTCCTCCTTATATTCTTCACGTTTTATTTCTATTTCATCACTTATTGTGACCTCTCTTAAACTAGTAAATAAATAACATGAATCTGTTCTGCCCTGTATTAAATCTGTTCAGTGGAATGAGGCTGTGTATTATTTGTATCATTCTACTAGAGAGATAAGACATTAAGGAAACCTTATGATATTATAGAGAAAAATGAGAAAAGAGCAAATGCATAGGAAAAACAATGGTAGAGTAAGTTATGGAGAAAGAGTAGGAGCTGAATTCTAATGCTGGCAATTACTAATCATATGACCTTGGGTGAAAAATGAACTTTTCTAGAACCAAGTTTCTTACCCTGGAAAAGGACTTGGGTTAGACCAAATGCCCTCAAAGTTTTCCAAAACTCTCATGATCTTGGGCTACCAGGACTGACTAGCTCTAGTGTTCTATGACCTGTAAGTACATTTTCTAGCACCAGGAATAGTTTTCAGGTTTTACCTCTTTCTACAATGTTAAAGGGACCATTTTCCTTTCACAGGTGTTATTATTGATCTGATAGGGGTTATCTGAAAAATCTTTTCTTTTGTTCCTTTGCATGTAAGCCAATCCTTCAATTTCTGAAAAGTAATAGAAATAAAACTGTCAGGACTTTCAAAATTGATGGAAGGTGACCTTTGGCAACCTTTTAAATCTATTCTCTAGGCTCAGGCAAACATACAAAATAAATCTTTAAGATTCCTTTGAAAATAAAGGCGGCTTGAAATTAATAAGGATTTAGAAACAGGCAACTGAGCAGATTTCCTTCTGTAAATATCATGCAGATGTTCCGTAGGGCATGAGAAATGCAAAAAATTTTTTAAAAGGCTCTGGTTAATAGGCCAAAGGGTCATTCTTCTAGAATATTGGATGTTTCTGGTAATACTATGTTCTCTCCATGGAAGAAAAGCCATTTTAAAAAGTATATTCAAATAAATTATCTTCTTTAGATAATAACCAGTATCTTTATCCCCATCCTGGAGGAAAGAGTTTTTAGTTTTAATAAAATGAGGAGTCATGAGAACATTAAGTTGGGAAACTTTGATGAACAAGGTCAAGACCATTTCCCAGATATCATCTGAAAACTGCCATAGATAAATTTGAAAATGACTTTAAATCAGGATGATATTAATGGAGAAAGTACATGTAGATATCTTATGGACATTAATAAATAGACAGGGCAATGATAAATAAATTAATTCATTAATAAAGTAAGTACAATGGCATTGGTATTTATTAAGCACTTTCTTTGGATAAGTCTTTTATAGAAATTGCCAAAATTAATCCAGGCAACAAATACATGAGGGAGATATTACTTTGCTATTAAACTCATGAGAAAATAGGCTCATAAAGGTTCAGTAATTTTCCTAAATGACCATGGTCAATGTAGCCTGAATGCTTGTGTCTCTGAAAAAATTCATGTGTCAAACCCTAACCCCCAATGTGATGGCATTAGAAGGTGTGGTCTTTGGGAAGTAATATGTCTATATGAGGCCATGAATTTTGGGCCATATGATATTTGTGTCCTTATGAGACAGAGAGGGACCAGAACTTTTTCTTGAATGCATGAGAATGGCTCATGTGAAAACACTATATGAAAATGGCTGTCTACAAGCCAGGAAATGGCTCTTACTCCAAATTGAGCCTGCCAGCACCTTGATCTTAGACTTCCTATCCTTCTGAACTATGAGAAAACAATGTCTGCTGGTGAAGCCATGCAGACTGTGGTACTTTATACTATCAGATCAAGCTAAGATAGTGGCAGAACTGTTGTTGGAACCCCATGCCATCTGTTCAAGCTAACAAGTGCATGGAATTCAGGACGCAGGCCAGGGCCATCACATGGGGTGAATGGATGGATGCACCAAAGCACTGTGAATCGCTATGGTCCAAAAAGAAAAGCATGGTGGAATTTACCTCCTTTCCCACAAAAAACTGACCCACAAAAAGCAGGGAGAGGTCTTCCCCAGCCTCTTGCTCTGCCAGGAATCGGTACGCAATTAGTATCTGAATCCTGCTCCATCTCCTCCTCTTGGTTTCGTGTCTTCCTCTGACCACTGCTCTTCTTTCTGCCTTCAGTCCCCACTAGTTTTGTTGCCTTCAGTCTGACCCTTTCAGCCTTTTCCAATCCTGAAATTAACTCCTTAAAATTATTTATGTGATTTCCCTGCTTCAAGGGTACAAGGAGAGGGGGCAGTGTGAAGTGTGTCTGTGGCGACCATTGCTGGTGTCATGAGTGGTGCTGAAACCTGTGCTCTTCCCCTGGCCACAAGAAATGAGGTTCCAGCTGCAGCTCTTTGTGTCTTTTTCGTGTGAACTGATGCTTTTTTCTTGCTTGTTCCTCTGCTGTCTTCCTTAGAAACAGCCAGATGCAGTCAGCAGATATGCTAAGCAGTTATGCTTTTCTAGGGATAAAGATAGAAATAAATATAAAAATAGATCATTAAGGTTTTGGAATTGAAATTGTATGCAGATATAAATAATGCATATTAAAGTAATCACTGTAATGCTATTTATAGAACACCTTTTCACCCAAAGATGGCAACACAGTTTGCAAGTAATCTTTCCCTAATCCTCAGCATTCTTCAGTATATTGTACTATGCATGCTGTTTTGGACCATGCATTCTTTTTCTCCCTCTCACTTTTCAAATAATCTTAGAGTAATTTGTTGAGTTATTCAACACAGGGGCCACATTCCCAGTTAATGCCTTTTCTGATGCAGACTGAAGATTCAAGCAATTGCCTGAAACAGTCTCCTAAGTAACCGCAGTCATCTGGAGCTGTCAAGTCACACTCAGGACAATAGAAACATGTTGAAGGCCCATTAAGGCCACTTCTCATTTCCTGATTGGAATTAGGAAAATGAACATTGCAATATGTTGAAGTTCACGGGAGCCTCCATACATAAGTTGTTTAAAGGAAGATTCTTTACCATTCAGAACTGGACTGAAGGCTGAGACATGATCCTGTGGTACCATATGATCTGCCTTCCAACCTTCTTTGCTCATCACTTAGCTTTCTGCCCCCAGCTCACGTGACTCCTTCTAGTCTAGCTAACTTTGTCACTGGAACAAAGCAGGCATATTCTGCACTCAGGATGTGTACACTAGGTTGCAGATTTCCCCATGTCCCTCCTGTGTTCATTCCCTCACATTATTTGCACTTAAAGCAGTATCTCTGACCATCTTTGGTTCCCTTCAGCTTATACTTCTCCTTTGGTTTTATCACCATTTGACAGATTTTTTTTGTTTAATGAGTTACTGTTTTTCTTCTTTTCCAAAATATAAACCTCAATAAAAACAGACATTTTGTATATTTTGCTCATTATTTTATCTCTTAGTGCCCAGGACAGTGCCTGAAACATAAGGGTCCTCAAGAAATATTTGATGAGTAGTAAGCAAGTGGATGAACAAATTGCCCTTACCTAATATCTGTAGGGTAATGAAAATAGTCACTATATTATTTTCCACTGTGGTTCTCTCCCTATCCTCAAGATAAAGTGTTAAAGCCAATATTTCAGCCACAATTAGTATCTTAGTATATGAAATTATGTTTGAATTTCCATAAGCTTTGTAATTTTAACTAAATAATCATAAAAAAGGAAGATATTTTCATAGTTTGGAAGTTGTCATTAAGGCAGAAAGTCTACCTAAGCAATTAACTGCCATACAGATAGCGGACAAACTTGACTTGTGAATTGCAAGACATAAAAGTGATCATCATTCTTCACTGATGTTTCTGTCAGTGTAGCACATAAGACAAAATATTTTCATATACAGGGTTAGCATTTGCTTCTGGAGACACAAATTTAAGACCTGGTGATATATGTGAAGAATCCCAAAGCCTTTCTTTCCAATGAACGAACAAACAAAAATAAAACAAAACAAAACAAAAATATCTCTTCTAATTGCTAGATGCCAGATGGTTTAATTTGCTGTAGATGCTTCCCAGAATTCCAAAGACCTTTTGCATTGTCTTCAATTATGACTTTGTAGTATATCTTTTGACTACTCTGTTCACAATCACTGTAGGAAATCTGCTCGAATATTCTACTGTCAGCCAGTTTGCATCATGTCCCAGCAAGCAAGTAGGGCTTCTGTACTGCCAGACGGATCAGATTCCAGAATTGAATTCTTGGTGGTCATGTCAGTTGTGTGATCTATATAGAACAAGTGCTCACAGTGAAGACCCATGGTCATTAGGATGCCTAGCAGATCTCTGTGAAATTTTCCAACTTATTATGAGAAAAAGACTAGCAAGTTGCTTGAAAACATGCATTAGACATGTGCCTGCTTCAGGGCTGAATTTGGCTCTGTCTACGTGCTAGCTGAAGGCAAGTATGATTTATGCCAAAAGGCCCAGTTCCTCCACATGGCTCCAAGACTGACCTTAAAGTGTACGAACCCCAGGCAGCTAATCTCACAGCAGTGGTAACCTGAAAGCTAGAGCCAGCTTTAAAAATGAGAGGAATTTCTTATATAGGGAAAGTGGGGTAATAATTAAAGCTAAGTGCAAATAAAATGGAAAATTACAAGTCTGATGGTCTAGTGTAATGAGGCCAGCATGGCAGCAGACTCGAATAAGCTGAACAGGAAGTGGGAGAGTACAGAGTAAGGCAGGAGAGAGGCACAGAGCAACCTCAGCTTCTCCAGTTGCAACTCTGTCTCAGTGGGTCATATGGCCCCAGATTGGCTGTACTTAACAATCCACAGTCAGGGTGGACACAGAATTCATCCACAAAGAGCATAATAGAGCAGAAAGAATGCCCATTACATTTGCTAATGGTAAGGCATAGAGAAAGAAGGAGCAGTCAGCCCTTTCAAAAGAAGATAGAAATTCAATACACCTTTTGAAAAAGTTGAAGTCGTAGGTCAGCTTCAACCCCTATCAAATACAAGTGATACATGGAGAATGAGGGGAAAAGCAATTTGCTCAAACATAAGATAAAAAATGAAAGGCTCTTTGCTCTTCTGGATGGTATGACTATGTATTGCTATTAAAGCATTAGGAAGCTGTGAGTCTCTGTAGGGCAGTGACCAGAGCAACCCTCCATTCCTCACCCTGGTGCTGGGTGGGTTTGATCTTCTTAAATAGACATGGCTTCCTCTTTTTCTTTTTTTCTAAGTCAGCCAGGCAGAAAGCATAGGGAAAAGTGCTTATCATGTATGACTGTCATTAGTATCAAACGCCTGTGGGATAAATTGCATGTTGCTTATGGTCCTGGGTGAGAGGAATCCAGGACTTGCATGAACCAACAATGATTGTCAAAACAAATTTGCTTCCTTTTTCTCATTGGGCAAGGAATGTATCAAAGATCAGGTGATACTTTAAAAACTGCTAGAACAGAGAAAGATGGAGAATTTAGATGACGTTTTTAGGTTTTAGAATAAGAAGATCATATGTGTGATGATGATACAAATTTGTAACAGAAGATGTCTTAGTTTCTTTTCTCACTGCTAAGACAAAATACCTGACACCCACAATTTAAAGGAAGAAGGCTTTATTTCAGTTCACATTTTATAGAGGTTTCACTTCATAGTTGGCTAGTGTATCACAAAGAAGAAATAGTTCATGGCAGGTAGAAGGCAACAAGCAGCAAGCAGCAGTCTGCCTTTCTTCTCTCCTTTGATTGGTGTTACCCACATCCACCCAGGGTGGAGCTTTTGTTATCCACACCCTTAATCACAATATGACACTCTTAATCCATATTCACATACCCTAATCCAGCCACCTTTGAAACTCCCCACCTATGATGCAGGTCACGAGGCTTTGAGAGGGCATCTAAATACAAGCCATAACAGAGTTGAAAGTCATAGGCTAATTTAGAGGCTCAGGCAAAAATAAGGGATAACTTGGATTATTCAAGGTAGAGAGCAAAAAGAAAAAAATGTGGATTACTATAAGATATAACAGGCATCTAGTTTCTACCAGATGTTGCAAATAAAACTAAATTCTGTCACCTAAGGAAACTAATGGCAATAACTAGTATTTATAGTTATTTATGGACCACTGTACAATTTATAAACAGCATTTATGTACAACACATATTTTGCTTTCCCCAACATTATGGAATGAGTTTGATGTTGTTATTATTCTTGTCTTACAAATCAAGATATCCAGAAAAACTTAAAATGGCTATATGGAGGACAAAGAACCAGTTATCAGTGGGGTTAATGCATATGAATCCTTGAAACAAATAACCCTCAGCAAAGAGACTTAATAAAGCAGAGCCATATGGTTTGAAACAAATGAATTGAAAAAATTAATTAAAGCCTTAAATTGTAACCAACATCTTGACAAGGGTTGTGACAGTTGGATAGACATATGAATTTTTTAAACTATTTTTTTAGGTTTGCAATATAGTTTTATTATTTTTATAGTGATCACCTTAATCTGTGACTTTGCAAAACATGAATAATCTGATTCAAGCACCTCTATGTACTTGAATGAGACCAATCTAAGAACTTCTTCCTCCTTTGCCTCATATTGCAGTATTTCTCATACTACATTGCTGTGGTTTGTGTCTAGATGTCCCCTGAAAACTTCATGTAGTCAGTCATAAGTGGGGCTTTTTGGAGGTGACTGGATCTGAAATGTGTAATGCTGGTATCAAGGGTTTGAGATTACTAAATTAGTCCACTGATTGACTTGGCATAGTTCTGGGTAGGATTAAAGGTGCCTCACCCTGGGTGTGACTGCTGTCTGCCCTAAAGTTGTGTAGCCTGCATAGGATATAAGGGACAAAAAGAGGGTCCCTTATAGCTTTCTGCATGCTACCTTGCTGCCATCTGCCTGCCATGCACTTTTTCCCCTCTGTGATGCCCCTCTGAAATGCCACCCTGCCTTAGAGCCAGCCAACTCTGAACTGAAACTTCTACAAACTATGAGTCAAATAAACCTTTCCTCCTTTAATTTTGAGTGTCAGGTATTTTGTCTCTACAGTGAAAAAAAAATAACCAAGACATCTCTGTAGGAGAGATCTGTAGGAAAAAGAGGAATTTCACAAAATGTCAGCCTTCTAGATAGTTCACAGTGATAACCAAACTGAGAGAACCTTAATTTCTCTTTGAAATACTGTTAATTTAGAAGAAATGTACTAGCTAAGCATTGAAAGAGGAGGTAAAGAAATGAATAGAAATGAAAGATTGAGAGATTAATTGGAAAAAAATCAGAACCATTTAGCTATGCCCTGTTTTGGATGTTCATTACCACAGCTAATGGACAGTATACAACCATGAGAAGACATTGTCAAAATAGCAAGTATATTGATACCAAGTATATAACAAGTATATTGATTTTGCCATCATGAGTACATTATACTCTTACCTTCATGAGATTAAAATGAATGGAGAGAGTAATAAGATTCTCCATAAATTAGAGTCATTCATTTTCATTTTGAGAAAAAAGAATGCCACATTATTAGCATTTTAATTGAGATCTAGCAGATGAGAACTTTACCAAGTAATAATTTTGAAAAGAATTTTTTCTATCTTAACAGTAAATAGAGATAATGATAGCAATGTTAACTTTAAGGTAAAATGTTGAGAAGATTATCATCATAAAGAAAAGACCATTTGCAACTGATGTTGGCACTTTAGTTGTACAGCATAGATACTTTAATACTTGGTGGTTAAAACTGCTATATTATAATACTACATAGTCGGTTTCTTTATTCAAGACATACCTACCAAAAACAAAGCTTTTTAGTAGAAGATTCTTTCTTTCAAGAAAGAGATGGGGCTCATAGTATAGCTCAGTATTAGACTCTGTGTTTAGCATGCATAAGGCCCCGGGATCAATCCTCAGCAGAAAAACAAACAAACAACAACAACAAAAATGTTTAGGGAGGCAGTCAATAATAATTTAAAAAGTCAGCATTTATTATGCACTTACAATACGCTTAGCCTTGTGCTAACTGTTTTTCCTGATATTAAGTCTCTAATTCATTCTATGACTCTTGAGTGGGCCATTTATTCCCATTTTATTAGATGGGGAAATGGAGGCTATGAGTGTTTTTCCAGTCCTATCAAAGAATAAATTTTTCTAATTGAGTTTACAGATAACTGAAGGGACATTATTCCAAGCCCCTTCATCTATATGTTCCAAATGTCATTCTACACATTTTCATTACCTTTTGAAAACGAAAGTTAGGTAAACCAAATCCTGGAAATCTTTTCTTAATGACTCAGGACAGTCTTGCATTCTCAAAGTGTTTTCTTTTGTTTGAATTTGGTGATTTATGGGTTGCAGCCCCTACTCTAATCGGTTCCAGCACAACTGACAGGAACCAAAATAACTTTAATTAGATGGAAAATAAGAGTAAGTGTTATGGCTTGTGTCTAGATGTCCCCTCAAAAGCCCCAAAGACCTATGTGGTCATAGGTGGGGCTTTTTCAGAAGTGACTGGGTCTAGAATGTGTGATGCTAGGATTGATTCATAGTGCAGTGTTAGGATCAAGGGCACTATGTTTAAGGGTGTGAGTGGTACCCACCTCAAGGGATAAGAGCCTGGGTAAGATATAAGGAACAGAAAGATCTGTGATTGTCCCTTGCTTGCTTTGCTACCTTATACCCACCATGAATTGTTTCTGCTCTGCAATGCCAGTCTGCCATGCCACCCTGCCTTGGAGCCACCCAACTATGGACTGAAACATCTACAAACTGTGAGCCAAATAAACCTTTCCTGACCTAACTTGTGGGTGTTGGGTATTTTGTCTCAGCAAAGAGAAAAGTAACCAACACAGTAAGTTATTTCTGAATGTAGCCCAGATAAATTTGTTCTATACAACGTAACATACATTTAAAATACTTTATGTTTCTTGACCCGCTCTGGGGTTCTTAGCCATTTGATTTTTGATCTCTGCCATGCCTCTTCTCTTCTCTTCTCTTCTTTCTCTTCTCTCTTCTCTTCTCTCTTCTCCTCTCTTCTCTTCTCCTCTTCTCTTCTCTTCTCTCTCCTCTCCTCCTCTCCTCTCCTCCTCTCTCTCTCTCTCTCTCTCTCCCTCTCTCTCTCTCTCTCTGTGTGTGTCTCTCTCTCTCTTCTTTCTTTTTTTGTACTGGGGCTCAAACACAGGACCTTGTGTTTGTGAGGCAGGTGCAGTGCCACTGAGCTAAATCCCCAGCCCCTTTTTTTCCTTTCTTTCCTTTTTTCTTTCTTTCTTTCTTCCTTTCTTTCTTCCTTCCTTCCTTCCTTCCTTCCTTTCTTTCTTTCTTCTTTCTTTTTGTTCTAAGCTATTTTTCTCAGGAGTTGGGTTGTAGCATAAAAGAGATACATATGTTGCAGGTAGGAAACATAATCAAGCTTTATTTTTTATAATTGTTTGGGGTCACTAAATTTTGCATCATTTGTTAGTTATTTAAACTGAAATGTTGATGTGGTTCTGAAAACCTTCAGTTTTAACCTCCGTAACAAAAAATGTACACTTATATGCATAAGATGTCACAAGTTGTTGAAGGTGTGTAAAGTTTCTTTTCTGGAACACTGCATGCAGTCATGTGTTGCTGGAACAACACAGATATAGATACATGCTGGTAGGTGTTTCGTCTTTGTGCAAGCATCAGAGTGCCCTTACTTACACAACCAAGAGTATCAGGAGTAGAAAGACTGTTATAGCAGCATCATTATATATGAGGTCTGTCGCTGACTGACACATCATTATGTGAGTGCATGACTTCAGTTCAGTAGGCAGAGAAAGAATAAGGAAAGGCGGGATCAGAGTAAGAGCTGTTTTGGTACCCATTATCCACCCTCTTTCTAGCTCCCCTTTTCTCTCTTCCTAACCTCTAGTTACCACTAATCTGATTTCTACTTGTATATGATCTTCTAAGGTCATACAGTGCAACAGGGCAAATATAGTCTACAGCAACTTAATTACATAACTCAAAACAACTAGAGAAGAGTGAAGCATGCAGACTTGATAATATCAGTAGAGATGGAAATGCTAATTACTCTGATTTGATCAAATACATTTTATATATGTATCAAATTATAAAAATATATCATAAATATATACAAATGTTACATGTTAATTAAAAAATTTTTAAACACTACTCTCATAATAACACTAAAAAAAGAATGACAGCTGTCATCCAAAGGTTATTTCATGGGAAATTACAGCTGAGTTCAGGCCAGGTGCAGAGAAGCTGGCCTTCCCTTTAAGGTAAAACCTAAAGGGAGACACCTACCATCAGCCTTCAGGAATCAGTCCCAGAGCTGCTCCTTTAGAGCTGAGTAAAAGTACAGCCTGAATTGAGAAAGTCTGGTAGGGATCCAAGAGAATAGAACCTGGATGCTCTGGCCCTTGTGGGGTTTTGCATCTGTTCTTGCAGACAATAGTGCTCAGAGGCCCTGCAGAAGTTGTTAATGAGTGCACCGGGGAGACCCTGATTATAGAAGTGTCACTAAATAGGTTCTGAAGAAATAGGCCAGTAAAGAGGTTAACTGTGGTAACTTGATGATGCAATTGTGCTGTGTTTTTGGAAGAGTTATTTTGGAGGAATTGGCATTGTTGTCAATATCTTTCCGTGTTATTTTTAACAATGGACCAAGTGTGAATTAATCATTCTCACTATGTCATGAGCCCCTTATTTTAACTCAGTATAAACAGAAATGTTCCTAAATTTAGTTGTGTTCAGAAGAGTGTGGACCCTTGTTTGCAACAGTGAGTTACCTGCGCTCTGGTTATTCCTTGAGAAGGATGGATAGATGCCACATGCCTGGAAGGCTGTAGAGGGGCTTTGTGCTTTGGAAAAATGTAAACACGTAGGAGATCACTTCTGAAGTCTACCTGGCTTTCACGCAGGTCAGTGGTGTGTGTCTTGCAATGGTAGGCTCCATTCTCATTCCCTTTTCACTCTGTTGTCCAGCTAGTCTTGAATTCCTGGGCTCAAGCTTCCTGCCTCGGCCTCCTGGGTAGTTTGAACCACAGGTGTTTGTGCCACCACACCCAGCTCTCACCTTCCATTTTGACTTCTGCTAAGGTCTTGGCCACTTAGCAACATTCTAAAATCCTTTAAGTAACAGCTGAAGGGCTTGCAGTCATGGAGCCCCCTCGAGGAGTTAGGCATTTCCTCTGTGACCTTCCTCAGTTCTTTCAAGCCATCTCTGCTGTGGTATTGGTTGCCTTGTGTTGTTATGTATCTGATGATTCCAAATGTGAGTCTCTTGCAAAGGGTGCTGTTAATTATCATCTTTATATTCTTGGAGTCTACGTAATATCTGGAATGTCCCAGGTACTCCAATAATACTGTATTCTTCCAAGAATACAATCAATTCTCCATATCCAAAGGTTTTCCGTCCACCTATGGATGAAAATATTCAGGAAAAAATAATTGTGCCTATACTAAACAACTAAACATCATTATCCTCTGAGTAATATAGTATAACAACTATTCACATAGCATTTATATTGTCCTAACTATTATAATACAGTAATCTAAAGATGATTAAAATTTACAATAGGATGTGCATACCTTGAATGCAAATATAAACTGGGCCACTTTAGTTAAGGAACTTAAGTATCCAAGAGGGGCCATTCTGGAATGAATCCTCCATCACTGAGATAGATGACTGTTGAAGTATGTGATTCAACTTACTGACTTTAGATGATATTACCTGCTTTAACATGAAACCCCCAAATGATTCACTGTTGGAGTACGAAGTTTTGTTCTTGCAAGTGAAACATAAAGAATAGCTGCTCCATTTTCCTGATGGTTTTCTTTTAAAATTTCTTCATTCATTTTCAACACATAGCTTTCAGGTCGTTCTGCATATGACCCTCTTGGCGAGAAAAGCAGGAGAGTGCAAACTTCTGCCTGACAGGTCCTGACCCAGGATGACCCACAGCACATCCAATTCTATTGTCCTATGGTCATAGCATCACCCTGACCATACCTATGAGCAAAAGAGACTGGGGTAAGGGGTCCATCTGTGTGCTTAAAAAGAATGGAGGGCAAGTATTTTGGTGGACAGCTAGGATTTGCTACAAAGCCCTTACTCTAGGTTCCTAATTTTACTTTTAAAAGTATAACCATGTTTTTCATAATTTGGCTTCAGAACATTGTAGTTGTATTTGACTTCTAATACCCCTTTTGTATCTCCTACCAAGGAAATCAGCAAGTTATATTCTTTTTAAAATTATATTTTAATTTATTTTTTCAGGTTTTTTAAATTAGTACATGTTTGTAGTACATAATGATTACATTTCTCCTGGGGAGCTGGTACATGCACATAACACATCTTAATTACTTTTTCTTTATCCGCTTCCCCTCTCCTCCTTCCCCCTTTCCTCCATCTCTTGGTCCAGTTTCATTTTGCAAAAGATCTAACCTCCCAATTTCCTATTATCTATCTTTCTTTTGGGTTTTCATTTATATTTTGGGATTCTCACATAAGAGAAACTATGGTATGTTTAAGCTTGTATGTCTGATTGATTTCATTAACATTATGGTTGTAAGGTGCATTCATTTTCCGACAAATGACTCAAGTTTATCCATCTTTATGGCAGAATACTACTCCATCATATAGAAATACCACATTATCCTTATCCATTCATCTGTTGATGGACATATAGGCTGCTTCCAAGAGTTAGCTATTATGAATTGTGCTACTTTAAACACGGATATGCATGCAATGATGTCTTTACCTCTTTTGAGAAGATACCAAGAAAGGGAATAGCTGGATGGAATGGAATTTCTATTTTCAGTTTTTTGAAGAATCTCCATACTGATTTCCATATGATTATACTAGTTTACTTCCCACCAACTATGTAGGATTTCTTTTTCCCCCCCGCAGCCTCACTAGCATTCATTATTATTTGATTTCTTGATAATATCTATTCTTTCTGGAGTGAGATGGAATCTCAGTGTTGTTCTGATTTGCATTTCTCTAATGGCCAGAGATCTTGATCATTTTTTCATGTATTTACTGACTATTAAAAAAAATATTCCTTCTGAGATATGCCTGTTCATTTCACTTGCCCACTTTTTGATTGGGTCTTTTAATCTTTTAATTTGTGGGGTCTAATATTTTTTAGTTTTTCATATATTCTAGATGTTAGTCCCCTTTCAGAGGAATAGATGACAACAATTTTGTGTCTGCATTCTGTTGGTTGTTTCCTTTGCTGTGCAGACCCTTTTTAACTTGATGTGATTTTATTTGCATTCAGTATAACATTTCCACACATGCATGCACTGATCAAATCCAGCCTCCAGTTTTCACCCCTCTGCCCCCCATCACTACCTTTCTCAACCTCTAGTAATTGTTATTCTAAATTCAGGTTGACTCTTTTAGTTTTCATGCAGAAGAGAAAACATACAATATTGTGTCTAGCTTATTTCACTTGCCATAACATCCTCCAGTTCCATCCCTTTTTTTCAAATGAATTTTGTTCTTTTTTATGACAATAATATTCCATTGTGTACATATCACATTTTCTTTATCCATTTATCTGTTTGTTGATGGATATCTAGGTTAATTTCATATCTTGGTTATTGTGAGTACTACACAATAAACATAAGTATGCGTGTCTCTTTGGTTTGCTGATTTCATATTCTTCAGAGAATATAAGTGTGAAAGCTGGATCACAACAGGGTAGATTTTTTTTCAGTTTTTTGAGGAACCTCTACATTTTTCTCCACAGTGGCTATACTATGCTCACCAACAGTGTTTGAGAGTAAACTTTTCTTCACACCCTCTATTGCATTTGTTGTCATTGTTGTTTAATGATAGCTATTCTAGCTGAAGTGAGATAGTATCTCATTGTGGTTCCCTGATGGCTACTGATATTGAGTAATTTTTAAATATATTTATTGGCCATTTGTATTTCTTTTGAGAAATGTCTATTGAGATTTGTTTTAAAATTGGATTGTTTTTTATTGTCAAGTTTTTTGAATTCCTTATGTATTTTTGTACTACTCCTCTGTCAGATAAATAGTTGGCATATATATTTTCCCCTTCTGTAGGTTGTCTTTTCAATCTGTTGTTTCCAGAGCAGTATAGATCCTTTTAGTTTGCTGTAATCTAATTTGTCTCTTTGTGGTTTTGTTTTCTGTGTTTTTTGTGGTGATAGCAAAATCAATCAATCAATCAATAAATCATTGCCTATTCCATTGTCTTGAAGTGGTTCCCCTATGTTTTCTTCTAGTAGTTTCATAGTTTCTGATTTTATACTTAGGTCCTTGATCTATTTTGAGTTGTACAGGCTGAGATATAAAGGTCAAGTTTTAATCTTCTGTATGTTCATATATGGTTTACTGAGCACAATTTATTGATGATGCTGTCTTTTCTCCAATGTATGGTTTTGGCATCTTTGTTGAGAATCAGTTAGCTGGAGCTGCCTGTGTTTTTTCTGGGTTTTCTATTCTGTTCCATTGGCCCGTGTGTCTACTTTTATAATATTGTAGTTACTGTGTCTATTTTTATACTGTTGTAGTCACCATGGCTCTATATTATATCTTGAATCAGGTATTATGATGCTTGTAGCTTTGCTCTTTTTATTCAAGATTGCTTTGGCTTCTTAGGGTCTCTGTGCTTCTGTATGAATTTTGAAATTGTTTTTCTAGTTGTCTGGAGAATGTCAATAGTATTTTAATGAGATTGTACTGAATCTGTAAATTTCTTTGGAAAGTTTTTTACTTGTGAAATTTTCTTCATTGTTTCTTTCCTAGTTCAAATGAACACGAAATCTTACAATTAATCATAAATTGATATAAAACTAAGAAAAAGAATTGAAAAAGCAGAGTAATAATAGCAACTATTACTAAATAAATTTAGATGCTAAGGGGGAATAAAATCATGGAAGGCAAAGCTTCGTACATGTACCTTTGACAGCTTGTTTTTGTTTTGAGGACTCCAAAAAGTAATATGAAGAGAGAAAGTGGAGAAGGAAAAGATTGGAAATAAAGGAAAACAAAGAGTACTGACTTAGATCTTGCTATAGCAAAAGACTCTGTCCCATCTCTGGCAGTTGGCAGATTCACTAGCAGGCGGCTCAGTAGGAAAGCTTGGTAGTGAGAGATAGGGATAACTTCAGGTGTGCTCTGACTGCAGTTGGTAGACATGAGTAAGCTGGAGCCAGTTACCTGGTAGCGGGACATCCTAGGTCAGTGGTGGTTAACCTTAGGCACAGGTGCCACAGTGGGCTGTTTGTATCATAAAATCTGTAAGAGGTTTGCCATCACTGTCCTAGGTGATGGGTAGGGATGTAGATTTGGCTTTGGCAGGTTTGCCCTAAATTAGGAGCAGGGAAAAACATTAGGAAAGCTGTCAGTTGTAAATAAAGACCTGACCTGTGGGCCTAATTGTTGCAAAAGTTATTGTTTCGCTTCCAGGATTGTCTCTAGTTGTAGCAGTCGGGCCTCCTGCATGTCTGAATGACAGTAGGCTGCCTTCCTGGCTTGTGTATTATACAAGAGGGGGTTGGTTTCTTGGGCAGGTTGCTTCAGGCTATGAGTCAAAATTCAGTTTTTAATGTGGTCTGACAATTGTTCCTTTGCACGCTCAGTGTCTGAAGAAAGAGATGCGAACAGAGAGGTTGCTGATTTGTGTGTGAGGGAAGTGGTGGCAGGGGATGGAGGAGAGAATTGGGCACATTGGTGTTTAGGTAGAGCTAACAGTAAGAGAAGCGATTGTTAAAAGGACAAGAAAAAAGAAATGATGTATTCTGTACATGACAAGCAGCTACTAATGTGGCTAAAGGGAATTTTTATTCAAAAATAGATCAAACTCAACCAGTATCAGAGCAAGTAAAGAACTAAAGGCTTTTGATCTAAACAAAAGAAAGAAAGGAAAAGACTGGGAGTAAGTTGATAACCCAAGACAAGCAAGCAGCTAGGGAGTGGGTGAAGGGAAACCTGGGCCATGCCTTAAAGCTGCTGTGTGAAGGCATAACTTGATAAATATAACCTTGGCAAAGGAGAGGGTGTTCTACAGAATTTAGGAGCCCTCCGTTTGTCACAGACCAAATGACAACCACTAGCTTTAAACGTAAGCCTGCTTCCTAGTCTTTGACAGGGCCTCAGCACTTGTCCCAGATTTGTTTACTGTCTCTCTGCCGGCTCCCAGCTCTGCCTCAGGCTGCATCTGCCTCTGATCTGATCTGTCCTTAGTGCTTGCCTGCCTAATCCATTGCCAACCTGACTCTCTTTTACTTTTTGTCTCTTCTAGCCCCAAACTGTGCCACATCAGGACGCTCAACAAGTGCTGCCTTCTGCAGGAACACTCTTATTGCTTTAAATTTCCTCCAGATGGTGTCTCTGTTCAGCTACCATTATGGCAAATAGTTAATTAATCTATTCTGTCCTTTAAAGAAGAATTCCAAGAATTATGTTTCAGAGTAAATTTTAATTAGCTGTAGAATGACTTATTTTCCTTTATTAATTAATCATGTCTGCAGATATTTAAACTATTTGACATAAATACCTATGATAAATACCACTGCCCACTTTGGAGCAGTTAATTGGATCTCCAACAGAAATGCCTAGAATTTCTCAGCCTGTTGCTAAGGGTGTGATGCGGTGATGTAATTCCATTCAGTGGGAGAAAGCAGTGCAGTATCTGCCATACCTGTTAGCTTCATTTTCCCCACCATGGCAGTATGAGTTTCACAGAATGAAAGAAACATTATCACTGGGTAAAGAGGGCTGTGTGTGCGTGTGCACATTTGCTCTTCATTATGCCTTCAGTGACTAAAATGTGCCACTGTTATATTTGTCACAAGTCAGAATCATCCAGTGCAGTTAAAAGAGAAAAGATGCGAAGTCCTTTAATTCTGAATTCTTGTCCTTATTCAGGAAGAAAGCTTGTTTGCCCAGCATCATTTTATTTTACTATGAAGCACCCGATTTTCCCTGAAAACTAAAATAAGGCCATGGAGCAAGTTAAGGGCCCCAAGCTTGTTCCAGAAGGTTCTAAGATTCTTGAGGCCAGAAATATGAAAAATAAAATTATATTAATGCCATTATCACTGATCATGCTCTGTTAACGAGGTCTACTCTAACAAACACCTCAGACCGGGTGGCTGGGTAACAGAAGTTTATTCTTTCACCATTCTAGGGACTGGAAGCTTGAGCTCCAGGAGTTGGCAGAGTTGGCTTGTTCTGAGGCCACTCCTTGCCCCACAGATGGTCACCTTCTCCCTGTGCCCTCACGTGCTCACGTCTCTGGATATGTGTTTGTTGTCTTTTCTCTGCGCCCAAAGTTCCTCTTCTTCTAAGAACACCAGTTACATTGGATTAGGGCTTGCCTTACAGATCTCATTTTAACTCAATCTCCTCTTTAGAGATTTATATCCGAATACTGTTACATTTTGAGGTGTTGGTGGTTGGGGCTTCTATGGGGTAGAGGAGATTGCAAAATCAACCCATAATATGTCCCACCTGCAGTAAAATTAGGCTGCTTTGTTATATGCTTGGGGCAAAAACATAGAATTCTTGTATGAAAACTAATATAGAACTGTATCTTATTTCCCAGGGAAATGTTAGAAAATTGAAATTTTAAAATATTATTCTAAATTTAATAAAAAGTTTGTGTTTTTTGTTTTGCTTTTGGTACTGGGGATCGAACTCAGGACCTTGTGCTTGCAAGACAGGAACAGTGCCACTGAGCTAAATCTCTGGCCCAAGAAGTTTATGTATTTTTCAGAAAATTCTTCCTATAAAATGAAACATCCCTAGAAAATATTTGGAAAAGTGATATTGTGTTTCAGTGAAAAACTTACACATATTTCAGTTCTGAAAGTAAAAATAGTCATCATTTCAAGTTTCTCTTTTAAGAGATACTTAATAGGAATAAAATATAAAATAATAGTTCTTAAAGCATTTAATTAAAAAAATGTGATATTTCCCAAAGACTATATGCTATTACTATAAAAACATAAGAAGATTTTATAGTAATAAATGTAAAAATAATTCAAATTAAATACTTGAAAAGGGATATAATGAAATTTGACTTTAAATTACACAGGGAAAGAAAATTTAAATCATTTGTATATTTTTGACTCTTCTAAGATATTTTATCATAAATATATTCACCTGGGGCTGAACAATATAAACAACATTTTTAGTTTGGGTATAATTAAACTAGAGAATGTCAGAAAATTGTCTTGTTAATGTTAGACCAGATGATCATTCTTCATGACTAAGCTGACCTAAGGAGAAATGTATCCCCCAACAGAGAATCTGGATCTGCAGCACTGATGTTTTGTCATATTTCAACAAGATATTGCCTCTACTCATGGATTTCTCCTTTGACAGTTTGCTTAGCTGAGAAAATTTCAAAATGTCTATAGGTATATTAAGTACATACAAAGTTTATTTAGTCTACAATGACTAATTCAAATCACCTGGTACATAGGATGGATTCTAAGTAAAGCTGTGAAATGTGTTTGCTTTGCCAATTTCCCTCAGAACACCTCATCCTCCCTAGGGGACCATTGACCATCACCTGGGAAAGCCTCCATGTCCTTGTTCTCCCAGTTGGGACTTCTGCTTCAGTCCTTTATCCTGTTCCAGTGCTAGAGGCAGTTTGTATTAGTACTTTGATCCCTCTTTTACATATTGACTCCACCAAATGTCCCTTAACAGTGCTTCTAATAGTAGGATTTTTAAGACCTTTGGCAAAGAAGTTAAAAATAATATTTCCTTTTCTAGAACAACTAAACTTATTCCACACAGTAGATCCCTAGTGATGGAGCTACTACTTTGCACAGCATTTAAAATGGCAATATTTTCTTGAGTCTCTTAGATTGTGTTTAACCGAATGTTGCTCAGTTTCTTTGAAGACTCTGGTTTGGTGATGAGTAATGTAAAGTCAAAGATATTTTTACTCAGGAAAATCAAGCTTCTCAGCAATAAACTGTTTGTTGCAACAGAGCAGATTCAAGACAAAATTATTCCAGTAGTCTGACAAATGCACCAGATGGTCTTGAGCCTTTCTGATTCTTTTTGCTCAAATAGTTGCAGCAGAGATACTAAGTATAGCAATCATAATGACCAGTGAAGGAAGGAGAACTTTATGTAGAAATCAATGATCACTCCCCATTGTCCATTTCTGCAGACGATAGCTTGAATACTAGGAAACTGTAGTGCGATTGTTCACATTGATCTGTACAGATGAAAGATAAAATCCGAAGTAATCCATACTTCCTGTTCATTCTTTAGAACCCCATAGTTTCTGATAGTCCTGGTATGAAACTTCTTTTCTTTTCTCTAAATAAACTCAGATAAATTTGATTTATTCTGTTTTGGTAAACATTGGACACATTAATTGCTCCTTTTGAAATGTCAAGACAGAAACAAATAATTGACTGTTATTCTAGCTTACAGTGATTGAAGAAAAAAGGACAATTTTATTTTTCTTGCAAATTCCAAAGAGGCATCAACAACCAGTGTCTGAACTGGAAAGGGAAAGGACAAAACAAAACCAGTCAGACAATAGCAAAAATAAATTACATTTTGGCAAAGCCAGGCAAACTATTATATTGCCATGGACTATTTATATTTTGTAATTATTTATGGAGGATTTAAACCTAGAAACCCAGACTTCGTCAGTTACCTTTGTCTTTAGCTGAGCTGACAGCATTTGGGAAAAGCCAATGAAAAGCCAGATTGAATTACTGAGAGATGCTTAACAGAATGACTGTGTCCCAGGATTTATGTAGCAGATCCTACCTCAAGATCCCACTTACGTCAATATGACTATAGACATATGATCTTCCAAATGGTTATTGTTCAATTATGTACATCTCTAAGATATTACAATCTGTGTACTATAAATCTATGTTTCTAAGGTGCTACTAACAAGGGTAGTACATAAATATTTAATAGAATAGAACAGTATATCCATAGGTACACTCTTTGATAATAGGCAAAGCTATTTTTAAGTATGCATATATCCTTATTTTTGCAAATATTTCTGGGTTATGGCACAGGAGTACAGATAAAGGACCACGTACCATATTTAAATATTTAAAAGTCATACATCAATCTTACAAATTGTTAAATGAAATCTGTCTTACTATGTTCATTCTCCAAGCTTGATAAATATACCCACAAAAGTAAAGCATTTTAAAAAAGTAAATATTATTTATATTGCATATATATATGACTAAAAATCAGCAAAATATAAATTAAGAATGAGCTTAATTATTAATCCACAAGATTAAACATTAAGGTATGGATCAGCAACACTGGCTAAATAATAAAGTAAAATATATATAATTCACAAGTGATTATTTATTTATTCTCAATTCTTATTATTTTCCCTTATTTCAACAGAATCACTAAATGCATTTCTATAATCAGTATCTTCACAAGTTTTTGTCCTAAAGATAGTGTGATCAAATTAGCCTATTTTCTTGGGTCATTGTAATTGTTAGATTCTTTTTCATTAACTTTAATTTAAAGAAACTTTACTAAGGAAGTACCAACAAGAATTGTGAATGCAATTTTTACAACTATAGTTAAATTCAGAATTCATGTTTATATTAAATCATACAAATTATATAATTTATAGGATATAAATAAAATTTGATATCATATCACTTGATAAATTATGCTTCATTTACAAAACATTACAAAATATTTTAAATGTATTATAACTCAACAGTATGAAGCACAATTCTCACCCCCTCTGTAAGCAAAAGCTGGATTCATGTAGTTATGTAAACAATTGTCCTGTTACAGTTACACCAATATGCATAAACTTAATTTTGTAATAAACTGTTTAATATTTCAATGTTCTTCAACTTCCATGGGTAGCTTTTTAGGTATATGCTAAGTCAGGAGTATCTCAGAGAACTATGAATTGTAACATAAAGAAAAAAACATGAAGGAATGGACTTTCAGTGATTGTTGTAAAATAATTGTTATTCAGGAACCTATTATGTCCATGCCTTCTAAGAGAAAGAACTCCGATATTAATTCTTTTTTCTTCTTTTCCTTATTTAAGTAATTCCATGGCTTAAATCTTCCAGATACACTAAAGAATATCCTACTGCAACAGTCAAACAGCACATAACTTCAAGGCATTCCACCACAGTCTCTTTCCATCTGGAGAGATAGGCAGTGTAAGGAACTGTCCCTCTGAAGAATGAAAAGTGACATCTGAAAGCATGTTTGTGAAATGTAAGGGCCACCACGGACTTCTTTTTCCCACCTCTACAATGCTACAGGAGACTGACTGCAGCAATGATCTCACCTTGTGGGTGTCTGCAAATTCACAAATGAGGCCGAGGCAGAAATGATACCAGTGGCTATACTCTCGGCTTGACAGAATCAACTAGAATTGTCTCACAGTGATAGATAGGCCCATTCACTCACTTGTAAAGTTGCTAGTTGTTGTCAAGGTGAACCTGTGAGTCTCTCTGCTAGTTTGATGTATCCAAAGTGTGAAGAGTAGTGAGGACCTCTAAAACAGTAGAGATTGTGGAACTAAGACAATTAAAATGCAAGGGCGCTTTCTGCCTTTCCTTTCTTTGCCTAAACACAGGGTGCTAATCTTCCTTTCAAGGAGGCAGCTCTTACCAGCCCAGGGAATGCATCAGCAGACACCAGAGAAATCTTCCAGTGGAACTATTTCATTAGTTCCTTTCCAGTTTCCCACCTTTGAACCTACAAGTCTTTCTTTGTTTTGTTACTGTTCTAAGGTGTTATTTAAGCAAGCCTCCCAAGTTGCTAATTTGAGTTTCTTTTCTCCCAAGTGACAGGGATGACACACATTAATAATCTTCCTTGTTTTCTACATTTTGATCCATCTTTTGTTTCACTAGATGTCTTTACTACAAACTTAAGAGAAGAGAAAAAAAATTACAGATTTTTCTCCCTTCCAGAAGCAAATCATATTATGTAGTACAGGTTGAGTATCCCTTATCTGAAATGCTTTAGACTTCTCTGAGTTTTGGACTTTAGAATTTTATCTGACTTAAAGAAAATTGCTTATGCATAATGAAATAGCTTGGGGATGGAAAAATGTCTCAATACTAAAGTAACTTATGTTTCATATGCTCCTTATCCACATAGCCTGAGGATAACTTTACAAAATATTAGTGCACCTGCATTTAGACTGCAGCCTGTCTGTCTCATGAGGTCAGAGGTGGAATTTTCCACTCGTGTAATCACGTCGACACTCAAAAAGTTTCTGAGTTTGGAGTATGTCAGATTTCAGAGTTTTAGATTAGAGATGCTCAACTTGTAGATCAAACAGAGTTTTAGCCTACTAGTCATGTTTTGGTGTTTTGGAAGTTGCCTCGGTCTGAGAGGAGCCATATATTCTGCCTGGATCTGGACTTCAAATGCTAATAGAACAGTCAGCTAGTGTGCTGGGAACAGCATCCTTTCCACCCGGCAGTCATCTTGGTGTGGGCAAGTCTTCATAGTGGAGTCTTGCTCTTTTCCTCCATTGTGATGTCAATGGCTTGAGTTATTATTTCTAGATAGTTTTATAATTTGTTGGCTAACAGAAATACCTGGATGTGAGTGTAGTACGTGTGAATAGTTCTACTGTTCTGCAGAATAAAGCCAAGCGTTTACTCTTCTCTCAATCATGGGCCAATAGTAATGTGAAGCTTAGGTGGAAAAGAATAACTATATGATCATCCGCCTGTGCCATCTAGTCTATGTGATACCTACATGCCCCCTCATTTTTTCTTGTCAGTGAGACCATAGGACCATGACACACTCCTAAGTTGTTTTTACAGAGATATATCAATCCTGTAAATGTAACTATAATTAATAACAACCAAATAGCTTCTCTTTGGACTTGTAAAGAATTTGTGTTGGGCCGGGGATTTAGCTTAGTAGTTCCACCGCCTGCCTCGCAAGCGCAAGGACCTGAGTTTGATCCCTGGTACCAAAAAAAAAAAGTAAGAATTTGTGTTTACTCAAGGTCAAGCTGCTCCATATTAAAGAATTGTCTGTTTTTAAATAAAAATGAAACCATTTTATGAAGCTCTGTGTCAGGAGAGCATAGATATACACTGCAATAACCCTGATTGAATGTTGAACTGGAAGCCTATGAACTAGCCACTAGAACTGGTGTTTTTCAGAACCATCCTTTCTTTTTCCATCTGGCTCCAAAATTTTCTACGTGCCACTCAGATTGTTGTTAGGACTAAATAAATTTGCAAATAGGAAAGCCCAGGTAAGCATCTATTAACTGAGGTTTTCCTGTTACTTAACCACAAAGGTTTGGTTGTAAACACTGCCATTTGAGTGTGTGAATAATCCCATTATAACAAGAGTAGAAAAATTTCTTCCTGTGATCCTCTTAATATGTGTCTTTTCTCTACTCATTTTTCCATGACAATGAGACCATAGAAATCAGAACCACAATTTAAGTCTAAATTTGCTTATTTTTAATTTTATAAATTCATATACATATGCACATGAGCTGTTCATATAACCATTTATAATCATTCTTAATGAGTTACAATCACTTTGAACTGATAGAGTATTTAAATTTTTAAAAACTAGTTGATTTTCGTGCCAAAATAAAATTATTCAAAAGCCATTTAATGATAACATGAAATATCTATGGCTTTATTAAAAGTAATAGAAATTTGGAAAACACACCTAAATGATCATTCTACATGTTAGCTATTATAATACAAATAGGTTTGAAAACAAAAAAAATCATCTCTAAAATCCATCCACTTCTTGGACTGGGAGCAAAGTCTCCCAATTAGTAATTCTAGGTTGCACTAAGATTCTATTCTGAATTTGTACTAACATTTTTGTTAAAATGTACTGTGCAGTGAACAAGTTGTTCTATCATCTTCTGATTTGTCTCTGGAAAGAAAGGCAGATCTTTCAGTGTTCACATTGCAAACAAAAATAGGTATTAGTGGAAAATAAAATCCTGAATTTCCTCTAGGAAAAATCAGGGAACTTTTGAGTTTTTAGTTTTTTCCTCAGAAGAGATAGGTATTGTCTTCCCTAAGAGAATTTGAATATTAATTATTTGTAATTTTTTTTAAAAAAAAACTAGGTTCATGTTGATATTGGTTTGCTCTCAGATCTTGGGTGGGCTGGGTTGACAAAATTAAGTAATCCATCAAATAAGCACTCATGTCCATTGAGTGAAGTTGATTATTTTATTCAACAAAGGTATTGGCTACTTAATGACATGTGCATTATTGACCTTGTGTGATGGACTCTGTGTGCACAGGGAGAAAGTGAGGGAGGGATTAGAGGTACCAGGTTGGAAGTGGGAAGCTCCTAAATTTAAAACTTGAATGAGGAAAATATTTATTTCAGATGAAAAATGTAGAAACTCACACGCCACTCACATTGAGCAGTGAGCCTCAGACAATGTCAGTATTGCCTCCCCAGCCTCCAACAAAGCACAAAACATAGATTTCATGAGGAAAACATTTTATGACTCATTCTTGATTTGAGGGGGATGGAGGGATTGATGACGAGGACTCTTTTTCAATTTATAAAATGCAGCAAGTCCCTTCTCTTACTCTTTATATTCTGGGGCATTTGATGTCATCTGTCAAAAAATCCCCAAGTGATGTTTTTAGTATGATTTTCCCTCAAGTACAAGGAAAAACTTTCTCAAAACTTTACCTCCCCAGACACCACACACAATGAGAGTATATGGACAAGCATGTCTAAACTTCTCTTTCTTGGCTCAACTTGAGTTATTCCTAATGCAGGTTGACAAAGTAACTGTAGGACTCAGTATCTCCTTTGGCTATATTCTTCTTCCAAGGAGTAGCCAATGGAAACAGCACTGCAATACCAGCCCTTGAAATGACTGGCCATCCAAGAGATGGTCTTGATGGGAGAGAGTCAGAGAGATACTGATCCAAAACTCACTCTAGTGAAAGAATCTAGCCATAGGCCTTTCATAGAGTAGGATTCCTTTCCAGTTCTTTTAATGATCAAAATAATTTCTTAAGCTATTATTATATGCCCACCGTGTTCTTAAGTGAGTTATTGGTAATGACATCTAGATGATTGGAGAAGCAGCCATAAAACAGTGGACATAGCTTAAAGGACCACTGTGGAATTCCAGCTCTGTTACCCACTACTCTGTGGCCCAAGAGAGTTCCAGACTTCTCTGAGACTCAGGATCTTGTCTGTCAACTTTATAAATCAACACTTACTCCACAAGCATATCATGTAGAGACAAAACCTCATATGTATGTCACAGTGCTTTATAAACTGTAAAACACTATCCAAATGTTAGCTATGACTTTGATTAAAAACATCTAGCAAATGAGCACTAGAATAAAAACTATAGTCCCCACAGTCAGAGCCATTTTTTGTGGGGGACAATATTGGTGACCTGTTCCTCAAGCTGAGAAAGTCTTCACAATTTTCTTTTTAATAATTAAGCTCCAATAAAATTATAATTAACACAGCATTTGTTTTTGCACAACACATGCATAGATTTCTCTCCTTATAATAAAGGAAGTGGTAGTTGCACCAGATGCTCTCCTTGAAGCTGGTGCCCACCTCCCGCCTGTTTGCCTTGGGTCTGCTATGAGGCCGTCCTACTTCCCAACTGATGCTATTGGGACAATCCCAAGAAAGAGAAAGAAGACTAAGCAGGCCATTTGCCCACTGGTAATTTTTACAATAAAATCAAATGGTAGTTGTATAGAGCTATTCCTCCAACGTACCAATCCTACCATGACTCCTCAGTGAAGGTGGTGATAAAAGTGCAGTGTACTCACCTCAGGGCACAAAAGCAGATGCCTTCTGCTCTCCTACTTCATACTGTTGTGGAGACATCTACTTATCATTTACTTTTCTAATGATAAAGAGGTCCAGAAGCTTTAATTATGATAAGATGTTGGGCAAGGTGTTGGGGTTTTTCATTTCTTATGGAATAAAATACAGGAATTATAGCACCAAAATTATTAGATTATGTAATGTGAGGCCTGATTAATATTTGTAAATGTTATTTTATTAAATTTTAGTAATTCATTTGTATGATGTTCATTTATTTATTTATTTATTTGGTCCTGGGGATCGAACTCAGGACCTTGTGCTTGCGAGGTAGGCGCTGGAACCACTGAGCTAAATCCTCAGCCCCATTTATATGACTTTTAAATAAACAATGTTTATTTTCCCACCATTCCCATGGGTCAGACATTCATTAGCTGGTTCTGGCTACTCATGTGATTTCTGAGATAATGTTATCCAGGGCTGCAGCATCAGAGGCAGGCTGTGGGCTGGGAGACCCCTTTCCAAGATGGCTGCAATCGCTTGGCTGTGGACAAGGAGCCTGTTCTCCTCACTGCATGAGCCTCCCTTGATGGCTGCCTGAGTATCCTCATGGCAGGGAACCTGGCTTCCCCCAGAGGAGGAGGCAGAAGAGAGAAAAAGAGAGGAAACTACAGTGCCTTTTACGTCCCAGTCCCAGGACTTAATGACATGTCCTGTGATGGGACACAGACCATCCACTTCCACTTCATTCCATTCATTAGGAACCAGTCACTAAGTCCAGTCCATGCTAAGCAAGAAGGACATTAGTTGTCCCTGTTTGAAAGAGGATCATTAATGAATGTGTGGACATGTTTGTAAACTACTGCATCAGCCTTACCTTTCAATCCATAGCTAGTCTGTCAGGGAGGTCTGCTGGCTCTACCGTCAAAATAAATCCTTCCACCACTAATTCATGTGCTATTAAAGCCACTCTGCTCTCTTGTTTTGCTCCCTAGTCCCAAGGCTGTTTTCAAGAGCAGTTAGATTAACCCAGGTAAATTCCAGTCAGATTATATCACACTGCTGGCCACAACTAATTCCCCCTCAGAGCAGAAGTCCAAGTTCCTACAGTGATTTTTGAGACCTGTGGCCTCAGGTTCTGTCTTTGAATATGTTTTCTGCTTTTCTCCCTCTCTCGTCCTCTGCTCTCAGGTGTGTTGTCTCACCAAAGTTAAATACTACAAATTCTCCTTGAGTTACAATATGGCTGCATCCTGATTAACGCATCCTAAATTGAAAATACCACAAGTGGCAAAAGTAGGTAATACACGTAACCAGCTGAAGTTCACAGTTTAGCAAAGGTACTGTAGTGTTAGTTGTTCACCCTTACTATCTCACGGCTGACTAGGAGCTGTGGCTGGCTGCCGCTGCCCAGCATCTGAGAGAGAGGCAAACCCCACATTAGTAGTCGACATCCAAAGGATAGTTCCTCCTGAAAGCATGCCACTTTTGCACTGTCATGAAATAACAGAATCATACGTCAAATCATCATGAATCAGGACCATCTGTACATCAGATAAACACATGCCCAGGACATGGTGGTGAATATCCCACTCTATAAAACCTTTGACTGCTCAGAAACGGGAACTTCAAGATCTTGGCCACTTTTCTGGGAGAGGGATGTGTGTGTGCAGGGAAAGCAGAAAGGAGGGACACAATGTCAAAGAAGGGAAGTAGAAAAATCTCTAAAGTTAAAACTTAAAGAAGAAAAAAGTGTTTATTTCAGATGAAAAATATAACAACACATAATTTTGAGTGAGTAAATGAAAAAATGAATTGATTTAGCGGGGAGATATGTATGGATAAAACACAAAGAGGGAGAGATGGAGAAAAAGGGAGGAAAGATAGAAATAATATATATTGTATGACATAGAGCAAGGCTTGCTGACTCCTCCGTGTGTGTGTGGGGGGGGAGTACTGGAGATTAAATACAGGGCCCTCACACTGAGCTACATTCTCAGCCCTTTTCCTTTATATTTGCTTTTTTAAAATTTTTTGTTTGGTTTTTTTTGTTTTTTGGTACCGGGGATTGAACTTGGGTCCTTGCGCTTGCGAGGCAGGCGGTGGAACCACTGAGCTAAATCCCCGGCCCTATTTTCTTATTTTGAGACAAAGTTTCACTGAGTTGCTACATTTCCAGCTGGGCTCAATCTTTCCATATCCTTGCCTCAGCCTCCTAGAGTTGCCAACTTGCTGATTTTTTAAAAATTGAAACTAAGACAAAAGAAAAGCCCTGGGAGAGCGTTCCTGTCCTTTCTTTCTCTAGTTCCCTGTTCCACACATCGCTTGCACATCTCTGGCTCAGCACCTCGAGGCTAGCGTAGTTCATCTAGTCTTAGAGATGCCTGCAGTGGCTCTGCCTAGCTCAGCTACATTATAGCTGAGGTTTTTTGTTTTGTTGTGTTGTATTGGGGATTGAACTCAGGACCTTGCACTTGCGAGGCAGGCACAGCACCACTGAGCTAAATCCCTGGCCCTATAGCCAAGGTTTATGAGCACACAGGGCAGTTACTTTGGAACCTCTCGTGAGAACAGCCTCCTTGATGTAAGCCTAGCATGTCTCTCTTGCCTATGCAAGGCAGTTTACTAGTGATATCATCTCATTCAGAGTACCAAGAAGCAAGCCTGGGAAAAGGGATTCTGTAGACATCATTGACTCCTAATCCACTGGCTCTGTGCTTCTGAGAAGGCTGCACAGAGCCTTGCCACACTGGTTTTGGAACAGTTATCACATGTGTTTCCCACAAAAAGAAAGAATTCTTTGTTGACAAAGAGCCTGAATGCACAGGCTGAGGTGTAACTCAGTGGTAGAGTGCTTACCTATAGCAAGCATGAAGCTCTGACTTCCATCCCCAGCATTGAAAAAGAAAAAAGAGAACAATATGTAAATATAAGAGCTTGAATGCCGAAAAAGAGGATTATTCCAAGAGTCTCTTTGTCAAGATGACCATGGTTAATTGAATGACTATGAAAATAAAAATTATAGAGACAGAGGAACCAGTCCATTGTAGTGAGATGTCTGAGAAGGTTTGAGAATGGCAGGAATGAAGTCAGGATGAAGGGAAGGGAGAGAGGCAACATGCTTCATCTTCGCAGCTACTACAGGATATCAGGTAGTGTCTGTTATTCACCCGTCTTCCCGTTGTCAGTGCCACCCACAGGTGGCATCCTTGAAAGGCGTCATACTGATTGGCAGGCTCATTGGTCTGGGAAGAGTGGGTGGGAGGACGTGTGTTCTGGCTTCACAGGCAGATGGACGTGTGAGGCTCTTGTCTGGAGCGGGGAGCCCACAGTGAGGCAGGAGTGTACATCCCGGAAGAGGCAGCACCTGCCAAGTGCGGGGCTGTCATGGGTGCCTGACCGCACAGCCACACCCAGTGTTGTCAGAGAACACATACCTGTCTTTCTGCTCGGAGGCTGCCCTCTTCCCTCTTCTCATATGAGTACACAGCGTTTAAATTTTTTCTCTTTAGCGTGTCACTTTATTGAGAATTTCCTTAGATGTGATGGGAGCCCATTTCCCATGAAGTGAGGAATCTTCCTTCAAATTATCAAGATTTAAAAGAACTTAAAACCAAATGTTAAAAACTCTTAAATTTCACTACATTCTAGTAAAAGATACAAGAAGTGGGCCTGATAAAGATTTTTGTTCAGGATCAAAACTAATGCCTTCCAGAAAATTTGTCCCTAAACAATATTGTAGTTAACAAGTTTATTTAATTTAGATTATTTACTTCCAAAAGCCAGTATGGTTTTGTGACATTTCTTGATTTACATTGTTTTTCATCTTCAGTGTCCTTGTTTTCTTCCCATGATTCCTAGATTCATTTTAAAGTTAATTCCAGTCATCCTATGCCTGTAAATGCAAAAACTAGGCAAACAAAATCCAGTTGTTTAGAGCTAATCTCTCTGTCTCTGTCTCTCTAATTTTCTGTAAATCATTCAAGTATGGAAGAGTAAGTTATACTAAGATTAGAAAAAAAGTAGGTGTCACAAGAAGTTATTTCAAATGTTTCATAGAGAGAAAAACCCTTTAATAACCTAGGACGCATTTAAAATTCAAAAACACACAACAGCAAATCCCAAAATACTTTCAACCATTAATAAATCAAAATATAAATAAGCAGATTAGAAGTGTCAGAAGTTGGAACTCAATCCATTTCTTTAGTGGATCAGGTGCTGGTCACTGGAGAAGTTCAAAAGGACAACCCTGCCCAGGGTTGTTAGGTTCAAGGCCATATTTAGAAAATCAATTTAGATCGGAGCACATTGCATGTCAGAGGCTTCAGGTGCATCTGGTAATCTTGATGTGCTGCCCAGAGCCCTCTGTGCTGAAAGGGCAGCCCAGCTGCTGTGGATTTCAATGCAGGTCGCTGGCACTCAGCCTTCCTTTTTCTTCCTCCTTTTCCCATCCATATTCTCCTAAGGGCTTTCATAAGATGTCATCCTTTGGGACTTTGCTTGTGGGAATTAGATACATTACTGGAGAGAAATTTTCTAAAAGCCCACAAGCAAACATGAAAAAGAGGCTATCTTTGAGCAGGATTAACCTTAGTTAGCAAGAAAAAAAAAGGAATTCGGGTTTGCTACTAGAACCTGATTGAACTTGCTTTGTGCAAGACACATCCCCCCCCTCTTCCCTCTTCTCCACTCTTAAGATTATGAGCAATGCCCTCAGTTTGCAGGGGGCAATGTGTCCCCTGCAAGGGAATGTTCACTATTTAGTCACACACAAAGACTGCAATTCAGACTTCAAGGATTCAGGGAGACAGCTCTGTTGTTTGTGAACAGTACAATGGCTGGTGACTTAATTTTAGGCTTTGCTGTTTTGCACTTAATTAAAAAATAATAGCTAAACTTGTTGCCAAGAAAAGTAGAGGGTGTAAAATTCATTTAATTCATTTAAGAACTTTATGCTGAAAAATTTCAAAATAGTAGCTTCTATAATGGACCCTGAAGGTACTTTCTGGAATAAAACCAAATATTTTAATTTACTTGTGTAAGTAATTTCAGGCTCATCCTCCTTATGTGCCAAATAATCATGAATTTTACACCGAGAGAATATTTAAGCTCAATAGAGAGCAAAAGTTATTTTAAAAGTAAATACTCCTTGGTTCCTCTTATTTTTCCTATTGTGTTTTTAAGTTCAATTTTTTTAATTTGTTAAAAATTGTAAAGTGACATACAGTTGTAAAAAAGAGTAGAGAAATTCTTGTACCATTCACCCAGTTTTCTCCTGCCCAAGGAAACATCTTGCAAAGTTTGGGTATACTGTTCTAACACAAAACTTCCTCATGTTCCCTTTTATAGCCACACTCAGTTCTACTTACTCTCACTCCCTGTTTGAACCTTGGCAACAACTAATCTAGGGTTTTTGCAAGAATGTTATATTAATTGCTGCCCACGGTGGTGGGTGGTGCACACCTATAATCCCAGCACCCAAGAGACTGTGAAAGGAGGTCTCTGTGAGTTTGAGGCCAGCGTGGGCTACATAGTGAATTCAGGGCCAGCCTGAACTACATATGAAGGCCTTGCCTCAAAAACAAACAAGCAAAAAATATGACTGAAATTACACACTGTGGAACCTTTTGGGATCAATTTTTTTCATTGAGCATAATTACCTAGAGAGTTAATCAAGTTGTCGCATGTATCAGTAGTCTGTTCCTTGTTACTGCTGAATAGTATTTCAGGGTCTGGCAGCACCTCACAGTTTGTTTACCATTCACCTGTTGAAAAATACCAGTGTGCTTTTCAGTTAACTGTTGTGAATATGGCTGCTATAAACATTTATGTATATTTGTATACGTGAGTTTTACATTTCCTGGGATAAGTTCCCAAAAGTACAATCACTGGGCCTTATGAATATTGCATGTGTAGTTTTATAAGAAATTACCAAATTATTTTCAAGAGGGACTTGCCATTTTACATGTTCAACATTTTACATGTATGACGGATTCAGCTTCTTTGTATACTCACCAGCAATTGGAATTGTCCCTATTTTTAAAGCCTTACTCACAGGTATTTAATGATATCTCATTGAAGTTTTAATTAGCATTTGTTTAATACTTTATAATACTAAACATCCTTTCATGTGCTTACCTGCAAATTAGTTATCCTCTTAGGTGAAAAATTTCTACAAGTTTGCCCAATTTCTAACTAGATAACAATTAGTTTATTTTTTACTATTGGGTTTAGAAAGTTTTGTGTAGTCTTGATACTGCTCTTTATTAGATATATGGTCTGTAGATATCTTCTCCTAGATTACAGCTTGTCTTCATCCTCATAATAGGGTAACTTGCAGAACAAAAGTTTTTAATTTTGATGTAACTTAATTGATTAATCTTTTATGGATCATGCTTTTGGTATCAAATCTAAGATTCCTTTGGCTGGTCCTAGACCCAAAATATTTTCTCATATGCCTTCCTATAAGTTTCGTCATTTATTTTTAAGACTAGGACTTGTTTTGAGTTATGGGGTAAAGTGTGATGTTTAAGTTGAAAACCATTTGGGTATATTTGCCCGGTCCTGTGTCCTTTGTCACCAGTCCACGTGCATACCCCTTGCCAGTATCACTCAATCTATAGATCTATAGATTGCTATAATTAATGTCTTAAAATTAAGTAGACTCATTTCTCTCACTTTATTCTTTATCAAAACTATATTTTATCTATTCTAATTCCTTTGCCTATCCATATCAATTTTAGAATTCTCTCGTCTGTACCCACAATCTTGGAATTTTTATAGAAATGTTGTTTGAAAGAGTAAGTCAATTTGGAAAGAATTGACATCTTTACTATGTGATGTCTCCCAATACATCGATCTAGTATAAATTTCAGTTTATTTAGATCTTTGATTTCTTTCACCAGCATCTTATGGTTTTTATTATACAGATCTATACTTTGTGTCCAACTATTTCTTTCAGGGAGGTTATTTTGCTTTATTTTTTGAGATGGGATCTCACTATTTTTTCTGCGTATATTATGTTAGATTTATACCTATGTGTTTAATTTTGTTTGAGTAATTGTAAAGGGTGATAATGCTAGGTTCATGGTCCAATTGTTCATTGCTAGCATGTAGAAACAATTTAGTTTTTTATGTTGTCTTATATCCTGTGACTTTGCATAATTGAATTCGTAGACCTAGGAAGATTTGTTTTTGTTTTGTAATTCATTTGAGACTTCCTATGTAGATGATCATGCCATCGACAAATAGAAATGTAATAGACTTTTTATAGATACTCGTCAAGTTGAAGAAGTTTCACTGTATTCCTATTTTTCTGAGGCTTTTTTTTCTAATTATAAATGGCTGTTAAATTTTGTCCAATGTAATTATTTGATATGACTGTGTGATTCTTTATCTACTATTAAAGTAGAACACATTGAATTTTAATTATTGAAACAATCTTGCATCTCTGGAAGAGATTCCATTTACTCTGGTCTGATTTGTTTGTTTGAGTTTATTTGTTTTTTAATATACTCTACACCCAGAACACTGGAAAACAGGACTCCAAACAGCTGGATCGGTAAATCTCTTCTACCAATGTATCTTGTTATAGCTCCAACTTTATTTCCAGTTATCCACTATCATCACTCTTTTACAGCACTAATTAGTGATCTCTGACTTCATGTTTGGCCCATTTTTAGGATTCTCTTTAGGCTTTTTCTGCCATCTTCACAAAACTTAATTTAAAATTCATCTTTTTTTAGGAACTTCTCAAACAAGGATATGTATTCTCTTGAAGAGTAGATTTCAAACCAGTATTTATTTGAATAATAAATTTCAAACTAACTACTCTTGTCTTGATCAGGTTTGTTGTCTTTTCTTCCCACCTCATCACTTCTCAGGATTCCTGTATCTCCACCACCCTCCCAGCATCACACACATTGATCTTCCTTATCTTGCCTCCTGAGTAACGTTGTTTGCTTGGACTAGCTGGATGGGGCCAGGTTGGGGGAAGAATATTGAAGCACAGATGAGAATCTCTGCTGGAAAGCTGACAAACAAGATCTGGTGAGTAGTGATTCTCAGTAGATGGCACCAAGAGAGACAGTTTCCTAAAGATGTTTCATCTTCACAAAATCCTGATATGCTTATGCTTTCTTCCTGCTCTTCCTTATCTCCAGGCCTACACAATCTTTGAATATGTATCTCTTGATTTGGAAAAAATATTCCTATAGAATTCTAAAGCACATTTCTATCATGTGGACACTTGCTTTGGTTACTTATAGCTAAGTATATGAAGGCTTTGTTTCTGGTTCTTCAGTCAGCGATTCAAGTCTGTCTTTAATGTCCTGGGGGTAAAATGAAGCCCTCAGCATACAAGTAGGGAAATTCAGCCCAAACCAGGTGAGAATATTACCAATCAAATTTTCACAGTGAACTTAAATTAATTCAGAGTCTCTTTGGTTCTTGAGAAATCAATGCAAAGAACTAATTACTGTACATTTCCCATTTTCTGTTTTTATTTTTGTCTCCATGCCTAATCTTTCATACCTAATTTATGATGGACTTTATCCACAGGACATATATATTTCATATGTATTAAGATACAATGTTAACAGTGCTAATGCTAAGTGTAAGACACTAGGAATATAGAGATGATTCTGGCATAGGTTGCCCCCCACACATACATATACACATTGCTTTCAAGCTCTACATAGAAGAAAAGAGTGAATGAATATGATTTCAGTGACAAAAGGTAATGATGAATGTGATGAGGAAAACAAAAAGTAGAAAGAAGAGACTGTTTCCAGGTAAGGACTCTAGGGAATATCTCTGGGGGAGATGGATTTTGAGGCTTGCACTTTAGGATTCATAAGACTGAGACACTTGGAGATGGGTAATAAGTGTTCCACAGTGAAGAAATAGTGAATCATTCTTTCCATACAAATTGAGTACCTACAATGTGCTAGTACAGGGACCAAAAATTCCAGCAACAGTATATTAAATGATTTTTGCATCAAATTATAAATAATTCAGTTTGGCTGGAGTTACGGAATGACTGAAAACACAGTAGGTAAAAGGGGGTAAAAGTTGTGAATGTATAAAATAGGATTACTGAGATAAAAATAAGGCACATATGCATTTGCCCTTTACAAGGTATGTTTCATTGACACTCACTGAACATCTTTTTGATTAGGATTTTTCCTTCTAAGTATATTATCCCCAAAATACAATAAAATTATTCAATGGAGCATAAATACTAATTATGTATCTACTCCTGACTAGCTTACAAATGAGATAGAGTTATTGATCATTTGCATGCACTTTATGTTCAAGTATTTTAGTTAATGTTTTATTCCATTTTTATTATTTTGTATTGCAGAAATCTATTAAGACTTTGATTAAATAGCATTAAATGAAAATTGCATTTTATAGACTATCAGTTTGACTTCTGTAACAGAGAAATTCAAAATAATGGTGACAGAGATAAATTCAAGTTTATTAATCTTTCATGCAGAAGTTGGGATACATTGTTCAGAACTGGAAAGGGGGTGCCATCACCCAGAACCCAAGCTCCTTGTATCTTCTTTCCTGACATCCTCATCACACACCTTCCATCTCCTGGTGAAAGTGACACCTCCAGCTACCAGCAAAAATCTAGGACTCCTGCCAAAATGAAAAGAAAGACCAGGAATGTTCTTTCCCTCTAAGGAAGTATATGTATATATCAGGGCTGTTTTTATTCCATTGTTTAGAAGTTAGTCATATATCTACCCATAGCTGCTGCAGGTAGGGAGAATGAAAAATGGAGTCCCTGATCGAGTGTCCATTTGACCAGCTAAAATCTGATATCCTATTGTTAGAAAGAAACATGTGGATTGGATATGGGGCTGGAATGAATGACTTCTATCATACTTACATGTTAAGATTCGTCAGTCACTTCACTGACATCACTTCACTGATGAAGTCCTTTTGGACCTTTACCTATCTCCGATTGATCATCACTGTATTTTTTCTTGTTAAGAAAATAAGGGCACACACCACTCAGAAACCCATTGTCGAAATACAATTCCAGAGAAAATGTAGAGAATTAATGAAGAACTATTAATGGATTATACATAGTAAAATATCAAGTTGATCTCCTGTTGAGATCAGAAGCTAGAAGTAATAGTTTTAAATAGAACAAGACTCGAAGATTATGGGAGCAGGACTGAGAAAATCAAAGAGGACTACTGAGATTAAATTAACAAATCTCATACTCACTGTAGCTTTGGTTTTGAACCAAACATTTCTTTATTTATGAAGGTAGGTAGATGTTCAAAAGAAAGAAAATAATTATATTGGAAAAGAAGGAACAGTACCTATCAATTATGAAGGTAGAGTTTACTGGTAACCCTTGAAATGTTACCAGAAACCTCTGCCGTAGGCTCCAGTCTCCTGCTCAGTGTATGTTGCAAGCCTGAGAAAAAAAACTTCAAAAACAGAACTAAGAGAGACAAAGTGGTGAGCCAGGATGACCAGTGCTGGTACAATCAGCAAAGGTGCTGCCCAGTCCAAGCTACTGAGTTTTATTGGTAATCAGTTGGGGTAAATGCAAGCTGTGTGCAAGGATAGGACTACATGTAAAGATGTACAATCAGTGGTGTTTTTATGGAAACTAATGGAAGTAAGGCTCGTAAAGGACAAGACAAAGCATTCTCAAGTTAGGAACAGAATAGACAAAATATATGGTTGTAACTAGAACATTGTCCTTCCAGTTAAGAAAATTTTAGTTATGGGAACAGAATTTGGGTGCGAGTAACTCTGACCTCGGCACATAGACTTCAGCCAGACTCAACTTCTATAAACAAGCCAATTGTGGAGTTAACTTTTCACAGCCTGCACTGCTTACAGCCTGATTTGGGCATAATCAATATTGGTGGGCCAGGGATTTAGCTCAGTGGTTCTGGCACCTGCCATGCAAGTGCAAGGTCCTGAGTTCCATCCCTGATACCAAAAAAAAAAAAAAAAAAAAAAAAATTGCTCTTCCCTGCAGAATTGTTATTTCTGATCTTAGGTATTCGGTTGTTTGACTCTGCACATGGTGTTTAACATCCAGGGGTCTTTGTTTCCTTTATATTGTGTAAAATAAGGGTGTAAAATAAGGTTAGATTTATCAACAACAGAATACCTTCCCAAAGCCTATTGTGGGTTGAATGATATTCTAGCTATGCAGATAAATGCCTCCAGGGCTCCTGGTCTCTTGGGTGGAACCTGGAATGTGTATAGACTGGTGAACTGGCCATTATAAGTATTTTAATCAATGCAGTTACAGGAGCTTGGAGAACACACTTAGAAGGCACTCTGAATTCAGACTGCAAACATCAGATTTGATAATCAAATAATACTGCATCATAATCTTATTAACTAAAACCGAGTTTCAATGCTATATTGAAATTGACCGTCAAATTACAAAGAGCATAAAATGTTCAGTTAATACAAGATGGGTTAAAATGTTGCTATTTCTACATAAAGTATTTGTCAGTATGTACCAGGTACTCAACTTAGAATAGGAAGGGCTTCTGCTCTTAAAAAGCCTGAAATATACAGGATTACCATACAGAATTCAGAATTTAAGAATTTTGGAATTTTACAGAGTGCTATATATTTTTGTCATGACGTGCTTAAACTGAAAAGTTTGTCTTCACAGGACAAAGTCCAGTTGACATCTTAATGGGAAACTGATAGAAATAAAGAAAAGAAATTTGGAGAATGACATAACTTTTTAACCCTTAGAGTTTTTGTGAATACTTCCTTCTCTAAGAAACATACATTCAAACTCTTTAGGTATACGGATGATCAAGTCATCCAAGACACTCCTAAATAGAGCTCTGTCTATATATGGGAGGCTGAGCTGGGGAATGGTAATTGCAAGAACAGCTTGAGTGACTTAGGGAGATCCTGTCCCAAAATTAAACAAACAAACAAACAACTACTCTGCCTCTGTGTACCTGACTCCCAGGCCCTATCAACCAAGGATGTGAGGGGATAATCTATTAGCTTTCTCTTCTTTATATTTTCATTGCTGAAATATCTAAGATTTATTTGCTATTTCATTAACTGCTTTATACATATACACTGTACTACATTAGGAAAAACAATAAGATAAAAAATAAGATCATATAAAGTTTCATCAACTACTCAACTAATGATAATATTATTTTGTATACACCCAGAAATGTTCTAGATGTTGTATATGATTAGTTATATTTACAGTTGATTCTTCTGGCTTTTACCCAACAGTTTTTTAATAAAATATTTTACACTACAAGGATTTCTATGACACCTTTTAATTTTAGCTCTTGTGTGCCAAACATAATGATGAGAACAGATTATCTCACATTTGCTCAACAATAATCACAAAGCTGGAAATCAAAGAATCCTAGAACTTCCTTTCAACATTTAAAAAAAAATACCTTCAAACTTACAAAGAAGTAACAAGAATATACAGATTTTCTATACACTTTACCTGAACTTCACCAAGCTAAATATTGTCATACTTATCCTATCATTTTCTCTTTTCCTTTTCTCTAGGTATGGTATGTATGTGTGTATATACATATGTATGGATATATATGTACACATATGTACAGTGGTACCTCAGTTCACAAACTTAATTCCATGATTCTATTTGCAGAATTTATTCCACAATATGCTTCCAATTTGGTTGCAAGCAGAATCATGGAATGAATTCTGCAACCAGAAGGTGGAAAGAATTAATTTCACAATCGAGGTACCACTCTGTATAGCATAGTATACAGTAAATATATATATGATTAATAATACATATGTATAAAATTTATTTTGGAGTTATTTGGGAATAGATTAGTATATAATGACCACTTATCTTTTAATACTTCACTGTGTATTTCTACAGAACAAAGTTATTCTCTAATGTTACAGTACTTCTACTATCAAATTCAGGAAATTAAAACTGATACAAAACCTTTATCTGATCTGCAGTCTTTATTGTTCAGATTTTATAACATCTCTTCTTCTTTAAGACAGGATCCAGTCCAAGACTACAGGTTGTGTTTAGTCCTCATGTTTCACTAGTTTTCTTCAATCTGGAATGGGCTTATTTCTCTTTCATTACATTGACATTTTGGAGAAAACCAATCAGTTGTATTACAAAATGATTGTCAAAGTCAATTTTTCTGGTCCTGCTAATTTTAATAAGTAAGTGCTAATAAATACCTGTGGGGTAAAAAAGAAAAAAACGGTGCTGATATTCCTGGCCATGTGAGGAGCACAAGACAAAAAGAGTGTGTGTCACAGATGAGATGAAAAAGGCTCGGTGTGACCTGCTTATCATTGGTGGAATGAAAGGGTTAAGGGAGAGCAAACAGTGAGATCTAGGAGGTAGGTGCTGAAGGGTTTAGAATGTACACTTGATTATAAAGGCAGTGGGGATCATTGAGGAATGTCAGTTAAGGACATAATAAGTTTTATTTCTAAAAAGGATGACATCTGCAAAATGGTTTAATACTTGGATCTGATGGTGGGCACAGCAGACAGAATGAGAGTTTTGTTGAAAATTATCGTGGGCTGCTCTGTATTAAAAGTTGGGGTAAAAAGATGGAACATAAAGAAATTTTTTTTAAAAAAATTAGTAGTAGAAAAAAATTTTGAAAATTGGCAGTTTAGGGCCAGGGATTTAACTCAGTGGTTCCAGTGCCTGCCTTGCAAGCACAAGGTCCCAAGTTCAATCCCCAGTACCCCCTCTGCCCCCCCCAAAAATTGGCAGTTTGTTGCTGTGGAAAGAATAGAGTGGGGCAGTGTGACTACTGGAATTCTGTTGTGTATGCTGAATGTCCGGAATAAGAAGAAATGCAAGGGAAGCAGGTCTGTGGAGGAGGCAGCTGGACAGCATTTGAGGTATCTGTAGAACACGTGAGGGAGCTGTTCTGTAGGGATCTGATCTTAGAAGAGAGGTTTATGCTGAAGGTACAGATTTAGGGAGGTTACAGGGAGTCATTGAAACCCTGTCTGAAGGAGATTCCCTGGCGAAGGGGGACCTGCCAAGAGAAGGGGTCCAGGGAGACTAGGCAGGATGGCAGGACTGTCTAGTGGCATTGATGGCCTTGTTGAGATTGGAGAACCATGAGTTCATAGACATCACTAGTTGTCAGAGGGACTGCATGCTATAGGTCCAGTATGTGAGAAGTGAGCCATGTATATTGCACCAGGGCTGGAGTATAGCCAGATGAGTGATAAAGAGCAACAAAGAGAAGAGTTGAAGTTATTGGCAAGTGAAACATTGAGATGATAGATTACAGACTCTAAGGTGCAAAAGAGATAGAGGATGGAGCTTGAAAGGTGAATATCAAGGTCTGAAAGTCCTGAAGGACCAAACAAGAGATTTAATCACTGTATCTGAGTGGAAAAAAAAGAACTTACATAAAGGAAATGGGGACCAGAGACTAGAATGTTCACAGTATGAGAATTTCTTCGGTGTAATTTTTTTTTTTTTTTTTTTTT
>NW_004624735.1:282181-314969 GCF_000247695.1 Heterocephalus glaber | reverse complement strand
TTGTGTCCCATAGATTCCTGTATGTTGTACTGGCATTTTCATTTACTTGTAGAAACTGTTTAATTTCTTCTTTAATTACTTCTGTGACCCTTTGTTTGTTCAAGAGGGTGTTATTCAGTTTCCATGTGTTTTTGGGGGTTTTGCGGTTTCTTATGTTATTGATCTCCAATTTTATTGCACTATGGTGTGGTAATATACAGGGGATAACTTCAGTTCTTCTACATTTACTTAGATATGTCCTATAAGCTAGCATGTGATCTATTTTGGAGAATGACCTATGTGCAGCTGAAAAGAATGTGTATTCCAATTTTGTGGGGTGGAACACTCTGTAAACATCTATTAAGTCCATTTGTTCAGTAGCTTGTTTCAGTTGTAGAATTTCCTTATTAACTTTTTGTCTAGATGATCTGTCTATTTGTGATAGTGGGGTATTGAGGTCCCCCACTACAATTGTGTTAGTGTTTAGTTGGTTTTCCATGTCTATTAATATTTGTTTTGTATAATTGGGGGCATTTGTATTTGGTGCTTATATATTTAGGATTGTCATCTCTTCCTCTTGGATTGTTCCCTTCACAAGGTTGTAGTGACCATCTTTGCCTCTCTTAATTAGTTTTGGTTTGAAATCTACTTGGTCTGCAAATAAGATTGCTACCCCTGCTTTCTTCTGGGTTCCTGTGGCATGGAGAACTGTTTTCCATCCTTTTACTTTCAATCTCTGAGTTTCTTTTTGAATTAGATGTGTTTCTTGTATACTATCTTGCTTATTTCTGAAAGATTTTCTAGTCACTCATTTGAATGATTTACTTGAATTAGTTGGAATCCTATCATCAATGATCAGTGGCCAAAACAATTATCCTACCTAAGGTAGCATTGAAATAGTCTGAATATTGCATCTAAATGCCTTTGAAATGATTGCTCACAAGCAAACAACAAAGCCTTCTCCAATTAACCATCATTTTTCTAAGCTCAGCTTTATTTTTCTTTGAGTCTGGGGTTTTAGTCTTATTTTTTTGAGCAGAGATTTGGTAAATTAAAATATTCTCCCACATTTCATTTTCATCAGAAAAAAAAAAGAACATTTGGGGGCCGGGGATTTAGCTCAGTGGTTTCGCCACCTGCTGCACAAGCAAAAGGACCCAAGTTCGATCCCTGGTAGCAAAAAAAAAAAAAGAACATATTCTATTCCACATTTGAGAAAGCACAGTTCATAAAAAATAGAGTTGTCATGTGAAATATTAATATTGGCTCTGGTGTCTTTATGGAGAAGAGATGGTACCATGGTATTTTCAGCTCAGAGTTTATTGAGAAACAGCACTAACTTTCCAGCCAGTGATTATATCTGACCTTTATCTCAGTCCATGGCAGCAATATAAGCCACATCATCTGCAGGCCACTGCTGCTATGGGTGAGAGGATAACCACTGTGGACAATCTGAGCAGCACTTAGGAAAAGCCTGGTATCAGGAAAGTATTGTGGAAATCCTCCAGTAGTACAGAGTTGATTGACAGCAAAGGGGTGTCAAGAGACACTAAGTACTGGCCACAGAGACTGAGACTCCATCTGAACCCAAAGACGATGGCTACAATCTAGATGTAGTTGGAGAGTCCAGGAGAAGAAAATAGGAAGCCAGTTCATGAAAATGTTCCAAACTGTAAATTATTAGAAACAATACAGTTTACTAGAACAAATGATCAAGGTTGTACCAAAATCAGTGCAGTTGATGCTAACTTGTTTAATTATTCACATGTTTATGTCTCTACTGATATTGTATCATTTTAAATTTGAAATAGGAGACAGGCAGGATTATTATCTATTTCACAAATATTTTCTCATAAAATTACTTGGACTAGCCTGAATCATTATTACATCTCTTTCATTTTGTTTGAATCATAACAAAAGAGCCAATAATCCTGAGACTGATGAAGCCAAACTGACTTTATAGACATCATAAACATCAAAAAATGGTTATTATTGAGTACAGATGGAGTATCCCGAAACCAAAAATTCAAACGTTTTGAGTACCCACTTAATGCCACTGACCTTATGTGACAGATCATTATCAATACACAGGTACACTAAAAGTATTGTATAAAATCACCTTTAGACAATATACAAGGAATATATGAAAGATAAATGAATTTCACATTTATATTTGGGTCCCATTCCCAAGATACTTCTGTGTGTGTGTGTGTGTGTGTGTGTTTGTGTAAATATTCCCAATACTAAATTTGAAAAACACTTCTGACCCTAAATATTATAGATAAGGGATACTCAACACATATTGTAAAAATCCAATGAAATTTTTATATTCATATCAACAGGAGTTTATTGAGCACCTATTGTCAACTAGAAAACGTGCAGGAGGCTTTGATGACACAAAACAGTTTTGACCTCAGTGCCTCTCCTCTGTTCTCTTTAGCAGTTTGTTCCAAACTCCCAACAGATACAGAGGGGTCTGTCTCTAATCCATGTCCCCAAACCAGGGAGTCAATGAAGGGAAATTTGGCTTTGGACTTGTGTCACCTTTTTGCCAAATGAGACCCTCAGCAATGTGTAATTTACATTGGCTATCTGGAAACATTATCAAGAGCCTACTGTGTATAGAGCATGCTTCTTGATTCTGGATTCTTGAAGTCAGAGATGAAAACAGAATAGTCACTGCTTTGAAAGAGTTTCACACACAGCATTTTCTTATGAAGGAACAAGCCTTTTTCTACTGAATGCTTCACTTTCACCCCAGTATGCAGGACAAATGTTGCTACAAGTTTCTGTTTTCATCAGATACGACAAATTAACAAGCACAGTAATGGAGATCCATGGCGTGAAAGAGCATCTGGAGCTAAAAAAAATTGGTTTCAATATTAAAATTCAATATCACAGGATTGGAATGTTCTAGTGCAGTACATTTTGTTAAAGCAGAAGAGCAGTGGCTCCCAGGAAATTTTAAGTTGTCTGGCTTTTGTTCATTTCTCTTTGTGGCACCTTGAACTCTCTGCAAATAATTTTTTTCCATGGAAAACTATTAAGGTCATTATGACATTGTATACTACAGAGTGAGCGAGAAAAGAGAAATGCACTGGGAAAATTTCATAATCAAGTCAGATCAAAGGAACTCTTATATAACTTATTTTTTTCTGTGATATTTTTATAAGAAAAAGTCTAAAGAAAACTAAAATCTAGACTTAGAAGTGTTGACTTCACATTGATAAGTAAGGTACGTTTTGTCATTTGTGACTCGCTGGTGAATTTTAAATCATTTTACCACAGAAAAGCAAAAGCGTTGTTATTTGACTATTAACCTAAAATATGAAATGTAAGTATCTGAATTCGTTTCAGATATCAAATATGTCACTTTTTTGTGTGCACACACTGTTCGACACCAAGAGATTCATACACTGATGTCATTGCCACGTTCCTCTGTTATAAGAAGAAAAACATTAAATAATCATGCTCCAATTTACAAAAATTTCTGGGCAAGTGACTGTAGTATGTACTGCTGGTCTCCAAAATGAATAAACTGGGATCTTTTCCCTTAAAGAGCTTGGAGTATGCAAGAGGAGACAACATGACCACACTTAACTGAAATTTAAAGCAAATCATGGCAAGTTCTATAAAATACAATTACTCCTATGTATCTATGGGTTTTGAATCTTTGAATTCAACTAATGATCAAAAATTTGAAAAATAAATTCAAGATACTGAATATGTATAGACATTTTTCTTGTCAGTTCCCTAAATGACATAATACAACAGCTATTTATATAGAATTTTCATTGTGTTAGGTAGTATAGGTAATCCAAAGATAATTTAAAGTATACAGGAGGATGTGACTAGATTATATGCAAATAGCATGCCATTTTCTATAAGGGATTTGAGCATCCACAGACTTGTATATCCAAGAGAGGCCCTGGAATCAGAGCACATGGATACTGAGAGGCAACTGTATACACATAATAAATACACATAATATAATGAAGTATTAAGGTCATATATCAGGCAAAAGCTACTTTTATCTCCTTTAATCTTTACAGTCTTAGAAAGCAAATTATTATTCTTCATAATAAGAAAAGTTACTCAGTAAAATGGAATAATTTTCCCTAGTTTTCCCAAGTTAGGGAGTGGTATAAACGCAATTCATGTCTCTATGATTGCATGCCCCACAGTCTGTACCTCTCAGCAAAGTAGTATGGTCAAGAGGAGTGGCATTAATTGAAAAAGTAGAATACAGGTGAGCCTTAACAGTAGTTGTTATGATTTTCTCCCAATTTCTTGCTGGAATGATGAAATTGACTTCTTCCCATCCATTCTCATTTCAGCACTAGATGTGTCCCTGTGCTGTCCCCTGCAGAACACAAGGGCTTAATAACCAAGCAGCCAATGAGTTCTATTAGGCCAGGCAGGCTGGAAAGCCTTATTATATATTGATCTGAAAAACTGGTTGAAAAGCATGATTTACCTGTGCAGAACAACAGATCTAACAGCCAGTTCAAACAATGAATCTTTTTAGTAATTTTTTTAAAAAGCCCAATCATTTGCTTGACTTCTATCTAAAATCAGGACCTCACCTGTTGGTTTCAAAAGTTGCCCTGATGATACGCAGGAGCAAGTGTGCTTACCTCAACCTTAGCATCCTATCTGTAGTAATGAAAGAGATTTGAGTCCAATGTAAATTAGCTCATTCACATATCAAAAAATAGCCAATCAAGGGGAAAGGAAAGAAGAGAAAGGAAAAAATATGAGAAAAGGAAAAACATGGAAACAAAGTCTTTGTAAATAGGGAAGAGTGGAGGGGGTGAAGGGAGGGCAGGGGAATGGGGAAAAAATAAGAACCAAGGTACATCATGTACAGGTACAAGCACCCAATGATAAATGTAAACGTATTGTATACCTAAAATGTACCAATAAAAGAATTTAAGCAAAAAAACCAATAGCCAATCATACTGAACTGTTGTACAAATCTGAGGTTAGGGAGAAGTTCTGAGTAGTAAGAGATGGTTATTTTAGAAAGGGGTATACTCAAGTTACAGTATATACTCAAGTTATAGTATGTGTAGATAATGATGACATACAGTATAATTATACTTCATGTACTATAATACAGATATAGTTTAACTACATATTTGTAATATAAAATATAGTACCTATGTATTTATCTTTTAGAAGTGTATTTAAATTTTATTTATGTATTTATGTATTTATTTATGTATTTATTTTTATTTTGTGGTCCTGGGCATCAAACCTAGGACCTTATGCACACTAGGCAAGCTCTCTGTCACTGATCTATAGCTCCAGCACAAAATTATAGTTTAAAACATTTTATGTACTATAGGAATACTTTGAACAAGTGCTATAAAAACTCATAGTAGAGTTTTCTTTACAAAAGTAGAAATATTTTATCCCAGTTTTAAATTAGAGATACTACATTAGTTCTGGTGAAAATGCTAATGTGTTGGAGGAGCATGTCCTTTAATTTTTCCATCTCCACTGAATATTTTGTGATTTCATCATCTTTGATTCTAGAAGTCTGCATATATAGCAGATATCAAGGGTCATCTAAACGGTACTACTTTCCATAAAATGAGACTTGATTGTTTTGTCAGCATGAAAGGTGACCCTCTTGGTACCACCCACATAATCCTTCTATGGTAGTTTTTTTTTTTAATTTATTTGTGTATCTCCTTCTAAATATAAAGTAGTCACAACCTTTTCAAGTGAAAAGATCATCAATCATTACTCTCCTTTCTTCACTGAAAAAATACTCTCCAGATCCCTCAATTTCCAACCTTCTCTCTTTTTCTGTCACAAGCATCTGGCAAAGATTCCAATCCTGGATGAACCCAGCTCTTTTGAGCCAGAGCAGATAAGCACTTCAGAATGGTTCCAACAAAACAGAATAATGCTATTAGAAATTTATGACTATCTCCTCCTACTGTCCCTAATATTATTGGATTGTCCTTTTCTGTTCCTTTGATCCAGTCACTCTGTATCCACAAGGACTATTTCAGACCTTCTCTACATTCTTCAAACCTGAGACATCCATCTCCTTACTATTCCCACTTCTCTTCACAGAGAGAGAAGAAGCAGATCAGTATCAAGTTTCTCCCATCAAACCGCCATCTTCACTTTCCCTTGCTTCCTTTGTCCTCAGTAGAAGGGAGGTGATAGCCAGAGAGGGGCCCAGTCCTCCCTCCTGGCTTTATATTTGATCAATGCCTCCTTCTCCTGCCTTCTTATTAAGCCCAAATCATGGGTTATCTTACCACCATTTTGTTTATTGACGTTTTCTCTTTCAAAAGATTCTTTCTCCTTAGTTCAAACCAATTTATTTCTCACTAAAATAAAATCTTCCTCCAGCAAGCTATTTAATCTCAAGCTCATCAACTCTCTCTAGTCCTCTTCATAGCAGAACTTCTCATCAGTGTTCTCTATACCCATTGGTTTGGTTTTCTAATCTTAACTTTCTACTCAACCTATCTCACCTATTTTACTTCATCAAAGTCATTCTCACTACTGAGAGCACTAGTGCATTCCACAAAAGGGAACTCAGTGGAAAACAGTCTTATCCTTATGTTTTGGTCCTTCTAGCTGCCTTTGAGACTGTTGACCAGGGCCTTGACTCTCCTTTTATTATTCTCTAGCTTATTTGTGAGCTAATTTTTTCATCCCTTGGCATTAGAGTTCTTTTAGTTTAAATGCTGAAGAGATTTAAAAATTATGAAGTACGTTAATAGTCTAAACCAAAGTGATTCAGCACACATGTGTCAACCTATCCCCTACGAAAAATGTGATCTTCGAAATTCCCTTTTGGCTTTTCCCAGTCTCTCCTTGCTCTGTATGCAATGATCATCTTGCTTCTAAATGTTGTGTTCTTCAGTCTTACATCATTCTTTTGTTATTTTATCACACACTTTTTTTATCCCTAAGTAATTGATTGCTTAATTTAGCATGCTTTTTCAAAGTTTGTAGAAATGGAATCATATTGCAAGGATTTTTTTTCTTAACTTGCTTCTTTCACTCAGTAGTACATTTCTAAACCTCAACCCTATTTTTTTACTTATAGATATTACTTCTTTATCTTTACCTGTATGGAATAAAACTCTGTGTGTGCAATGTGTTTATTTCTTCATTGTACTATTGATGAAAATGTTGCTGCCTCAAATCATTTGCTAGTAAAAACAAAGAAACTATAAGAATCTTTGTAATGCTCCTTCATAAATGTGCAGAAGTTTCTCTAGGATATATTTTGCTTGAAATTGTAAAGCCATGAGGTATGGCAGTTTCTAAATTTGTCCAATATTGTTTAATTATTTTCCCAGGGACTTTATAAATTTATGCTTCTACCATTAAAAAATAAGAACTCCTGGACTGGGAGTTGTGCTCAGTGGTTCCACTGCCTGCCTCACAAGTGCAAGGTCCCGAGTTCGATCCCTGGTACCAAAAAAAAAAAAAAAAAAAAAGAACTCCCTTCATTCAATAATATTAATAAGAGTGATCTAATTAGGGGTTTTTTTTTTAGGTTTTGCTAATCAGATGAGTGTAGACTAGTATCTTGTTGAAGTCTTAATTTCCACTTCTCTGCTAACATTTATTTTATTTTAAATTATATTTACATTTGAATTTTCTGCATTAAGTCTGCTCCAAAATTCAAATTCAGCAGGTGCCAGTAGAAAAGCCAAATTTCTTTATCAGTACCCCTCACTACCTCAAGGAAACTTCTTTGACAACATCAAACTTTAGAAGTTTTTAGCTTGTCTTTTTACACAGATTTTTATCACCTTTCTCATCATAGATTCCTATAGGCTCATTGCCTATTTGATATATGACTGTTTCTTCAATGAGAGTTAAAGATTCTTGAGTGAAAATTGAATCCTCTATTCCTTTTATACATCTCAATATATGTTATCACATATTTTATGTGCCACAAAATTTATGCTCCACAAAATAGGTGTTCAATAAATGCATATTTTAAAAGTTTGGAAAAATAATATGGTATAGTCAAAGAAGAAAATGTGAGGCATGATTTTAGTGTAAAGAATAGTCCATTTGGAAGATGTTAGCAATGCTATGCTATAATCAGGAAAAAATGGAGAAGAAAATGTCCATTCATCATACTACAGCAATACATGCATACCAATGTTTCTAGCAGCCAGCCTGTTGTTGTCATCAACAGATGACTGAATAAAGAAAAATTTCTATCTATATATAATAGAATACTATTCTGCTATAAAGAATGACAGATTCGAGATATTTGTAGGAAAATTGATGCACTCAGAAAATATAATGTTAAGTGAAATAAACCAGATACACAAGCTTATATACCATATGGTATCTCTCATGTGAGTGAGGCAAAGTACAAACAAAAAGAATAGTGAAGGATAGGGAAGTGGCCCAAGGGAAAAAAGCACAAGGGGTGAGGAGGAGGGTAAGGGAAAATAAGTAGAATAAAGATATGTTATGTACAGGAGCCTAATAACCTCAATTAGTGTAAACATTAGATGCTGTAACATGAGCTAAGATCAATAATATCAGCAAGAATGAAATATGGGATAGGGTGATTGGAAGAGTAGGAAGGGAAGAGTAGGGAAGGGGAAAGGGATTTCAAAAAAAAGAAACAAGCTGTGGTGGCAGGTCCATGGAACCACTGCACGAATTGCAAATAAGTACTAATAAAAAATGATAAATTATAAAAAATGTCTTCATTAGCCCTCCTATACACTTGCCTATATATGCACTCGGAGTTTAATGGAGCAAGTGTAACTGTATATACTGGACTGATCTTTAGATTGGCTCCAGTACTTCCTTACCCCAGGGATTCCTTCCTTTAACCTCTCTGTTTTGAGTTTCTAAATAAGCAGGTAGAAAAATTTGGATGTAGATTTCAAATCTTCCACTAATTTATCATGAAGGCATCATGATTTGGCATCATCAGTTTGTTTTAGGAGATAAAAGAAAAAACAATTCTTAACTTTCTCTTTTGAATTTGAATATAAATAAATTGTGTTAAAACCTAAAGAGCTTTGTACAAAAAACTTTATGTAAACTAACTTTATGTTAAGTTACTTTAAGTATTTTTTCTTTTGTAATTAATTATAAAAGAATTCAAGAAGAGGTAGCAAGACCTGAAAGAACTAGATTAAAATCTGGTTCACTTCCTCTCATCATTGTTATACATAATTGCCTGTCTTTCTGGCCTATAATCTTATCACTGTCAGGAACAATTTACTATGCAAGAGACACTAGACAAATAGATTCTATGGGGAAATTTTTACAAAAGAATAAGAGATGATAATTCCTCTCTAAGAAATTCATATATAGTTGAAGAGATAAGACTTGTTCACAGGGGGAAAAAAGAACTGTACAAGGTGGAATTGATAAATTTCAAATCAGTAACACAAATGTGCCAGGGTTTGTAGAGTATAGATAAGGATGAAGGGTGGATTGAACTAAATTGTGTAGTCTGTAATTCTGAATGCCAAAGCAAATGCTTTCAGCTTGATTCTGCAGACAACAGAAGCCACTGAGGGCTTCTGAATTGCATAATACCCTAATAGGAGTGCTAGTGGGAAGATACAGAGGAAATAAAAGTCAAAAGTAGGCAGGCCTACAAGGGGTAGACTATAATTCTTCAGTCAGGATGCCATTCATTCTTGGGTGGGGATGTTTGTGATAATACTTACTGACCAAAATCTATTAATACCTATTATGTCAGGCCTGTCATGGGTTCTTCATGTAAACTCCAGTTCTGATAATAACCAGGAACGATCTGTATTTCGGTCTTTATTTTACAGGTGAAGAGTTTCACAGTGATTATGTGATTTGTTTGAGATTATAAATCAAGTCTCGGATTTTAAGATGTACTATACACATTCTCAACTGGTTTTGAAAATTGTGAAAGTTAGGTGGACTTGGGTTATAGATATAGGCTATAAGATTATATTTGTGCTTTTACATCTAATTGATTTGAAATTTTAAGGAGAAGAAGATTTAAAATGACCAGAAAATGAATATGGCTATCAGTTGAGTGCAGCATTCACAAAATGACTTTTGGGAACATTGAGGAAGCTCATCTCACTTGATTCTTTATACTTGAAACCACTTTACAAGAGGCTAGATCTAGGAGGCTGGTTGCCCCAAGAGAAGAACCACAATCACTTAAGAACATTGCAAGGTATATAGGAAATATGTATTTAACTAGCTTGTCCAGAAATCAAAGGATAAAGTCTGTAGGCACCTATTACTACATTTGAATGTGTTCCCCAAAAGTTCATGTGTTGCAACCTTAATTTCTCCATGTTGAAGTTGGGAGGTAGGGCTTTTGAAAGGTGATTAGGTGATTAAAAGAAATCATTGCCTTTCTTACAGGAGTGAGCTCTTGGGGTTGTAAAGCTGGATTAGTTACCATGAAAGTGGGTTGTGGTAAAATATAGGTGCCCCTCATGTTCGGTCCTTTTGTATGTACCTGCCTGCATTCCACTGTAAGCAGCCCTGGGCCTCACCAGATGTGGCTTCTCAGACTTGGACTTTTCAGCCTCTGGAACCATAGCCCACAATAAACTTCTTTTTCCTTTATAAATTATTCAGCCTCAGGTATTTTATTATAGTAACAGAAAATAGACTAAGACAGCACCTAATTGAGGTGAACACAGCCACTGGAACTCTGATTCACTTCACAATTTAAGGAGAAGTGACATTTATGTCAGGATGCTTTATTTAAGTTTCTAAGTTCTCTCCCCCATTTAGAAAAATAAAATATATACAATACTTCCCACCGTTTAGAAAACTGCAGTGTTTACAATATATACACAGAATCTATTCCTTGCTTTGAGGAAAGAAAAGAAAGACAAGAAGAAAGCCATTTTTTGTGTGTGTTGGAAGCCTTTTTACACAGTCTGCAAATCAAGAAGGTAAAGAAAAGTAGATGTCCATAAACTGTACAAACTAGTGAATATATTATGTTTAAGGCAATGTTTCTAACCAACAATATCATGTATTTATTGCTGAAGATGGCATAAATGTCAAACTGGAATTAAAATAAGCCTCACCAAAATATCATACTTAAGATCATTATAAGTTTAAATTGCCTGAATGTTGTACTTTTCCAAAGCAATTCTTTAATGATATCTTACAATAAAACAGTATTTGTGTCCTTTAATAAATATAAATGTAGCATAATACCTTTTCAGAGCCACATTTGACATACGGTTATTGGAAAATATCAGGATAAAAATAAATATTCTTTATAATAACTTTGACTTTTATGACATTTTAAATAGAAAAAATAAGTCTGCTTGACCTTTCAATCAGTACAAATGAGATGCCAATTGCCAAATTCACATGGTTAACTCGAGCAACAGAAAATGAAGTACAGCTTTGCAATGAAAATGCAAGTGTATAATGGTGATGGTGTCAACCACATCTTAGAAAAGTCCACCTTCCCATTTCTATCAAATGAATTTGTCATGGGTAGGCTTCAAGTTAAAGGCCTCCAATATTCCTGGAGCTTTACATGGTGAGTAAAGAAAGTAGTCTCTGTCTTGAGGTATCCCACCTTCTCCAGAGTGTGATGTCAGTGTCATAGATAATGCCACCAATAAATTAACATTTTCATAGTGTCTCACATTTTGTAACATGTCTTTGGATGCACCTCCTTGCTCCTGACATTTAGTCCCTTAGAAAATGCTGTCAGTTCCACTGCCAAAAGCCCTCCAACCTATTCAGTTCCTTCCAATCTCATGTCTGACCCGAAGAGCACAGTAGTCTTTACCTGCATTTCCTTCAACCCAGTCTCCACACAGTAGAACTCAGGGGTTCCACACTGCACAGAGAGCAGAGATGGCCACTTACTGAGGCTGCTCTGTCCTGCCTGCCCTGGCCCAGCTCCTGGCTTCCATCCCTGCTCCTCATCTCCTAGCAGTCAGCATTCCTTTCAAGTGGCCTTCTTTCTACTCTTGGAGGATGCCAGGCTTACCTTTACCTTTGGGTCTTCTCACTTGCCATTCTCCCATCTGCAGCTCTCTTTCTTGAATCTCCATGAAGGTAGCATTGCAATTACATTCAAAATTTAGCTCGTTTCCCCTCTAAAGAACCCTTTTCTAACTACTCAAGTGGCTTATCCTACCACCACCACCACCACCACCACCACCACCAATACACAGACACACACACACACACATGATCACTTTGCTTTTCTTCATAGAAATTCTTACTTTGAAATTTTCTTGTCCATATATTTGTTCATGGCTTCTCCACCACTACTTTGCAGCCACCTGAGACAAAGGTCCCTGATTCTCATATTCACTACTCAGTCACCAGTGCCATGAGTAGTGCCTGGAACAAGGTAGCCAGACTTGTAATGAACACCTGTGCGATGTCCATGGTGACCCTGATTTAATAGTTCTACATTTCTATTCAATCTTAAGTTTGGTTCCTAAAGCTCCTCAAGTGCCTGCCTCTGAGTCAGGCTTTTAAACTTTATAGTTGATCTATTTTAAATCTATGCAGAAAGGGGAAGTGTTTAGGAAAAGGAAAAGGGAGTCTAGAGTTCCAAATTAGCCAATAGAATCTATATAAATATTCTATATGGACTATATTTAAGCAGTGAAAATAGTAGAAACTTAATGAAAAGGAACATACTCACATTTGGCATATTAATTTAGTAATCAAGGATTTGATTACTATTTCTGTTTATTACAATTTCTATTTACTAACCTATGTTTCCTAGACTATAGGATCTCCCCTCATTGCTCCTCCTATTGGGTACATTGAAGTTTCCCAGAGTTCCCTACATGACAAACCTTTCTTTAATCCACTCACAAAAGTAAATCCTGTTTTTAGTCATCAAGAATTGCTCAAGAATATTGCTTTGTATTTCCATTTTCTACTCTGAAAAGCACAACTACTCAGTGTATGAGGCAATAGGATGAAACAAAAGACACTAGATATAGGTTTGTTTTAAATATAACTCTACCGCTTCTCAGCCTTCATTTAATCTTTCCAAACCTCAGGATCCATCTGATAAGTGGGAATAATGACTATTTCCCAGGATTAAGTGAAATGATCATATAAAATGGATTTGTAAATTAGGTGTGGTTATAAATGTAAGAAAAATGGTCATCATTATCATTATCACCATCACCATCATTTTTGAGCCAGTTTGATATTAATGGTTATCTTTTTCATTGCCATGTACCATTTCTCTCACCCCAGAACAAGCGACAAAAACAAATGAGATGGTATAGATAAGCAGTTGGGAGCCCAGCCATGCCTCTATGTGGTTTTGGGACTGCTCTCCAGTTGCTCAATCTCACAAAGATTTAGTTACATCATTTGAAAAATGAAAAAAATAGTTTTCTCAAACTGAGAGGCAAGAAATGAGGATTATGTGAGAAAAGCCCAGAGGGTTTAATTTGCTATCTAACACAAGATTAGCAGCCAATTATAATCTGTGTTAGTATAGATTTATCTTAAAGTGAAATACTGGGAAAGACATACTGCTTATAAAAAATGTATGTATTATGCCCCACAGTAAATTAATTGCCATTTAAATCTTCTTAGTATAAAACATCTGAAGGGTTGCCTCTTCTGCCTAAAGTAACCAAGTTCAGCAGTAATGAAGTTGTGCTTACTCTAAGCTTTCTACTGAGATCCTAAACTTCCTGAGAGTGTTACCTCCGCATCCCCAAGTTGTCCATATCTGAGAATCTTCCACTCTTCTCTGTGTTGGAACTCAAGATCTTCCTCCCAAAGATCATGAGTGCCTTAATCACCAGCACCTCTGTTCAGCCATTCTCTCTTGGACCAGGGTGGGGAAAGGCTTGCAGTGTCAGTTCATGTGTGACTGACTCCAAGGATCTGCATTCTGTACAGGGTTGTAATGACAACAGGACAATTTACTTCTTGCCTTATCTTTTTATTGTGGTATAGGACACATAACATAAAAATTATGACTTGAACTATATCTAAATGTACAGTTTAGTGGCTTAAGGACATTCACTTCTTCCATCTCTAGAATTTTTTCATTGCCCCAAACTGCAAATCTCTACCTATGAAACAATAGCTCGCCACCACCCTCAGTTCCTGGGGTGTTGTGTTTTTATTTTTGTCTGAAGAATATTCCCTGCTTTTCCTTGTGATTTCTGCTTCAATGTATTGGTTATTTAAGAATGTATTGTTTGATTTCTATACACTTGTGAATTTCCAAGTTTTCCTTCTTTTGTTGATTTTTTTAACTATATTCAACATCAACATCAACATATTGTTTTTGATCATTATGCTATGATTATGTAAGATGTTACTGGGGGAAGCTAAATCATATGGGAGCATTATATACTGTTTTAAAAAATTTCTGTGTGAATTTGAAATTATTTCTAAGTGAAAAGTTTTTTTAAAGCCAACTAAAATAATGCATATTAAATACATTTAATAGTTGTATGTGGAGGGGGTAAGGGAATGGAGATTAAAAGAAAGAGTGAAGGAGATATTCCAGAGTTGAATATATACTTGATTTATGATTGGCAGCACACAGTTCTCTATTATGAGATTTAAACTTCATGAGTTCAAGAACTATTTATTACTCATTTCTAGGTATTTTAATGAGCAGCCTAGTGGTATGTATACAGAAGGCTCCCAATGCATAGTAATTCCATTATTAAACAAATGAGCTAGTGAAAATATATCTGTTTCATAGCTAACCTTCATAAAGCAAACAATATTAATGTTGCCAATGTTTTAGTGGAAATACTGATATTGCATGCATGCTCACTTTAAACATTACACTTCATAATTGGGTCTACACCATATCTGCATGATGCAGGTGCCTCATGGCCAGCGCCTGCCCAAGAGTGGATGTGACTGCCATCCACACTTTCCGGAACTCAATAGAAAAACACACATGGGAGTCAATTTGGTCTTTTCACTGAGAAGGCCTTCATTACCCTTCCTACCGCAATTTGACTTTCATCACGAAAGAAATTCTCATCCCAGAAATGTCAGCATAGGGGTTTCTGGAACCCAAGCTGGACTCTGGAATTTGAGTGTCTGTGTCTCATTAATTAAAGCATGTTTTTGTTCACCAATTTGTATATTTCTCTTATGCTTCCCATCTAAATCCAGAGGGTTTGTATGTCATTAAACATATCTTTATGATATTTTATGAACCATGGCCATGTATCAACTAGTGACTATAGTCCTCAAACACATAATGAAGGCTCCTCAGAAACATACCAGGCTGTATATTCTCACTCCTTGTTGCCAACTTACATCTATTTAGGATATTTGTAATATTTCATATTAAAAGTCAAGGGGGAAAGCCAGGTGTGGTGGTGGACGTCTACTATCCCAGCACTCAGGAGGGTGAGGTGGGAGGAGCGCCATGAGTTCAAAGCCAACCTGGGCTACATGGTGAGTTCAGGGCCATCTTGAACTACAAAATGAGACCCTGTCTCAAAAAACTGAAAAAAATATGTCAAGGGGGAGAAAAGAGAGAGGACAGTGAGTGAGAAGAGGGAGAAGAATGGGAAGATGAGAGAAAAGTTATATGCAGTGGGAGGGACAATGATTCAATGAAGAGATTTTAATTAATAGGTAGAAATAAAGAAGGTAGCTGTGAGAATTTTCATGATCTGAAACATCATTGAAATACTTTTGAGGAAGATTTTCTAAAGGAAGACCCTTTCCTAGCCTTTCTCAGCTCTGAATCCCATGGTCCTTCAGAGAATAGGAAAAGTAGCTTTCTCATTTTTGATAGGAAAGACAAGGTATTTTGCTCACTGTGTTATAAGAAAGTCAAACATGTGATGTTTGATTACCTTGCTGCCATATTCAATATGAAGTATCTTGTCTTTGCTGTGAATAGCATGTCTCCTGCTTTGCCTCTGCCTATGCTGCCTGCAAACACAAAGTGATTACAGAAATAGGTTGATTTGGCATGCCCTGGACCGTGAAGTTAATTGAGCAATAAGTTAAAAATGTAAAAATTTTGTCAAGCATTGTGAAAAGAGAAAGTCACATGGATATGAGAGAGATCTGTTCTGAAAAATAAAAATGACTCTCTTTTTTAAAATGCTAATTGATTTTTAAAAATGCTAATTGGCCGGGGCTTTAGCTCAGTGGTTTCGCTGCCTGCTGTGCAAGCTCAAGGACCCGAGTTCGATCCCCGGTACCAAAAAAAAAATGCTAATTGAGGGCCAGGGATTTAGCTCAGTGGTTCCGCTGCCTGCCTCAAAAGTGCAAGGTCACAATCCTATGTACCAAAAAAAATGCTAATTGCTCTCCTGAATTTTTTTTTTTAATTTGTGTCTTTAATTGGGGCAACTGTTATTTTCCTAGTTCCCCTCCTGTACAACTTCTGATAAGAGAAAGAAAACTATAGATTAATTTATGATGAATATCTTAGCTGGATTCCTAAAAGTAGAGCCTGAGACAGAAAGTGTGTGTGTGTGTGTGTGTGTGCGAGCCTGAGACAGAAAGTGTGTGTGTGTGTGTGTGTGTGTGTGTGTGGTTTATTTGAGGTGTTGGTCACAAGGAATGGGCGTGGGAGGTGAGCAAGGAGCGAAGACCAGCCCAGAGATCTAATTGCTGCTGTGAGGAACTGAGGCTGGGCACACCAGCAAAAGAAGGAAGAGATCTTTTATTCTCCGACCCCCACTTTCCTCCCTGGCCAAGTAGTTCTACAGTTCTTCAGCAACTTTGTGTCTCTAGCTTGTTATTGGTGGTTCTTGGGGGAAAAGACCAAGTCTAACAAGGTGTTGTTGGATTATGCCAGTGAACTGCAATGGATGGAATACAGTTGCACTAGGTGGTCGGGAGGAAGGGCCCAACACAGGGAAGGGAGTTCAGTAGACTTACCGGTCAGCAGTTAAACTCTGGATCTCCTCACCCAGACCAAGCCCTGGGGTTTGAGTTTTAGATATTTGGGGTTTATATAAATCCAATAATAAAAAAAAATAGAAAATGTTCAAGAAAAATCATCCTTGATTGTTTTCAAGTTCCAAAGTTAATATTGTTCAGAAAATCTTTAAAGTGGTTCCAAATAAAGTTAAGTAGTAAATAAATTGATCTGATTCATGTAGCTTTTGACAAGCTAACTTGGTGTTAAGACCTAACTTGGTTTTAGGACCCATTGCAAGATTCCCAGCCTTGCCTTCTAGAAACCAGCACTTTTTAAGGCTGCTCTGAACCACATGGTATATGGGGACTAGATAGTTCTCAATCAAATAAAATCTTAATAGAAGACCAAGTGGCAATTTAGGCATCAGTGTCTAATGCATCTTCCTGGGCTATGAACCTGAGTTTGTATAATAACTTAGGAGCCTGTGGGGGTTGACAGAAATAGGGTCTATGATCAGCTCAACTGCTTATTGTGGCCTTTCTCCCATGATGAAGACTCTTCATGGGTCAGAAGGAAGGGATAGCACCAGCTTCATAAAGCTTCTGAGACTAAGACAGAGTATAAAGCATATTACTCAGTACCCACATATGTGAATCTCCTTTGCCTCATCATACACATTCATTCTAGAAAGCTGAATGGCAGAGCATACATTAAAACTGCTTATATACATAATCTCTCAAACTAGTTTCATTAACTGCCTGTTAGCTGCCATTGAAAGCCAAGGTGAAAATCTTGGTCTGGGTGGCATGGTGTCTTCTTTTTTTAATTTCAATTTTGATACACTGGGCTGTAGTAAAACAACAGAAGGTTGTGAGTAGTCTTTGTTATTTATGCAGCAAGCTAAAAATTATGTGCTAGACAGTAAATTAAACATTGCCCTATAAATTTCAATTAATCTTATATTAGTTTCAACAATTCATACATCATTATAAATCACATTTCCATAATCTACAGTACAAGTTCAGGAAAAGAATATAAAACTGTTTAATTTTTGCTATTATTATTTTTCCCATTCTTTAAATAAAATATAAAATCATTTGGATTTTCCCCTATGATCTAAGAAGCAAAATTGTCTTATTGACCACTATTAGTGAGTTGAGTCCAAATCACAATGTAAAATTTTGCTTCATAAATGACCAGAACCATTCAAATTTGATCCTAAAAGAATGCATGCACATACCCAATCTTTCCTGATTGATTTTGTGATTTTTAAAGAAAATGTTTTAGGAGGCCCTAGTTGATAATAAAATATGATATGCCACAAGAGGGAGGTCTGTAGAAAAGAATACTCAAAGACCAGAACAAAAAATAGCTTAAAATCTTTCATAGTTGATCGCACATATAACTAACTGTAAGCTGACAGCCAAGAGATTCATTTTCAACTCAACTCAGCTCCATGGTGTATAGCGGTAGTGGTTCTTAAAACTGTGGGGGGGGGGCGGGCACAGAGACAGTTTGAACCGCGTATATATTTCAGCTTTAACTTTAGATTAATCCATCTTAGTTTAGGGTGAAGGATTGGATAGTACCTAGGAGAGAGAAAACATGTACCACAAAATCACCACCTTAATGAACTTACTTTCTGGTGACAGTTAAGCACATGAAATAATTTGAGCAAATATCTATTTCATCCTCTGTGTTCATCAATATCAAGATTGCTCACAGAAACCAGGAAGTTCAAAGGCCAGCCCAGAACCCTTTTTGCAAGCCAGTTCCCTCTAATGGATTAGATTAACATGAGAAACAAAACCCTTTTTTATTCATGAATTCCAGGATCACTGGGTATAAAGATTTAGTGAGGGTAATTGAATCTTAGGGGATAAAAACCACTGTGGAGGGTCAGGGATTTAGCTCAGTGGTGCTGCTGCCTGCCTCACAAGCACAAGGTCCCAGGTTCAATCCCTGGTACCAAAAAAACCCCACAAAAAACAAAACAAAACAAAAAAAAACACTGTGGAAAAATCAGTAAGTATGGAACACATGAGCTAAGCCTGGAAGAATGATTCCTGGGTATTTTGTAGGAGCAGCCATATAGGGGGAAGGAGTATGAGCATGCAGAGCCAGGGGAGAGAAGTCTGCATGGGTCACATCTGCTTTGCTGTGCAGTGAGAAGCTGGTCTTGATACCAGATAGTCTGGAGAGCTCAGCAAACATGATGACAAAACTGGAAACCATTTTGGAGTTTTTGAGCTTGGCAGTGATGTAATGCTAACAGTAGTTTATGAGGACTAATATTCAAAGGAAGAAAATAGATCATTGAGGGTGCTTCTGGGAGCCTGTGATATTCCTAAAGTAAGGGTTTCTGTCTAAGACATTAATTTGAAGGAGATCCCAGGTGTACTGATAGGGAGGTGGGGAAGTAGAAAAGAAAGAGAAGGCAGACAAGCATATGTGTTAATAAGCATATGTGTTAAGGTCACCATGTGGACAGCTGGATCTGAACCCCCCCTGAAAAAATCTATGAGGCAATAGCCAACACACTTCAGAGTAACATCTGATGGATAGGGAGCTAAGGTATCCATCGTTCCATTTCCACATGATGCTGGCAAAGGATGCTTCCCGGACATTCACTCCCCAGTATTTCCAAATCATCCTGCATATGGACTGAGACAAAACCCTCACCATATACCAGACTGTGAGTGCCAAGGGGCCATGGGTAGAGCATCAATATCTCAGCACACATTTGCTAGGAAGATACCCTGGATTCTCTCCATTTTCTTTCTTCCCTTTCCAGTTAAGGGGCAGCCCAGCCACTCCTGGATACTCTATAGGAAAGAATTTTCTGAAGATAGTTGTGTCATGTTTCACTAGTATATCTGCTGAGATAGGAAACCAAAATGACATCTAGGTTTAGACACTGAGAAAACTTTATTCGTCCAGTTAATTTCAAACCTACACTGCTCATTATTCTCCTGAGTTTGAATAACTCTAGTGCTCTCAAACATGGACAGCAGGTCCTCCTTTCTCTCTTGGAAAAGGAGAAATGTGTTGAGTATCCACACTTTCCTAAGAGAGGTTAGCTTTTCTTTCATGGGGTTACCTGATATATTTGGGCATGGTGAACTCCCCTAAGGATGCATGCCAATCTTATTACGGTTGGCAGTGTACTTATGGATGGTCTTGTCTTATAGCTTTAATTAATGTAATACCTCCTGAATGATCCCTTGGACTGGATTTACATTCAAAACTCATACATCCTACTGCTTATGCAAGATCTATGCTTGAATATTTACAAAGCATTTCAAACTTAAAATATTAAATGCTAATCATCTACTCATCTTCTCATTTCAGTTAATGGCAACTCCATTTTTCCTATAACTCAGATCAAATAGTGTAGACTCAACATTGCCTTCTCTTTTTCTCACATTCCACATTTCCCATGAGGATTACGTATACATGTACCATGGCAGCAAAAACCACTGGCTCCTACTTCAAAGTAAATACCCAGAATCAGCCTTGTTTTCCACTCCTTCTGACCAAGTTCCAACATTATCAGTACTTTCCACGGTCATTGTAACAGTCTCTCTGATTCTGCACTTGGTTCCCTTCATTCTATTCTCAGCCAGTTGCCCAAGGTCCCTCATAAAATGTTGGCCCAATCATGTCCCTGACCTTTTCAAACCCCAAATTTGCTTCCACTCCAGGCCCATAGGATCACACTTTGCATTACCTCTGTGATCTTCTCTCCTATGCCTCTTCTGCTTTCTCTGCCTGATTCACTCCAGCTCCCTGATGCTCCTTAAATAGTTAAGCATATGCAATTTCAGGCTCTTATACCCAGGATCTTCTCTGCCTGGAATGCTCCTCTTAAGATTTCAAGTGAAGAGGGCTTGCATCCTCTCTCTCTGGAATTCCACCTAGGCTTCATCTTTCTGGTGAATTTTCCTGATTACAAGTCTAAATCAGGAAACACCTCAAAGCTCCTTACCTTTCTGGCTGGCTTATTGCACTCAGCACAGGGCATGAGCTTATAAATTTCATCTTGCACTTTTTCTTTCTACTGCTTTTCTTATAGCTCCAACATTTAAATTCATATTTTATTTGCAGCTCTTTATAGTTTCCGAGTTAAGAAAAGTGCGCTCTCTAAATAGGTGCTAAGTAAATGCTGCATGAACACATTGAATGAATACATGGATGAAAAATTATTTCCAAATGGAGACTTTCCTTTTGGTAACACTGTACTTTTGTGTGTTAGCACTATTCCTAGGGAAAGATGTATGTAGTGGCCATCTTGGTAGGTGTTCACAGAAACTTTCACAGAGATTTCCCAGGAAAGCTTCTGCATGGAGTTAGACTATTTGGCTAGAGGATGACCTGACTCCATGCTGAATTTGGAACATTTTTTTCCATAGCTCATTCATCAAATTCTTACAACCAGTTGTGGTCTGACAGTGTCCCCTGGAATAGTAAAAACAGTTGAGAACAGAGCCCTGAACAAATAGGATAAAAAAAAAATTATGGGAAAAGAGCTTTCCCTTTTCCTAGACTCATCTCCAAGAGCCACCCTGTGCAGTATTATGTGGGAACCATTCCCAGCAGTATTCCAGATTTCAGACAGTCCCTGATCTTAGTACTGGAAACTTGTCCCTCTTGCTGAATTCATACCACAACTGGACAAACTCTGGCCTTGAGCTCCTTCAGCATCTCTCAGAAATTAGGTGCCCAAGCTGAGCCATGATAAAATCTAGACTGAACTGGCCAACAAGAGCTTGGAGCAGACATGTAGTGCTCTTCTCTCAGAATCTGGACACCCAAGGCACAGCTGATATTCTGTGTGAGGAGGGTACCTTGCTGGGCTTACAAGATACAGTACCAAGGAGGAACCACTGCTGCTCAGAAGGCACTAAAATAATTTAGGCCAAATCTATCTCAACCTTGTGTTCTTTTACACCCCATCTTTCTGTGTTTTATGTTGTCTGATTCTGCCCAGATTTTGGAGAAACAAGGTTTGAATTTCTTCTTCCCTAGAATGGAAGCATAAATGAATAAAGAATAAAATTTTAGCAAGACAATAATATGAACTGTAATGAAATGTCATGAAAAAAACCCCAAATTATTGCTTTTGGACCTAAACAGCTCAAACCATTCAGGCAAGATCTGGCACAGATGGTGTGGCCATAGATGCTCTAAGCATTCCAAATATTTGGAAGTTGATATTTTGCTGGTAAAATAAATTCTGTAATTAATTAATTAATCTGAATGTAAACACTTCAAATGGAGCCCCAGGACTGCCAGGAATACAGAACAAGTGAATTCTTACACTTCTCGTCGTTCTCTCCCATTGGTGCCTGGCTATCCAGTGAATACAATGTGCCAGCTGCCTCAGGCCTATAGACTTTTCAGTTAGTTTTTAAAGCTGTAACTTTCCACAAGTTAGCTAAGGCCAGGCACTAAAAAGCTCCATGGCAACTTTTTGACTTTTATAAATGCTAAAACACTATGCATGTGCCTGTATCAGCACTTAGTACTTTTCTTATTTGTCATAAAATCTCACAATGAAGGTTGTGATTCTATCACAGTCACTATTTTCTGAGGAACATGAGTAAGAGCAAATATTCTGCTATCCTGTTTTTCTGAAAATATGGTTAATAATTTCTGTCAGTATCATTTGAGGGCTTGGATTATAGTTGCATGTCAATATTCTGTCAAATAGTAGTCACTGCTATATTTGCTTCAATACTCTTTTTTCAATTTAATACACATTGTATTATTAAAATATTAGTGTATTGGAGCTCTGCAGAAAATAATAATTTTCAGAGAAATGCTTCTTTTTTCCCCTAAGGAGTAGGTACAGTAACTGTGAGGCATTAAAATTGAATAAAGAATCTTTCTTCCAAGCTAAGAAACTTTCCTGTCTCAGTCAGATTCGCCAAGTCACCCAGCAGTCTCATGCCACACTGCCCATAACAGGGGAAATTCTTTAAGAATTAACTTAATTTTCCCCCAAGGTTTGAGGAAACAATTAAGGAATAACTATTTATACAATTCATATCTTTATGAGAGGTATGTATGAAAATTAAATAAGACAAAAATAACCCATCTTCCACAGATATATTTCATTTTCACAGAAGAATATAAATGAAATCAATAAATAGTCCCTTATCAAGCAGATGTTCACTAAATGTGATTTGACTTTGTAGAAGCTTATAAATTTATATATTATTATATACAGCTACTGTTTGACAGTTCTCCTCTGAGGGTCCAAATTAATTATTTTCTATCTAGCAGGGACAGAAGCAGCTAAAATGCAGCCACTAGTTGAATATATACACAGAAAGCCAAAGCCTTGAGTTAATTTGAGAGGCAGGGATGTGTTAAAGGAGGAAAAGGCGGTCAGGTTCAAGGATTTCTGCAAAAAGCCCAAATATATTCTCTTGGCTTTCTTTTCTTGTTGTGAATATTTATAACATGCACAGGAAAGGGGCACTGTGAACACTGTTTGGGAAGCGCTTTCCTGCTTCTAGTGAGAGGTGGCATAGCCACGTGAGATGTGACAAGGACAACAAGGAGAAGGCAGTGTGAAGAGGAGGTTCTGCAGTGTGGCCACAGCTCCCTCAGGGTGACAGGGATTCACTGTTGAGGTAGGGAAGAGACAGCTGCTCTCTTACACTGGTGTCAAATGGAAGGTCTCACACACACACTTCGGATGATTAATGCAAAATAGAACTAATCTAAATCAATAATCTCTAGGAAATTTTTCTATCAGAATTTTAAGTCATTTCTAGTATATTCAGCATAAAATGACAATGATAGAAACCTGATATACTGGATTAAAACAAAGTGGTACAGTGGAGTTGTTTATTGTTTATTGTACCATATAGAAAACTTCTTGAGATGTCAAATAATGCTATATATAGATATAGATATATACACTAATGCATAATGTAAAGCTTTGTAGCCAGGCAACAGAAGAAAATACCACTTGCTAAAATCAATGTTTATTAATATTGTTTGCTTAAAACTTTTCTGTACAGATTTTACTTTGTACTTTTCAGATAGTAAAAATAACAGCTGCTAATGGCTAAACTGTTTTAATGTGCTACAAGATATTAAAAGAAAATGTCATATTAAAATATATGAATAAAATACTCATAGCCATTAATGATTTAATATGGTCATAATATCCTCATGGCTATCAATGATTTCTGATTCAACATAGATATATGAGCTGTTAATGTAACATTTGATCAAAATTATTTAAGGACTGAAGTGTTTATTATACATATAGACTGAAAACTTGAGTTACACACATCTCATTTCCCTACAACTAATATAAAAATGGTCTTGATTAAACACATTTCTAGCTATGTAATACTTCACATACTGAATGTTTGTGATCTGCCCCCACTTTACCATATTATGTTTCTGTCTGAAGTTGGTCATGTGAGAGGCTGTAACTTGAGTCCAGGCTGCTTTTGCACTTGCAAAATATTGATGAAAAAGAGCTGAGAATTTAAATGGGATTTAAATCTTTAGAATATGATTGGACTTGATTTTGTGCCTGGGTTACATGTGGACCTGTGTGTGCAGCATGGAGGGCATTAAATCAGTGTGTTGCACATTGTCAAGAGTGCTGAGAAAATTATAAAACCAAAATATTGTTGGGTTGAGAGTATACTGGTAAAGTTGTTACAAGGTTCCTGGTAACATTTTGTGATGTAAGGAAAACTATACCGTTCACCAGTGTGCTTCCCAAAACAATGAATAATAACAGTGACTTATCAATCAGACAGTTAAGAAGGCAAATGCCCTGTGGATGTATTTCCCTCCGAGAATGGTTAGAGCACACTGACATTTCAGAGAAGCTTTTGTCAGGAATGTCTTCCATTAGCCCTGATGAGATCGATGTATTTAATTCATTGCTCTCTCATGCTTAGGCATATTTTATCCTTGATGGTAAAATTTTAAAATCTTTTTTTCCTTCTTAAATTATACTGTTGATTATGTTAAATTTTTAATTGTAAACATGTCTTTCTGTGAACCCTCCCTGGCATCTGTATGAGTATTAAAAGGAACTGAAGATCTGCATTATGATGAACTTTCTGGCCACCAATGCTCTCTGCAGAGATACTTTCTTTTTGCCAACATAGAAAAGCAGAATCTTAAGAAGTAAAACCTTAGAGAGCCTCTCTTCCATCCCTCCTGGACCCCAACCTTCATTTCCTGATACTCGGGAAGTCTAGAAATCTTGCTTTTGAGTAGGCTGATGACTGTCATGATCGTCCTCTTTGGAGGAGCAGCCAAAAGCCGTGTCCCCAGACATACTATTCTAATCCAAAGTGACATAAATCCCACTCAGAACAAAATTCTTCATGAGAACTGAAGACATAAAAATCACCTTCAGTTATTAGAGTAAAAAATGGTAAGCATCATAGGTAAACCAGGAACATCAATAACCATGGTGCACAGCAACATTCCCATGGGAGTCAGGCACAAGGATGACACATCCTCACAGCAGCCCAGGAGGATGGATTGGCATCTTTACCTTCCTGCAAGAAAATTCCAACTCAGAGGGTAGGTGACTGTGAGACTCAGGGGGAAGAAACGCTTTTCCGGTGCAATAACACTAACACTGACACCAAGGAGACAGGCCAGCTTGACTTTTATCTTTCAGTGGAGAAATGGTTATTTTACAGGGACTTACCTTCAGCCATCCTCCTCTTTTACTACAGATGAAGTTATAATGTAATAGTAAGCACCTGGATGAACTAGATGGATAGATTCATGGTAAGTAAGTAGATAGATAATTAAATAGAGAGAGATTATAGATAGATAGATAGATGACAGATAGATGAGGGACAGAGACAGAATGATTGTCTACAGATATGGCATACTCTGAGACAAAGTGACCCTTTGCATATTCTTGAGTCTCATGATGAATTGAGTCTCAGGCAATTCAAAGGAAAATCTGATGATTAAGATATCATTGTTCTCTCCATTTAACTCCTGAAACAAGCAAATAAATTATTTGTAATGCCATCTAACATTTACTAATTGCTTACTATGTAATTCCCCAAAGTCCTAGAACTGACAGCAGCAAGATTGAATTTCTGCCTAGAGCTAAAGTTCCTGAGTTTGATACCTATTATATCTCAGCAAAAAAAAATGTAAAAGACAGAAAAAATATAGTAAATTTTGTGTCTGGGTGTGTATGAATGTATGTGTTTTTGCATATGGTGAATTCCAGAATAATTAAAGCCAGACAGATAAAATGAAAACCTGAAGTCATGGTTATCAAAATGTCTGAACTCTTGGTCCAGTTGCCACTTCTTAGCAATGTAACCTTGGCAACTGGTTCCTGAGTTCCTCCTTGCTTTGTCCAATGACTCCTGACTATAACATTACAGTATAAGGTATGAGGTAAGAGTAGTCAGTGATTTGATTACCAGGGTCTATGTAAGTAGCCAAGTCTGAGAATTAAACTTTAAAAATTAACAAAGAAAATAATCTACTGGCAAATCACAAAACAATACAAGTGGCCAATAGATATTCACACATGCTAAAATTTCAGTAGGAATTTAGAAGTCTCTAATTAAAACATAAGTTATTTTTCATTCATAAAATTGGCAAAGATTTTTCTTTTAATGATAATATATAAGTATTTAAGAAAATAAGAACACTCATACACTACCAATTGGTGCAGTTTTGCTAGGAAGCAATTTAACAAAATATATAAAACACTTTGAAATATAAAAGCTTTAGGGCTGGGGTTACAGGTCCATGGCAGAGCACTTGCAGGACATGTACAAGGCCCTGGGTTCAGTCCTCAGCACTGCAAAAGCAATAACAACAACAACAACCTAAAATATAAAAGCTATTTAGCATTTAAACTTTATCTATATGAAAGAGTATTGCAGCATTGTTTTTAAAGTTAAAAATAAAAATAACTCGTAATCCCAACACTCAGAAATCGCCATTTTAATATTTTAGTGTTAAACATTCTAAACTTTGTTGAGCACATATACACAGATTTAAAATTATTAATGAAATACATTCCATATAATATTTTCACCTGTATCTTGCCTTTATAATACAGAGTTGACATTCTAAATCCATAAATACCACATCCATAGAGTCCACCAACTATGGATTGAAAAGAAAAGAAAAAAATTGCATTTGTACTGAACACACACAGACATTTTTCTTGTCACTATTTCCTAGACAATATAGCATAATAGCTATTTCCAAGACATTTTTACATTGTATTAGGTAGTACAAGTAATCTAGAGATGATATAAAGTATAGGGGAAGTTTATATAGTTTATATACAAACACTATGCCATTTTATATAAGTAAATAGAGCATCCACAGATTTTGCTATCTGAATGGATTCCTGGAAACAAAGTCCTGAAGATACCCAAGTTCAACTGTACAATGAATAAATGTATTACTAGATTAATGTCCCATTATTTGGCGTTCAAGTTGTAACCATTTTTTGTTTGTACTGTCCATCTTTAGAGCTAATTTTTAGTCAAATATCTGTGCACGTCATTTGCCTGTGGTTATTTTTGAAGATTAAAAGCCCCCAGGGGACCCCCACCCTGGCACTACACACAACCACCTCTGTCCCTTGCCTCTTAGTGGCAAGACCTTCAGGCTAATAGATGGAGCCTTCCTGGTAACTATGCTCTCATTTCATTCTCTAGTTTAGAGCTATCAAGGGGTTTCTTACTAAGCAAAGGTTCAGGCCCTTTAAAACTTCCCATCTGGAATGAAATTCTGACATCTACTACAACATGGATGAATCTTAATGATATAATGATAAATGAAATAAATCACTCACAAAAGGAAAAAATGCTGTGTGATTCCACTTACATGAGAATGTTGATTACCAGAGGCTGTGAAAAAGAAGGAATGAGGAGTGTTTAAAGGATATACATTCAGTAGTGCAAGATGAAAGGACCTCTAGAGATGCATGGTGGTGATGACTGTACATTTGTCTTAATGATAAATCTAAATTTTGCATTATGTTTATTTTACCACAATTAAAACCAAAAAAGGAAAATTACTTATACAGGTTCTAGAAATAATTTTTTATGCCATTCATGACTTACAGGATTTTGAATTCTGTATGTGCATTATGGGATGGCTTGATTCTGTGTCTTATCATGTGGAATTCCATGAAACCAAATACTATTTTCTTCTACAGGAAGAAACCTGTCACTAATATCAGATTAACCATAAATTCAAGGTGCTACAAAAACAAATGTTTCATAGCATCAAAAAAAGTCCCATGTCCCTGTGGACCTCAGACATGGGAGCACTGTATGTGTAGCTTTATAGCCTGTGGCGGCAAAGAGCTAAAAGTATATATAACCTAGATGAGAACTAGAAACAAAATAACTCAGGGAGGCCTTTGTGGGAGTTCTACTATCTTTGTTGATTTGGAGGATGTCCTGGATTTAAAATTTCCATGATAAATTGCAAGGAAGCTGAGCATTTATTCATTTATTTGATCACGAGAATGCAAATGTTGTCCATACTCCCTTAATGATATACCTAGCTCTAGCACCTTACCAGCAGTACCATTGGCATCTTCTTTTACCTAGACTGGTGCAATTGTTTATTTTGTTTTTGTTTTTGTTTTGGTAGTGGGGATTCAACTCGGGTCCTTGCGCTTGCTCAGCAGGCAGTGAAACCACTGAGCTAAATCCCTGGCCCTGTTGCAGTAGTCTTTGAGCCAATGCCCCTACTTCTCCCCTTAACCCTATTGCCTTCTATTTTCCATGCAGTAACCAATGCCAGTAAAATGCAAATCAGTTCCTTACTCTTCTGTTCAAAATTCTCCAGTAACTTGCCTATTCCTTTGGGAAAAAATACAAAACTACAAACATTGCATATGCTCAACAATACTCATTGAATGAATAAAAGTATGTGAGTTGAGTGCCTACTAATCATCAGAAACTGAGCTAGACGAGAATACAAAACAAATGATATTGTTAGCTCTCTGGGAGTTTATATTCTGGAAAATGAGATGGGTACATAAATGAATAAATTTAAAATAATGTAATTTTCCCTTTGTCCAAGCCTAAATAAAAATAATTGAACAGAAACAAGAAAATGGACAGTTTTACATGGGTGGGAAGAGAGGGTTAAGGACAGGTGATACTTGAGTCTCATAGACTAGTGGATACTCTAGGGGAATAAGAAATATAGACAGGTATTCAGAGGAAGAGAACCACAAGAACAAAGCTATAAAAGTGTGGGCTTATGTTTGATGATATCCAAGGAGCAGCACATACTTCAACATAGTGAGAACACCGGGCATGAGACAGCAAGGTGAAGTCAAAGGTCAGCTCAGAAAGGTTAAAGTAAATGCTTTAATCCCCTTATTTATACTGCTTGAGTTTACTGTTTATTTTCCAGGAAAGCCACTGAAATTTTTAAGATGGCAAGATTGAATTTATCTGGTTTTTTTTTGCTTTTTCTTTTTCTTTAGAAGGTTCAAAGTTAACATACAAAATGCTTGCTGGCCGCCAGGCTGTCTGCTAAAACTTTCACTTTTATTACATTTACTCTCAAATCAACATATGTGATTGGTACAGTTATCTTTCACCTTTAGAGCTAGAGGTATTAAGGTAAAGAGATGTGGAGCTCAAGGTCACGTTGTTAACAGATTGCAGAACCAAAACAGAAACCCAAAAGAAGCAGACTTTAGAAAACAGAGGAAAAAGGAAATACATTAAAGAAAAAAGTTTCGGAACACTTTTTTTTTCTGGTATCGGGGATCGAACTCAGGTCCTTGTGATTGTGGGGCAGGTGGCAGCACCACTGAGCTAAATCCGCCCCGGTCTCAGAACACTTTCTGATATCAAATATAGATGGTAATGGAGATCATGACCCTAAAATGTCCTCAGGTCGCAGCTCAGATGACTCGATGATGGCACTGTATATTGCTAGTATAGGAGAAGAGCTAAATTCACAGTAGCTGAGGTGAGATCTGGAAAGCAAGTGGATGTGAATTTCACAAGTCAGCTTTGTAGAGCAACGCACATCCTTGAGAGGTGGGGGAAGTGACAGAGTGAGTGAGGTCAAACACTGATGGAAGAGTGTAAGCGTTTGAATTATGTCCTCTCCACAAGACGAAGTTTCAACACCTCTGTACCTGTGAATGTGACCTTATTTGGAAGTAGAGTAAGGTCATTACAGATAATCACACTGAAATAAGTGGGGTGGGTCTTAATTCAATATGACTGAGTAGTTAAAAAAGAAGAAATTTATATGTAGAAACAGACACACACACACAGGGAGGAAATATGAAGACTCAAGTTGATGAGTCTACCTCTAAGCCAGGGACTGGCAAAGGTGGCCAAGAAATGATCTGGAGCTATAAGACAGAGCATGGAACAGATTCTTCCCTACAGCCTTCAGAAGGAAGCACCCCTGAAGACACTTTGATCTCAGACTTCAAGCCTCTAGCAGCGAGAGATAATACATTCCTGTTGTTTAAGTCATCAGTTACTATACTTTGTTTAAAAAGCCCTCAGAAACTAAAATATACAGGGAGCAGGCTACCTAGGCATGGAAACTGAGGGATGATTGGTGAAGACTGAATGGAGACTGAGTTTGCCAATCAAAGAAGTAGCAAAATCTATTCTAAGAGTATTGCAAGGAAAGAATGAGCCTGTGAAAAGGGATGGAGACACAAAAACGGAAATACAAGCAACTTGCTGTGAGATCATTACAACTTGCAGCTGTGGAATGGTGTGAAAAGGGTTGGTTAGCAAATCTCTAAACTGTACTTTCACAGGCTTCACCTGCTAGTTGGTACAGAATAGTCAAAGGCCCCCCCCAAATTATGTAATCTGTAAAATGATAGTGTTCTGCAAATACAATGGCAGTGGCAACTGTTTTTTTTTAATCTATTGGAATGATCCCATTAATGTAGGTGAAACAAATAAGTTGGTAAATCTGACAAATCATGGACAGTGCCTGCAATAAAACTCAATGTTGCAATACTCTTATAATTGTATGAGGACAAATCAGTGAGTGCATCTAGCCCATGTGATAGCAACAACCATATAGGAGAAAGGAGAGGGAGGAGCTTGAGAAAAGAAAAACCACCTAATCATCAACAAGCACTCATAGGAAGGCTTAGTGAGGCAATTTAGTGGGGGCTGGGAGAGACTGGGAAGGTGGGCTCCATGGCCTAGAGCAGGATGAGCCCAGGGAAACCATAATGCCATGAAATCCAAAGCCATGGAACTAGTCTGAGTCCTTCAATCTCCTTTGCTAACAAACTGAGCATTCTTCCAAAACAATGCTCCACACTGACTGAAGGGAACCTGCTTGGATTAGAATCCAAATTCAGCAGGATGAGAACAACTATAAAAAATTAAAATAGGAGGCCTGGGATTTAGCTCAGTGGTTCCGGCGCCTGCCGCACAAGCGCAAGGTCCCAAGTTTGATCCCCGGTACCAAAAAAAAAAAAGGAAGGGGAAGAAGAGCAGAGGTAATTAATCTCAGAAGGTAGCAAGGAATATTGTTTGTTGTTGTTATTGTTGTTGTTGGTTTTATCATTTTATGAGAGCAACAGAAAGAATGTATTCCAGAGCTATGAACCCAGCAAAACTATCCTAGACTACTTATGTCTTCTAAGGGTAAATGAAAACTGAATTAATTTTTAAAACTCAGCAACAAGGAAAAACATCAATATGATTATGAGAAGAGAATAAGAAAACTAGTGATGTTCCTACATATGATACATGTCAAAAAATACATTCACAAAACAGAATAAAAAACCCCATAAGCTAGTATTTTAAAGTAATCCAAAAGATATTAAGAAAAATTTAAAAAACATCTATTCCCACTCTCAAAGCAAAGGATGGGGCAAGCCACTCAAGAAAGATGGGGGAACCTTCCTAAGGGGGCCAGGGGTCTTCCTAAAAGGACAGAGGATGTGTTCTGCCTTTCTTCTGGCCAGGCCCACCCAAGTCAGTCAACACCCAGGAACCCCTTCCCCTTGTGCCCAGCCTGGCAATTTCAGGAAACTACAGACTGGGGCTCCTGGCCTATTTTTTTTTTTTTTAACAATGTTATTAAGAACAAAAATTTTCTGGCTAATAAAAATTTTAGATTATTGTTTCTTAGAATATATAAAGATGGGGTATACTGCCATTGAACACTATCAGGAATGAAACGGCAAAATAAAAAGGGAGAGAGGGAGATAAAGAACAACTCCAATCAGTTTCACTGGGAAATTCAGGGGGGCCCTTGCAACTCCAATTTACAGAAAGGTGAAACTAAGACACTCAAAGCTACAGTATCAAGCTTTTAACCCATTTTCAGCCTCAGTTGTAGGCACTACTCCCTGATTCCTCCAGGAATACCTTCCTGCCTTGGTTGTGGGAAAAGCTGCCTATTGGGGTAGCTGCACTGGCTTCTTGACCAGCAGATGGCTCACTTCTCTCTGAGAAGGGGATGCTAGAGCTTCTGATGTTCTAACCAAGTTCTTAAAAGGATTCAGGACTCAGGCTGTAGACAAAGCCTTCAAGAACAACAATGGGGCTACCTAGGTTGGGAGTTATGTGGAACACGCCGAATCAGCCCACTGCAGACAGCCAGCCACCTGGTTCCACACTACAAAGACGCAGAGGACACCAGACCACTGTACTGAGTCCTGCCACTCCCGGTCCAGAGGTAGGGGTGTCTGAGCCACCATCCCACTGCTCCTGGTCCAGAGGAAGGGGCTTCCTGGCCACCATCTCTCCCACTACTCCCATCCCAGAGGAAAGGGCTTTTGGGTCACCTTCTGTCCCGCCGCTCCTGGCCCAGAGGAAAGGACTTTGGGCCACCATCCCTACCGGTGCTCCTGGCCCCTGTCCCACCTATCCCAGCTCAGAGGAGGTGAGCCACATGGGTGCCAACAGCAACTCCCCCCACCTTCAAAATGAGGAGACA
>NW_004624735.1:255831-276922 GCF_000247695.1 Heterocephalus glaber | reverse complement strand
AACCAAGATGCATCATGTAAAGGTACAATTCCCAATGAGAAATGTAATTGTGTTGTATACCTACAATGTACCAATAAAAGAATTTAACAACAACAAAAATAAAGAACAATGAAGGGGAAAACATTAAAATAAGAGAAAAAAAAAACCCCACTTAGTCTAGTTTATATACCATACCCCCCCCCCAATACAGTAAAAACAAAAATAAAAACAAACACTTCTCTGGTTTTCCCATTCTCTGCTCTAAATCTAGGTTTTGTTCTGCTCTCTGAGTGGGCAAGTTTCCTGGGCATTCTGTTCCACCTCCTCTATTCCCTTCTTCCTGTGCCCCAGGGGTCAGGGATCCTCAATCCTGAGGCTCAGCCGGTAAAGTATAAACATGGTAGCTTTAGAGCTGGTAGAAGCTGCTATCTGCCTGTCTTGTCCAACCCAACCATGTCTGTGAGCGAGCCCAGGTCCATTGTGACTATTGCAGGGTGCCCCATAGAGATAGGACTTGGAGTATATTGGGCTGAACGGGATTTTCCCTTCCCACAGAGCACCAAGCAGGGGAGGTGATGGGAGGTGAGAGAGCCATGCTGCTGAATTCTGTTCTGCATGCCCCCTTTATGTTAAATGGGGTGTTTGGGGTGTGGGTCAGCCTCTGCTTGGGGTTGGTTATTAGACACACCTGGAGGAGAAGCAGTTGTCCCATTCAATTATTTCAGCAAACAACTACTGTAAATAACTTCTGTTTTCTCTTTTGTCAATTAAAGTTGTTTTATTTTTATTTTAAAAAGATATTAAGAAAATTATAAAGGCTATGAAAGGGAAATATCCATCAGAATTAGAAAAATTCCGAAAAGAATTGAATGAAAAAAGTCAAGTTTTGACAAGAAGACTGATAGAACTCAACACTGAATTCCAAGTTAAAAAAATAGCAGGTCAGAAATGAACACTCAGCTAGAAGGGATGTGATATGATTCAAATACCATAGCTAGAAGATAAATAGATGGAAAGAAGGAAAAACTTTTAAATCAAATATAATTTGAGATTAAAAGGATTCAGAAGAAATAGAAAATAGAGAAAGAAGATGTAACATGCATATATGTTAATGAGAGGCCTCAAAAAAGAAAACCAAAGTAACCAATTAGAAAAAAAATTAAACATACTCATTAAAGGTAACATAAAACTATACATTGAAACTTGAAACCACATAATGAAGAAGCAGATCACATTCCTGAGAAAATTTTTGCAGAATAGCCATTATCAAGATATATTCTAAAAACATTTGCATTTAAAAAGAAAATATTCTTTTGGCATGCAAGTAAAAGATCTAAAAGCTTATAAGAGAAAGAATATTAGATTTTGATCAGAATTTTCCATGACAACATTTTATGCTAGTAAATAAATAACAAATTTAAAATATTCACAGAAATAAATTACAGAGCGTGCCTTCCATGAATTTTGATTTCATCTAATCTGACCTGCTAGTGAAAGGTTACCCAGACTTTTCTACTTTTCTGCTTCCTTGATTTAACCCTACTATTCTTTGCTCCTGGCTTCTGAGAATCTGCATTGGCCAAGTGTAGTTCTCTCATGAACTCTGGAAGTCTTGAGCACAAATCTCAAACTAGAACTATAAAACCTTAAAATTTATGAAGTGAAAAGAACCTTATCCCCACCCGGGGCCAAAAATATAACCACATCCACAAGAACTCAGGGAATACTGTCCATTCTCTAGTACCTTTCCAGAGGGATCTACAGGAGAGCAAGTTCCAGACACCAAATACTATACAGACATTGACCAAAGGCCTGGAGAAGTATTAGTCTAGTTAATAAATGAAGAAGAGTGGTCAACTCAGAATATCACTATTTGCACATTGCAGTGTCACCAATGGAGGATAACATCATAAGAGAGAATAACAGAACATGGTGTGCCTCCTGATAAAAGCATACATCATCACTTGCCTACAATGATCAAACTTAAATCTCACTGATATTCTATTGGTAAGTATTTGAAGAAAACACAATGGACAGATTTTTAATCACATCATATAAATAACATCATCAAATCAAGACAAAGAAAAAGATGCAAAAATATTTTCTAAGATGAAAGGAGAATCTACAGTAGAAAAGAGATATAAGATATACATCAAACAATCATGTGAAGACCTTGTTTGGATTGCATTTCAAGAAAACTATTAAAAAATTATGATATAATGATTGTCATTGTTTATAGGTGTGATAATGGTATTGCTTTTTAAAAATGGTATTGGTTTTAAAATTATTTTTGTAGATGTCATAACGGTAGTGGTCTTTAAATTATTTTAATAACAGATTTACAAATGAAATAATGTGATCCCTAGGGTTTACTTTAAAATAATCTGGTAGCAAGAAGTAAGTGCAAGTATATTTGAAGAAACAATTAGCACTATATTGATAATTACCTTATTTGAGTGAAAAGTGTAGCAGATTCATTAACCTATTTGTTTCTCCTTTTGTATGTTTGAAAATTTCAATAATAAAAGTTTTTTAAGATATAAAGAAGGCCTACAAGCACATACATATTAATACTTGAGACTAGAAGAAGCCTACCTCATGATTACTGTGGGGCATGTAGAAGATCTGACAAGAAAGGATGTATATACATTTTTTTGGGGGGGGAGGCGGGGTACCAGGGATTGAACTCTTGTCCTTGCGCTTGTGCAGCAGGCGGCGAAACCACTGAGCTAAATCCCTGTCCCTAGATTTTTAAAGTAGCCTTTCTACCCTTCTACATCTGGATGCCCATCAAATTAAATCCCACATTTCTTCATATCCCAATTTGATGGAACACCTTAAAGGAGAACTAAATTGCAGTGATGTCTCAGAGTGAACATTTAAGAATAAGGGTACTCATAAAGCAATTAACTTTGAGCTTTAAACTGTAAGTCACCAAGTTAATTGCCTCACATGTGTGCTTGCATATGATGGCTTGCAAAAAACAAAACCAAGCCGGAAGTTTGAATGATAGGTTAGCACTCATCTCCTTCTTATTCTCTTATGTTTTCTTTCTAGATATTTCCACACAATATACTTAGGCATTCGGAGCCGGCAGAGTGGGGAAAATGACAGATGGAGGTTTTACTGGAAAATGGTGTATGAGTATGCCGATGTGAGTATGCTGCATTTGCTAGCCACCTTTCTGGAAAGTGCTCCTCAGCTCGTCCTGCAGCTCTGCATTATTGTACAGACTCATAGCTTACAGGCCCTCCAAGGTAAGGGCTTGCAATTTGTTTCTGGATTTGGGGAAAGACTGACTGGCTGCCTTTGTCAGAATCCACAAGATTGTCTTAATGCTCTTTGTTGAAACAGGACTATTGTATGCCTGCTGATTTATTTATACATGATTTGTGAAATATGTATGACACCCCATCACTTGTGATAGGAAAGAGAAAACCCCTTCTCTTTTGCCCTACTACTGCCCTCTTAGTAGGAAGAAAAATAAAAACATGCATTATGATTTTACACTTGGTCAATATGGAGATCAAAGCAAGGCCTTTTGGTTTTTATGATAGAATAACTTTCAAAAATTATAGAGAGCAGTAGCTATCATTCTCTAATATATATGGACAATTCTTACCATTTTTTTGGAAATGCAATCTCATATGTTGCCTAGGCTGGCCTTGAACTGATAATCTTCCTTTCTCAGCCTCCCGAGTAGCTGAAATTATAGGTGTGCACCAGCACATCCAGCTCTACCATTTCCTTTTGACATTAAGAAATGGAAAAACTGAGACAGATTGAATAGAAATGGTGGGGATTACCCTAATATTTAAAAAAAGAAAAAATTTCTTAGGGACAAATATTGTCAATATTTAAAAACATATTATATACTACAAAGTTTTATAAAATATATATTATTATCAGACTAATATTTTTGTGTTGCTTTGTTGTTTGATAATCTCATTAGTAAGGTTATTCCATTTATAACAGAACTGCCCTGGTGTTTTCTTAGGACCAACCCCATTCTAGAATAAAGCAGCAAGATGATTAGTCAAACTGGTAGGTATACAGGTGAATAGATGAAGTGGATGGATGATGAGTAAGTGGCCATTTCTAAAAATGTTTCCTGGCTATTTGTCAATGGCTATAGGTAAATAGATGCTGTTAGTGGACAACGTAGTCCATCATGCTGGTCTTGTCTTAAGCTCAACAGAACCTTCCATGCACACCTCTATACGTACAGGTGCTGCCATGTTCTAGTCATGCTCCAACCTGAGACTTAGTGGGGGTGGCTCTCCAGTGGTGTTTATTGGAGACAGACCATGAGGTGGGCATACAGAGGGGCTCTAGTCATCTCATTACCTCACCAAATGTCTTGTACAGACCACTCCAGGCGTCTCCAGCACGAAGGGCACAACTTAAACCCAATGGCCTTCTAACTCCCACTCTTCCTTGGGTAAATGAGTACCCACAGCAGACAGTACCAGGTAAATGCTTGAAGAAATAACCAGCAACCAAAGATACAAATGAAATTGAAAGGCAACAGCAAACTAAATCTTGAACAAGAATCTAGTGGTCATCTGCAGAACAACTTGGCTCCTCCTGAGTATAATTAACCAATCCAGAACTCTTTTAAAGGAAAACAAAAGAACAAATGTAGAGTGTCAAGTCACCTTTCCGCAGCCTAGGAGTGTCTCTGTGGATTTTCTAAAAGATGTAGAAAGTCACAAAAGAGAAAACAGTGGAAATAGAAAAAGAAACAAGAGAGAAAGTCTAAGAAAATGGGATTGCTTTTTTTTTTGGTGGTGGTACCAGGGATTGAATTTGGGACCTTGCACTTTCGAGGCAGGCCGCAGAAACCACTGAGCTAAATCCTGGCCCTGAGATTGCATTTTTAATATAAGGACTTTATGTAAAATTTAACAGAAAGGGCAGTGGGGCAATCTTTAGTCTTTATCAGATTACTTTTCCTAAATATAAGAACCAATTTGTGTTTCTTTGTGTTGTCTCTGACATCTGATTTCCCCAGCTTATCTACATAGTGTTACATGCTTACCTCAAGCATCTATAAGCTTTCTTACCAGATTCCAGTTTGGCCAAAAAAACCTTGCTGTTAAATTTCAGAGTTCTACAGTAAACTGTGTCACTCCCAAGGTGGACAAAAGACAGGATAATTCAAAGATCAATGGATCAATGCAAGTCATTGGGCACAGACAGAAATAAGGAACCCACTAGGGTCATGCTAAGGTTGTTCTGTTTTCGTTTTTTGTTTTTTGTTTTTTCCTGGTACCTGGGATCAAACTCGGGTCTTTGCACTTGCGCAGCAGGTGGTGAAACCACTGAGCTAAATCCCCGGCCTGGTTGTTCTGTTTTTAACAAGGGATGAATTAGAAGCTTTTGTTGCAGGACCAGAGTGGAAATACCTGACAGCAAACAGCAGGAACAACAAACTTTTCCAGGGAAGACCAACTCAGCCTCACTGTCTCACCCCTTTTGCATTATAAAGGGAAATCTCTCTTTAAGAGGTAGCTTCTAAATACCCCTCTGCTTACAGATGACCCCAGTGACAAATGAACCAGTTGATGAATTAAATTGATGTAGGTTACAAGAACAGAGTTTTTCCCTTCTAGGAAAAGAAAAATAAATGGGATAAAAGAGCCTAGTTTGACATGCATTTTCATACATCTATAGTGGTAAGAAATTCTTGAGATTTGAATGTAAAAACACAACTCTTTGTTGTGACTGCAAATAATCAATAGGACTAAAATCTGTGAGGTGTTTCAAGTAGGCCTGAATTAATATATCTCCAAAACATCCTTTTTTAGCAGACAGAGAATAATCCTGCATCTATGACTGTGTCTTAAATTCTTAATTTACAATAAAAAGAAAATTGCTTTTTTACCCCAATTTCAACTACTACCACTCTCTGAAGGACACTGTTTTAGAAAAAAGAAGAAAATCAAGGAAGAAATGCAAATTTTCTGTCATATTAGTAGATGCTAAAAATTTTATTCTCCTTGAGGAAGTTGGCCACTAGCAGCTGTAAAAAGCCTTCCTCAGCTCTCCTCACTGTTTCAGTCATTAAGTCAGTGCTGCCTCATTGTACTCCAGGCTGACAGGCTGCTGGGAGAATTGCTAAACCATAATTGTCCTTCAGTTCTCCCAGCCTGAAGATAGCTTGGCTCCATCAACCAGGACAGAGCTGAACCTCAACCCTGAGCATCCAGTTCTTTTTACTTTACCAATGTCACATGAGACATGTTGGAGGGCACCAGCAGCTTGTCACTGGATGTAGAACCTTCCAGAGACCAGCCCTTCCTGAAGTGGAAGAAACACACTAGGAGGTCCAACTGCACACATTATTATGACAGTGCAGGGTGGTCAATGCTTCAGTCTCTCCAGCTTATCTGTTTCAGTGTTCTGGTCTCAACCTCATACCCTACCAGGAGCATGATGGGAAGGCAGGTGGCAGGAAGGGAAAGGAATGGAGAGAGAAAGGAGACTCTGATCCTCAGAGACGGGCAATGGGCCTCCTGCCATTCTCCATATAGAGGGCCCTGCCTTTGGTGTTAAGGAAGGTTAGTAAGTTGTGCTCCAAGTCCTGTCAGCTGTATTTTGAGTAACATCTCAGACACATCCATCTTTACTTCTGTTTACTAATTTATCTACTCAAATCATCTCAAATTCACCCAGATCCTTCTGACCAGCCTTCCACTGCACATTCTCTCTCTGCCTTTTCATTCCATTCTCCATACAGCAGTCAAAGAGGTCATTTAGGCTCTGATCATTCCCAACACACACTACTTGCCTTCAAGATTTCTTTTGGCATTTACTGAAAATTAATTCAAATTCCTGAACAAGTTTCAAAAGCCTTCCTATCATTGCGTTCCTCTCCTTGGTTATGACTTTGGATCCATACTATTCTCCTCTGTTTTGGGAATAGTTGCATTTCTTTCCCACCTCAGGACCTTTGCACACACTACCAACATCTCTCTGGAATATGTGCATTCCCACTCCCTGTGGCTAGCTAGTTTGTACACCTCTTCCAGCATTAAGCTTAATTTCCTCATAGTGGCCTGTCTTAACTGCCCATTCATAATTTTGATCCCTTATTAATATTTACTTATAATATCCTGAACTTCAGCTTGTGACTTTAGTCATCTTTCATACGTACTTGGGATAATAATAGTACCTTATTCATTGGATTTAAAATTAAGTGATATACTAATAGATGCCAAAAATTTGGCAAAGGCACTGGGCACATAACATGGGGCTTCTTAGACTTTAATGTGCATAGCATCTACCTACCCCATACTCTTACTAAAGTGCAGATTCCAACTGAGTATGTCTTATGTTGCACCTGATGTTTACAGCAGGGAAATAGCGTGAAATTTTTGATAATATGAGAAAACAAAAAGAGCAGTCCAAATTTGCGATCATAAAACTTAAGTTAATGGGTTTATATAAAGAGGACGGTCAGGGCCTTTGATACATGGGACAAGAACTAGGAGAAAGAAGCCCCAGGCTTGAATGTGCCTGCCTGAGAGAGAACCTGGTACCAGCGAGGACAAGCAGGAATGGGAGAGTCATTTGGACGGCATAACATTTTTAGACATTTTGGGTCTGACACGGAGAAGGAAAGCCAAGTTAAAAAGACCTGAGACTATTAAAAGAGAAAGAAAACTGAACTTAGAAAAAGCTGTAGGATCTTTGGTTCTGTCTAAATGGTACAAGCAAAGGTCAAAGATTATTTATCTGTTACCCTGATTGATCTTTTGGTCAAGAGCCTGTACAATAATAACCTGAGAACCTGTATAATGATAAGCTGGGCTAGAGGATCTCTAAGTTCATTTTTAGTTTTGTGATAGTAATTTCCTGATTAGAGTTAACTTCTGTATCTATGGCTTTTCATCTATGAATTCAACCAATGGAAACATCAGGAAAACAATTGGTATCATACAAAAAATATTCAGGAAAAAGTTAGCCAGGCCTTTCCTAAATTGAATTGCTACCAATCTATGTCTTTTCTTGTCATTTCTCCCTAAATAATACAGGATAAGAAGTATTTACTTAGCAGCAGTATTTACTTAGATATATATTGTTTAGATCTTGTAAGTAACCTAGAAATTATTTAAAATATACAGGAGGATGTGTTTAGGTTATATACAAATGAGACTGGAGAACCTGTGGATTTTGGTATCTATAGGGAATTCTGGATCCAGTTCCTGGAGAATACCAAAGGCCAATGCTGATTGATTTTGTTAAATCAAATCAAACCCAGCTTCTCATCATTAGCAGAGAAGATCTTGATTCATGTCCAGATTATTGTCCACAGTTAAGTAGTATTGCTCAGTGTTATAGTGTTAGAGTCCCTGTGTTCAAATGATGTGATCCATGGAGCAGCCAGGAAAAGCTATGCAGGATCATGGTACACTACATAATCCTCTTAATGAATACATGTAAACCTTTCCTGATGATGTTCACAGGAGTCACTGGACTTTGACAAGCTGGTGTTCCTGACTTCACAGTGCAGCTTTATGCGGAAATGGTGTTCCTTGTAGAAGGAACATGTAAGTAAAATAAATAAAATGAAGCCCTTACTAGATCAGATCAATGCCAATCTACACACCCATACATTCCTAACTTTTCCAAATGGCTTTAGTTTTTAGCTTCCAATTTCCACTTTTACTTGTATTTATTGAAAAAACTACATTAGTGTGCTGAGTTACTGAGTGTTATGGTTTGAAAATGAAATGTTTCCAATGGCCCATGTGTTAAAGGTTTGGTCTCCAGTCCATGATGCTATTGAGAATTGGCAGAATCCTTGAGAGCTGGGTTCTCAGGTAGTTGGGTCATCAGAAGTGTGCCCTACAAGGCCACTTTAGAGCTCTTGTCTTTCCTATCTCTTTCTCTTTGTTACTGGGTGTTATGATTTGGGTCAAGATGTTTCCCCCAAAGGCTCATGCAGTCATAGATGAGTGAATCTAGAGTGTGTGATGCTAAGATTAAGAGCCTGTGATTACTGAACCACTAGACGTGAGTGAGTAGTTTGGCACCTGATAATTCTAGTACTCTCAACAAGATAAAAGGAGCAGAAAGACACTGTTAGGTTCCCTTGTTAGTTTTGCTACCACGTGGAAGCTATGAACTGTTTCTTCTCTGCGATGCCCCTCTGCCATGTGGCCCTCTGCCTTGGAGCCTGCTGATTAAGAACTGAAACCTCTACAGACTGTGAACTAGATAAACCCATTCCCCTCTAACTTTGGGCGTCAGGTATTTTGTCTCAGCAGGGAGAGAAAAGTAACTAACACACTGGGCCACTATGAGAAACACAGTTTCCTCCACTGCATGCTCCTTCCATGATGTTCTCCCTCACTACAGATTCAAAAGCAACTGGCCAAGGGGCCAGGGATTTAGCTCAGTGGCACTGTGCCTGCCTTGAAAGCGAGAGGTCCTGAGTTTGAGCCCTGGTACTGCAAAAAAAAAAAAAAAAAGCAACTGGACAAACTGACCACAGCCTGAACCTCCAAAATTATGAGCCAAAGAAAGTCTTTCTTCTCTAAATGTTTATTAGCTCAAGCATTTTCTCACAGTTATAGAAAGTTAACACACTGGAAATTTCTCCCCATAGGCCAAGTGTGTAGGAAAGCTTTGCTGAATAGGAAAAACCTGCTTCTATTGTCTTTCCTCCATATTAAAAAACACTGTGTGTCCCCCCTTTTGCCAACAGTTTATCTTGAATACTTTGTAAATAAAAGAGGGGAAAGGGGAACTGAAAGAAGTTTCTTTAAAAATGTTTTTCTTGTATTTTATCCTATGAGGCTATTGGTAAAGCCAGCAATGAGAGAGTCGTCCTCAAACAGCAAACACTGTCACCTGATAACTAGGTAACTAAGAAATCCCTGTATTGTTGAAAACACTTCATCTGTCATATCTGATAAGGACTCTGATGACCTAAATCATTGGCTTTCAGGAAGCTCCACTTCAGAATAAAGCAGATAGAGACGGACCCTAAACTGAAATGGATTGGTCAGAGAAGAGCCCTCCTACCTCCTCATTCAAGTCTCCCTCTCCAGCCACATGCCACTGTCTTCTGCTTGTGCCAGGCTCTACCTCTGCAGTTCTAAAAAAACTGAAAAGCACAAGTAGCAGTGCCAGTCTGTGAGTGGGACTGTGTTCCAAGTCCCTTTAGATCTGTCTACTTTCGATTGCTATTTTAGTTAGTTCATTAACACATTGTTTGAATGTCTATTGTGTGTGACGGTGTGTGAAGCAAAATTTACCCTAAAAAAGTTCATTTTGTACTGAAAATCTATAATGTGACATTATAAACAACAGGACAGAACATATTTTAAAACCCCAAGTTTATCTGAGTATATTCTGGAGGAGTGGTTATATTTTCTAGATGTAATAGGAATCCTTAGAATATACCTCACTCACTTTGCATAGAGCTCTGCTGTAATAGCCCTTTGTTCATCCTTGGACAGTTCTAGCTGTTGCATTCAGGCTCTGGGTGTCACTCAGACATCAAGGGTGTCTGGCTCAACACCCTATCTGACATTTGACTCTAGTCAAATCTACCTTTGTTTACCACATTCAATCACAGGTCCACCATTTCACCAGGATGCCCGCTCAGTATCATAACCCTAATTCATCCATTTTAGTTTAATTATATAACATATAAACAGATGAAATATGAGTACGAAAAGAGACTTTTGACAGCTTTGGGAAAATCGAGTAGGGCCAAGGCAGTGTGGTACATTTCTAGTATTATGACATCAAAACATCAGTACTCTTGGGAAGAAGTTTTGTGCTAGTCTATAGTGCTGTGGGTCACAAGGGCCATGGTTCTGCCTTTCTGCTCTTTTGCAGCATACTATATGCATTATTGGCCACTGGCTCTCTTTGTACAGTGCTTACAGAGAGCTACGTGGGAAGTGCTCCACTAAGCCCCAAACCATTCTGGTTTGTGTTCTCGTATCTCAGATTCTCAGATTATTAGCTTCTCTTTTTGCTCTGTGTGTGTATGTGTGTGTGTGTGTGTGTGTGTGTGTGTGTGTGTACATGCATGCGTGTGTATGATGTGTCAATGAAAGTACCATCCCATCCCCAGGTGGGAAAATAGAACATGGATATCTCTAAAAGAAGGGATGTAAATCTGAAATTGGGCCATGCAGGTGCTGGGAAACTAAGAGGTTGAAGAAAGGATGCTCATGAATCAACAATTTCATAAGTAAAGGAGGAATCTTTTGGCCTCAGGGCTAAGAGAACAAAAGAAGGAGTGCACAGACTTCAGGGAGGGTCAGGATATGGTGAGTGATGGGTGAACAAAGGAACTCAACCTAGCAGCTGCTAGTACTGCCATGCAGCAAGCCAGGTGGTACTGGAGCATGACACATGTTAAAAGAAAATGATAACAAGTCTAGTTTTTCAGAGCTTAATTGGCTTTATTTGTGATGCTAGAATCTCTGGCAAAAATAAGACCTAAAATGGTTCAGGAGGCTCTGCCCTACCACATGGGCAAGTTGTATTTATGGCCAGAATAAAGGAAGTGATGTACAAGAAGTGGAATGATATAGACACAACCCAATTAGTTAGTTACAGCTTGTATCTCTCTTGTTTTAATGTGGGTTGAACAGTTGGCTACTTGTGGTTAGCTGAAACTCAGCTCTTGTTACAACCCAGGGTACAATCTACTCATACATCAGGTTGGGTTTCAGTGCACTATGAACAGAGACATGGTGATCCCAAACTTAACACACACCTGGAATGTTGCTACTGCCCAGCTGCAGTTGCTTCCTGGTGGCCATGGGGAGATTGGCGTGGGGAAGCATCAGTCTTGAGGCGGGAGTTTGGAAATCCACTGATAATAGGATTCTAATTTGGGCTGAAAGCCAAATTTAAAAAGGCACTTACTTTCTCTCACCTTCCAACTTCCTGCTAGTCCTTGGCAAAATCTAATGGGCAGCCAGGGAGGGAATCTGGGAAATGGAATTCTTAGATCCTCCCTCAGCTCCACCTCTCAGGGTAGAGGGAATTGGCAGAATTCCTCATTTAGTCTTGTAACTTTTGCCTGGTTCTAGCTGAGAAGCTTTATAACAAGCTTTCTAAAGCTATTTCTGAGTAAAAACTTGGGATAAAAGTCTGAAAGACTATGATTGCATGAGAAACACAATAATGGAGATTGCATGATGTTATAACTTCCCCTTGGTGGAACTGGGCACACTGCATGTCTTTCTTGGATGTTTGACCAACAATCTCAAGTGTCACTCATCATTATCCAGATATACTGTCTTATTTCTTTGTGAGATTCACTTTCCTGCTCCAAATTGAAAGGATCCTCACACTTCCAGTGGTCTACTTTCATCCCTCTAGACTGATGACTTCACTATTTTGTGAAAAAATAGAAGCAGTAAAAGAAGAGCTATTCTTCCCCCATGTATACCAACCTACCTTATTCTGTACCATATGAACTGCTCTGTTTGCAATGGGTCAACCAGATTTCCATCCAAGTTCTATTCCTCCTCTTCTCCACTGGATTCCATCTTCTGTCACCTACTCGACTATCTTGTTCATGAAATTATCTCTCTTTCTCCTTCAATTTCAGTATTTTTCCTTTCTGGAGAAAACTGATGGACCGGATCATTGTTGACAACATATAAAAACATGTCCTAATAATTTCTATCTTTAGGAAAGAAAAATGGAATTCCATCACCAGCTATCATATTATTTTCCTGTTCTTTGCAGGCCAACTCTTTGAAAGCTTGTCTCCTCTTCCTTACTGCTCATTTTCTGTATCTGTTTTTCTTTTCTAATTTTAAGCATGGGAATACACATGTGATACATATACACAGTATAGTGCATACATACAGAAAAGTATGCAATTATAAGAAGCTTACTACCAAGGTTTAAAGAACATTAACAGCATGGAAGAGGCTCTTACTGTCCTTATCAGTAAGGTCTCCATTCTCTACATGGGATCATTATTCTGAAAAAGTGTTTTTGCAAGTTTTTGAGCTTCATAATAAATGGAATTATACATTACTGTGTATGTGTGTGAATGTGGATTGTTTTCATCAATAATCTTGGGAGATGTAATTGCAGGTAGCTATAACCTATTCATATTCATTCTCATATAATACTTCATTATAAAAATTAACCTCAATTTATTGATCCATTCAATGGGTGTTGATGGATACTTAGTTTAATTTAAGTTTAGGAGTACTATGGTTAATATTATGTATATTTTTATATGTCTTTAATGTACAAGTACACATATTTCTGTTGGGTTAATACTTACAAATGAAACTGCTGAATCATAGGTACAAGTAGAACTTTAGAAAATAATGCCAAATTGATGGTACTAATTTACATTCCCACAAGCAGTGTGTATGTACATACTGAGATTGCTCCAAGTCTTCTTCAAAATTTGGCATTTGAGTTTTCTTAATTTTATCCATGAGTAGTATCTTTATGTGATTTGAATTTGCATCTACTGATACTGCTGAAGCTAAGAAGTTATCCTTTTTTGCCCTCACTTTTTAATCCAGTTCATCAGCAAGTTCTGTCTGTTCCACCTTCAAAATATTCCCCAAACTGACCACCCTTTAATATTACTATTGATAACACCTAAAGAGCAAATATAAATCAGCTTCCTGACAGTGAGAAATAATAAAAATCCTATCACATAATAGTTGAGAATTATATTTTATGGCTTATTTTATGGATTTATTTTGTTTTAATATATAATCCATTAAAAAAGAATAAAAATTTGGATGCTAGTTTATAACTTTGTTTTTCATGACACATCAAATATATGTCCAAGACAATATATAATATATATAATTCTCTATCGATGATTGCACAATATACCCACATATAGGTTAATTTTTTTCCTTTCAAGTAGCTCTCTATTTTTCAAATCATAAGTTATTATCTATTTGCTGTAAAAAATAATAGTTTGATAAACATATTTATAATTTAATCTTTGCAGAGAGCATTAATTATTTCTTAAAGATAAACATCTGAAAGTGAAATTTCTGAATTTAAAAGTAAGCAGGGTTTGAAAGTGTTTAATACATAATGTTATGTTGGTCAGTTTAATGTACATATCCTATGAAGAATTCGATAATGTCTTAAGTTTCTGATCTGAATGCACCCCTGTGAGTCAGTGAGAGCAAGAATTTGACAAAAATTTAGAATGGGACAAATGTCTTGAGATTTAGGTCTCAATAGTACTCCATCTGAATAAGAAAGGCATAATTCACAGATATTACCTAATTTCTTCCTTTGTTACTTCATTGCATTCACTTTTTTTCTTTAAGTTTATTGGTACATTTTAGGTATACAATACAGTTACATTCATCATTGGGATCTTGTACCTTTACATGAGTATCTTGGTTCTTATTTTTTCCCCATTCCTCTGTCCTCCCTTCATCCCCCCACCCTTCCCTATTTACAAAGACTTTGTTCCCATTTTTTTCTTTTCTATATTTTTTCTTTTCCCTTCTGCATTCACTTTTATAAGCTTTATTAAGTCTACTCTATCAAGTTACCATAATTCATTATCGAGAATACAAAATTTTAAGATCAGGTTTAGCAGAAACTTGATTTAAATAAAACTTGTAAGGAAAGCAATAAAATGTCCTAGATATACTTGACAAAAGTCTGAAAAAAGAAAAGCTATGAAGTGCCAAACTATATATAAATTATGAAACAGTAGCCTCTATGTTGGATAATTGTGATTAGGTGTAAAGTTTTCTAAATATACTAACTTACTCAATAGCATTTGTCACCAAGTACTAAGAGGATAAGAGAAACACAGCTTGTCCTCTCCTCTCAGATCATGGTCAATTCAACAAATGCAGAATACCAAGGATGATACTAATGATGATGCCTGCACTCAAAGACAGTCAACACAGTCCTTCCTGAAGAGAATGGAACTATGGTACTCAGCACATAGGGGGCAAATAATTGATATCTGTGGACTAGAAGGAAGAATGGTTGTCTAGTATGTGACAGAGTCCTATGCAAGGTAAAATCAATACAAAAACAAATGGCACCACTCCTGCTCAGAGTTCACTCTAATAGAAAAGAAAGGCAAAGAAATTATTATAAGTCTTATGTTATGCCCTATTCCTAGTCCCTTTGAGGTCGTTTGGTGATCTAGCATAATCACTGATGTAAAATGATGCAGGAAAGTGGAAGTACTATGTATCTGTGTGTTTCAGTCACTTTCTCATCTCTAGGACATGATACCTGACACTCAAAACCCAACTGAGGAAAGACTTATTTTAGCTCACAGTTTGTAGAGGCTGGCTCTGTAGTTGGCTAGCTCCATCGCAGAAGGACATGCAGGAAAGGCGTAGGTAGAGGGAAGCTGCTCACTTTGTGACATCCAGGAAGCAGAGAGGGAAGAAAGGAGCTGGGAAGGGAGATACACTCTTCCAGGCCAGGGCTCTGGTGACCTACCTTTTTCTTTTCACCAGGCCCTACCTCCTAACAGCACATTTAATTATCCATTCATCAGGGACTAATCTACCAATGAGCCTAGTGCCCCCATAATCAAATCACCTCCCCAAAGCCCCACCCATGATCACATGGGGGCAGCTATGTATAAACATAAACGCTAATGCTGTGTTTAAATGAAGAGAACATTAGGGAATGTTGAAAGGATCCAGGAAGTTTTCATGAAAAAGCAGACTTTGAGTTGGATCACAAATGAAGCCTAACACTTCATCGTGGTGAAGTGACAGGAAAAACAGTGTTCTATAAGCAACACATAGCAACACTGACAGAACCTGAGGGGAGGCTGTGGGTTTGATCCAGGCCTCTGCCTGTTGAGCTACGCTGGTGATAGCCATCTCCTCCAAGCAGCAAGATCTTGGATGTTGTTTACAACATGTAATTGGATTGATTCCTAACATTTAAAAAAAAAGTCTAGTAGCAGAACACATCCTTGCACATATACTTTTTAAAGTACCACAACCTGTTTTCCTGTAATTCTTACCATTTTTTCTGGCAGTGGTGGTGACTGAACCTGGTGCTTCCTGAATGCTAAGCACATGGTCTACCACTGAGCTACAGTCCTAGCCCCAGATATTTCTTATGTTTGAGTGATGGCATTGTTCAGTACTTGGGAATATCAGTGTGTACATCAATAAAATAGTAGACTAGTAGGCTGCTTAATCGATAACTACATGGATTTCAGTTTTAAAGACTCATCATCACCAACTACTTTGGAAGGAAAGAATCACAAAGCTCACATGGTGTGTAGGCCATATCATTAAAGCATTGGCAGAATAAATGATGGGTGTCATGGGAGGAATGATCTTATTGATCTCTTTATTTCATATTCCATAGGCTCTGAGTCATGGTGCCTTCCTAAATTATACTTAGAACAGAGAGAAGCTTCATCTGCTTATCACTGATTCAGGTGCTTGAAATCAACTCTGTGTGGTTTATCAGCCCCCAGCACAGCTGTGAATAGCTTTGAATTTGAATCATTTTGAACATACTATGAAATAAGGGGCCTGACTATTTTTAGGTTCTACTTAATTATCTCTAATAATCAAGCACAAATCTTGGTATTTTTCCAGTCAGTATTCCTTCTCTTTCCTCTCTCTCCTTCCCTTGGATAGGGGAGTGCTCAGTTGCAGGACAAAGAGCAAGGCCAGGTATGTGCTGATTAATCACATGTGCTATGGTGATGGGGAAGAGAGCTGGAAGAGAGGTCCAGACATGTTGATTCAAACCTGTTTGAGACAGAGAAGCAGGACTAACGGGCTGGCTGCCAAGCATTTGCTGTCCCTTGGGCTTTCCCATGGCCACTTTCTTTGATAATCTCTAACTTCCCCAAATTTCGATAGGGTTTTGTCACTTTGGAGCTTCAAGGACATAGAAGCCAGCATTTATTTCCGTTTGACTGACCTTTAATCACTGTTCAAACTTAGAGATGATGTTTGCTTTGACTGAATATCAATGTACTATATTATTTCTAAACACTAAAAATAACCACTGTGAATGGTAATCAAAATGTTTGCTGAGCAGGGACCAAAGGAAAGACAGGTGAGGTCAGCTCAATAAAAAATTCAGAAGTGGCTTACTATGGTATTTTCTCAAACAACTTGCTTTTGTTCTTATTAGGAAACCACAGATAGTTATGTAAGCATAACTTTTTGACCCAATTCTGTTTTGATTGGTTGGTGGGTGAGTGAAGCACTCATGACCTCTTACAGTTTCCACACCATATACATTCCTCTGTAGAAATATACTTCGTATGTACTCAGCAGATTGGTGTTAGAGTTTCAAAGCACTCTCCAGACATGTAACCTAATATTTTCTTGGTAACTCAGCAGAAACAAAGAGGAATAAAGAATCAGGATCATTTCCTATGAATGATTTAAGAGAGGTGTTTGGTTTTTTTCAAACTATACTGCTTATGAGAGGGAGAGAGGTGGGGCTGTATATGGTCAAAGCCAGCTGCTAGTGATGATAGTGAGGAGGCACTGATTCCATTGGCGTGTACATGTTTGTTAGTATAAAATCACATCGAGATTCACTCTTCAAAGCTCACAATGAGCCTCTGATTGCAGAAGGACAGGGCCTGCTGAGCACTGCTTGCTATAGGTTTTGTCAGCACTTTCATTGTGATCCTAAATTTCCACAGTTTAAAACTCAGCTGTAGAAAAAGTCTGAGAGTAAGAGACTAAGAAAACTCCAAAACTCCAAAACTTTTTAAATATCCATTATATTACCAGGTTAAACACTTGGACAATGGTATAGGCCAGGTGTGAAGTTCTTTTTTAAAATTAATTTTATTGCTACATTTTTGACATACATAATGATCACATTCATCATAGGGAATTTGTACCTGTACATAGTTTATCTTCATTCTTTTTTTCCCATTCCCCTCTCTTTCCTTCAATTCTTCCCCTCTCCATTTGCAAAACTTTGTTTCTATTGTTTTTCTTCCGTTCTTTTTTAATTTTTTATCCCTATTCCCTTCATTCACTTCTTCCTCCCCCCTTCCTGTTCCCCTTCCCCTTTAAACATTTTCTTCCTACTTCCCAATATCTATCCTCCCTTTTAGTTTTATTTACCCTTTGGGTTTCTCACACAAGAAAGAGAATGCAACATTTATGTATGTCCAATTTATTTCACTTATAATTATGTTCTCAAAGTACATCCATTTACCTAAAAATTTCTTGTTTATCCTTCTTGAAAACGATATTTTCTTTACCCATTCATCTATTGATGGGCATATGGACTGTTTCCACGATTTAGCTGATACAGATTGTGCTGCTATAAACATGGATGCACATATATGGCTATGGTATGATGCTTTTAACTTTTTTAGGAGGGTACCTAGAAGAGGGGTCAAATGGAACCTCCAGTTTTAGTTTTTTGAGGAATCTCTATACTGATTTTCACAGTGGTTGTATCAATTTACACTCCCACCAGCAGTGAAGGAGAGTTCCTTTTTCACCACAGCCCTGCCAGCATTTGTTATTGGTTGAAATCTTGATGATAGCCATTCTTTCTGGAGTGAGATGGAATCAGTGTTGTTTTACTTTGCATTTCTCAAATGACTGATGACATTGAACATTTTTTCATATATTTATTTGCTGTTTGTACTCCTTCATCTTAAAAGGGTCTATTCATTTCAGATGTGAATGAAGTTCTCTGTAGGGTGAGAAAATGTGAATTTCCAGTGAAAGGATATGTTAGCTTTTCATTACTGTAATAAAATATATGAGGTAATCAACTTAAAACAAGAAATGTTTATTTGGCTCAAAATATGCTTGCTCATTTGGCTCTATTGCTTTGGACCTGTGGAAAGGCAGTGTATCATGGCAGGAGTGCATGGCAGAAGTAGCCTGTTCACCTCATGCTGGCTGGAAATGAAAGGAAAGAGGCAAGAATTGAGTCACGTTATCTCCTTTGAGGACATAGCCCCAATAACCTGACACTTCCCATTAGGTGTCATTTCCTAAAGGTTCCTCCACCTCCTGGTAGCACCAATCTGAAGACCAAATCTGACACATGGACCTTTAGTGACATTCTAAATCCAAATTATTAGCAGGAGGCTTCAAAAAAGGCTGATGCTCCCAGATTTTTGTTAACTAAAACACTGACTTAAAACTCAAATTTAAAATAATATGAAACATATCTCCTATGATGTAAATAGAAAAGTTTTATGAGGATTTTTTAAAATAAACAACTGAGTAAATAAATGCAAAACATTATTTCACAGACTTAAAAAAATTAACTTAGAAAAGTGAAGCTATTACAAAAACCATTTGGAATGAATTTCACATGCTTAATGTTTTCTGAACACAAAGAGATATTTATTTCAAATTAATAAAAGCCAAGGAATTTTATGGAAGTGGGGGGGGCGGACCTTGCAGAACAAGTGAAGGTACTGAGTTGGATATAGAAAAATAAAGATACCTAGGAGCATTTACCCTTGAAGGGCTCATAGCCTAGGAAAGAGGAGCAGTGTATGACTAAGGTCAAAGGCTGTTCTGTCCTGGGTAGTGTAGGGGTGAGAAGAAAGACCTCTCTCTCCCTGTGAAATCAACTGTCAACAGGCAGATTAATAGGTGAAAAAAATGGTTAACAAGTTTGTTAACCTCCACAGGGAAAAAATTACAGCATAGGAGTCAGGTAGAGGAACCTTGATTCTTATGTCTCTCAGAGTTTCACAGTGTCAATCATTGGAGCATTGTTGGCTGAGCCCCAAAGAAAAAGGACACCCAAAGAAGAAGGGATTGGTTGATCCCACCTGAATGAGAGAGTCTTCATACTCACTATAGCTATTTTCTTTTGCATTATCTCATTTATATTTGGAATTTAGAAACAAAACAATAAACCCAAAACTCTGAACAAATAGAGTAGAAAAGTGATTAACAGGGTTAGGGTAGCGGGGCACAGTAGGAGGAAACAGGGACTCAGAGGTCCAAGAGAACAGTTACAGTTACGTAGGATAAATAAACCTAAAGATCTAATGTACAGCATAGGAACTGTAGTTAGAATATTTCATTATATCCCGGAAATTTCCTTAGATAGTATATTTTAGGTACTTTTACAACACACCAAAAAGTTAAAAAGTAACTATATGAGATGTTAAACGTGTTAATAATCACTTCAATAATCAGTATATGTGTATGTATCAAAACACTTTATATCTTAAATACATACAATTTTAAAAGCTATTACTATCCTTTTGTGTGACATACGCAACCTTTTCTTCAACCTTTCTATGATGTTATTATTTGGTGCCTCCCTATGTGGTGCTTCCTCTTCCCATTCAAGCCAGTCTGAATTAGTAGCCCTACCTCTAAGATCTAATAGCAGAAGTACCACCCAGGCCCTTCCATTGTAGCATTTATGGCTTGGTATTTCAATCACATATTCCCTTCTCTTTTTTTTTTTAGTTCTTTTATTGGTACATTTTAGGTATACAATTCATTTACATTTATCATCGGGTGCTTGTACCTGTACATGACATACCTTGGTTCTTATTTTTTTTTCCCCATTACCTGTGCACCCCTCACTCCCTCTGCCCTTCCATATTTACATAGATTTCATTTCCATTTTTTTTTCTTTTCTCATAGTTTTTCCTTTCCCTCTTTTCCTTTCCCCTTCCCCTCCCTTCACTCCTTCCTCTTTGGACCGTTTTTCCTATTTCAAATTATTATCAATTATTCATTTTAATCATTTTAACCCTTGGTTTACACTATCGGTTTCTCACACTAGTGAAACTATTCAGTATTTACACATGCGTGTCCTATTTATTTCACTTAAGAGTATGGCCTCGATATGCATCCATTTAGCTATAAATGACTCTAGTTTTTCGTTCTTTATATCTGAGTAGTACTCCATTTTATTAAAAAACCACATTTTCTTTATCCAGTTTCCCATTGATGGGCACTTGGGCTGCTTCCAAGCTTTAGCTATTACACACTGTGCCACTATGAACATGGGTGCACATATATCACTGTGGTATGATTCTTTTAATTCTTTTGGGAAGATACCCAGTAGGGGAATAGCTGGGTCAAATGGGACCTCCAGTCCTAGTTCTCTGAGGTATCTCCATACTGACTTCCACAGTGGTTGCACCAGT
>NW_004624735.1:231693-251196 GCF_000247695.1 Heterocephalus glaber | reverse complement strand
GTCTTTAGGTTTTGAGTCTATAATGACTCTGAGGCTTTCTCATTTTCATTATACCAGGAAAGAAAACTGTTTAGATCAATCACAACACCTTAGCCCAAGTCATATAATTAGCAACACCATAGCATCAAATACCTCTTAAAGAATGACAATTTGTGGTAGTTATTAATCTACCACCTTTAGCTGTGTGACTTAAATCAAGATTGAGGACCAACCCAACATATAATGAATAAACTCTTCAATATAACAACTTTACCCTTTGGGATGGGGAGTTAGAAAGGGTTGGGGAGGGAGGGACAGATGGGAAGAAGGATTGGGGAGGGTTAGCAGTGTGGTCAGAGGACACAGGTGAGAAGGAAAAAGAGAATAATAGGAAAATAAAGAACTCTGAATGAGGACCAAAACAGGGACAAAAAGGGAAGATGAACAATGTGGGAGAGCAAGAGAGTGAGTGTAAGAGAGAGAGAAAGGAAAGAGAAAAGCAAGAAGAAATGAAAAGAAAAAAAGAGAGAAAAACAAATATTTCCAAAGAGTAGGGAAAAAAATTAAAGATAAGAGGAGCAAAAGAAAAGAAAGGAGACAAAAGCCAAAATAATAAAACTAATTTTGGGAATAAAAAATAACAATGAAGATGAAGGGCCTCTTTCAGGGTATGTCTCTGCTGTCACAATAGACAAAGTGGTTAGCAGTATGCAGATATAAGTCAATGAGTCTCAGCAAGCCAGTTGCAGACCCATGAGATTCAGGCAGATTTCTGACTGCAAGTCCCAAGTTGAGCTCCCTGTCCTCCTGTAGGGTTGAACTCTGCAGAGTTGTATTGCAGGTTTCAGCTGCCCTTCCCCTGAAGATAGTCCCAGTCCTGATGGGAGGTGAGGATGACTCCAACTTACCCAGTACAGTGGTCTGGTGGTTTGGTGTCCTCTTCGTCTTTGCAGTGTGGAACCAGGTGGTTGTACAGAGAAGAGGCCAGAGGAGCGGGGGTGGGGGTGGGGGTGGGGTGTCCAGTGGATTGCTGCCGGGTGCGGGCTGATTTGGCACCTTAGGTGGCGTGACTCTTGATGTTGCTATGGTGTCAGCAGACCTGCCTGTTTGCAAAGGGCTGATTTGGCAGGTTGGGCGGGACTCGCGACATTGCTAAGGCATCAGCAGTGTAGCTATTTTTTAAAAGGCCTGAGAATGTAGCTCAGTGCAAAAGTTCTAGGTTCAATGCCTAGCACCACTAAACAAACAAACAAAGGACTGGGGATGTAGCTCAGTAGCTCAGTGGTAGAGTGCCTCTGGTTCAGTTCACAGTTCCACAAAAAAAGGGGGGTGGGATGCTGCCACATGCTACAATGTGAGTAAATTTTAAGATTAGCTGGGTGAAATAAACTAGTTGCAAAAAGACAAATACAGTATGATTCCAATCAGATGAGACACGTAGAGTAGTCAGATGAGGTACCTAGAGTACTCAAGTTCATAAAGCCAAAACATGGAACAGTGCTTGCCAATGCCTGGGGAGAGGGGGCATAGGGAATTGTCATTTAAAAGTATAGAGCTTTAGTTTTGCAAAATGAGAGGAGTTCTGGAGATGGATGATGATGATGATGATGATGATGATGATGATGATGATGATGATTGCACAAAATTGTGGATGTACTAAACACTACTGAACACAACAGTTATAATGGTTAAGACAGGAAATTTTATACCATATTTATTTTGACAGAATTTTTTTAAATGGAAAAACAAAGTAACCCCACCCCAAAAATATCTAAAACTTCTCTCTGATGCATGAAGAAGCTGAGTCCATCTGCATCTACTTTCTTCTTTCTTTCTGGCCTCAAATGCAGCAGTGGAAGAGCACCCTCAGCATATTTCTAAATTTAATCAAAAATGAGTTTCCTAGTTCACATTCTTTCTCTCTTAAATGCTTATAGACTATTTTACACTCCTTTTACCTAGCCTTGAAGTTAAATATTAACTCACAGCTTTTGAGGCCTCCAGCTGGCCTTAAGTCGCCCATCCCCTCCAGAGCCAACAACCACATTTGTTGTGATCTTGTCCTTTTCAGGGAGATTGCCCTGCAGGGTTTTATAACCTCAGAAATCCTCCAGCAAATGGCACATCTTCACTGACCTATATCCAAAGCACAAAGAACTTTTAGCCTTGATTTTTTTTTTTAAAGATATACATTTATGAGAAAAAAAGCTGTGTTTTCTTTAAAGTTTCTTAAACATCACTTCCATCCCACTAGACTTAGAAACTAATCTTTTTCTCTCCAGCTTATTAGCTTTGAGATAATTTCTACTGTCCTGCCATACTATATGATTTCTAAAACTGGGACCATATTGTTGTAGAGATGAACTAGAAACTCCAGATGATATGAGGGAAATATTATAACTCTCAACCTGTTAAATGCCTGATGTGCTGAGTTTATGTTCTCTAAAACTGAAGAACGAATTTTAGGAACAACGAAGGTTAAGAGTAGGAAAATATTTATTGATAGGGCACCTCCTGAGAGGCAAAAGGTAATCTGAATGGGTAGCTAGGGACCCAAATTTACAGAGAAAAACCCATATGGGTACAACATATGTTACAGCTTTGATTAACCAATAAGGTTACAAGTATAGTTGGTTAGGTAATAGTGGTCCAGGCCTGGTTCTTTTGTTATTATCTTGAGGCCTGGCCTCCAGCTGATGTGTCTCTGGCCACAATTGTAGTGGGGTTTTTATCTTTTGTCCTGACTTTCTGAGAGCTCAGCCCTATCTGCCTAGATTTCTATCTAACTTAGCTGTCTATAATAATATCTGCAATTTTGGGAGCAATCTGGGGTGAGTGCATAGTATTAATCCAATAAGTGAATTAGCAAAGGTAATTATATTTCTTTCCACTTCTTTTCATGCACAACACACACACACACATGCACAGACAGAGACAGAGGAGGAGGGAAAAATATATATCTAAGATAACAGGCACACACTAATTTTCACACTATCATACAAAAATACAAGTTATAATGTCTAACCACAGTGGCACTCAGCCATCCCTCCTGGAGAAGAAAAGAGGCACACAGGCTGCCACTTCCAGTTGTGCAATGGAGAGCAAGTTCTGAGTCAGAAGACCTTGTTTTGGGAGTCTTGGTTCCACAATTTATAACTTTGAAGTGAGTCTCTTCATTGTGTGCCATACTGCACAAGGCAATCACCTGGGAAGATGTTCTGGGACAATATGGGGGGCAGATGCCCTGTAGGGTGTGGGGTATGTGGCAAGTACTCAGGAAGTACCCCTTTCTCCTTGTCAAATGGAGACTATGCCAACCTGATATGTCCCTCTGAATGACAAAGACACAATGGCCAAAGTATCAATCTTGCAGCTATGACTGGACTAGCAAATGAACTTGAGAAATGAATGAGGAGCACATCATTGATATTTTCTTGAGAAAGAAGAAAGAAAATAAAAGGGGGAAAAAGGAAAGGTGAGAAGAACCATCAACCACTTTAAATAATAGAAGTCAGAAGAAAGCTCTGAAGCACTGAGAGTTGATTATGCTAGCATGACCTGGTGCTGCCTATGTGTCCCTGACATGCCACTGTTTGGGACATCCACATACTGTGCCCACATCACATGAACATAGGAAAAAATATAGATGAAGTGTAATCGGATATGATCAGACCCCAGAAAGGCACTTCTGGAAATACTAATTAGATTTTCTCCAGCCTTTATCAATTTAGTGAGTTCCAGGAGAAGATCACACCTCTTCTAACACTTAGAAAGAGAATTTGTGAGCGAGACTGAGTGCGAGTAATACCTATCTGATGCTCCAGGCAACATGTTGCCATGGTACCAATCACATTTGGTCTTCATCAGGGAATAGAAATTAAAACTGACAATGCTTGAGTACAAATGTTTTTGTTTGGCCCTGTGAGCAGTATTAATGCTTGGAATGGATTTCATTGTTATTGTTTTCTTGTTTTGAAACAATAGTACTGTAAAATGTGTAGGATGTGAAATAATGCTATGGGTTTCAGGAAACAAACAATCTCCCAAAGGAGCTCATTGCTCTTATAAATTTACATCATCAAGGGATGTGAAAAATGCCAAAAAGCAGTCTCTCAATGGTCAGAATTGGTGATGTCATCTCAGCACCAAACAGAGTTTGTGGGTAACTAATGGGGAGCAGGTGCAAGACTGATCTGGAAGCCTAATTGGCTATTTTAGGACTTTAGAATTCTGGTCTTATATTAGGACTATAAAATATCAATTGTGCTTCAGGGAACATTTGTGCATTTGGCTCTCATAATAAAAGCAGTATTGGAAATCAAGAGAAGGAGCTTGCAATAGAGAAAAACAAGAGAATGATTAATATGAAATTCGAAAAGTGTTTGCCCAAGGGTCTGAGGTACAGGGAGGAAGGAGATTCATACACACCAGTAATGCTCAATTTCTTAAGTTGAAGCCCATTTTACTCTTTTTCTTAGAACTCTCCATAGACATTGCCAATACTCACAATAAATTTTACTCAAAAAGATGAGAGAGAGAGAGAGAATAGGATATGGCAAGTAAAGGGACTGCTGGCAGTGTATTCCAGTCTTTATGCTCTCTAAATAGCTAAGTGATTGGGTACATGTCACTCGCTGTGGCTGACACAGCTTTTCTTTTTTTTTTTTAAATAATCTGTAAAATAAAGGCATGATAAAATAGTCATTCTATGCTCTTGTCACTTAAAAATTATTTAACACTAATATATATAGAAAATGCAATGCAATATTTTTGAATTAATCCCATTAGAAAAATTGTTTTTCTTCATGCAAATCCCCCAAATCTTAGTTACTGTCTAATCATCCACCCCAGGTTGACCTGCTGTGTGAGTTGTTCTGTCTTCAGGTGAACCCCAATTCAGTTGAACAGAATAGCAGAGATTAAGAGCAAGATTGTGAAGTTGACGATGGGGAGCCTGAGAGTCAGGGATCTTGTCTGTTGCCCACACTCGATGCTTCTCTCTGTCTGTTGCTTGTCTCATTCTTGTCACCTTCTCTGAATATAAAATAGCAATATAATGAACTCAGGAGGAATCTAATTACTTTATGCTCATCAAATGTGCATCAAATGCCGTCAGGTGCTTCATATTTTCCTTCAAAATTACCAAAAAATAACGACAGTTTACAGGTCTGAGCTAATCACCAAACCACTCAGAAATCCTTCAAGGAAATGCTCCCTTTTATTTCCATCAAGATGCCCAAAATATCTCTTTCATTTAAGAAGCAATGGTCAAGCACATTCTTGGGGACAAGACTTGTGCTGGTAGCTGGTTTCCACTTAATTTCTGAGGGCACAAAAGGATGTGAGCACAGCGAACGGGTTCTGGGGCCCTGCAGCATCTTCTGAGACCCTGGTGCTTGCTTGCAAGACTTGGGTTTGTGTGCATAATTAGAACAGAGGTGTCTGGGCTGCTGTCTCCACCACCTTCCTGGAAGGCTCCCGTGTCTGCAGAATCAGGATGCACTTGTATTGGCCCCGCTGGCTTTTTATCCTCTGTAGCAAACACTGCATCCCGGTGCATCCTCCATAGGTCCAAGAGCAAAACCCCTCATGTAAGGAAGCTGAGGGAGAACTCACTGTGCAGCTCTTAAGCTCTGAAAAGGGAGGAAATTTTCTCAACCTCTCAGGAACTTGATTTATTCACTCTGAAATAGGGAATTACCTCCAGTGTGATAGTGAATACTAGGAAGGCTATTATAATGCAATGCACCTCAGGCATTCAGCCTTGATAGTAACTTGATACACTTGATAGTAACTCAAAAAACATTTGTGCTTCTTATTGCTCAACTAACATATTTAAGAGGAAAAGCAGCTCTCGCTCGCTCTCTCTCTCTCTCTCTCCCTCCATCTCCCTCCCTCCCTCCCTTGCATTAAAACTCATTTGAGTCTGATGAAAGCCTGTCCAAGGATCTCAGGCAGCAGGAAGCATCTATTTACCTTGACTTCAATATGTACAAGCATCCTTGAGGTATAATCAAATCTAAGTACACACTGAAAATGGAGAGAATGATGCTGGACACCAGATGTGTTGTGACTTCTTGGGAAACAAACTCAAAGGACTGATATTATAGAAAGGCTGATTTGAAAGTGAGTTTGATGCTTTAAAATTTGATATAAAGATTAGTAAGAAGTATTAGCAAAAGTCTGTCACAACATGTAGAAAATTAGAAGCCATTCTTATAATAATCAAAATTATCCAGGAAAGATATGTTTATTCCTATGCTGAAAGAGGAAGGAAACCCTACAGGAAATTAAATTAGAGTTCTGTAACCTCTTTCTCCCTATACAAACATCCAGGTAGCAAAACACCACACAATTTTTTTTGAGTTTCCAGCTGCTATATTTTTTTATTTCATTCATTTCCAGTTATTTTTAATGTTGTCATCCTATTCTGAGAATTAATAAATGATTTGCTGCAGGATACTACATAGAATTTAAACACATGTGCAGAAAAAATAAACTCTATTCACTGTGTCACTAAAGGAGAAAGCAGATCAACAAAAACTCACCTGCTATTGATCCCATAGATATATCTTTGCTATCTCTAACAGTGGTATGTTCTTAGTGCCTACTAATTCACATAGTAGACCCTAACTAAACATGGTGATGTACATATTTGATAGACTCAAACTGTCATCTTCATATAGGAAATAATACCGGAGATAAGTATGAAACATTATATCTCTCAACCTGTTAGATATTTGATGTACTGTGTTCTTCTCTAAAAATTGAAGAATGAATTTTAGAAACAGTGGTGGTTAAGAGTAGGAAGATATTTATTGACAGGATAGCTGCTCAGAGACAGGAACTCGAGTGGGTAGCCTGGGGACCCCACTTTATAGAGGAGTTTTCTAGAGCAAAACCCTAAGTGGATGCAACTGGGCCACAGTCATGATCAACCAATAAGATTATAGGTATAGTCACTTAGGTAATAGTGGTTCAATTGGGAAACAAGCCGTGTAATAAGTGTGGATAGAAAGAACAAAGGCTTCTTTTAGATAATGGGTCCAGAGGTCTCTGGTCACTCACCTGGGTGGCTGATGTCTATCTAGACTTCATTAGGCCCAGCGTTTGTCCTTTGAGAAATTTTGCAGGTCTGGTCACCTTGTCTTTATCTTGAGGCCCGTCTTCCAACAGATATGTGTCCATCCACAGTTATGCTATGTTTCGCCTTTGTCTTACCTCTCTCAAGGACTCAGCCCTACCTGACTGCCTATAATATTTCTACCTAACTCAGCTGTCTATAATAATCTCTAAATCTAAGGTTTAGGATAAGTAAATCCATGTTTCAGTCTATAAATATTTTACTAATGCTCTGTTCATCTTTTTTGATGGATCTAATATTAAGGGTACAATTGTCCTTTGAAACAATTTCACATCAAAAAATGTTGATTCATTGGCCATTCAATACAAGACTTGGAGATAGATATATATATATATATATATATATATATATATATATATTCCATAAAGTCAGGAAATCTAAATGTATTAGACATGATGAGAAATATACTGTAATTTTAATTTCAAGAAAAAATTAAAATTACTCTAATATTTCAGATATCAACTATTACATTCTTTTATTATTGATTTCATATTTTCCTTTGCCTTTCTCTCTTAACAGAGAAATCTCTTATTTTTTTTCTTGCCAAACAAAGAAAAGTAATTTGAAATCAATAATAATGGTCTTAGTTTCTAAGTATGGCTTTTTTATGAATGCTAAATAGATTTCCAAATTAACTGGAGATTCCAATGCTGAACATTTATATGGCATCATTTCTTTGAAGTACTTCCATCCATATCATACTTTTCTATCCCCACACATGAAATGTGTATTCTTATTCCCACTTTCCAGATAGGGAGCTAAGACTGAGAAGATTAAATGCCAGAACTAAGGGAAAAGTCAAAACAGGATCTGAAAGAGAGTCTATGTTTTATCTTTCAGTTGTGTTCTGTTTCTCTTTTGTAGCACTTCTAAAAAAACCTAATAGTATACCAATTATAAATACTACTATTAAAGGAAGGAGTTATTCTTTAAATTTTTATAACAATATCATTGGAAATGTCTTTATCAACTTTTTTCATCCTAAACTGCCAGAAAAGGCAATAATCATTTGTCTGGTGCTGATGTTTGATATTTTAGTACAACTCTAAGTATGACTTGTATTTAATTCTGTTCCCACAGGACTATGAGGCAATGAATGGAAGAAGTTATGGACTTAGAACAAGATCACTTTGAGCATGACACTATTACCCAGAGTGGTAGCATTTATTTTCAGATAACCACTTTTAAAAAGTGGTTGTGATTATATACCAAAAAATAAAATGCTAGCTACTAGGTTTTAAGAAGAGAATAAAATATAATGCTGAGTTACTGAAGGGTGATATATTTTGGTCGATATGGCTGAGGTGGTCTGTTTCAGAGTTTATAGCAATAAAGGTAATCATGTGATTCTTAATGTTGCCAAGAGCACTGCAGTGGAACCATTAAAGGAAGGAGACAGGGAAGGCATGTAAAAGGTCAGAACTATGATTCTAAAAGATTTCAATTAGGTATTGATTCCACTGACACTGTAAGCATTCTAAAAATGGAAAATTAGTTTGTAAAAAATAGCTTTGTTACAGAAGGTTAGTTGGGTACCCAGCTAGTACCAAGCTTTATCAACTTGTATTCTGCAAGAAGTTCCATTGATTAATGCTTTATTTTTAAAAAATTAGTTTTAATTAACACGTAATAATTTTGTTTGTAAGGAACAGTGTCATGGTTCTACAGTATATATAATGTATAAAGTTCAAATTAAGGTAATTGGCACTTCTGTTTCCTTAAACTTTTATACTTTTCTTATGTTTGAAATCTTTGAATGCTTGTTTTCTAAATCTTCACAAACATATAATAATGTGAAATAGTTACCTTATTCTATCTTATAGAATATTAGAACTTTTCCTTCTATGTAATTAAATTTTGATACTCACTATCCAATCTCTATCTCTCCTTCCCTGTTCCCATCTTAAACTCTAGGGATCACTAGTTTATTCATTACTTCCATGAAATCAACTTCTTTAGCTTCCACTACTAAGTGAGGACATGTGGTATTTATCTTTCTGTTTCTTGCCTATTTCACTTAATATAATGTCTTCCAGTTCCATTACATTTCTACAAATGATAAGATTTTATTCTTTTTCATAGCATTTCTTTTCTTTATTGCTTGGAATTTTAGAGGTATGATCTAATAAGTTCCCAAACTATTCCAGTTCATATAATGAATTGTGAGAAGATCTAGATGTATAGACATATAACCACAGACTCTGGCAAAAGTTGAGTCAGTAAATAAATGAGCAAATGTTCAAACTAAAATAGGCTGAAAGAGCCAGTGCATTTACCCAGCCTTTGATCTACATAATTACATCTCTGACCTGAAGAGGCTTTTCACATAACTCTTGGCAGGAGCTTGATCCTTGGTACATATAGCAAAGAGCTGTGGGAGCTGCTAAGGGCCTAAAAGAGGGAAAAGGAGGAGCATAAATCACCTAATCAAGTATAAGTGGAACCACTGAGACACTCTTAATCTAGGCATTCTGAATATTTGGAAAATCAGTAATTTGGGGTTTAGGATTTTTTAAAAAATTCTTTTATTGGTACATTTTAAGTATACAATACATTTACATTTATCATTGGGAACTTGTAACTTTACGTGATGTATCTTGGTTCTTATTTTTTCTCCATTCCCCTGCCCTCCCTTCACCCTCTCCACCCTTCCCTATCTACACAGACTTTGTTTCCATTTTTCCCGTTTCTCATGCACATTGAGGCGATACTCTTAAGTGAAATAAATAGGACAAATGTGTAAATACTGAAGAGTTTCTCTGGTGTGAGAAACGGAAAGTGTAAATAAGGATTAAAATGAATAACTGATAATGTGAAATAGGAAGAAAATGTCCAAAGGGGTAGGGGAAGTGGGAGGGGGAGGGGAAAGGAAAGAAGGGAAAGGAAAAAAATAAGGGCTTTTGGTTTTTATTGGTCTGATTTTTATTTTAGGGGAATTTAAACTATAATTTGGAATTTGCTAATGCAATAAGTATTAAATAGTTACCATTTCTGAAATGATTATTTCCTCATAATTAGAACAATTATCTAATTATCAATATATTACTCTTATTTAATCTCCCTAGCAGCATTTAAAGTTCTCTACATATTTTCCCTATTTTATATCTATGAGTTTGATGAGAAAATTTCTGAGTAGGTACTTTATTATCCCAATGTCACTTACAAGGAAACAAAGGTGCACAAAAATAACTCATCTAAAGTTGTAGGAGAATCAACGAACAGAACCAAAATTCATATTTAGAAAATTTGGCCCTAAAGACAGCATATGTACCATGACACTGCAAACCACATTTACTTACAAATTGTCTAACATTCTGTCTTGTATTTTAATTTCTAATTAGTGAGGGGAGCATTAAGTGAGAATTTGGAGTCCAATCTGCAAGTCTCTTACAAATAGTCTTTGGTGTTATTGCATCATTTTCAGAGATGCAGACCATGACTAGAGAAAGTGTGATATCAGAGGGGATGACTTTTCAAGAAGAAGAAATAGCACTCACAAAGCACTGGGTATACTTCAGAAATAGCCTGGTGTTCTATGTGCCTGGAGGTGATGAGAGGTAGGAAGTTGGGGATAAGTCTGTATTAATGTGTTAAAGCAAAATCACTCAGGGAAAATGCTTTTCAACTTTCTGGAGGAAGGTAAATGTATACTGGGAAAAAATATGTAAGACAGCAAGTGTGTTATTTATTTTATATTTCTTTATTGACCATGTTTAACTCATTAGATAATGGCTGCAGGGTCAGAATGAAAAAAGTTCTCGAAGCAGTAGCCTTGTAACTTACCATTTGAACTGCTGAGATATTTTTAAGACAGAAGAAAAGCATAGCCTAACGATAGATTGAGAATTGGCAATTCTAGGTGGTGACTGTGTTTTTTGGCTTGTATGTTTTTAAGGGAACCATTGAGTAGAAGGAGACAAGGAGATACGTTTGTTCTGACTGGAGGAAAGAGCCTCCTGAAAACAGTAAAACATCAAAACACCTAGGATATGGTTACCTACAAGCTGGTAAACAGAGAACAAGGCATAATGATAGTATATATAGAATATCAAGAAAACCAACCAAAGCCTAGACCAGAGAACAGCTATACAACACCTCTGAAAGCATCTACCAGCCTATAGGAAGTGTGGTATAAGGTGATGAATCTACTTACTTAGCAAACACACCCAACTTAGGAATTTGAAATAATTTTTTTCATCTCCAAAACACTATGAATGAGTTCCCTCAGTTATTCTCATAGCTAAAAAGACCCCAGTGACTCCTCTCTGGTGACTATTTTTGAATGGCCTTAATACCAAATAGTATATATTTGTTCTTTGAAAGCCAATGTGATTGCTTTGGAAATATTTTTTTAATTATAGAATTAAGTCTAATGAAGAAGGATTTTCTCAATTGACACTGTTCTAGTGGCAACTAAGAATTGTGATTACAAAGAGACAGTTTTCATTGACAAATTTGTGTGCTGACTCTGAAGGCCCTTCTATCTAGAGCCTTACCTACTGTCTGGTCACATCTTTCTTGGATTCCTCATCGCACCTCACTTTGAAAACACAAACTACTTGGAGGCTTGAAAACAGACCTCAATGCTCCAGCCTGTATATATTTTTATTTATTATCCCTTGAGCCTCACCCTGACTCCACTGGATTTCAGTGTGACAATTTGTTCCTTTTAACAGTTTGTTCAGCTATTACCTCTGTTATGGTTGGAATACAGTTTGTCCCCTCTGAAACTCATGTTGGAATCTAATTTCCATTGTGAAATATTAAAATGGTGAAATATAATCCAACTGTAGAGTATAAAGATGAGGCAGCTGAAAGGTGATAAAAATTAGGAAAATGATCTGGATAGGACCTCCAGAATTGAATCCTTGTGGCTTAAAAGAAGAGGAGGAATGGAAACAAGAGGCCCATGCAAGCTGGAACTTTGTCACCAGATAAGACCCCTCAACCTCATTCTTCCAGAACCATGAGCCAAAATAAGCCTCTTTCCTCTGAAACTAATAAAGTATGTAGCATTGTGTTATTAGCAATAGAAAACAAATTAAGACAACAACCATACCTTGACCATGTGTTAGTCAGTTTTGCATCACTGTGAGAAAATACCTGGGAAAGTGAATTTAGAGGGAAAAAAGTTTATTTCAGCTCACAGTTTCAGAGATGTTAGTCCATGGTCAGCTGATTCTATGCTGTGAGCCTGAGGTGAGGCAAAACATCATGGTGGAGAAAAGCTGCTCATCTCATTATAGTGTGAAAGCAGCCTCTCATTTTTATTTATCTGGGCCCCCAGCCTATTGGATAGTGCCACCCGCATTCAGGTCTGGTCTACCCCATCAGTTTACTGTCTTATGTGTCAAATGTCTCTGCAAACACACAGTCACACTAAAAAATGTGCATTACTATTTTCTAAGGAGTTTCCCAATCAAGTCAACAGTCAAAATTAAACATTGTACTCAGCACGTATTTTATTCCTATATTCCTCACTAAAAGCCATGTGTTTTTTGATTTTAAGAATCATATTATATGTGTCTTTGTATCTCTTTTTGCTGAGTATTCAGCACATAGTAAGCATTCAATAAATATTTGCTCAATATGTGGATAAAATAAACCAATTCCAGAGAATGTTAAATAAAGTAGTATCAGAAGAGAGTAGATAGTGAAGCCTTCTGTGAAAGTTGCTTTGAAAAGCCAGGCATGCTAGCTTTGATGTGTACTTTGATATATTTGTTTAAAAACTGATCCCTATTTAGAATCTCACTCACTATATAGAAAGTGCATAACCGCACTTATGTGCATATTATGCTTAACCCATTAGAAAGAACCGAGAGAAGCATTTTACTATACCAACAAAAAGAACCCCCCAAAAAAGAATTGGTGTTGAATGTGATAGAAGCAAAAATGTATTTTATGCATCCAAATTCTTTTTGCTATCTTTATTTTTCATTTAATTGCTTAGGTATTTAACATGTATAATTTTAAAAAATGTTTTTAATCATTTCATTCAAAGAATATTAAAAAAAAGTCTGAAATCAGACAGCTTCTTTGTGAAATGGAATACACCCATGCCTAATGAAATGTCAAGACATCAAAATGCTTATTTATTTTATAGGACTAGGGAAGAACAACGAATTGTGAATATGAGCTGCAAGGTCTGTGATGTTAAATTTTGTAACATTCCAATTCTCAGGGACCTGTTTCAAAAATAAGGATGTATTGCATTGCCACCTCATTGTGTGTCTTCTGAGACCTCCTCCAACCCTGTCCCAGAGCACCCATTGTGTGACACTCTCACACATGCGAGGAAGTCCAGCAGTCCCTGTGAAGGGAATTCTGGCCCTGGTTGCTCATCTTGGCTGCTTGTCTCCAGTAGCTAATTAGCATACCTCACAAAGCACAGATTAAAACCTTTTTTTAGTAAAAATACTGTCTAGTGGGCTGGAGATAGCTGAGCCAGAAAGGCATTTACTCAGATACCACAGTGCCCAAGAAGACTGACACCTTTCGCCATCTATATTCCCATTTTCCCAATCGCTGATTTAGCAAGAAGTTTCGGAGGTTTTGTAGGGTTAAAGTCTTACCACTTGTTGTGAAAATGGAAATTTAGAAGATATTTTTACTCATGTGCCCTCTATGGAAATTTGCTTCTAATCTCCCATGTGATGTTGTAGCAAAGAGGAGATAAGTATACAACTGGATAAATAGCAAAACCTCTGTATTCTTGCATTTCTCTAGAGGAGATGGAGGTATATCAGAAGAAATAATATACCTCATTTTTTTTTTTGGTACCAGGGATCTAACTTGGCACCTTGAGCTTTCGAGGCAGGCAGTGGAACCACTGAGCTAAATCTCCAGCCCTACACCTCATTTTAAATGGATAGAATTAACTTTTCTAACACGTTTTGGTTGTTTTCAAATAATTTTTCTTTTTATCTCTAGAAATTTCATTAAAATGTGTACTATAAAATAGCTTCCTCCTTATCCTTATGCTGTGTATTCCAAGACCTCCCATGAATGCCTGAACCATAGAAAGTATTAAATCTTAATAGATTATGTTTTCGGTCTGCATATGTGCAGTAAGTTGTGGGGACACTGAACAAAGGGATAATCATTCATATCATGGCACAACAGATGTCAAAAAATATCATGCCACTCAAACAGTATACAATATGAAATTTATTGTTTATTTTTAGAATTTTTCACTTAATATCTTTGGACCATGGTTGATTGTAGATAACAAAAGGAGGAAAGCAAAATGATAAAAGGAGACTAGCCTATGTCATTGTCCATTGCTTCTAAAAAAATCCAGCCCTAAAATATACAATATAGTCAATATCTATAGCTTCTGGAGTTATTAACAAAATTGTATCTTGTATAAAACACAATATAATCACTTTGAATCTTGATCTTAATTTGGCAATTTCTTTATGATTCTAAGTGGACTCTTTCTGACTCTGTCCCTGATCTACCCACCCATTAAGCTTCTGAGTGGTCTGCCTCTAAGGTATCACCTGGATGCTAACCTCTGCTAATCACTAGCTGATTGCCTGTCTTGTTTTTGACAACATCCCTAAGCATAGACCACTGCCTTACAAGACAAGAATGATCCTCCTTGAAGCTGTTCTTATCTCAAGAGGGCTCTTTTCAGATCTAGATTGTCTAGGGTTCTCCCTCTTAAACTCCTTGCTGATGTACATTTTACTTTTGCTATACCTGTCAGGGATTGCCTTCTTAATTGTTCAACCTCAAAAGGTCCGTTGTTCTTGACAATACCCTTAGGCATGAACTTGCACTTGCTGGTGTTCCAAATATACAGTCCTGATATGGCGATGCCGAAATTCTCCCTTGTAAACACTACCACTCCCCCTCAGCAGAGTCCCGATGCCTTTACTCTGGAGCTAGGGCACAGCAACCCCTTTTTATGGAATGACACTCCTGGCCCATTACTGAGACTCTGCATAAGGATGATAGATCCTAGTTTCCCCAGCTTACCCCTCTCAGCATGGAATTTCTACCCTCTTTGAGAGCTGGCACAGAGGAGACCAGGGCATGGTATTCTCAGCCAGCTGTATCTAAATTTGAGCTTTGAGACTCAAAGTGGGGGATCCATGGGAAGGGAAGCCACCTCTTCATGGCTGCACCCACCTGGAACAGGGCTTCTGCAACACAAAGCTGGGAGACTGAAATAGGCAGACAGCTTGCCCTGTGCATGGTGACCTTGGAGCACCATAGTGATCCTGTAACTTTGCTGGCTGTCCCTACCACAATGAATCTTCTGTCACGCCGAGTTGGGAGGAGGGTTGAGTGTCAATAGATTGCAGCTCAAAGGTTATAGTGTTGCTGTTCAACAGAGACTTAGTAGATGTTCTTCAATTAGTAGGTGTTTCCCCAATTGGTGTTGTCCCTTAGCACAACTTTCAGAGAATCTGGTTTTTTTAAAAAATAATTTTTAGTGGTTAAATGGTGGTTTTGGTGGAGTGTGCAAATCTCCTAACTGTACCATTTAGGAGGTCAACCTCTATCTATATTTAAATGCTTATAATCACAGAGTGACCTTAAATATTTATATTCTGTTCTTTGTAGGTCCTGAAGAATGTCATTTATGTTAACCAATATACTGCTTTATAAATTCTAACAAATGCATCCCAACATCTCAATAAGATAATTTCCCTTGAAGACCAAGATAAATCTTTTATTCTCAATAGCACATTCTCAAGATTTTTTCTGGAATTAAAAATGGAGCAGAGCAATATTTTACTCTTAAATTTTCCATGACAGTTGTCTTACTCCTTTTGGACTTCTATAGAAAGACATCATCGACTGCATGCCTTATAAACTACAGAAATTCATTTCTTTAGGTTTAGAGGCTGAGAAGTCCAAGGGCAGAGTACTGTCAATTTCAGTGTCTAGTGTTCTGGTTCACCAGTGATTTCTTGCTGTGTGGTCTTTTTTTTTTTTTTTTTTGTATTAAATTCTTTTATTGGTACATTGTAGGTATACAACACAATTACATTTCTCATTGGGAACTGTACCTTTACATAATGCATCTTGGTTCTTATTGTTTCCTCATTCCTAGCCCTCCCTTCAGGCCCTCCACCCTTCCCTATTTACAAAGACTTTATTTCCATTTTTTCCATTTCTCATCATTTTTCCTTTCCCTTCTTTCCTTTCCCCTGCCCCTCCCACTACCCCTACCCTTTGGACCTTTTCTTCCTATTTTACATTATCGATTATTCATTCTAATCATTGGTACATTTTAGGTATACAATATAATGACATTCATCCTTGGAAATTTGCACCTTTACATAGTCTCTCTTGGTTCTTATTTTTCACCCTTGCCCAGCCCTCCCTTCAACCCCTCCATTCCTCCCTATTTACAAAGATTTTGTTCCTAGTTTTCCATTTTCTCATATGAATCCCTCCCTTCTATCCTTTCCCCTAGCCCTCCCACTTCCCCTTCTCATGGCCCCTTTTCTTCCTACTTCACATGACCTGTTATACATTTAGTCCTTACTTACACTTGCAGTTTGCTCTTAAGGAAAGGGACAAGCAAGTTCCCTTGGGCCTACCTTATTAGGGCCCTAATCTTATTCAATACCCAATCACCTCCTGAAAGTCCCCTTATCCTAATACCATCACCATATGGCATTAGGGTTTGAACACATGAAATTTGAGAGGACATATATTTAGGCACAGCAAGTAACTTCCTCAACCACACCTACCTCTCAGGACAAAGAAAGAATAATGGGTTCCATTAATCTCATATTATGATCTCTCTTGCTAGGAGTGCACTCATGCATTTAGTTGCAGTTAACTGATTTCAACTGATATTATCATCCCTAAGATTTCTGTTTATGGGTTCAATTGTGAAACGCAAAATTCAGGTTTATGTTCAGATCTTAAACTCTACTACTTCAGAATGTGACCTTATTTGGAAATGTAGTTAATTAATGCCTTAATCCAATATGCTGGCTCCTTTTTAGAAAGGAGAATCTGGGTTCAGACACATGCACAGATTGCCATGGAAAGCCTGGAGAGATGCTGCCATAAGCTAAGAAACTCCTATAAGCTGGAGGGACAGGTTCTTCTTTATGACCTTCAGAGAGGGCAAGGTCTTACCAACACCTTGATCTCAGATTTCCATCCTCCAGTACTTTGAGACAACAAATTTCTGTTGCTAAAGATATGCAGTCTGTATGCAGTCTGCAATACTTTGTTATGGAAGCCCTAGCAATAAATGTGATCTCCATGCTAATAGAAAATGGTTTCTTCCTAGTTACTAAGTCACTCCAAATTTCCTGTAACCTACTCAGAGTATGTAAATGTCTGGAAGACCTCAGATTATAATAAAACTGACCCTTCAAAATAAAGTGGTATAACTGACCATTTGAAATAAAGGATGGTATAAGATGAAGACTACATATTGGCTAATGGATTCTGTTTGTCTCATGGACTCCATCAGAAGATGTATTGGAAAAAGTTCATTTTAATATGAAATTTCAATGGAAGCTGAATGAATCTATCAGTAAGTAGTAAAGAAAGAATATAAATATACCCTCCATATTAGAAAAATAAAGTCAGTGCTAGATACTATCTCTTGTAATGTCTACTCCAGGGTTTTGCAATCATTTACTCATTTAACAAATATTTATTGAGTGTTTCTGGTTTGCCAAGCTCTTCTAGTCCCAGTGCTTATTAAATGTCTGTTGAAATAAAGTGAAGTAGTAAATGTATTTTTAAGTCCCTGGAAACACACTGTCATCTCTGCTTAGTTACTGCTGTTTCCAGTTATTTAGAAACACATCCTGGTCCCCAGGTTCCTAGTGCCTGCTAAAACCCATGCATCCAGTATCTCTCTTTCTCTCCAGTCAAAGGCACAGGGTCAAAGTCACTGCCAAGGGCTAATTTGTCCTAAATGTTAGATGCAAGTTGTTCAGGAGTCTCTGAAAGGACCCTTGATGCCAAGACAGAAATGCCAAGGGAAAGAATCAAATGTTGACAAACGTCAACTGGCCTGCGGCTGTCTCAGTGTCCAGTGAGGCCGTCTGTCATGCTAGAAGGTGATGTAACAGTTCATTTGTGAGCGTGTTGACCGTTCTGGTTGAGATACATTTAAAAACAAAAAGAAAAGCCATCTTACCATTAGTTATCTTTTTGACCTTAGGCCTCTAGTGATGTTTGTATGAATCATACTGAAAGTAGACATTAGTAATAACTTGTCAATTTCAATTGAATATTGGTAATTAGCAATAGAAAGCCAAATAATAAACATAATTTTAATATTAAAAAGCAAATACAGTCTTTTTTTGTATAATTTGCTCTTACATTGAGGATTTTGAGAAAAAATTGTATTACAAAGTAAGGGTTGCATTTCTCCCTCCGCATATATTGTAATTTGCATCAATTGAAGGGTGTTTTTTTCTCAAGCATGTAGGAGAGTCTGATGTTGTAGACATCTAAAAAATTGACTCTTGGGAATTTTCTCCTTCCATTAAGATACAGATTTGTGTGAGTTTATACTGTGGCTCTAGGGGTGAGAATTCTACTTTGCCAAAGCTCCAGATGTGCAACTGCACATTAGGATTTGCATTACTTTCTTACATACTGAGGCACACATTGCTGCTTCACATCAACCTTATGCTTGTCATGTTCCACAAACTGCTGGCCCTGAACCACCTGAAGATGGCTGCTTCCTTTGTACCAAGGTGGAGACAAAATGGGTTTGCTCCTTGTGCATGCCTAGGGGAGCCAATCAAAATGATAGGGGGAGAGAAGAACCTGAAAGTTTTTCCTCATCTTTTTCTTTTCCCGCTATCAGATTGCTAAACTTAAAAGTTAATTTTTGTCCTCAAATTGGAAGTTTAGATGGTGAGTTTGATTAAATGCATTACTCTAAAATTCTCAGACTTTGTCAAGATTCTGTTGGCATTTAAATATGAAAAGGCATTTTACCTTCTTACAATAAGAGAAACTAAGTTAAAACTACAATGAGACATAATTTCTTTCCTATCACAGTGACAACATTCTAAATGTTTGACAATCTATATCTGAAAGGGATGGAGAAGCAGAAGAGCCACACATTAGTGAAGGGCACTGAGACAGTATCCCGGAACAGGGATTGAGCATACCTAACAGAGATACAGATGCATTCTCCCTTGACCCAGCAATCCCTTCTTAGCAACTGCCCTGAAGATACACCTCCCAAAATCAAAGTGATATTTACATGTTTACTTATTCATTGCAAAATTATTTATAACAAAACTTCAGATCAGCACAAATGTCCATCAATAAAGAACTAGTTGAATAAATTTTGATGTAACTACACAATACAATAGATCATAATATAACTTTAAAAAGAAAAGAAGGAAAAGAAACCTATCTTCTAA
>NW_004624735.1:221519-231593 GCF_000247695.1 Heterocephalus glaber | reverse complement strand
ATGGTAAATAAGCAAACCTTAACGAAAGTGGGAAATAATGGGCTAATACTTCCCTAAATTTGCCTTATTACATACATTTGACTAAAGAAATATGTCTTTCCATATTTAAATCATAAAATAAATGAATATAAATGAATATAAAAATAAGAATATTCATGAATCTATTTCTAAGACAAGTTAATGACAACTTTAAAAAATTTATTTTAAATGTTTTGAGGCCAGTATTTTGGCTACAGTAAGTTAGTGAACATATTCTAAAGAAAAATAAAGCTGCAAAAACATCTTAAACTTCAATAGTCAAATGTTTAATTGTAATATTAGTATCAATCATTTTGAAACTATCCTGGACTATAGAGTAATGAACATAAAAATGTATGTTAATATTGTTATGAACCATGTCTGTCATAAAAAGTTATGTTATAAGATGATAAATAAAAAGCTTATTATTTACAGTTGAATTTAGTACAGCTGAATGCTTTCATAAATTTTTTAAACTATATATTTCATATGTGTATTCATTTAGAAGGAACAGAAGAAATGACAACCCAACTGCACTGGACACCCATGAGCCCTGCCTGTCATCTTCCTCCCACCTCAAAAGAGAGATCCTTAAAGGCATAAGATGAGGGGGGATGGGGGTATAGCTCAGCGGCACCGCACCTGCCTGGCAAGCACGAGGTTCCGAGTTCATTCCCCCAGCACCAAAAAAAAAAAAAAAAAAAAAGGCAATAAGAAGAGTTTAGAACATCTTGTTCCGGAGATCAGAGAAGCTACCAAAGCCTCATAGATCATATTAAAAGGAAACCAAAGCTAACACGAAGGAACTTCAATTTGCCAAAGATGAGATAATTTTAATTAAAGAATAATGAATGCAAGTGATTAAAACACATTAAAAATATTAAAAGCAATATATTTGAATTATTATTAAAGAATAAAAAAGCCAAAAGGGAGGAGACCTTATGAGGGGTGAATGAAATCTATGGTGAATATCAGATTAAAATATTTATTATAGTAAAACATTGCTATTAGATCCCCTAAAAATACTGTCCCTTGCCTTAACTCGCTTATTCCATCATTTTGGCACTTTCCAAAGCAGTTCTGGGAGTTCTTTTTTGTGACTGTCATTATGAAGTGTGATCACAACTTAAGTGAATACTGCTGCCTGGTGCCATCCAACAGAAAGGGACTTCTAAAAACATTAGTGTGTCCTCTTCTACCTATTTGCTGGATCTGGCACTGTGCAACTTCTGGATCTTCCTCAAAGTCAAACTGACCTTGAAAAATATATAATTTGAATTGATTCAGAACATCAATGCAACCAGAGCAGCCCAATTAATGACATTCTTGAAAGAAGATTTCCAGAAATGCTACAGAAAGTGGAAAGAACAATGGAAAGTGTGTTTGAAATGAGAGAGTGGGTTTTGAGGGGAGTTAATGTGTCTTTACTGTCTTTAAAATTTAATTATTAACTATATTTTTCTATCATACCTTATATTAAACATTTTTGGAAGCAGCTAGAATTTAACCTTCATACTCTGAAAGTTGGCAGTTGAAACTAATCTAAGCATCTATCTTATCTTTTCTATGAGAACTGCATTTCAGGGTGAGGAAATTCTCTAGTTGAGAGGAGATTCTTATTTAAAAATTTTTTTTTTCTAATAACTCCAGAAAGAATCATAGAATCAAAAGCATCATCATTTTGAAACTCCAAAGGAAATAATAGATTCAGCAAGGATCATTAAATCTATAAAACCATTTGATGAAAGATTGATGGGAAATTTCATAATGCAGTTATCAGGCTGTCTTAGTGTCATGAAAAGTGGAACAACACAGCATTGTGTGTCTCCTAAAATAATGTACTGTGAAGGGCACATTACCATCTTCTCTCCTGAAAAGAACAAAAATATGATCCAGTAACCAAGCAGAAAAATCTAAAATGTGAGATTTCTAAAAGTTAATTGGTCTTCTCTTCTGAAATATATGATGAAATTACATATGGGATATACTGTTTAAAGGAAAGATAAAAGCAAGGAAGAAAGGGCAATAGGTGAAGCAGTTGTATCAAAATATAGTTAATAGTATGATGGATGTACAGAAACTTATTTTACGTGTCTTTCTACTTCAGTTTTACTTAAAACCTTTCTTAGTAAAAAGTTAGGAAAATGTTTTGTTCTCTAGTATATATAAATCCAGGAGCAATTTGGCCTGCTCAATTCTCCAAAATACAGTTGTAGGAAAACTATAACCGGCAAAAAATTCAAAATTGGTCTTAGGTAAATTGACTACTGGTTTCAGCTGAGTTCCCTTAGCATGGACTTTGAGTTCATAATAATAAACATCCTTTTTAAAGAAACTAAAGTACCTTAAAGCACTTTCTATAAAATATGGATGCTTTCCTTTTTGAGATAAATAAATGAGTCCTGGAATTTTCTTTTTCTTCAAAACCTGGAGATCATGCTTGTGAGCCTACCTTCTGCTCAAGCAACTTAGTGACCACCTAAGCTTCAGAACATTGTCTTTCTGGGCCCAGTGAAGATTAAAAAAAAAAAAAAAAAGCAGACCTCAGCTATGAAAAATTTATTTGAGAACACAAAATAAGTTAAGAAATAAACAAAAATAACTTCCTCAGTTTGATAGTAAAGAGTTATAAAAATAGACTGCTTTTCTGAAGTCAAGAGACTTGGCATTCTTGGTGAGCTTCTGACCAAGAGAATACCAATTTTACATTCACTATCATTTCAACTAACTCCATATCATCCAATCTCCCTTGAATATTGACTGCAATATGTGAATATAAGAATTAAGATGTGGTTCATGTTTGCAGGGTGGTTTACTACCTAGAAAGATATTTAGACATCTGAATATGTAACTATAGGAAAGCTTTACAGTTGAAAGAAAAGGGCAAGTTAAAATAGCTTTCATAATTCTAAAAAAATTTATTGCCTTTACATTGATAAATAAAACCAAACAGCATAAGAATATACTGTAAAACCTTGGTTTGTGAGCATAATTTGTTCCAGAAACATGCTTGTAATTCAAAGCCCTTGTATATCAAAGTGAATTTCTTTATAAAAGATAGTGTCAGATGATTCGTTCCACAACCCAAAAATATTCATATAAAATGATTATAATACTGTAATATAACACAAAATAATAAATAAAATACCAAACAAATTAACTAGCACTTACCTTTGAAACCTTTGTGGCTGGTGTGTGGGAGATAAGAGACATGAGGGTTATTGTGTAGGATGACTTTCACTATCACTAATGGAATCACTGGTTTCTATTGGCTCAATGAAATCATTTTCTTTTAATGCAATGTTCACAAGGAACCTATCCATGACCCTTGCATTTGCCTCCTTTTGAAGATTTCATGGAAATATGACATTAGATTATCATTAAATATCCATCACTCACTGCTACAACCTTATTCAAGTAGTGCTTTTCTACAAAATTTTGCACTATTTCCCACATTTTACACATTTCCATAAACTCATTTGAAGTGAGGGATTTCTCTCCCTTTTTATCATCCTCCTTCTCTCCTCTGTCCTCCTCTGCAGATGAGACCTCCTCAATAACCTCTTGCTGTTCGGAGATGATCACCTGCAATCCTGGAGAGGGAGAGGGAGGGACCATTGTCTCAGTTGTGATCATGTGACATTTAGCATCATATACTACTCATATTGCAAGACCTCACTCATTTATCAAGTTAAAATTTATTAGAAATGTTTGTTTATCTTGCAGAACACTTGCAGAACAAATTACAGTCCACAGTTTTACTGTATTTATTATATTCAGTAAATCATAGTTTAAACTTACACCATGGCTTGATTGGCAGAACAAAAAATTGTTAATAGATGTTGTGGGTATAAGCTTACCAACAAATCATGGTATATTATCTCTTGCTTCCTATTTGAGTTCCACAGCATGGTCAGAAAGAGTTATTTAAACTATATGCATAAGTTTCATCAGCTTTCCCATAGCTTGTCTTATTCAGTTCTCTTCACATTTTTTCTACCATAGGAGCACCTATCGTGTAGTCAATTATCGTTCTAGGTTTACTCTTTTTCAATTATCTTCATATTCCACTATTCTCACTTGTAATTTGTCAATGACATCAATGTCATTGACTTTGTGAAAGTTGACATTTTTCACCTTCCTTTTGTCTACATTTTACATTGAATTGCTATTCAAAAATCCAAAAAGGCTGACCACAATATACCACCCAAATAGATGCTGGTGTTAATTACGGAGGTATGCCTGAGGGAGACAATTGGGTAAGTGGTCAATCTATTGGCAATATTTTACTTCTGTATGGCGTGCTATAATTATAAAGTCTGGGATAATGAATCCTTAGATAATGAACCCTTCTGTATAAATCAAAGCAATCATATGCTATCTCTCTGCCTCAGGGAGCTACCCAATAACCTGAGGAGCTTCATGAAATGATTTGGGGGTAGGGAAGGGAGGGTTAGGAATCATTTGAAAAATTTCTTCAAATAATTATGGCAAGGACCTCTTTCAATGAGAACCACTAAAAAAGAGGGGGTTATGTGTGATAGGATAAGGACTCCCACTGGATTTGCACTGAGAAAGAAGCACACAGATTGGTAGTTTGCAAGCAGAAAATGGAAAGAGACTTAGTCTAGGCTGAGGAAGGAGCATGCCCATAAGAGAGAAAAGTATAAGTGTTGTCTGAGAAATTGTATATAGTCTGATGTCATGAGAGCACAGAATGCATACCAAAGTGTCATCAAATAGATGACTAGGAAAACAGTCAATTGATCATTTCAAAGGAAAAAAATGAAAAGATTGAGTTTATAGTTATTCATTCCATTTCTTTACCAGACACTGCATATGTGTAAATAATATAAGTCTTACTTAAACTTTATCTTGACGCAGAAATTCTTGTCTCTGATGTCTGATCTCAATGGAAAGATTTTCATCAAACAACAGAGAAAGCTTGAACCCTTCTCACTGATGTATTCAAAATGCTGCCAATTCCTACTTGTGGACAGAACACCCAAGTTCAAACAAGTACCTGTTTGCAGTAGGTTAAGTTGGGGCTTGGAAACCGTGACCAGAAAGCAACAGATGTCTCAGTGGCATTGTCAGTAACAACCAAGCAGGCTAGGAAGACAAAGGAACTCATACGTAGAGCATCTGGAAGGAGAGAACAGGGATTAGGTAATGGGGATCAGTGAAGGTTCTTGAGAGAACAATGACCTTTCTTTGCTCTGCTGCAAGATGGTCACTCAGAAGAATGTATGAGCTAAAGAAGCAAGAGTTGATCACAAATTGGTGTGATTTTAAATACATGGATTCTATCCTGCCTACCCTACCCAGGTCTATGTGAAAAACAGTGTGATGATCTAGCACTTTTAGATTTAAAAACAGTAGGGAAAACTGCCTCAACTCTTATTTCAGGCTGGTATAACACATCATCATAGGCTTAAACAACAAACATTTATTTCTCATCATTCTGAGGTGTAAAAAGCACAAGATCAGATTCTGTATTGGGTGAGGGTCTACTTTCTGGTTTACAGGCAGCATCTTCTCTCTGTCCTCATATAATGGAGAACAGAAAGAGGAAGCAAGCCCTCTCTTGTCTCTTCTTAAAAGATTACTAATCCCATGATGAGGACTCCACTTCCCAAAGGCTCCAACTCCTCATGTGTTCTCATTGCAGATTAGGACTTCAATATATAAATTAGGTGGGCACAAATATTCAGTCCATGACATGCTTTTCCACTGACTCTTACATAGTGCTAACAATTTTTATATTACTCAGTCCTTGTAGGACTCTAAGTCTTATTTGAAATGCATGTGCTATTTGGCTGTGGAAGATTGCAGCAGCAAAGCTAAACCTTTCTCTCATTGATTCACTACTTAGACTAGGCAGATGTCTACCAATCAGTTGGGACAGAAGGCAAAGGAAAGTCTGTACAAAGAATGAAATCAATGTAGTAAAGTGTTCAGCGTAAATGTATCAGTTTGAGAGGATGAGCTGGCTGAAGGAAAGAGAAGAATGGGGATACAAGAATCCTGCAGGGGCGAGAGAGAAAAAGGACAGTCCAGAAGAAAAGTTCAAAGAAAGGTTTCACATATTTTCTAGTTTTCTTTAGGTCAACATCTCTATCTTGCATTTTCTTTCATTTTTTACTCCTGGATATTGACTTTAAGATCCCATGATAGTCAACTTTATGTTACTGCAACAAAATACCTGAGATAATCAATTTAAAATAGGAAAAGTTTATTCTGGTTCACAGTTTCAGAGTTTGAGTCCATGGTTACTTGGCCCCATTGTTTTGGGTCTGTGGCAAGGCAGCACATCATGGTAAGATGGTACAGTGGAGCCAGGTGCCCACCTAATAGTATCCAGGAAGAAGAGAAAGACAGAAGGAGGCCAGCATCCAAAAATCCCCTTCAAGGCACACTCCCCAATGGCCTAACTTCCTCCTATTAGGCCCCACCCCTCCTAAAGGTTCCATCATCTCCCATTTGTGCCACCACCTAGGGACTAAACCTTCAATGAGTAGGCCTTTGGGGGACACATCAGAAATACACAGCTGGGCAGGATGGTCAGGAACAATGGTAATCAATGTTGGGGGGGGGTGATTTGGCCACTGTCTGGGTTTCCATTAATGAAGAAAGCTTCCTTTTTTCCTTCTGGAGCTCCCTCTTTCCATTGCACCCACCACAAATGTACATGTGCATGGTAAACACATCCTAATACATGAAAACACTGTCATGACCACATCACTAAACCCAGAAATACATTCCAAGCCCCTTTGTCAGTCAGTTATTTTCTACTAAGTCTCTGATCAATGTTTTTCTGGCTTCACTACAAGTTCTAAAAGTCCCCGTTCCTAGCCTGCTTCTAATGTGAGTAGTTAGTTGGGTTAGAATTAGGGGGCCACAGGCAAAAGCCCTGCTATGGTGTTCCCTTGAGGGGAGGAACCACTGTAAGGAGCTCCCATTTAGTGGTGCAAGGGGGATCTGCTCCTTCAGGATCCTCCATATGTGTGCTGCAGCATCATTTGAAATCAGCCCAACTTCAACTATCTTCTAGTTTAGCAGTAACTTATCTAGTCTTTTTTAGTGATGAGATAAGAGATAGATGATTAAGGGTTTTTTTGGGGGGGTACTGGGGATCAAACTCGGGACCTTGTGCTTGTGAGGCCGGTGCTGGAACCACTGAGCTAAATCCCTGGCCCAAGATGATTAAGTTTTATAAACAGGAAAGTCCCCTCTGACCTTATCAGATATGTGTGTACTTTGAGAGGATGGAAAAGCAGGAACTTTTCTCTCCTCACTGATGGTTTCTGTAAGTGTAACCCTAACCGATCACTTGAACACAGACTTAGCCAATCAATTATCTCGCCCCACAGCAGCCCCTGAGAGGAGGTGATGAGATCTTCCATGGGCCGTGATAAACCCTGACCATGTCTGTAACCACCCAAATTAGGGAAAAATGAGAGTTAATCAAGGGCTGAATGTCCTTATAGGTACTGATCCAAGATCGTCATTCTGCAGATAATATTTTGTGACTTTATGAATTTCTGTATCAGTCTAAAATAGCATGCTATTTAAAAATGGATCAGAATAGATTTGCTCTTGGTTGCTAGGATTAAAAACATTAGTAGGAGACTGCATCATGCAGCAAAAGAACACACAGTGGAAATGAATATTAATCTTTGGGCATTAACTGGTATGTGGGTTTAGATAAATCATTTACTTCTCTGGGCCTCCAACTTTAAAATGAAGACACTGAGTAAAACTTCAGCATCAGATTCATTGCCTTCTGCAGGAGATAAGAAGAATCTAGTAATGAGTGAACTAAACAGGTTTGTAAGGAAACAGGACTTGATGGCAAAACTGAAGATAAGTTAAAATTTTAAAGCCAAATAACAAAGGCTGGCAAATTCATTGCAAGGACAGCTAAAGTCACCTTTGTTCTAGTAAGTCTTAAGTAAGTCTTTAAGATTCTTGTTGTCTTCAAATATTACTATCTGGAAAGTACTGTTTTGGTGTATTTGGGATCTTATACAAATTGAAGTTTTCAATAAGTTTCTATCTTTACTGAAACAACAGTATTTCATATTCAAAATTTTATTGTTAATCAGGGCAATATTTTACCGCACAAAAACACTATGCTTCTCACTCCTCTGAATACCACCAGCTAAGATTTTTCAGAAGTAATAAATCACTGTTCTTCCCTAGGTTTACTTCAAAGACAGAGATTTAATCTGAGTAGAATCAGAGTCTTCTGACACTGACTTGTCAGTAGGGAGTTTGGATTTTCTACAAAATCTGTCCTGACAGGACCACATGACACAGCCTCTTCACACTCTCTGGACCTGGCATTTGCCACACTGGTTACTGTTATGCCAAGTGATACAGGAAATCACCAAACACTGGGACAAAGACTAAAAGGAGTTTATTCACGTGCGTGGACTCCACCCTCTAGGAGAAGTGAAGGCCAGAAGCAGGGGACAGCACAGCTTTTATAGGTAACTCAAACAAAGAAGTTCAGGGAGAGGTCAACATATCCTTCAGCCAGCTGCAAAATATTTTTTACAAGTCATTTTTTTTCAACCCACCTATCTTGTCAAGATAGGATATTCTGTGGCTACAGGGTTCGGCGGTTGCCAGGAGGCACCAGACACCATCTGTTCCCTGGGAGCGATAAAGCGTGTTTACAGAAGCAGAGTGAGCGATCAGAAAAACAGCTATCTTGTGGGGAATTCCAGAACTCTACAAGGGGAGGGGTATGAGGGGAGTTTATTTACAGGCCAAGATGGCATTTCTTAGGTTCACTTTGGTCTCACAGTTACTGCCCACATATACCGAGGACAAATGGCCAGCATGGAAGGAAACAGCCGAAGGAAAAAGATATAATTCAGCCTGAAGTACAAGTGGCATTTGTAGCTACTCTTGGAGGAACAAGCCAATAGCTAAAGAACAAGGTTGTGAGTTAACTTCTTTGAGTGACAGCTTATAAGTTATATGTTCACTGTGTGAGCAGAATAGTCCCTGAAATGCTTGATTTTTGCCTGATTTTATTAGAGCTCTCTTTCTATTTCTACCTGTCCTTTGAAGTATATGTTTCTGTTCCCATCCCCAACCACTAAAGGTATTGAAATTAGGGACCTTGAGATCTTTTTTTTAAAAAAAGGACATAGAAAAGAATCTAAATATGTGATCACAGTTGTCCTTGAGAAGGAAACTTCACATGGTTCTCTCTGACATGGGTGCTCTTGTCAATGGAGCCACTGAAGAGGGCAGAGCTCAGCAGGTTGACAGCAGGGATAAGACAGAAGGATAGTGATTGCTTCATAAGTAGAAAGGCTGGATGGTCAGAGTGAATGCAAGAACTGAGGTGATGGGGAGCTGCCAAAAGTGGGCACAGGAGACCAGGGCAGGGACAGGTTGTGTGTATGTAGGACCCAAAACTTCCCAGACAGAAGCGGGTAGGCTTGCCCAGACTCTCGAAAGGGCATCAAGGTGCCTACCTGTGGCTTTCCCCACAGCTCCGTACTGAGCTGAGTATAGTTGTCCTTCAGTGTCTTGGGGTACTTGTTCCAGGACCTGCAAATACCATACCCTGGGATGTTTGAGGCCTTTCCATAACATGGGTTAGTATTTACATATAATCAACACAAATCTTCCCTTATACTTTAAGTTATTTTTAGGTTACTTATAATATGTAATAATTTTTCTAAACAGTATTTTTGATTTTGTAATGTCTGAAATATAATAAAATTATAATGCATATAGGATGAAAATGAAAATAAAATTAAGAGAAATCAGTAGAAGGAGATTCACTAGTTTTCAGTTCATGGAATTAGAAGTATATGTAGAGAAAGCTGAGGATTTTATGATCGTATACTTGTTATTAATTTTTAGCATGGTCTCATTTGTTTATGATTTTCTTGTGATCTATTATACTCTATTGTAGAAAATGTTATATGTGGAATTCAAAATTCATAAATTCTATTTGCTTTTGAAATTATGTGCTCTATATGCCTGTTAGGTCACATTACTTAATTTTCTTATTCATATTTTAAATTT
>NW_004624735.1:183300-221419 GCF_000247695.1 Heterocephalus glaber | reverse complement strand
AAATAGTTGAATACTATATTATTTAAGGAATTAGGAGCAAGGAAGAAATTCTGCACATATTCACTACAGACATGATTTTTTTGTGATTATTTTTAATCAAAAGTGGGTTGAATCCACAGATTTAGAACCTGCAAATTCAGAAGGCCAACTGGAAATTCATTTGCCATAAAACTCACACTTAAGACAGGTAATTCCTCATCTCTACCTTTGTCTTCTTAGCACAGTTCTCAAAATACTAAAGGAAAAAAAGAAACAAATTTCATTTCATAGAATATATCTAACATATAAGTCAGCTTTCCAACCAATAGGTTTTAAATCCTGTGAAAAGCAACTGAAACAGCAAAGAACTCTCTCTATAAGACCCAAAATTCCCTACTTTATGACCACCTGCTACTCCTATTGACATGGTATGCTCATCATCATCATCTTACTTACCAGCTCCATAAAGTGATTGGTCTAAACAACATCTCTCTAAGAAATGGCCCCTCCCAATCTACTTCACAACTAGATTCTCAAGCCTCTAGTTCCCATATTCCACTGTCTGTAACTGAATTGCAGTTCACTCTGCTCTCCCAACCATGAGTTATCAGTTACACATTTTTCTGGAATCTTTTATGGAAACAAATAAGATCCTACTGAAAAGGCTCAGGAAAGTATACTCTTGAAAACTCCTCTATATCAAGATTATAAAATGAAAGTATATAATGATCATTACCCAGTGATTCTTAAATGTAAATTACATAGGACCCATCTTGCGACTTAGAGATTCCCCTTCAGTCTCTCCATCCTGATTATTCCAGTGCCACATGTCTGAGATGGAACCTAAGAAGGTCTGAGATCAGTAGATCACACTTGGAGAAGCACCTCAACAATGCAGGAAACGTACAAGATAAACAACCCGAGAGGATCATTTCTTCTTTGAAGTCTTAGGGAGTAGGGGAGGGAAAAATACCCCTCCAGGTGGTAATGGGGGAGGGTATCAGAGCAGTCCAAGGTCAACCATGGTGGTAAGGCAGGGTCATAGTCTCTTCATGCTTCAGAATCCATAGGCCTAACCCAGATCCCAAGAGGCTTCCATTCCAACAGTGAACAGAGAGATATAGTTCTCTATAACAAAAAGGTCTAGGTCTTCTGAGTGACATAGACTTGGACATATATACATATTGCTCTCAAAGTTTGGAGTTGTGGTGGTGTTGTGATCACAAGATTTTCCCTGCCCCTATGCTGCACTGTTTTGTGAGAATCTTGACAGATTCCCTTTGAGATGACTACTGAAGACCTCAATGCCATATGGTAATGCCAAGAGAAGCTAGAGATGATGGTACTAGAGACAGACACAGTGAGAGCAACAGCAAGTGGGTGATGAACTGACTTGTACCTCTTCATACAGATGATAGATATGATTATGTCAAGTCCAGGTACCTTCCCAGGGAAAGCACAATACATCCCTAAAAAAAATCCAAAATGTTCTGAAATCCAAAAGCATTTGAGGATTGCTTTTGGATTTCAGAGTGGAGAAATCCAGGGGATAATTCCTGCCTCACTTCTTGTTATGTGCAGTCAAGATGTAAACACACTAAAAATATTGTATACAATTTTTTAGGCTACCTGTATAAGATGTATATAAAACAAATGAATTTTGTATTTAGATTTGTGTCTCATTCCAAAGATATCTTATTATACACACATAATCTCAAATTCAAAAATTCTGAAATCTATAGCAGTTCTGGTCCAAGCATTTCAGGTAAGCCATACTCAACCTGTATCTGGACCCAGTGACCATGGACTAGCAGCAAATGAAGATGTGTGGGGTTCTGCACTGATGTACTAACTCTCACTATGGTATTGTAGGTATTGACCAAATGTTTTGTGCTCTACTTGCTCCACCTGTGAACTGACAAGACAAACTAGCTGTGTTGGTGTTTATTGTGGCTGTCCTGAGGACAGCTCCCTTGGTGAGTGTAATGGTCCCTTTCTTACCACCTGGTATCCCAGGGTACAGAGTACGTGGGAGGCATTATAATTATCATGAATCTTTAGACAAGGACAGATAAAGAGGAGAGGAGACCAAACCTACACAAGTGAGTCAAGCCCCTGAAGTTCACCAAATGTAGCCTCCTTGAACCTGGCTGAGGACTAACAGGGAAGTCACAGTCACTCACCTCTCTAGCCAGTAGCTGATAGACACAGGGAAGGTGGTCTGCCCAGCTAAACCTCCATCCACACTCAAAATCCCAGACCATCCACTTGCTACCTGGCTGTCTTACCTCATAAAACTTGCAAGACTGTTGCTGGGGACCAGCATTCTGCATATTCCAAAGATGAGTCCATGGAGGTGCAGCCTGCCTCATGCTGAGGGGAGAGTGAGCATTCAAGACTGGGCCCATGGACTCTGGAACCTATGTGTGCTGCACCAAGGCAGTGCTTCACAAATTTTTTCTGAGCAGTATCCCCTTCTCACTTTTAAAGATTATTGAGGACCACAAAAGGCCTTTGTGTTGGTTTGATTGTTGATAGATAGATGATAGATAGGGAAAATGCATACGTGTATACATATACATATTTGTTCTATTAGAAAATGAGATAAAAATGTAAACATACATATATTAATTCATTAAAAGTTAACAATAACAAATTAACATTACATGGGTTTTTTCTATTTAATTCTTTTACTGGTACATTGTAGGTATACAAGACAATTACGTTTCTCATTGGGAATTGTACCTTTACATAACGCATTTGGTTCTTACTTTTTCCCCATTCCTAGCCCTCCCTTCACCCCAACATTACATGTTAACAGAAGTAAACTACCTTATAAAAGTAACTTTTGAAAGGAAGAAATGTACCTTATGTACTTAGGTACATGTGGTTTTGTATTTTTTGCAATTTTTCACATGTGGCCCATAATAGAAGATTAATTCTGCATTCAATCTGGTACAATAGGATTATGTAGCCAATTTAAAATTCCCATGGCTAAGTCATGCCTAACGGGGAAGATGCCTTAGTCTCCCTGTGAGAAGCTTGCATTTTGGGGCACTTGGGAAGAGCGTGAGGGCCCGGGGTCTTCAGACCACAGTGTGAGAAAGGCTGCCCCGCAGCATCTGCCCCTGTGTGGAGAGGGGAGCTTGTATTACCCTACGCCAATCCCTGGCTCTGCTTGCTCTGGAAACACGGTCCCTGGTATATACCACACACTTAGAAAATGAACTGCTCTGCAGGTAGGGCTTATTAACACTGCTTCAAAGAACTCAGGATTGAAACTCCCTCTAAGGATGGTATGGCTTCACATGGGCCAATGTGAGGCCAGCAGTGTAGCCTTATTACTCATCTGCTCCCCACAGTCCGCATTTCTTCAAAACTGAGGCTACTATGCCCTGGGAAGCAACACTTGGATATTTCCCTGCCAGACCTGATCCAGCCTTAAGCCTGATCTTCTGAGTCCAGAAAATATGTGGAACCAGAAGTGTAAACAAAAATTCACATATGTTTCACACACATTTTATACACATAGCCTGCTTTACACGTAGAATTGTTTTATACAGTGTTAGTGTGCTTGCATTTTGATTGCATTTGAAACAAGGTCAGGTGTGGAATTTTCCAATTGTAGAATCATGTTGCTGCTCAAAAAGTTTCAAATTTTGAAGGGTTTTGAATTTCATATTTTTGGAATAGGGATGATCTGTTTCTAAACATTGTGTTCAAAACAATTAAAGGCTTTTTACTATGATCAAAGTGCTGCTTTTAATCTCCACTGTGTAACTATGGCTCCCTATATGTGATGGGCAGGACAATGGGTACTTCCTGTCATTGTCCTTTGGTGGTCCCACTACAGTAGGGCTGCATTCAGGATATAAGAATTGAACTGAACTTCAGACAAGGGAAGTAGGCAGGCAGGGATCAGCATCACATCAATGTTCTAGAGCCAGATTAATGGCGATAAGAAAAAGGGAGGAAAAAACACACCAAAAAGAAAGAACTTGAATCATGAGCCTGAATCAGGGTACGGAACCACAATGAAAACAGATTCCCTCTGGCTCCACTCAAGGCCAAGACCAACACCTCTTGTCTTCCTGTTTGGTGCCCCTAGATACCATTCTATCGCTACAGTACACACCTAGCACCATTTCCATAAGAGGGTACTTTGACTTATTCAACTTTTTGAGTAGTTAACTTAAATTTTGTTGATTTTTAAGAACAGTATGTCCTGTCACCTTCCAGCTTCTATAGACCTCTATTTACACCTTTTTTGAACTAAAGTTGCCTTTAAGATTAAAAAATGATTTCCTATCAATAGATTACTTAGGCTCTTAAATAATTCTCCTAAAATGTTGTGCATTTTCTTACCTTAAGTTTAGGTCTTTAAGTAAGATAAATAAATGAGAACTAATTTGTTCAAACTATGCCTTTTAGGCAACTGTTAGTGATAAACAAAAAATAAGTAGACTCACCGTTAGAAAGGTTGCAGGTAAGAATTACTCTTTGGCAATTGGCCATCATTTGATGGCCAGCAATTGAGCAGTTAAAAGGTTGCAGTTCCATTTGCCTCATTTGCTGTATTAATTAGGGAAGCCCATACTGAGCCCCCACTATTAGCACGCCAGGGAGAGCAGGCTCGCTTGTTGGGGCAGCATAATATCCCATCTTCGGAAGCCTCAAAATATCCTCTATCACAGTTTCCACCACTCTCCTTTACCCTCAACTTTCTTTTGTCTTCTTCTTTTTTTCTTATTCCCTCTTTCCTTTATTCATTTAATAAACATTTAGTAGTTGGGAACTCTGTGTTTCCCCCACTGAAAAGTTTTATGGTATTTCCTGCTGAGACCTGGCCACAGAAGTTCCCATCATGACCCAGAGCGTACCTGGATGTTGCCCATCCAGCTTAACCTGAACAGCGACCCTTAATTACTTCCTCTTCTAGGACCCCTTTATGGTCTCAACCAGCCTGCTGCAGCCTTGGAGAAAGAGTAGGGCAACAAGAAAATTAGCCTAAACTTCTATGTAGCAACCAGAATCGGCCCCAAACCTTGGAATTTCCCTGTATGTTGAAGTCTACTTGTGCCTTGTGATTCAGGAGCTTCCAGCTTGAAGAAAGGCAAGGAAAGAAGTATCCATTTCTTTGCTAAGTACAAAAATGTGTTTGTGTCTGTTACAATAGTTGTTAAATAATTCACATGCCTAAATCTTCTCAGGCCAAACAGACCCCATTTTCAAAACAATAGTAAGGTGATGACAAAAGCTCTGAATATATACAGCTCTTGATTCTGTCTTGCTGGATGCTTTGCAGGTGTGAATGAGAAAGCAGTTATCTAGGGGCAGAGAGAGTCACAACAACTCTTGCCATTGCATTCACCTGTCCATCACAGTGCAGCTACAAACAGTGCTTGGATTCCACTTCATTGAGTATATTCATGGCAACTCCTTCCTCACAAAGCAACAAGCAGAGATGATGTCTTTGATTCTATGTTATGCTGGGGCTTTATGCGCTTTGACATCTTCACAAAATCCCTGTCTCCACAATGAAAAAATGTCTTGTACAATTTGTGCAAGAATTTGATGCCTTAATAGACCAGGTGATTTAGATATTTCTTTTAAAGAGTTTCTCTGCTTCCTGAGAATAGTTACCTGAGCTTCCAGTGCAGTCCTAGACTCTTCACATGTGTTGGACCAGAGAAGAATCTCTCTGCTCCACTTTTGAAGTCAAGCTGTCAGTACTGTCATGGGCAGAATGGACACATGTAGCAAAGAATTAGGCCTGGCAGCCTGAATGGGCAGACTGAGAGATGGACAAGGAGAGAATGAGGAACTCTGACAGCAGTAGACAACACAGCTACCATCCATATTGGGATTCTCTCCCTGGAGAAGATTAAATTACAGGGACATTGGAAACTGTCAGACTAGCTAGCTCATTTCAGTGTTTGCTTCCTGAAAACTTCAAAACTCCTATCATTTCTTTTATGGTGAGGGAAACTGAGAGATGCCAGGAGGTCATCACCTCTTGGCTTTCAGTGTCCTTCCAGTTGCACAATGGCAAGAGAAAACAACATTGTAACTCGAAACTTGCACAGTGTCTGACAAAGAATGGTTTATCAGGCCCTGATTAGTTGCTGAGAAATCCACTAAATCTACTGGTATTGATGGTCACACATTCTCATGGCTCTTCATTTCTTGAGTTCCTTAAATTTAGAAGTAAGGTTACTCTCAGCAAGTCTGGAAAGGCAGTTGATTCAGAGCATACTCTTAGTCCAAGAAGAGTTTGAATTGTCCAAGTGTAGTTGTTTTGCACTAACAATGTCAATGCACCCCTTTGATCTCTGGAGGAGAATGTGCAGGATGGAGATCGGCCTTTGTGACTCCTTGGCTAGCTCCTTTCTTCCAAGTGAGCCTTTCCATTTGTGCACAAGACACCCAGCTTCTGGAGCCCCCACAATGAGTATCCTCAAAGTCATGTGGTTCTGAATGCCAGTAAAACACAGGTAGATTTTACATTGTAATCAATTTGCAATAGATCACTTGATTTACTGCCTTAGGATTGAGATGTTTCTGATCTTCCTTGGTCTCTGGGTGTATGACATTAGATTCAAGGCATGATCTTTCGATAAAAGTGATTTGATAGTAATAAGATTTGTGAAATTTACCAAACTAGTATGATAATGAAGGTGATCAGATATGAGTAGAAAAGTTTGTCTTTGATTTTACCACATAGCTGTAGTCATTGAAACCTAAGTGCCTTCCTAATTGCATCTTTCCCAGCTCTCAATTCAGTATCAGAAATAGTAATGAAAACTTAGTCATCTCCACCACTGACAAGCATAACCTGAGCAGGCACTGTGCTCGGGGCTGTACTGGAAGCACCCCCTTCGATCCTCACAGCATCTCCACGAGTCAGGTGCTGTCACCATTTCTGCACGGATGAAGCGAGGCCTCAGGAAGACCAAATACCCTGCCTACTTTCCAGAACCCCACAGCTCATGTACTTAATATACATCCAACCTGTAGAGAGACCCAGACTCCTTGGCCACTGGTCCAAGGTTTACCTACCCGACTCTCTTACCAAGGAAACTTCATACAGACAACAGCATCTGCCAACCAGCCCTGGATCCCAGCTCCTTTTGTGAGCCCTGTGATGTAGAAAAAAAATGACTTAATGTTTCTGACCCTCCTATAAATTAGGAACAATGACACCTGCCCTTTGTTATAAAGGTGAATAGAGAACATAAGAGTCTAATAATGTGTCATCTGATACATATCAATCACTCAGTGTCTACTCTGGGAATGAATAAGAGTACAATTGAAAAGCAGACTGTGGGTAATATTATTATTATTTTTTTGGTACCGGGGATCGAACTCAGGTCCTTGCACTTGCAAGGCGGGTGGCAGAACCACTGAGCTAAATCTCCGGCCCCAGACTGTGATTATTAATTCCTTTTACTTCTTTGTTTTGCTACCAGAGATCGAACTCAGGTTCTTGAGCTTGTGCAGCAGGCAACAAAACCACTGAGCTAAATCCCCGGCCCTCCTTTTACTTCTTTAGGAAACCAATGAATATAGAAATCAGGAAGGAAGACAGAGGTCATTATTATTCAATGAGTATTTTGAATTCAGTAAGTACATGTTGAGAATCTCCAGTAGCTGATAGGGATTCTTAGTTTAAAGGAATTCACATCTCCTTTTTGGTCCTTGAATATGACTAAAATTCTGGATCCAGGAAACCAGAAAGTTGGCAAAGAACAGTCATCCTTCTCCTGGCTTCTATAGACAGCAAATACCTCACCATCCCTCCTTGAGTGATCCTGTGCAGTCAAGAGGCAGCTGTAAATCTCCAACTGGACAATTTCTAAACTGAAGGGAACCAAGGACCCTGGGGAGACACTTTATCTCACTCACTTTTCATAGACCATGGTCAGAAAAAAAAAACACATGGTTAAGCTGGGCATGGTAGACTATGCCTATAATCCTAGCACTTGGGAGGCTCAGACAGGAGGATTGCTATGAGATCAAGGCCAGCCTACACTACAAAGTGAGACTCTGTCTCAAAAAACTTAAAAATAAACAAAGAAACAAAAAATATGGTGTTTTCTCACACAGATCATGGGTTGGGTTTTTAAACAAGTTCATGTCCTCATCAGTCATGAGAAGAGTCTCTGGTGAAAGGGGAGACTGTCAGAGCTCAAGCTGAGCTTCTGATACTCTTCCCCTAAAACATCCTGTGAGGGGAAGAGAAGGAACTACAAGCATCTGATTATGAAATTATAATTCCCATTAAAGTGATCTTCAGTATCTCCCTTGAGAATTACTGTCTTAGAAGACCTTTAACGTCGTCTAGTAGGTCCAATTCTCTACAGATGTCACCCCAGTGAGATGCACCCTGTCTCACATTCAAAAGCCTGAAGAACTGAGAAGAAGAAGCATAGAGTAGGGTGGTGGCTTCTGAGTCGAATGCACTGCACTCAAAACCCAACTCCACCACATGTGCACTTTCTGTGACATCTAGGGAAGTTTCTAAGCCTAAGAACCAGTTTTCATTTTTTTTTTTTGCAAAATGCTTTAAAATATCCACTCCACTTTTTTTTGTATGGATAAAATAAGACAACAGGGCTGGGTAAGTTCAGTGGTATAGCAATTGACTAGCATGTACAAGAGCCTGGGTTTGATCCCCAGCACTACACCAACAGCAACAACCCAACAGAAACAGAGACAACACACATAAAGTGCTGGATACCAGTAGGTGTTCAATAAATTGATGTTCTGGAAGAGATCAAGCACTGTGTGAGCTGCTTTCTTCATTTAGCTAAGAGGTCTCATTGGCTTTTGGTCCAGGGGGCCATTTTGGTTTTACACATTCCTAAAGGACTACTGACATACCTTACAGAATAGCCACTGAGCAAGGGAATAGTGATGGCAGGTAAGGCTGGTTGGGGCTGGCATTTTTAATCTCTAGTTCTCAAGGCTGATTGTTTTCTGGCTAGATCTTAGTTTTGGAAAAGGAGGTATGCAAATTGAGGCTAGAGAAATGAGGGGCTGAGTTCTTTTCTCTTTCTCTCTTTCTTTCTTTTTCTTTTTTTCTTCTGTCTCTATTTCTATCTTTCCTTTCCTTTCCTTTATTTCTTTTCTTTCTTTTTTTAGTTGAGGTCTCACTATGTTATATGGACTGGCCTTAAATTGGTGATCCTCCTACTTCAGTTTCCTTAGACGAATGAAAGTCTTTAGACATACAAAAGAATAAACTAAATAGAGTGCTTGTATGCATGTATAAAATGGTGGGGTGACTATGATTACCAATATTGTATTGGATATTTCAAGACAGCTATCAGAGAGGATTCTGAATATTCTCACCAAAAAAAGATAAATGTATAAAGTGATAGATATGCTAAATATTCTCATTTATTATCACATAACACATGCATACACGTAATCAAAACAGCTGTTTTGCATGTTATAAATATATGCAATTGTTATGTGTCAATTATGTTAGTCAAGATACCTGAGAAAGTCAACAGATGAAGGAAAGACTTATTTTGGCTCATGGCTTCAGAGGTTTCAGTCCATGGTCTGCTGTCTCCATTACTTTGGGACTGTGGTGAGGCAGAACATCATGGCAGCAGGAGCTTGTGGAAGACAAGGCTGTTCGCCTCATGGCACCCAGGCAGCAGAGCACATTCCCTTCAACTAGGCCCTACCACCAATAACGCTATCAATTATGACTCCATCAACTGATCAATCTCCTGATGAAATCAATTCCCTCATGATCCAATAACCTTTAAAAAGCCCCACTTCTGAACATTGCTGGATTGAGGACCAAGCATGCAACACATGAGCATTTGGGGAACATTCTAGATCCAAATAATCAATTCAAAACAAAATTTAAAAATAGTTAAAATATGGCCTTAAGATCGCTTTGAGAAAACAAAGTGGTAGGAGCAAAACAAATAGCTTATATTCAATCCTAACAGCCAGAAGAAGCAGAGGGTAAGAAATTCTGATTGCTGAGAAGCAAAGAAAGCACAGCTGCAGAAAAAAAAACAAACCCTGAAACTTAAATACTTTTGTCACAGTAGCTTTTCGGCCTTTATCCTCTTTAATTGACTGCTCCCAGTTACACTGAAACACATCTTCATCTGTTAGGACTAAATTGTGTTGAAGAATCTGACTGGAGCTGAGAGATGATGGAGAATTACTTTATTTCTGTTTGCCATGGGTAGTTGATTCCTCTCTGTCATTTGCCTGAAAAAAACAAAAGGAAAGAGAATCCCTGCTGAAGCAGAAAATGGAGCTGGTAAAAAGTTCTCTTTTTCTTGAAGTCTTTAATTCACCTTCCTTCCCTTCTTTTTGCTGCATCTCTCAGACACAGGGAGATGAGGCTGGGATCCCAATATCCCCCTCCAGGACACACAGCAGGGACCTAACCTCTTCCCACTAAACTCAACCTCCTGAAGATTCCACCCCCTGCCAGTTGCACCACGGGCTACAGGTGGGCCTTTGAGAGACACTTATACAAACTGTACACCTACTGAGGGGCTCTGAATCCTTGGACAAGAGAGCTGATCACCCTCACTTTGCTTTCCTTATATGCAAGATAAAGATCATAATTGGCTATCCCCCAACAAACTCTTGAGAGGATTGAATGTCTTAATGCTCTCCTTAGCAATGAGCCCGGCACATCGCACATGCCTGCTAAGTGCAGGTTTTGATTTTTTAAATTGGTATTGTTAGTACTTCTCAGTGTTGTACCCATTACAGTAGGTAAATACTCAGTGAATTTTCAAAATTAAATCCTTCCAGGGCTGGGGATTTAGCTCAGTGGTTTGGCTGCCTGCTGTGCAAGCGGCAAGGACCCAAGTTCGATCCCCGGTACAAAAAAAAAAAAAAATTAAATCCTTCCATAAAAAAACTGTTAAATTCAGAGACTCAAGATCGCATGCCAGCAATCTAAGAATGACACAACGTTGGTGTCTCTCTGCTAGTTTCTGGTCTACTGATTATTCAACTATCTAACACAGAACCCCAAACAGATTGCTTTCACCCTTCACCAATATAGTGAGAGCACTCACGTGGAGCAATAATCTGTCACATCGGACACCTTGGCCCCTCAGGCCAGCACTGCCCAACAATACAGACACTGAAGCCATCTAGGAAGAACAGTGACAGGCATCCTGTCAGCTAATGGACATCTAAGTGCTTCCCTGAAGCACTTAGATGCTTATTTTAAGAAATTCACATTTAGTTTCCAAAAAGTCAGGTATGATTCATTTTATAGACCTCTGAAATGTAGGAAACTTCTCAAACCTTCAGCCAGCAACTAGAAAGGGACTACAGAGTAGATACAAATGGCGATGGAATTGTACATTGATTCCTCAACTAGTCAGTGAAGAAAGAAATAAAGAGGGTACCAATGGCTTGAGGACTGAGCCTTAAACCATGTGTCTATCGAGGCCTGGAAATCATTGAGCAACCAAGAAAATGGGGATTTATCTCTCTATTAAGTTGGGGTGTCAGAGGACAACTGCATAATTTCTAGTTTTCAGCTATGAAGTTGGATTCTATAATCTGATATCAGTTTATGCTTCTCAGGTAAGAAAGGGACAAAATATGACTGCTCTTCTTCTTTTTTTAAAAAGAGAAGCAACATCTTTAAAACTTTGGTGGGAGAGCCAAGACCAACAACCAGGGCCCTGCCTGTCAGTCCAGTGTTCATTTATAAACAACATGGGGACCAGGAGCTTTTCCTCACCCAATCCGCACTGCCCCTTCCTTCAATCTCATGGGGCCAAATGGCACGGCTGGAGTGAAGTCATTGAAATGCTCTCAAATTCATTTTAAAATATTTGAAACATTTGCAACAGAGGAATTGAATACCTTCTACCAGTTGGCCTCATTTGGATGAGAGAATCTCAGCTCAGAAAAAAATCGGCTATGTTAACACACTAGAGGCCATGGGACTAGCTCTACATATCTATTACCATCATGCATGTATGATTCCTGAAGAACTCGACTGAAGTGGGCTAAATCAAATGACTTCCCACCATTTCTAGTAAACAACAGAAAGAGGAGAATTATTTATTCTTTAAAGTCTCCTAGGAGGCAAAGATGAAATTTCTGAAGCTGTTGAAGGTGTCTCTGATGAGAAAATAATTAAAGTCACTGGCAGAACTCTCCTCATGTTTGAGTCGGATAACAATGTCATTGACATCACAGTCCATGCTGAAGGGTGGAGAACAAAAGACAAATAAAACCAGATTTAACTCCTGGATAATTTTATTGCTATTTCCCACTTGTTCAGTTAGTAATATGTGGTGTAAATTATATATATATATTTATATGTATATATAATTGTTTAGCTGATGGTTTCCTCTTTCTTGTGTGGAAAAATCAAGACAATGAAATCAGTTGTTATATTGATTCTACACAATGACATATCTTCACTTTCCTATGACAGTCTTAATTAAATTTTCTCTCATGTTCTGTTGTGATGGTAACAAAAGAACATCCTTCAAATGTCTTTTAATATAAACACAAGTCTTACAAAAACCCTGCTCCTGTTTAAGTCCTTTAACACTCACTCTGATTTCTCCCACTGTGCTAGGGTTAACCAGATGGACACATCCTACTCTACCAGTGAACCCAGTGTATCTCGGGCCTATTAGTCCCAGTTCATCAAGTCAGTCTCTTGGTCTTCCTTTCCTTCCAGTACTGGTGTTTTAGATTAAAAGAGACTAATGACAAACTAGTATGGAACAAGAGTACAAGAGTGCAATTTGAAGTAAAAATAACATTTTGTTGCTTATTAGCAATAGTTCTCATTGCCAGTAAAGATAGTCTCACATTAAATAGACTCTCAGTGATTGCTTAGGGCTACATAAACTATGTTCTTCCATAGCAGAGAGATTACGCACTAACCTATGAGAGCATGTTATACATTTTCTACACTGTAAAGACATAAAGAAGCCATATTATTGTTTCAAGCTTGAATTATGTCTTCTACAATAAAGAAAAATCTCAAGCAGAGACTATTCCAGGAAATCAGTCATTAATATAATAAGATATGTGAGGAATGATTAGCCGGCCAAGCGGAAGCCCTGTCTAAATCAAGTTACCCTGCTGCTCCTTGGCCCTTAAAGGCAAGACATGTTCACGTATTTACTACTCCAGGTATTTAGCCAGCTAATAGCAAGGAGTTTCTATACTTCAGAAGTTTACAGAAGGCAAAAGATGACAGACTTCTGGAATGTAGGTCAGAAAATGATGAAAGCCACAAGAAAATGTGTTTATCTTTTATGGCAAGGTCTAAGGGGCAGGAAATCAATTGTAGTTTAGCAGAGGGAAAGGCCTTGCATCTTTAATATTGCATTAATTATATATTGCTGTTAAACATATTATTCCAAACTTAACAGCCTACTACAATTATCAGAGTTTCTGTTGTCTGTGCCTGTCTCAAAGTCTCTCACCAGGTTGCACTCAAATTGTCAATTGTGACCTAGGCCCTCACTGAGAGTTTCTGCTAGAGCAGGGGGGGAATGTCTGCTTCCAAACACACTAACAGAGTGATTTGCCAATCTCAGTGCCTTCATCTATGGGATTCCCCATTCAACTGCCACATAATATGACAGCTGGCTTCCTGATGGCAAGTGATCTCAGAGAGAGCTCTCGAGACAGAAGCCACAGTATTTTTAAATAATCAAATCTCACATGAACCATATGGAAAGGCCCTTACACAAGTACATGAGGTTCTGGAAGTAGGGGTCATTGGGGACCATCTTAGAGGCTGCTGACCACAAGTATACTGTTATTTCCACTGAAGTCCTAAGACAGGACCGCAAGATTCACATTGTTCTGGGGGCTGCCCAGGCAATTTTTCCAAACACATCTTGAATAAAAAGTGTAACAAGAACACGGAGAAGGAGACAAGAGAGCTGTGTCTCTTCTTTGCCTTCTACATAGTGTTAAGGAATGATATATTTTCCAGCTATCTCAAAGTAGATCCTAAAGGCAGTATAGGGTTTCAGCACCCCCAGGACAGAGTTTAGGAGCACAGGATAGCTACACTTCTTTTCTCCTTCTTTCTTGTTCCGAACACTTAACCCTGTCAAAACAAGCAGAGTTTATCTTGCATTGCTAACAATAGTCTGTGATCATGCATAGGAAAAAGCTGAAATCTTAAAGACAGCTTGACAGATAAATGCCAGACAACAATGTGCATAGCTTTTTCAAAGCCATTTTATATGAGCTTATGCAGACCAGGTATCAGGAGAAAGTTTTACCCTTCATAATTTCTGACTGCCCTGCCAGGTTTGTGTGAGGCAGGGAGGGCACTACACTGGGACAGGGGAAGGTCAGATCTGGACATTAGGGAGGTAGGGAAGAAGAATATATTAATTGGTCAGAAAACCACAGTTGTTAAAAGTCAAAACTGAATCAGAACCTAAATGCATAATAGCTGAGTTACTTTCATGTAATAGAAGAAATAAATCGCTTAGACCTTACTTTGCTTTCTTGAGTTCCTATTATAGACTGGGTGCTGAGTCCATGGAAAAGAAGAGAAACAGCTGGATACATGTCAGTAAATTACTGCTATAGGAAATCAGGGTCCTCTTTTATATTTGAAAACTCTTAGTCTCCATCAAAGACCACTATTACAGAAAAAAAAAATCCCAGTCTACATTATTGTTAATTTATAGTTTTGAACATTACAATCTCATTAGGAAATTGTTTTAAGAACTAAGTAAATAGTGAGAAATACATAATTATGCAGTCAAAGAGACACATATCATGTTACATACACAAGTTAAAAACGGTGAACTTGAGGATAAGGCCTAAAGTTATAGAGTTATGAGAATTAAATAACATAACTTTTGAAAATCCTCTGCTTTGTTACCTGACACAGAGTAGCCACAGTGTAAATAGAAGCCTTCATCATTATTAATATAATCACACAGATAAAAACGCATGATAACCTTGCGGCCTAGAGTAATAGCAGAAGCCAGAGTAATGAAGCTATGGTAATAGAACAAAGTGGCACTGTCCTTAGGGACAGGCAGAACACTAAGCAGTGTGAGGTTATTATGTTTCCACTCTCACCATAATTTTTAAATTTGTAATTAAAGACCTGGTCTGGAGCCCTGCAAGTTAAATAAATGCCCAAAGCTGAAAGAGCTTGCTACAAAAAGGCACTGGAGGTGATTAAAGAGGTGGAAAATGGAGCCAATAAGCAAAGCCAACAAAAAATGCAGCTATAGAGTATGGAAAAAAGCAAGCTATGAAGGGCTGTGACACAGGGGCATGAAGGATGGCTATCACTTACTTCATTTAGGTAATGTTATAGGAGAAACCTCTGGATAACATGGGAAGCTTAAAATCATTTTGGCTATTTGAACTGCATACTCATCTTTTCCTTATTCTACCAATTTCTTAACCTGTAGAAGCCATAGTTTCACAAGCTTATTTCATGGTAGAAGAGTGACTGCAGAGTGCTCAAATATCCAGACAGATATTAGGCCAGCCAAGTTCAATTTTGTTGATAGGAAGCTGGTTGGCATCAATATTCTGAACAATCTAGGGGATATCATTCCAGACAACAGAGCTTATCCTATTACATATGGCTGGCATGGCTAGAGGATCAGATGACCAGAAGAGGATCATGTCAAGGGACAGTGGCCAGAGCCCATTAGACAACTTGCTTCCAGCAATTGCTTTTAGCTACATTGTATTTGGACAAATTTCTCAAATCAAATTGTTAGCCAAATGTATTTAGAGCAGTCTTTCTCAACCTGTTGTGCACATTACAATCACCTGGGAAAGTTTTCTGTACCCTGATGCCCAGGCTACACCTGGACCAATTATATTAAAATCCCGGGGGGCACCCAGGCACCAGGGTCAAGGTTTGATGCTCCCCAGGTAATTCCTTGCACAACTGAGGTTGAGAAACACTGCTATGGAAGGTGACAGTGAGGTTCAAATGAAAGAACCCTAATCAAAATTACCAGCACCTAGTAAGCACTCAATAGACTCCACTCTCCCTTTTCCTCCAGCTTTGAGGAATCCTGTGTGTTTTGCATAGGGGGCAACTTGGGAATGGACAAGATTATGCCATGCAGTCTATTGTGCATCCAGAACTCAGGTTTATGTGAGATGTTTGCATTTTGTTTTCTTCATGGGCTCTCTAAATGGCTGAACATGTCACAAATTGGGTTTTCAGTCCACAGGTCAGTGTATTCAAAGGGATACAGTCAAATATGATATTTTGTGGTATAATGTACACGAAATCATTTAAGTTGCTTAGGTTTTTCTGCTTTCAAATTTTGTATAGAGTGCAAATTAAAATGTAGAGTAGAAGACTGAGGAGAAAAGTAATTGCAATCTGGTCATCATACTAACAATGACAGTGGCCAAAATTTTAAGAAAGCATTATCTATAGGGTATTATGATTTTGGTTGATATATATGGGTCACAAAGGTAAACAGACATCTGAATTCAGTTTAAAAGTACTGTATTGCTTTGCACCTTTGACTTCTCATTTTTTGTTTTTCTCCAGAGATATCACTGTTACCTATTAACCACATAACAGATATTCATGCAATATGTCCTAAGAGGAAACTATAGAAAAATACAGAACTGGGCTGGAACTAGTCTACAATCTAGTCTAGGAGGTAATATAATCATTATGATTTTCTGCAGAACAGATGCTGCATGGAAGGGGATGGTATCAGCTATGCCAATAAGAAAGGGAGACTTTGTCTTGAGGTAGGATCTTTGAGGCTGAGGTTTGGGTGCAGAAAGTTTGGGGGATGTTCTCTCAGGAAACACACTGTGAGAGGTGGGGAAGGGGGACCCAGGCAAAGAAGGAATAGTGATGTCATTGCTAAAAAGCTGAGGCCAGTGCCTCTGAAAGGGGAGGCTTTTAGCTGGCAAAGAGAGATGCCTCCTACTGCTGTCTCAAAGAGCCCTTGGATCAGATACAAGAGATCTTTGTGGGAGAAAGGCTTAACTTGACAAGGTGAATCCCTAGAAAAGCAATGAAGAGAAATTCAGCCAAGAACCATCAACATGAACAGCATTTCAAATTTGACAGAAGCCCCTGTTTTGTTCTCTGCAAACCTGTTAATTTCCACACTCTCCAACTCCATTAATGATAAATCCTTTCATTGGTTGTTCAGGCTAAAGGCCTGGCTGCTTTCCTTGGTGCAACTGTATTTTTCACACACAAAATTCTTCACTCAGCAAAGCCCAATGGTTTTAATGTAAAAACAGACCAAGAATCCAACATCCTCTCAGCCTCTCCACTGCCCTCATCCTGATGCAATCACTGTGCTGCATTCTGGCTTCAACCTGGGACATGGATCTAACTCAGCCTTCTTCTTCTTTCCTTGGGTCCATTTTCAACACACTAGCCAAACTGACCTTGTTAAAATGGAAAGTTAGATCACTACTTCTGTGTTCAAAATCCTTCAGCATCTTTCCAGGTCTTTTTAGACCCTCCATGACTATCCAAAGTTACCATTCCAACCTCAGGACGTTCATCATGCACGCTCACCTCAGTCCTGCAGTAGGTCCAGAAAGAGTGCCTGCCTCTTCTGGCAAGGAGGCTTCTCTGGGCACTCTCTGGCTAGGTACACCCTCCAACTTTTGCAGACATCTATTCAAAAGCCACCTTCTCATCAAGGCCTTTCTGGCCATTCTTTCCTCTCACTTTTCTGCTACTGCTTGCCCCTGCTGTAATCTTTTTTTCTCATTAGCATTAATTTCCATCAAACTCCTCATATTTTTATTTTTAGATGTGTTGATTGATTGTCTTTCCTAATAAGATACAAGACAGGATTTTTGTCTATGGTGTTTATGAAATATCTTCTATACCAATGTATATGATCCAGTCTCAATTAATTAGTATGAAAACCAGTAAGAGGACCCTGAATTAAAAACCTCAAAGGTCTTATGTGACTTTTTTGATGTTCTAATGTATTGGACTCAGCCTGATTATTCTAGATCCTGTGATCCAATTTGTACCACTAGCTCTAACAATTTTTATTTTAGTGGTTTTTATTACTATTGTAGTTGTTAAATATTTGTAATGCATGATATAATTGGGCTCACTCCCTCAGGCTTATAAAAGTAATGATACATTGTAAAGTATATAATCAAGAAATGATCTCTTGGGACTAGTTAGGGTCCTGCTAATTAGCAAATTAATCATAGATTGATTTGTTCTTCAGTAAGTTCAGATTCTCCTTCCCTTCAATAGATGGCTATTCTTTTCATCATTCAAAGCTTCAAGGAAAGTTTTTGTTTGGATTTGGTGGGGTTGTTGTTTTTTACTCAGGATACTGAAGGGAATTGGATGGATAGAATGAAGCAGATTTTGCAACCCCCTATTTTTTAATTAACTAGTTCTTCCAATTTCTTCCTCCTACGTTAGGCTTTTAAAATAACACAATCATAATAACACAAAGTTCTTCTAAAGTTACAGTGAGATTATTGCTATTCAATTTAGGAAATAAGGGTTGCTCCAATAATTATTTACAAAACATTTGTATGTCTAGTCAAGAGCCATAGCAAATAGGAAAAGCCTTTCTGATTTTGTTTTGGTGTAGCTTGGGGCTTGTTTTTGATTTGTTGTTGCTGTTATTTTATAGATTAGTTAAATATTTCTAAGAAGGCAAACTATTGACTGTCAAACTCTGAAATAAAAATGTTTTCATAAAAGGAATCCATGCCACCTCTCTAGTCTAGAACAAGTCCAGAAAGATATCTATAAGTACATATCTTTTGGCCATTGTTCCTTAGTTAGTATGCTAAACTATACGTTTTTTTCTCAATTTGAGTTTTGATTATCTTTACAAATTATAAAGGCTGCTACTCATTCCCTCTCACTTAATTACTAAATCTGATTAATAAAGTTAAAAAGTATAAAGTGTTTGTAAATAGTTTTTCAGAAAAACCTAGTAAGTTCTTTACTATTTCGGCTTTATAAAATGCTTCTCCCAAATAAAAAGGAAGTAAGACCATTAGACTTTTGGTTCAGACTTTTGAACAGAATTGAATTCAACCCCTCTTCTAATAACAATAACACTTCTAATAACACTTCATTTCAGTGAAGTGCTTTGATGTTTATCAAATATTTTGCCATATATTATCATATTTGATTCTCACAATAACTTTGTTTTGAGATTAGGTAATCAAACCTCTGATAGCTTAAGCAATTTGCCAAACGTCACAAGGAAATTAATGATGGAGCTAGATGAAAGATGAAAACTTACTTTTGAAGTTAAACTCCAAGGATCTTCCTATCTTACCATATAGCTTACTTGCCAGAAGCAGGTAAATAATAATAATAATAATGGTTAATAATAATAATAGACCTCAGATCTAACCAATGGGTCACACTGGTGACGTACAAATGTTGAGGCTTTTGATCACTCTTGCTTAAGCCCAATGCAACAACTACAAAGAATTCTGACACTAAGAGAAAACATCCAGGTCTCTCTTCCCCCTCACTCCCAGGGATAGGTTAACAGGCAACAGGCCTGAATGTAACAACGCTCCTTAGAAATTAGGTAATAGTAGTTAACAAAGTTAGACTGTAAGTCTAGACACTGAACAGTTTGGGCTAAATAGTTTCCAATGGGGTCTTGTCCACCTACACAGGCTATGTGCAATCCTCCTTCTCAGTTTGTGACAGTAACCATGTCTGATCTTCATTGGCATCTGTGTGTAGTGTGAAAGTACTGATTTCATCAGGAGTATTTCCATTTAACTGGGTCTTCGGTGGAAAGAAGAGGACGCTGGAGAGCAGTTGCAGGTAGTAACAATTCAGAACAAAAAGTATTTGGTTCCAGTCCCACAGCTGCTCCTTGCTAGCTCAGTGAGCTTCCAAGCACAAAGCCACCTTTTCACTTTCCCGTGCTTGCATGAGAGGACACCATATAGATACAAGTATCTATGTACCTTAGGATACAAAATACAATAAATATGCAATTGCTTATAACCTGTATATGTGAACAAATACAAGATTTTTCAAAAGTTAATAGTTCCATGAGTTAGGAGGATACCCAATCAAATGGGCAAAATTAAGGCTTTTTTCAATTCATAGATAAAATAAGCAATGAAAAAATTACTAGCTAGTAGAATTGGTTGACTTCAGCAAATGCTCACCTACAAGGTGAATAACCTTGTGCTAAAATATATCGAAACTACAATGTTAAGGAACAGAATCCTTCTATCCAGTGCATCAGAATATATTAAAAATGCAATATGAAAGATACATACACGGTAATGTGTATGGGAATACCACTGGGGAAATGAAAGGAAGGAAAATACAATACTGGGAATGGAAAGGCTGAAAGTGAATTTCACAACAAAGGAGCACTTGAGTTGGTTCATGAGGTGGCTATTTCGACATGTACTAACAGAGGAAGTAAATACAGTTGAAACTGAAAAATATTATAAACAAAAAGCTAACACTGAGTTCGATCCCCAGTACTGGAGGAAAAAAAGCTAACAAAGCAGGAAAGCTGAATAGCAGTAAGTGGTCTATGTTGACTCCCAGGGAACACAGCCATGCAGAAGCAGCTGAGAAAGATAGCCTGGAATCAGGTGAAAGGCTTTGAATGCAAAGAGGATTGTTTTTTTTATTAACGTCTCAGACTTTGGGGATAGCATGAGAAACTTTAACCACAGAAATGATAGAATCAGTTGCAGTTCAGGAAATTTAGTTTAGCAGCAAAGCCTAAAAGAAATTGGAGTATGAAAAAAAAACTTGAGGTAAGGAAATCAGTGAAGACAGAATTGCATTAGTTTAATACGAAGCATCAAGGTCTAAACTAAAGAGGTAATGATGAGAGAGACAGTCAACCTGTCTCCATAACAGCAGGAAAGATACATATGTCTTTGAGACCTATGGAATTGACAGGTAATGCTCTCATTTAAAAATGGCTCCAGGTCAGTGTGTATTTTCATGATACAATCTATTGAATTGTCAACAGCACACGCCTTGAAAATTGCCTTATGATCAAGGTTTGATGTATTAAAAAACATGGTGGCTATCTAAGTAGGAATGAGTTTTATTTGACAGTGTTGTGCAACAAACAATCACTCCTGCTTGTCTTGAAGTTTTCATCTTTCCTTGTCTGGCTTACTCTTGTCACTGGATTTTAAATGTCAGTATTCACATCACTTCCTTTTGGAAGACATTGTGATCTCCCAGATTAAGTATTCCTCTGTACTATACTGAGAAAACCCACTTATGTGATTTCTTTCTTAATATCCTGATTTCTTCATTAGACTATCAATTTCATGAAGTCTGGGAATTCACCTGTTATACTCATATTCTGCCTGTGGCTCAGTACTTGGCACAAAAGTAATAATATTCACTGAAGAAATAAATACTTTATATGGGAATACAGATTTTGGATTTGCATAATTCTTTTCAGAAACAACCAAACTCACTGCTTCTATCATGTGAGATTGGCTGGACCCCACCACCAGAGAGGATCAAGAATAGATTTTCATAAATTGGTTTACTTGAAAGTCAAGAGATGTTGGTTTTTGGTAGTGGGAGTAAAGCTTTCCCTGAGAAAATTTGTCATCAAGAGCATCTTCATAATCCATTCTTGTAGAATCTAAACATACATCTGCAGTCTCCCAGAAGCTCAGCTGAGGAATCTCATTTGTATGAGCATATGCAACTGATTGGCAATTAATTTGACTTTGCACCTGCTTCAGATCACCTCAGGGCATTTCCTGGTACCCCAGGAATCAATTTCTTTAAAAATAGAGTTTTAGCAAATGTAAGCTTCAGAGGTTCCACCGCTTGGCTCACAAGCACAAGTACCCAAGTTCGATCCCCGGTACCAAAAAAACCCACAAAAAAACAAATAAACAAACAAAAATCAAATGGATTCTCACTCTTCCTTGAGCAAAAGTCACCTTTACTTCCTCTGAGCACAACAAAATCCTTTGTTTTAGACACATGGGCTAGGTACAAGTTAGCCACCATCATAATTATTACAGGTAACCTTTTTCAGAGTTAATATGAACCAGAACACTGGCTTAACACATTACAGATGTCATCTCACTTTATTTTTTCAGTTGATATTATCAGGATGCAGATTTGATGGGTTAGAAAACAGAAGCATAAAGAAATTAAGAACCTTGCCAGGGTCTCCTAATTTCTAATAATCCTGGAACTAAATAAATCTGGCATCTCATATATGCCAGAGCTAAATATGAACCCATCAGACACTAGTAACCAAGTGCTTGCCTGATTCTTCTACCACAAACACTGAAATTGTTTTCAACTACATATTAATATCACAAAGATTATAAACCATATAGGGGAAAGATCTTGTGTGCAACTAAGTTTTGGGAATTTTGACTCTTTTATTTATCACTAAATTCCTTGACCCTGGTGCATCCTGGGAATAAAATAAGTATTCATTGATGAATGAAGTGCAGTCACTATAAATAGGTCTTGATTACTTACTGACCCTCAACGTTAGTAGTCTCAGTCACTCCAACGCAAGCTACCTATTGCAGTGAACTCAAAGTGATAGACTAAAGATATTTTTAAATGTTTCCCTTTGGCCAACAGGATAGTTTTACATTTTAATTAGCTGTTAAGATTGAAAAATTTGGGATACTCTAAATAAAAATTTGGATCTGTAAAAGTCTTATGAAATACTGGATGGCTGGGTGTCCCCTGCCTGTACTCTGTAATGGAGACAGCTGAGCCGAGCCATGGTTGCCCCAAAGATGGATGCAGACTCTTCAGGGGGCACCAGTTTCACCACCTCCCATGGTATTTGAAACAGCGGGGAGGGCCGCGAGAACACGATCATTTCTTATTTTAAACCCAGGAGCTTCACGGATGGGTGCTACTCTTTTTATCCTAAGGGGACATAGAGGGCAAATGATCTAGAGTAACTAAATTTTATGCCTAGAGTTGGGTCTTATATGACTTCAGAGGGTTACAGAAAGAAGCATTAATGCCAAATCTAGAATTCATGTGCACAAGTTGCCTCCTCACCTTGGGGAATTCAACCTTTTTAGAACCTGTCCTTGCCTAATTATTCATTTCATTCTGTTCACTTTCCTAGCCTCTCACTGTCTTCATTGTGACTTCTGCTTTGTGCCTTAGGGTTATTAGATTACACCTCCAGTCTTGGCCCTTGTGAGCTTCAGCCTATCATATGCTACTTTTTTTTTTTTTAACTCTACCTGTGAGTCTTGGAGATACCACTAATTCAGCATGTGCAAAATTCAGAGTACATCTTCTTCTGGAACCCTTTACCCTGAGGTTGATATCTGTTGGTGGTAACTGTCTTACTTATCAACACCTGAAATCTGGATAATGATTTTCCCCTCTTGGCTCACCACATTCAAAGACAAATCAGACTGGATCTCTTAACTATTTCTCAAGCCCATTGTCTCTTCTCCAGTTACTCTGCCATGTCCTGTTTGGGCCTCTTAGCTTTCAGTTCATCCTCTGATATAGCTGTTCTCTCTGTCCAAGGCTTATTCAGGTCACCAAGCCTGGAAGTACTTGAATGATCAAGCTAAATTAAATACAATTGAGTAACCCCAACTATCTGAAGCCCATCAATAGCTTCCCTTTCTCCCTTGATTCTAGGGTAGAGTTCCTGTGCCAGCATGCCCTCCTTATCTTCCAACTGCATCCTCACATGCTTTGTTTTCCTCTGGATGCCTCTTGACACCAAATTGCACTCAGTTCTCTGGGTAAACAATAACTGAGAGGCTGGAGCTATTTCTGGGGTGATGTAATCATTAAAAAGGCAAAGAGTTTTATAAGGAAGAAAAACAGAAATGAAAATCTATTATTAAGACTCTGCCCGAGTGTCTTCTCCTCCTGGAAGCTTCCTTTAAAATTCCTGTGCTGCTCCACTTTCTCTGTCTCTGTCTCTGTCTCTGTCTCTGTCTCTCTCTCTCTCTCTCTCTCAGAGAAGTTGAGAGTTTGGTGCTGTTAATCTGTATCTCTCTAAATCTCTATCCATTCATTTATCATACAATTTATCGAGTAATACTTTAGTCAGCTCTTTTATTTTTAATTTCCTCACTAAACTTGTACCTGCTAAAGAATAAAGACTACTTTTCTTCATTGGTTCCCAGAACCAATGACAGTGTAGTTCAGAGCCAGTGAGTGAATGAATGAATGAATGAGCAAGGAAATGATGACACCAGAAGACTCACAAATGAATCAAGCACTAAAAATGGAGCCTGAGCTTTAGAATATATTGAGTTAGAAGCAACTCAATCACTAATTTAAAATCATAGAAAATATTTGCCACCATGAATCTTGAAGATGAGTCAAACTGTGCTAAAAAGTTGAGTTGATAGATTTTTTTGTCTAAATGTCTTAGTATTTGTAGACAAAGGTAATATACAAAGATATCTTATAGATAATTTGATTTTTAAATATTGACTGACTTTCTGTAAATTCAGAGATGATGTAATAACATTTGTGGAGTAATGATTTTCTACCACTACCTACAGTTGCTATTCACAGCAAATTATTTACTAGAATTTCCAAGTCATAAAAGCAAATTAGGTCAGTGCTACATATGTAATATGGTAATGTTAAGTAAAAGTCTTTTAGATTATTACTGTAATACTATATTTTACATTCACATAAACTTATATTTGGATAATAATAATATTATTGAATTTTATGTTCAGCAGTAATCTTAAAACACAAATAATACTCCACTATACATAGAAGAGACATCCAGTAACTGGAAGTGATGTGCTAAAAGTAAAAATATATTTATGGATTATTACCAGAAAAAAAAAATACATATATATATATATGGATATGGCCATACTAATATATCTATGTTTAGAGCTGCAAAAGAATATGAAAGTTGATTTATTTTTATGCTGTTAATCAGAACCAATTCTTATTAAAGTTGTGATTGTAGGCAAATACTGTATATGTATATAAGGGAAACATTATTATTTCTCTATAAAATTGAAATGATGGAAAGGACTATTTTTCACACAGTCTGTATAACACACTGTGCAAATGACTGTATTTAATTTAATTAATTAATTAATTAATTTTTTGGTACCAGGGATCGAACTCGGGTCCTTGTGCTTGCACAGCAGGTGGTGAAACCACTGAGCTAAATCCCCGGCCCTGTATTTAATTTTAGAAAAACTAATTCTTCCACACTAAGTAACAAGCTTTCTTATTTCAAGCACAAATGTTCCTAGATGTTTAACTTTCAAAATCTCTGCCTACTTAATGGTTATATCATCCCAGGCCATGTCATCTGTGTATTTATCTGACAACTGTATGTTAAGTCCTTATATGTGGTCCAAATCCATGATTTTTGTAGTCATATAGCTTACAGTCATTACCTCAAGCTGCAAGTGAGCTAATTGAGAGGCTAATGTTCAGGTTCTCACAATGGCACTGTATGGGCTGTCTCAGGTTATTTGTATGATATATATTCTATCGAGCTAATGATGTTGCTCAGTGGTAGAGCATTTGCCTAGCATTTGCAAGGCCCTGGGTCCAATCCCTGATAACACAAATACAAAGTAATTAAAGTAAAATAAATTCTACCAAGACAAAAGAATGTTATGTGACTATCTTCGGTCTGGATGTGGTTTGTACAACTTTAAAAGTATTAATGGGACTCCTGATTGCATGAAAATGAAGTGTGACTGCTTATTATTATTTTTCCCACTACTTAAAACAAAACATTCCATATAAGACAAACTTAAGAAGACTCTGAAAGGCACACAGATAAGCCAGATGAGATAGGAACTTGGGTACCAAATGAAATCACCCATCAGTGAGTTCCCTAAAATTTCTTTTTGCCTCTTATATTCCAGATTTGGAGCTCAAGTCTGACAACCTGGTAATGCTAACAAGCAAAGATTAAAAAAATCAAACTCCTCCCCAGAGAGTGTACTTTTTAAAGACAAAGAACCGGGAAAGAGACATAAAAAAAAGACAATTTTTATACAATAAGCATTCTGCTTAGTCAGACACTACAGAAAAAACCTGTAGTCTCACCCCTAATCATACCAGCAAGGCTAAGTGGGGAGCTAGGACCCCTCCCTGAGTTAGACTATAACAAGTTGTCCCAAATCCCATTGGGGTGATGTCAGGAGAGGGGCTTGAACTTTCATTCACACCAGGCAGTAGAGCCTCATTGTCCCAGCTTCTCCCTATATCAGTAGAGACCATAAGGGGAGCCTGAAATTCCAACCCTACCCAGTCATAATAACTCCAAATGCAACAAAATATGTAATTATGTAATTTTCTGTGCCAAAAATTACAAAGGCTGATGAAGGAAATCAAGGGGGATCCAAATAAATGGAGAGACTCACCGATGCTCATTAATTTTAAGACTCAACGTAGTAAAGGTGTCAATCCTTCTCAATCTGTACGTTTCATGCAATGCCTATCAAAATTCACCCATATTTTTCTAGTTAGAGACAAAATTATTTTAATATTTATATGGAAAAGCAAACGAATTAGAATAGCTCAAACAATATTGAAAGATCAGAAAAAAGTGGGAGGGACTAGTCTATTTGACTTTAAAATTTTTTATAATTATAATAATTCAGACTGTGTGCAATTGCTGGAGGGACAGACACAAAGATTAATAGAACTGGTGCAAAACAGAGACAACAACAGTGCCCAGCAATTTGGGTTTGTTGTTATAATTGTTTTGTTTTAACAAATATGTGAAAGAAGCTTAGTAGAACAAAGATAATCACTCCAACAAAAGGGTGTAGGAACTGAACATCCATTGGAAACAAAACAAAAACTTGAACCTAAAATCTCAGTTCTTATAATTAAGCCAAAATGGGTCATGGTCTTCAATGTACATTAAAGTAGAAAACTGTTAGAAAGTAACAAAAGCAAAAGTCTTGGGTTTTTAGAGCTAGATAGAATTTTTAGACTTACAAGCAAAAGCAAGATTAAAGGAAAAATTGATAAACTTCTTAAAAAATTAAAAATTTTTGCTCTCCCAAAGGCCCAAGGGTGAAAAGACACAGTATGAGTTAGGAGAATGTATTTACAAGCCACACACCTGACAAAGACTAGTGTCTAGAACACATAAAGAGCCTTCAAAACTTAACATTAAAAATAATTTAATTAGGGTATGGGCAAAAGGTAGAAGTTATATTACCAAGGAAAATATATAGACTGCAATGGGCACATTAGCCATTAGGGAAATGTAAATTAAAACTACAATGAGACATTATTATATGCCCTTTAAAATGGTTAAAATGAAAAACAGTGACAACACAAAATACTTGAGCGGATGCAGAGAAATTAAATTCCTTAAAGGTTGTTGAGGCGAATGAAAAATGCTACAGCCACTTTAGAAAACACTTTGGCAAAGTTGTTTAAGAATTAAACGTTCATAGGGAGGGGTGGAGGGGTTGAAGGCAGGGCAGGGGAATGGGAAAAAAAGTAAGAACCAAGATAGATCCCATAAAGATACAAATTTCCAATGACAAATGTCATTACATTGCATCCCTAAAATGTACCAATAAAATTAATTTTAAAAAGAATTAAATGTTCAAACACCATATGACACAGCTATTGCATTCCTGGGAACTTGCAATACAGAAATTAAAACTTGTCCGGGCTTGATGGTACCTGCCTATAATCCCAGCACTGTGAGGTTGAGGCAGAAGTGTCACAAGTTCTAGCCCAGCCTGAGAAACTTGGTGACTTAGCAAGACTCTGTCTCAAAATTTAAAATAATTTTTTTTTCACTTTATAAAGGCTGGATATGTAGCTCAATGAAAAGGCCCTGGGTTGAATCCCCACTACAAAAGAAAAAAATTAAAATTTATGTTCACACAAAACCCAGGAGACCAATATGCATAGCAGTTCTATTCATAATACTCTAACATTGGAAACAACATACATTTCATTCTTCAAGTGAATGGACAAAAACACCTTATGATTTGTTTTTTATATACCACTCTTGAAATGATAAGATTATATAGATTATTAGGGACTGAGATGTAGGTCAGTGGTAGAGTGCTTGCCTCGCATGAGCAAGGCCCTGGGTCTGATACCTAGTGCTGTAATAATAGTAATGATGATGATGATGATGATGATAATAATAGGTTCCCAGAGGTTAAAGTTGGATAGAGGTAGAAGGAAATGGATGTGGCAGTAAAAGAGCAATAGAATGGGTCCTTGTGATGAGAATATTTTGCTTCTTGATTGTATCAATGTCAATATCCTGGTTATGGTTTTGTTAAGATATTACCGTATTGGTGCTAAGGCTGCTATTTCAAAGTGTCACATGCTGAGTTACTTAAATAACAGAAATTTATTTTCTCAGTGCTATAGCCTGGAAGTTGGCAGGTTAGTTTCTTTGCAGGCCTCTCTCTTTGGCTTGCTGATGGCTGTCTTCTCCCTGTAACTTTACAAGGTCTTTCCTCTGTACAAGTTATGTTGGATTAAGGCTTATTCTAATGACTTAATTTTAACTTCTTTACCTCTTTAAAGACCCTATACTCACATACAGTCACATTTGCAAATATTGGGCATTGGGACTTCAACATCCTCGTTTGGAAGTGGGGGACTCACTTCAGTTTGATTTATCCCATGACAGCTACCAAAAGTGGTGAGGAGAGCTAAATAAAGGTTATATGAGGTATGTCTGTATTATTTCTTACAGCTCTATGTGAACCTACAATTATTTCAGAATGAAAATCTTAATTAACAATATATTTTTGAAGGAGTTTAAGTAACAACTCAAATATAGCAAAAGTGGCTGGACCTTGAAGTAGAGAAGTAATTAGAATGTGTTCACATTAAAGTTTAGTCTTTTCCCTGATATAAAATGGAATGGTATTAAATGAGAAAAAAGAATATGTAAGTCCCTCTGATTGTTTTATGTATACAGCAAAACTTTGCAATGAATTTAACATGTGGAAATTCTTTAACCCCCCCAGACATTATTAGATTGAATGCAAACTTACTTTAAGTTCAAAAACATCAGAACCGAAATTCAAAATGTCCTTAAATGCCAGGATTTAATAACACCAGTAACTACAATGAAACATCAGTTTCCTTGACCCGAAGAGAGTTTCAAGAATATAGATTCACTTTTAGTTTGAGAGTTCCTGTTGTTCCTATTGTTTTGAACACAAAGTGTGCATGTCTGGGACTAGGCCGTCAAGGTGAATTCTTTGCTAGCAACTATACAAGAAAATATTGGATACATAGATTGGGTGTGCAACTTCATAAATTCTCAATGTATTTTGAGTACTAGCACTATACACACTAATCTAAAACCATACATTTCAGTTCCTGGCATAAATATTTTTGATATTACTTTTTTTTGTCATCTCAGATTGCCTCTTGTATTTTTCCTTAACTGTCTTCTAGAAGAAGCTAATAAATTGCACAAGGAAAATTTACTATTATCAGAATAAGATTCATGTCTTGGGGATGCTCAAGTGAACTATTCTAGTATTGGAGCTTTTGTTAATGGACTGCAAGAGCAAACCCATTGCTGACTGATTCAGTCATGACCACATAGTATTGTAGATTGCAGCATTTAGCTCTTCCCATAATTTAGAACTCCATCTCTCCATGGCGGGAAAGGTGATATTTTATCAAGGAGGAGGAGTCAATATAAACTAAACATTGACTCTTGTATATGGGCCAAGCCAAGGCAGAGGGAGGGTGATTTGTCTTTGCAAATGTAGTGTTTAAGAGTTTGGGTTCTGCAGCCAGGCTGCATGGGTTGGAACCCTAGTGAAGACATTTTGGAGGGAGGAAATCTAGGTTCTCAGAAAATTCCACCTATCAAAAGAATGCATTAGTTACATTCCTATTTTTCCCAGAAAGCCTTCTTATCTGATACCTTTGACCTTGTCTTGACTAAATTTTCCACAGGACAAATCCACACTGGGCCCTCTAAAATCAAAATGCTCTTTCTCTCTTAGATCATATCTTCCTCCTGATATGGAGAAGAAAAAGAAGATCATGGAATGCGCATTTGAATGTGAGGCTTTCTGTAGGCCCCCAAAGTCTAAAGAGGGCATGATCTTCATCTGAGTTCCACCCTTCCTCACCATGTTCTGCCTGCAAGGAGACAAAAGGGCTCTTAAAGTAGCTTTGCTTTTGTTTCATTGACTTCAAATATTTTAAATTTGAAGTTCAAAAATATTTTTAAGTAGAGGGGAGGGAGGAGAGGAGAATGGATTCATAAAAAGAAATTATGTCTTATATACAAAGTACCAATTCCCCATGATGAATGTAATCAGGACATATGTCAAGAATATACTAATAAAAATTAAAAAATATTTTAAGCAGGTATTGTTCTTATCTTACAGTAGCAGTATTTTTCCCAGCCCAAGAATTCTTCCTTTTCATTTAAAATATTGACACAAAACTATGTAATAGGACAGAATTAAACATCTAAATGTAATTGGTTTACAATTTCTTAAATATTAGTTAATAAACAAACTTTGCCTTAGTTGTATAACACATCTGAAAGGCAAAACTATTGTTCACTAATGGTATAAAGTAATAGTAAATCTGTGTAGGAATTAAAAAATGATGGCATTGCACACAGAATCCAAATCCCTTTATCAACTGTGACTGAACAAAAGCAAATGTAGGAACAGACAATAATAGCAGGCTCTTAACTCAGGCTTTATTTACTTTTTCATATTCTCATTTTCAAGGCTACTGATTTAAGTGAATTTCTCCCTTTTATGAGTCTACTGATGGTCATTTATAAATGAAGCAAGAATTGAATATCTATGAATCTATTTCACCCCAAGGAAAAGTACAGTCATCTTTCTAAAGGGAGGAAACACATTGAACACATGAAACATTGAATACATGAAAACTTTGGAAAGGAAGATATAATTTTAAAAATTGAGAAGAGAAGCAAGATGATTGTCTGATACAGAGTAGATGCCTGATAAATGTTTGTCTAATGGAGAATGGGAGGAAGAGACAAAGCACAAGGATCTTATTGTTTAAACAATTAGCTTTTATGAGAGAAAAATCAAGTTGAACTTTTCCTTTTAAAATATATACCTACCAAAAATTAATACACTAATATGTATAATGTGGAATGTGATCAACTCATGTATATATTAGGCAGATTTAACAGTAACCCATAAATCTACAGAATATTTTCTCTTTAAAATTTGTAACCTAGTTGAATTGGCTTTGAAGGGAGCCTTATAGTTTAAGCTTTTCTGTTAATTTGAAGTCCCAATGGAAAAGAATGAAATGCAACTTTGAAAATATATCATGGAACGAACACCCTAATATAAACTTGAAACCATTTATGTTGCTCTTTCATGATACTGAACTTTTATTCTTATTTGACACTAAGAAAAAAACTATATGTGTATATAAACAAGCAGCATCTTACGTATTAGTTAATTGGATGAAATCCAACCATAGTATATAAGCCATATTGAAAATGAGATTCCATAATGGGATTGGTGATGTGGAGATAAAAGTTACACCTCATTAGCATGTACACAATAAATAGTCCTAGGATTTCAGTTTTATCATTGTGATTCATCATACAATGGTTGCATAGAGAGTCTCCTGTGGATATGTTGGACTTATGTGTGTAAATGTGTTAATGGCAATGAGATTTCCACCCATTTAGCATGGTAAAGATTAACCCCACTGTGTTTCTACTTTCTTGCTTTTTTTATATATTCAGCAGAAGAACAATTTAGTTCAAATTTTTTTGCACAGTGACATTCTCCTTCTTATTTTCCCAGAGCTGCTTTGCCTATCTTCAAAAACACAAGAGCACACATGGCCAGCTCCTCCTCCCTGTCCTACAAAGTGAGGTTCACCCTATGACTCATCGTACAACCTCTTACCCTGCAAAAACCAACAATACTGTACACACCCAAGCTAGCTTACAGTCACTTCTGAAAGACCAGGGAGGGTATAGTACATGCTTTAGAATACAAGGTCACTCACACACCCACAATAGTACCAGCAACCTTAGCTGGTCAGACACATCCCCATCCATCTATCAAAATGTGCACCTATCCTAGCATTGCTGTCAGTTGCTCAAGACTTTCAGAAAATGCATACAATTTATTTGAGTTAAAACATTCACTCTGTTTATAGGGCAAATATATTAGTTTGGTGCTCATTAACTAGCATTAATTTGAATTACTGATCATTATTAACTATTGTACCTGAGACAAGAAGAGGGAGGATCTCTTTCCTTAGAACTAATTACAATGAAGGAAAGCATCCACACGAGAAAGAAAGGAGACACATCTGAGATTGAGGCATTTCTCAGACCTTGTGAGAACCCTAAGGGTGGGACACAGAGCTGCTTAAAGACCCTACATATTACTGAAGCAGAAGGAAAGGAATTTGGAGGCAAAATTTGCCTATTTCATAGTTTTGCCTCCCACTAGACCTAACAAGCACCCTAACTTTTCAATATATTAAGTGCAGACTGGTGCAGCCACTGTGGAAATCAGTATGGAGAGACCTCAAAGAACTAGGACCAGAGGTCCCATTTGACCCAGCTATTCCCCTGCTGGGGATCTTCCCCAAAGAATTAAAAGAATCATACCACAGTGATATATGTGCACCCATGTTCATAGTGGCACAGTTTGTAATAGCTAAAGCTTGGAAGCAGCCCAAGTGCCCATCAACTGGAAACTGGATAAAGAAAATGTGGGTTTTTAATAAAATGGAGTACTTCTCAGCCATAAAGAAAGAAAAACTAGAGTCATTTATAGCTAAATGGATGCATATCGAGGCCATAGTCTTAAGTGAAATAAATAGGACACACATGTGTAAATACCCAATAGTTTCTCTAGTGTGAGAAATTGATAGTGTAAACAAGGGTTAAAATGATTAAAATGAATAATTGATAATTTGAAATAGGAAAAACAGTCCAAGGATGAAGGAGTGAAGGGAGGGCAAGGGGAAAGGAAAAGAGGGAAAGGAAAAACTATGAGAAAAGAAAAAAAAATGGAAATGAAATCTATGTAAATAGGGAAGGGTAGAGGGGGTGAAGGATGCACAGGTAATGGGGAAAAAAATAAGAACCAAGATATATCATGCACAGGTACAAACACCAATGATAAATGTAAATGAATTGTATACCTAAAATGTACCAATATAATGTACCAATAAAATTAATTAAAGAAATAAAGCATTGCAAATATATTTAAAAAATATATACATATATATACATATATATATATATATATACTTAGACATGTTAGGTGCTCTGGGCCTTTCCAGATGAACCTCACAGGACAGCTAGGGTTCTTTTTGGGAATGGAAAGATGCAATGCTCTTCAAACTTCTGTGCATAATGAGCTGGCCTAAACAAGCTGCCTTGTGGCAAATCACTTTTCAATATGGCATATTTTCCTCAAACACTACATATTTATCAAGCACACCATTTTCCCTGCATACGCAAATCTATTCTCTATGTTAATCTTTAACAGACAAGCCATTTTATGGATTGAATTTTAATATGAGCTATATAATATATTTAATCAGAAACATTTTTCTTATTAAGACAAATTAACAAGTTCTCAATTGCCACAGACTGCCTAGGTGCTTTACTTTATGATGATACCATTTTTTTTTAAAGACAATATTTAGCCAATCAAAGTTTAACCCTTGAGAATCCCTTATTGCTGCAGTTACTGAAAAAATGAACATATCACTGATGTTTCAGCTCTGCTAAGAATAGTCTGCAGATGTGCTTTTAAGAAAGAGGGATTTAACAATGAGAAATGTAATTGTGTTGTATACCTACAATGTACCAATAAAAGAATTTAATAAAAAAAAAAGAAAGAGGGATTTAAAAATAAATGCTTTTGACAAGTTGCTGATCAGAAACCTATATTTACCACAACCAAATTAGAATGGCATTGCACAGAAGTTGAAGTTTATCTTGAAAAATTCCTGAATTGTGTTCCAGTTTGACCTCAGAAATTATTTTCTGTTATTTTGGAAAGATATTTTGGCCTCATGAGGCCACAGTTTTTGGTTGTAACTTGAAGAGGACTTTTCTCTTTGTGGTCTTTTGACCTCCAGCCTCAAACATTGACAATTTATTGCCAAGTACATGTTCTCAGAAATGGCTCAACCTTGTGTCTCTGGAAAAAGAAAGCCTCAGGGGGCCAGGCCTAGGGTTCAAGGGTAACTACTGTGCAAATCATTTCTCTGCTCAGAGTCTCCATTTCCCCCTCTGCAAACTAAAGGTGTTGAACTTTATTATCTCCATGGGCCTTTCAAACTTCAAGAGTTCATTGATCCAAAGGCTCAGAAGATCCGGCTTCTAGTCCACCTGATCCCAGGGTCTGTGTGTGCTGAGAGGACTCTCAGACACTCGTGTTTCTGCCTAGCATCTTTATCACTTTCATTTCTAATTCAACCCTATCTAGTTTTCTAAAGAGGGAAAAGAAATCTGTGTTATAAAAGTTATCAGATTTGCTGTTCTAATTCAGAATTCAACACAAACATTGAATATATGTTCTTCATAGTAAAAAAAAAAAAAAAGAAAGTATTCTTTTGTTAAGGAAGTTAGTTGTGCATAAAGGCATCGATAACAGGGTTCTGATAGCCTAAATGAATCAACAGATGATTTTAGCAAACAGCTTATTCAGTTTTCTATATTAAGGGGGAGGTTTCCTAGCTCAAATCAGATTTAGAACTATATATGTGATTTTTGAATCAGGCCTAAGTAGCAATACAGCTGATAGTCTAGGGATTCTGATCTATTCTCTGGGGTTTGAGCATGAATCCAAAACTTCACTCATTGTAATTATGTTCCTAGCTATCTATATGGTCAATTTTAGAGTTTTGTGATAAAAGAAATCCACCCAAATATGAGTGTGAATGACATAAACAAAAGGAGCAAATACTTGTTGTGTACACACTATATGACCCACAGAAGACTAATTATTTTATATATTTTTCTTTATAGGGAACCCATGTTGTATACTGTAAAATATGAGTGAGAGGATGAGAATGAGCTGAAAACACGAATACCTGAGACTCGGCCTTTATTAGGGTATGGGGTGTCAGGCTCTCGAACAACGGTGAGAGCAGCAGCCCGGGACCTCTTATATGGGAGGGGGTATGGGGGCACATGGAGGTAGGTGTTTGGCTGCAGCCAGAGGTGAAGTTTAAATCCATTGGCAAGTTTGAACTTCTCGGTGGGAAGAACTATAAGTGGGAGAGCTTGGAGGCAGAAAAGTTAGGTTATTGTTTCCCTGAGTGAGTTATTATTTGCTGGGAAGAGCCATTTAGGATGTGGGGCTGCCAGAGCCATTTTATCTAGCAGAGAACTCTATCATTGAGCTCTGAAATCAGACTGTCTAGGTTAAATACATCTGCACTATTCCATAGCAAGGAAACACAAATATGATAGTTAATCTGTTTATGCTTTAACCTCTTCATTCATAAAATGGGAGCTTTCAAAGCTACCTGCTTTTTTTTTTTTTTTTTTTTTTTGGTACCGGGGATCGAATTCAGGTCCTTGCGCTTGCGCAGCAGGCGGCGAAACCACTGAGCTAAATCCCCAGCCCGCTACCTGCTTTTTGAGGCAATTTGGGACAATTAAATGGGATAACACTATACAGTATTTAAAGCGAGACCTGACAAAGAGAAAATTCCCAAGAAAAGTTAGCAAATCTATGTTTGTTAAAATTTAGGACTGAGGATTGTTTTTCATGTGGTTTACAGATGTGTCTGACAGAGAGAATTATTGTGAACAAATAGGAATGAAAAAAATCTTTAAAATGAAATGTTAAGAGCTTTACAAAGAGCAAAGAAGCATCAGTGTGAATCATGGAAACTAGAAAGGGGCAGAAATAAGATGAAAGGGCTTAAACTGAAAATGTCCTTGGAGCAGTCATGAGAGATGTGCTGGCCTGAGTGGATGCCAGAGCAGAGAGGCTGTATCCCAAATGTGCCAGTGAATGGAGCACCAGGGACACATTAGCAGATGAAGAGTTAACTTAGCCTATTCTCAGGGCAAAGAGGAACACCTAGAGCAATGTACCAAAATAGCTTTGCCTACTCAGTGTGCTGTGATTCACCACAGGCTCCTTCCTTGCCTGAAGGGAGTGAAATAGGAAAACAGAAAGGAAAAGAGAAAGAGAAGAAGCAAAAAACCCTATAGGAGAAGATGCCGAGAAACAGGTCTGCCAAAATCTATTTCATGAAGGGGTCAGTGGTCTTCTGTACAATGATTTATTGTATAGACAAAGAAAGCCCTCTGTTTCAAATCTGTAATGTGTGGAACAAAATATATTTTGAAGTACTGAGGCATAGCTCAGTTGGCGGGAATATGTGGACAAGAGAGCCTGCAAATAAGCAGGCTAATATTTGACAGAGAGGCCAACACTGCACTGGAGAAAAGACACTCCCTCTAACAAGTGATGCTAGGAAAAGTAGATATCCACATGCAAAAGATTAAAACTAGATTCTCATCCCTCTCCTTGTACTAAAATCAAATCAAAATGATCACCAAACTTAAATAGAAGAATGAAAACTTTAAAACTGCGAGAAGAAAACATAGAGGAAACATTTGAAGCCATAGGCATAGGCAAAGACTTTCTGAATAGGACCCCAGTAGCATGGAAAATAATATTAAAGAGTCAAAAGGGAGTAGATCAAAATAAAAATCTTCTATATAGCAAAGCAGACAATCAATAGAGTGAAGAGATAACCTACAGAATGGGAAAAAAAATCTTGCTAGCTACTCTTTTGTTAGAGGATTAATATCTAGAAAATATAAAGAACTGGTCCCCGGTCACAGGGAACCCGCCACATCCAGGCCACGCCAGGCACATCCGTGGATGACTAGACACTGGAGAGAGGTCCCAGGTTGCAGGGAAACCACCCCATCCAGCCTGGACCCATGGCAGCGATCTACTTAGCTGTGTGGGTGCCTGCAGGACCCCCATCCCCACCCCTCACCCCCATCGGAACCAGGACTATCTTCAGGGGAAGGGCAGCTGGAACCTGAAGTACAACCTTTAAGAGTTCAGCCCTACAGGAGGACAAAGAGCTCAACTTGGGATTTGCACCAAGAAATCTGCCTGAATCTCACAGGTATGCAACTGGCTTACGGAGACACATTGACTAATATCTGCACACTTCTGCCCACTTTGTCTATTGTGACAGCAGAGATGTACCTTGAAGGAGGCCCTTCATTTTCATTTTTATTTTTTATTTTCAAAATTAGTATCATTAGTTTTTTCTCTTATTTTTAATTTTTTTCCTACTCTTTGCAAATTTTTGTTTTTCTCTTCTTTTTTTCTTCTTTCTTTACTTTTTCCTTTCCCCTCTCTCACACTCACTCTCTTGCTGTTCCACATTGTTCTTCATCTCCCTTTTTGTTCCTGTTCTGGCCCTAATATGGATTTCTTCTTTATTTTTCTTTTCTTCTCTTTCTTTCTCTTGCCTGTGTCCTCTGGCCTCACTGCTAACCTTCCCTTATCCTTCTACCTATCTATCCCTCCCTCCTCAACTCTTTCTAACTGCCCATCCTGAAAGTTAAAGTTGCTATATTGAAGAGTTTATTCACTGTAAACATATGTTGGGTTGGTCCTTGATTTTGATTTAATTCACACAGTTAAAGGTGATAGATTAATAACTACCACAAAATGTCCTTTTCTAAGATGTACTTGATGTTATGATGTTGCTGATTGTATCACTTGGGCTAAGGTATTGTGATTAATCTAATCAGTTATCCTTCCTGGTGTAATGAAAATGAGATTGCCCCAGAGTCATTAGAGACTCAAAACTAAAGACTAGCTACATGTGGAAGACACCTCTGAGAAGGAGTCATTCCATAAGGGTTCTAATTACAAGCAAGAAAGATACTTACAATAAGAAATTTCAAAGTATCAACACAGGAATTAAACCAAGGACAGTACCAAAAACAAAAATGAGAAGACATTTAAGCAAGGCACAAACTTAGACTTCTACTCCACCAGGGTAAACTCTGGAGGAAATGAGGTGGAAAAGTCTGATAATCAACCACCTAGATACCCTGAACTGATAGCACAGGAAGTAACAAAACAGATGAATGAGGCTCTAGAAAAATTCAAAGCAGAAATAATCTCCCAGATAACTTCA
>NW_004624735.1:132581-146942 GCF_000247695.1 Heterocephalus glaber | reverse complement strand
GGCGGGGGCGGGGGGGTCTCACATTGCTTGGCTCCCCTGCTTGCACTGGCTGGTCGCGCCGAGCACCGGATGGGGCTACACCAGGTTCTTACTGGGATCTGTGGACGCTTCAAGAAAGGCTCTTTATATAAAAAAATCAAAATTCATTCCTATCTCAAACACAATGTGAAAGTGAGGCTAGAATAACAAAGAAATGAAAATATTAAAGGCAAAATTTAAAAACTATTAAAGAGAAAATATAAGAAGAAAGATCTTTTTGAACTCATGATGTAGGCAAATGTCTATTAAAGGTATAAAAAACGAAAACCATACATAAAATTATGAATAAATTCAAGTCCATTGAAATGAATAAATTTTCTCCACCAAGAGATAACAGAAAGAGTAAGAGAAGCAGATAAACACCAGATATTTGCAGGACATAAAATTGTCAAAGTATTAGTGATGTAATACATGAAGAACTCAAACTACACATGAGAATTTCCCAAAAAAGAAAATGCAAAAATTCTGCAAAAGATGCTCAGACATTTTAGAAATCATTGAAATACATGTTAAAACCATATAAGCATATTGATAAACATTTAAAAGTTGCACAATGCCAAGTATAGGAAAGTTCATGGAGCAATGAGAACTCTCATTTTTTTATACGAATGTACATTGTACCTACACTTTGGAAAATAATTTAGCAATACATATTAAAGTTTAATACACACACAGTTCAACAACCACAATTCTACTTCTATTCATATAGACATTTTCACACAATATCAAGAAATACTTGTAAGAGTAAGTGTATTCACAGAAGCACTATCTGTAATTATGCAAAATAATCCAAATGTCTATTGACTGCAAAATGGAAAAATAAAAATTTTGATATAATCATATCATAAAACTTTACACTTGGTACAAAAATGAACAAATTTTGACTATACTGATGTGAATGAAATTTTTAAATGTAATGTTGAGTGGAGTGGAGAAGCAAATCACAAGTAGGTATTCTGGTTCTTCTATAATTTTATTCTGATTCTTCTTCAATTTTATATGAAGTGACTATATTAATATGAGAGTCTCCTGGAACTGTGAAGGACTTGCTAAATATTTCCTCCCCAAGAGAAAAAAGGCCTGAAAATTATGGACCTGACTTTCTGGACTAAAAGCATATCTTCTAGGGTGCATTTTTGGGCCATAATCAGAAAAAGACAAGTTTTTTAGGGTATGAGCTATCTGGGGAGAAACATTCAGATTGAATGTCTTCCCACCTATCCTGCTGATTGGGCAAGGTTATGACTAGTCAAATCAGAAGATACAGCCTGTGCCCCCTCCAGTATACCAAAACCCTTTGAAAGAGTGAGATAAACAATTATAAGACTACTGAAGACTACTTATTTCAGCCATTCTCCTTCCTGTGAACAGAGATTCACCAGCTTTCTTCAGTGGGCTTCCCCATTCAGTCAACAAGGCCAGCTGCAAGTCTCCTAACAGAAAAGGTTCTCAAGTCTATGCCTGTGAAAATCATTTCCAGAAAAGTTTCCTTGAGCTATCTGGGACTCAGGACCATTTCTGTTAGAGTGCTGACTGATGCAGTGAGCCAGTGTTAAATTACTATCCTCAACCTGCAGCTCCAATGCTTTGTCCTTCTACCTCCTTCTACCCCAATACCTGGCTCAACCTACACCCTGAATCTATAACTTGTTGCTAGAAATGCAAAGGATAGGTGTGCCCTAGGTCAAATTCATCAATCACATCATGATACTTTTCCTAGTGCAAACTAATCTTGGAAGTTTGAGCTCCATGTTACAGTGGGTCCATGGGGCTCAATCTTATCAGGCTCAGCTTTTTGCAAGGCTTTAACATTGGAAAATTATCAAAAAACTAGATCAAAACAAAGCCACTTTAATGAATCAATTTCAAGAGATCAGCAGTAATTCCACTGTGATGAATTTTCTGAATAAAGTCTTACGGACAGTGGCTTCATGTTTCCACAATCAAATAACCTACTTAGTGACAACCAAAACTCTCTGGAAGAGACTCCTGCAACTATATAAGGGCATATAGCACCTGCTTGTATTGATGGGCATCTACAGAGGGAAGGACAGGAGTCTTCATTGAGCAAAACCTTACAGAAAAGCATCCTGTACCCTCAAGGATATGTTTATTGTCAAAAACTTCCATCCTTCACGAAAACTTGAAGAGTGAAAAAAATTATATTAACCTCGGTGAAAAACCTTGGTTCTGTCTCCCACTCACGTTTTTCAATGATGGAACAGTATAGCCTATCTGGTTGAAAAAATAAGGCAGGGGTTAGGAGTAGGAAATATAAAGATCTGGACCTATGTGAATCATTTATCTGGACAATACCTGTATGATCTGCCAGTCATGAAACAATGAAAGCTAAATCTAGGAATGTGTTGATACTTAAAAGGTCAGAGAGCACAAGACAATATTAGAAACCATTGTATGTGGCAAGAGTAGGTGAGGGAGATGACTTAAATTAGATTCAGAGTGTAGGCCAAATCCATGCACCATTCCAAGATTGAAATCATAGAAGACAAGTGCACTCTGACCCCAGAGCCATTGTTCTGGGTTGAGAGGGGAAGAAGTGAAGAGCAAATTAAAGTTAATCTTCTAAGAAAGTTGACCAAGAAAAAAGAAAAGACTAGGGTAACAGGTGTAAAAGTAAAGACTCCATTTAACAAATTCTGTGGTGCTTTGATGCTATTTTCCACTACTATGTTAGGATAACTATCTACCATTATCATTATTCTTTCCTTAACATTTCATTGAGAGCCAAAAAACGATGTCTATCCCCTGCTATCTAACATACAGCCCCACAGGCCTCCCTTCACAGAAAAAAAACTGCTCATTACCTGCAGTCATGTTTCAGCTTACAACAAAATGCAGAGACATTTTTCTTGAGGCCTTCACTTTCAGAGGACTATATTTTCTAACTTGTAGAATTTAAGGGACAGCTAATAATAAGATCCTTACATTTCCATCTGTGTTTTCTCTCTAGCTGAAGAACTGGGAGCCTGAGACCAGGGAATTTGAGACTTCTTTAACTCAGTTTTGATGTTTGGTTTATTAAACTATTCATTTTGAAGAAAGGTAACATTAACCTCTCACAGTAAGTGGTGCCTGTCAAACACTCTTGGAGGAATATCAGTCATCAAATGAATGACAAAGAGCTGCCACCCTCACTCCTGAGATTGAGTCAGCCCTGGTAACAAAGCTCCCTGGCAGGCAAGATGCTTGTCAAGTTCGCTAAAAAGAACAGCCAAGCTTGTACAATTTTGCAGTTCCTTTCTTTCTTTGGTTTATTTTTAGGTTGCCAGGAATTGATTTCCACTTCTGTGCTTTATACATTTCTATTCATAAGCCTTGCATTACTAGGCAATTTATTAAACTTCATTTTATTCATATAAAATAGTCACTGCTCTGGAAAAGAGTGACTCAATAAAGAGCTCATCTTCCCATACGTACATCTGGACTCCAAGCCAGAGAAAAGATGCAATGTGCACAATGACCAATCAATGAAATGAGGAACATTTTGCACAAAGGGAAACTTAGTCTTGAAAAATCTAAACATTTCTTTAACAAGAAAGGAATCTGCAATCAAAATGAGACAGCCAAATACATGGCTTTGATTAAGTAAGCCTTTTAATTATGTAAGTCCTATAGCTGTTCCAGCCTGAGACTGAAATCCCAGCTGTGACAAACAGCAGACCAATGAGAAGTTGAACAGGGAGATCCTAGATAATGAGAGATTTGCCAAGGACCTAGGTAGGCTCTCACACATTCTTGGCTTGCAGAGAACCCATACATTTGTTCCAGGGATACCACAGAGAGCTTGGTAAAAATCTAAAGCCAAGGTAGACTTGGGAATGGTAGAATTCTGATTGTACTTCCTAAGCAACATAAACACCAATTAGAGGCTAGAATACTCCTCCTCCTGGGGTCAGGAGATTGAGAAACAGCTGCTCAAATCTTGACTGACCACAAATCCTTGTCAAAGACAAGCAAATGTTATTGGCTTGGGATCATTGAACAGGGGTTGTGTTCATGAGAGAACAAGTGTTGACTTCTTCTACCAATAGTAAGATCATTATGGTCTTTGGCAAGTTTTACTTTTCCTCTGCAAACTATTTGTCCATATATTTGATTGTTTTTCTCTAGGGGTAATTCTGTTAACTGTTGCTTTGTAACCTCACTTTCTATATAAAGAGTATTAAATATGGTCCATATAGCAAAAATCATTTTATTTTTAATTTTACAACAGTGTCTTGTGGCCATTTAAAATTTGTTAACTTTCATAAATCAGACCCACTGACTATTATGATTTCCTTTTGTTACTGTTTATACTTTAGAAATTTTTCTGAGCTTTTGATTTCTAAAAGGTAAATGAATCAAGTGAGATTCCCAGTTTTCCTCTCAGGGACTGTAGTGACACAATGCAGCCAATAGGTCTTTCAGTTGTTATGCAGACAGATTCTTAGCCCAAGATATCCAGCCAGAGAGATGAATGCATCATCATTTCATATGGCTTGGTTGAGGGAAAGACATCACATCATTCTGTTAACATTTCAGGACCTGATTTTATCTCTTCATTTCTTGACTTTGGGCTATCAAATTACAGCTCTTTACATTTGTATACAAATAGAAGGATGAAACCAGCTTTTCCTAAAAGAACTTAGGTTTGTTCTTGAGTTTTATCATCACCTCTGAGTACTATTTTCATGTGATATTTAATATTTCCATTTTAATCTGGGATCTAAAACATGAATGTTAAAAATACTTTGGATAATCAAAAGACTAATGCCTTTCACACAACAGGACTTCTTCCTGCTGAATTAAAAAATAATAATGAACTAGTTCTTCAACAGAAACAAAATCACTTTATGATTTATCTATTCAAAAGTGGGTTCAAATTTCTTCTTCATTTAGATTAATGAATTGTAATAAAGGGGTATAAGTAAATTCTTTAAGCCTTCTTTGAACTCCTAGTCATTAAATGCCTCCTCTATAAAATGTGAAAGTCAAATCAGCGGATCCTACTCAATTCTCATACTGGTTTTACTTCATATTGGACTCAAGGTTTTCTACTTTTTAACGTTTCCTTTTTCAAACTCATAGTCTGAAATCTCACCTTCAGCATCTCCCTCTTTGAATTTCCATAATTTTACTATGCATTCTTGTAAAAAGACTCCATGATAATTTCCAAGTCAAATACCCAAAACCAAAACCTTGCTACCCCTCTCAAACCTCTAGGTTTCCATATTTCATGGATTCATACCACTCTCTTTCTTGGTGTGTAGGGATGAATAATTTTTCATTATCTTTCTCTCATCCCATATATAATCAATATCTGTTATGGTTTGGGTCTAGATATCTCCCTAAAGCGTCATGCAGTCAAAGGGGGGTGAATCTAGAGAGTGTGATGCTAGGGTTAAGGGCCTGTGATTATTAAATCACTACACAGGAGTGACTGGTTTGGTACTGCCCTAATCCTCATAGTCTGAGTAAGATAAAAGGAGCAGAAAGACACTGCTAAGTTCTCTTGTTGCTTTTGCTACCTTGCGGCATCCCTGAACTGCTCTCCTCTGTGACACCCCTCTATCATGTGTCACTCTGCCCTGGAGCCAGCCAGTTATGGACTGAAACCTCTACAAACTGTGAGCCAAATAAACCTTTCCCCCTTTAACTTTGGGTGTTGGTTATTTTGTCTCAACAATGAGAGAAAAGTAGATGACACAATATCTAAAGTTAGACTATTTGTCCATTGGGACATTATCTCCTCAACCTTCTTCTGAAACCTCCCAAAACAATAGTCCAGGCTCCCAATATGTCTCCTTAGGTCTCAAGTTCTAAAATTCATTTTCTTTACCTTTCCTGATGGGATGAATTCAAAACACTGTAGCCAGGCTCACATTCCTATAGTTACCTATTTTCTGTTATATTAAAAACAAACTACAAAGCCTAGAAATGGACCCTTCTATAGTGGGTCCCAGCTCCGTTTTCTAAAATTTTGTTTTTCTTCCCCCTACTCATGTCCAGGGTCTTAGTTTATAAGACAGTTGTTATTTCCTGAACACACCACATATTCTTCCTAATTCCTTAACTTTTAGGATCACTTTTGAATTCTTGTTTTGAGTGTTTAAAGTTGTATAAATGTTTGGGGTATCTACTTTAACAGAAAAAAAATCAGTAATATTTTAAATATCCTAATTCTAAAAACTCAGCATTTCTTTTTACTGGGGTCAAAACAACATAACCCATCCTTTGGTGGCCATGGGGGCTTGATTCCAAAACTCCCTGCAGACCTGAAAATCTAAAGATGCTCAAGTTCCCTTCATAAAATGGTATAATATTTGCATATAACCTACACACATCTTCCCATGGACTTTAAACCATTTCTAGATTATATAAAATACCTTTTCAATGTAAATACTTTGTAAGTAGTTGTTATATAATATTGTTTAGAGGATTATGAGGACAGATATGAACATGTTCAATACGGACATAATCTTCTTTTCTGAATATTATCTATCTGGGGTTGGTTGAATCCATGAATATGGAACCTGAGGATTTAAAATATTGACTGTATTCCAGGTCCATGTCATAAATCAGAACTTTAAAAAATATGTAAAATGCCCACACAGAAGGCAATGAGGATTGAGTATGTGAAGATAAATAAACTCTTGGAAGCTTCTATCTGAATCTGCCTCTCACAGGGGTCAAAGGAATAAGGAAGCTCACCTCAGGTAATACAGCTAATCAGGACAAATCTTTTAACAGAGATTTTAGTGGTTTTCTATAGCCTGAGGAAAAAACTAAAATCTGCCTTTTGCTAAGACCTGATCAAACATGCAGTGTGTGATGTGCTGGATCTTAGGAATACAAAATTGAAAAGTGACCTTACTTTCCAGGAACTCAGTCTAGAAATAAGTAGTGTTCACCAGGGTGAACTAGCAAGGAACTGACACACACAATCAAAGACAGAGAATCATGAACGAGATATAGTATTTTGCTAGAAATGCCCAAAATTTGAAGAATTTAGATGTTAATGTGTAAGACAAAATATATCAAAATTAAAGTTGGAAAGCAAAGTAAGTCACCTATTGTAAAGAGGCTTGTATGCCTTACAATGGTGTTTGGAAAAATAACTATTGTTATTATCATTATTATGAATGATATCAGCTTCTCATAATTAACAGATTCTATCTACTGATCACTTTCTATGATCACTATGATAAATGAATTACACTGAGAGACAAGGAAATGGTGAAACAAAGATTAATTCACTTTCCTATGTAACATAGCTATTAAGTATTAGAACTAAAATTTGAACTCAGGTTCATCTAATCTCAAAGCTGAGCATGATCACACTAGAATCTCTCTTTAGTCTGCGGAGCATTAGAATTTTGTTTATCAGTACTAGGGATTGAACTCCGGGCTCTTTTACTGAGCTATGTCTAACCTTTTCTTTTTCTTCTTGAGAAGGGTCTCTCTAAGTTAATAAATTGTTCAGGCTTAGCTCAAACTTGCACACAGCCTCCCAGAATTTTGGGATTACATGGTATACGTCACTGTGCTCAGCACATAATATTTTAAATAGAGATGAAATCCAAATGGCCTCACGCTGGAGCAGTCTAGCTACAAGATAGAGTTGCACTGTCAAAATGATCAAACTGTGATGTATATGTACAGATTCTCCAAGACGAATGTAATTAGTATGTAGCACAATCATATTCTAATAAAAGAGAAAGAAAATAAAATAATTATTTACTAACTGAGAATCCCAGTCCTAAATTTCTAAGTAGCCAAGTTTAAAGTGCTCAGCAGCCACATGTGTGTGTCCAGTGACCACTGTACTGGGCAGTGTGTCAGGGAGATTTCTATTATCAGGGAAAGTTCCACTGGGAAGGACTGGAATAGAGGAAGCATTGGAATGGGCAGGGAGAATAATGAGGTATTACCTAAGATGAGTGAGAGAAGATTAGAGAAAAAATTAAAAAGCCAACAAAACCAATGCTTTCCAGCACGTGACTGCTCACTCACCCTAGTCCCCTGAGAGGGTAGTTTCATCATCACTTGGGATCACATTAGACTAAAATCATAGGCTCAACCCCAGAAACACTGAATCAGAAACTGGAAATGGGGCCCAGCTGTCTATGCTGTAATAAGCTTTCCTTGGGATTATAGTGCTCATTGAAGTATGATGACCACTGATTTAGTGGAAGAGACAGATTTTTTTTTTAAAGGCATAGAAATGGGGCGGGGGATGTAGCTCAGAGGTACAGTGCCTGCATGGCAAGTGTGAGGCCCTGAGTTTGATCCCTGGTACCAGAAAAAAAAAGGCATAGAAATGTAGATGACTTTGAGCCCAAATGAGTGGAATCCAGGAGTATGATGTGAATGTGAGATAACCCCAGGTGGGTGAACAGGAAAGGAGAAACATATGAAGGAAGGAAGGATAATGAATTTCAATTTTTAATGTGGGAAGGAGATCAAAGTATCAAAATCAGAGTAGAAGTGTCAGCCTAGAAATCAAAAGAAAATTCTGAGGTGGTGGTACATCTTTAGCAGTGCCAGGATTTAGGTGGCAGATTAATAGGAAGGAGTAAGCTAGGTAGCTTTTAATTTTTTTTAACTACTCAATATTATCTGTCTATAAAGACTGAGGCATATATCTAGCTTAATGCACAATTCTCCATATGCTAGTTCTTTTTTTCTGATCCAAAGAGGCCTCTCAAAATGTAAATTCAGTCAGATGGCTGTGAAAATATTCTATTTTCAAAAATAATTAATGTTATTATTCTATTACTACTATTTATAACTCATCAAATAGGATACACAAAATCCTGAAGTGTGGAGTGAACAGAGACCAGGGGAAGAGCTGACTCCAATCTCATGATGTTGGAGTATGGGTAGCAGTGCAGGGACCAGACAGGGAGGAGTAGGAATGGCCCCAGAGAAGCAAGAACATCTGGTAAGTTCAGAGAGGAGCATTTCCTAGAAGAAGTGATGAACACTGATAATGAGATTCATGTGCAATTGGTACAATGAAACTTTGGACTTAGCTATTAGAAATTTATCATTCAACTTTGGCAAAGTCATTTCTTGTAGAGTACCTAGGGGAAATGTGGCTGATCAACTCAAGATGGAAATATTTTGAAGCATAAGTAGGCAGAGAGAAATGGAGGCAGCAAGGGGAGATTTATGCTCTCCACTGATACTTGGTTACTTTCTTTAATGTTCTCAGTATCTTACAGAGAACTTTGTGAAACTCTCCTAATTTTTTTCATCTTTCTCTGCAGGCCCTGGCATACATATACCATACTATGAAGGGGTAGCATACTCTGATTAGCATTACTCTACCCCCCCCATGTCCATTGTTTGCTCTTAGACAATGAGCTCACAGTGTCCTCCCTTCACCTAGGACAGAATTCTTTCTAGGTTTCTTCTCTATTCTTCCCAGTCTTGCTTATCCTATTCCATCCCTCTTAAAGAAAGATCAGAATCTTTAGAGGAAATACAGCTTTTTAAAGCTAGGACCTTCTCTACAATATTACCACTTGTATAAACCACTACAATTGACCTGGCCCAAATCCATCCTCACATCTATCCTGTGAAGTGGTTAGGAAAATGTTATTGTGCTTGTTTCACAAGTTAAAATTGAGGTTCTATGATGTGTTTGATATCTCCACCCCTCCTATGTCACCTAAGTAATGGCCTTATTTATTTTACTAATGTATTACTCCATGTATTTCCATGAAGCTTTTTAGTTAGGGGGCATTGAATAGTAAGAGTAAAATGTTAAGGCTAGATGATAAAAGAACATAGATATTCAATTGTTACATCTCTACATCATTGACATGGCTAAGCTTTAAATTTAGCTCTAAGTTTTTTGGCAGCCAAACAAAAAGCCAGACACTGTCAGTTATGCAGTTCTTGTTTTCAAAAAGGAACCAAAGTGCATCCTTGCCTAAGTTCCAAAGGAAACTTCAGGTCCACACCTTTACATAGAGAACATTTCTCTGGACAAGTGTAGTAAATATTGCTCATGGTGGCTTCTAATGCTTTCTTTTGGTAAAATTTCATTTAAGCCCTTAAATTAAAACAGACTTTTCAACACAAGCATATCTACTACCATACAGATGACTGGTAGGCAATTAGTACAAAGACGTAAAACCTTACACCTTGGCTAGAATCTCAATGTTAACAGTTGTGGCTAAATTCCATGCAGTAATGAGCATGGCATAGTAGAGGATGCTGTTCTCAATATATCTAAAAATCATGTGGCTTTTCTAAGTTTCTACAAACTTTTATACATACCACACACACACACAATACCATCTTAAAAAATAGTGCAAAGTTCTTTTTAGAAACAGAAACTAAAATGTCTTAGGTTTTTAGAAAATGCTAATTGGCTGAAGTAAAATGTCATCTATTATTCTAAGATGCTCTTGGAGTAAATACACATTGAGGTGACTAGAATTTAGGTGAAAGTTGGGGGCCATTTAAGTAATAATTAGAGCAGATGTTGAATAACCATCTCATCTGACAAAGGCACCAACACTTTTAATGAATAGGTCACTAATCCCTATTGGAAGCTAATAAGGCTATACTAAAATGTTCCTTCCCTTGCATGAAGTGCCAAATGAGGCATGCCCCCATGCCATATTCATGTATCTTGTTAGGTAATCTATACATGGACACCCACTCACTGCATTAGCATTGCATTCCCAAGGCATGCTTGTTCTTCTAAAACTGAATACGTGTTTGCAGAAAACCAGTCTGTTGTTGCATTTAATGAACACCTGCTGGCCCTAGAGTCCTGAGTGAAGCACTGGTCCAGAATACCAAAGAAACAAGTTTCTCTCTCTGTCTGAAAATTTAAAATCTGGTTGGAGAGGCAAAATATGGCCACAAGTTATATAACTATGAACATAAGAAAAACAATACAGTATGTAATCAATGATAATAAATGTCACAAACATATTGAGGCAGTTGATAAAGGTTATAACTCTGGGAGGATGAAGAGTTAAGTGATGACCTCCATGCCCACTGGCTGATACAAAAGTGATATAAAACAGCCCCAGATGCAGAAAATAATATTAAATAGAATAATAGCCCAACTATATCTGATGGCCCAGGGACATGGGTAGGTGAGCCAAATTATATGTACAGAATTCCAACCCTAAAATTATAAATTATCCTCTTTGATATCAGTAATTCATTAATGTTAAATTAACCTTACTTTACCCAGTGTTGTTTAAAAAATGTGGACTTAGGGATCACTTATGGATATCCTGATTGTATGAATATGAGATAGAACCTAGGAAACAACATTTTATCAATTCTCCCAAGACCTTAGTTCAAGAACTCCAACTGCTTAGGGTACTAACCAAAGACCAGTCTATATATGACATAAAGGAGAAGATAGTCATGGAGCTACAGTGCTCCTAACTATTTTTAGTAAACAGTATATAGAAAAAGAGAATTCTGGAATAATCATAGCAAAAGTCCAGATGCTATTCAAGTCAGGAAACAGATACAGATTTTAATTGGTAAAATTTCATGTTTGATAGAAATTATAAGCACACACATAAACTTGAATGGAAAAATATTACTTCATGATTCATTTACCAACCAGTAGATTTTACTGGATAATTATATGTTAGGTTTTATAAAAACATCATTTAATTAAACTCATTGAACTTAGAAAGTAGTACAGTATAAATTTAGAGGGCTATAATAAAAGAGAATTGTTTGCAATTGATTTCCTACCTGATAATTTTCATTGAATTATTTTGGGTTTCCAAAAAATAATTTATTCCTTATTATCCAGCAGGCCTCAATTAGATGGATTTGTTCTCTCAGATTAAAGACTATAATCATATTCTCTGAAACCTCATGCCATGCTGTTATTAATTACATATATTTTAAAAACTTTGCAGTTATGAGATCATCTTGCCCTAGGTATTTTGCAAATGAATTATTATTAGTTCTGTTGAGAAGAAACTCAGAAAACATGAGAAATTTCCTCAAATTCTCAGAGCAAATGAATATGATTGTGAATCGACTGTAGACTCATTCATTCAGATGGGGATAAATACACATCATATGCCATCATGGCACAGTGTTCTGTATTATATGGGAACTAATTGGGTATATGGGTAGGAATACATGGTCTGGACATTAATCTGATGATTCTTCTGAGATCAGATCTTTCCCCACAATCATCAGTCTTCATTGTATTTCTATAATTTCCACTGCAAACATCTTCTAAACTAAGAAGACTTAGTATGCGTTTTCTTACAGCCTTAATTTTGCAACTTTTTTTTAGAAAATAAAAATGTGATCATCAAATAATTTCAAAAATAAGTAAAAATGAAAAGCTAAGGAAGGTCATGTTAATATTCTGAGAGTGGTATGGGACAATAAATTTGACTAGAAACAGATTTTGTTTTTGTTTTTGTTTTTAGCAAGCAGTAATAGAAAATAGGACTGTAAAACAAACTGACTAAATCTTCAGGATTTAAAAGCCAATCTATTTCCCAAACACATGGGTGTTCAGGAAAGGCAAGATGAAAACACTTGAAACTAAACAACATGCTTCAACATAATACATAGCCTAAAAATGAAGTCTTAGGGTACATTTTTAAAAGTCCATTACTGCATAAAAATTAAAATAGAGAATTTATCAGACACAGCTATAGCTGTGCTGAGAGGGAAGCTTATAGCACTAAATGCCTTCATTTCATGCAAAAATAAAGTGAAAACATGCTCACCTAAAAAATTGATAAGTACAAAAACCTGGAAGAAGAGAAAAATAATCTCAAAATAATAAGGAGGAAGGAAAGGGCAAAGGAAAGAGCAAAAGGCAATATGATTGAAAACAGAAAAACAATAGAGAAAACAGATGAAACAAAAGGCTGGTCCTTTGAAATGATCAATGAAATTGACAAATCTCCAATAAGACTGACCAAAAGGGACAGACAGAGGAAGCAGACAATAAGATAATATTACAAAATCATTACACTCATAAATTTGACAACTTTGATAAAATTGACAATTATTCAAAAAGTACAAACTATTCCCACTCACTTAATACAGAATAGATTATCTGAATATGTCTCATTACTTAAGTCTATGAGTAATATTGAACTAGCAAATTTAAAAATGAAAAAAAAGAACTCTCAATACCCAGGTGACTTTATTGAATGAATAAATGAATGAATGAATGCTTGAAGAATTAGCATTAAATCTATGCAGTCTTCCAAGGAGAAATGAATAAGGAACATTTTCCAATACACTTTAAGAAGCAAATATTACCCTGACTCCAAACCAAAGACAGTGCAAAAAAAAAAAGCCTCAGATCAATATCGGTCACTAATATACATGCCTAAATTCAGGGTTTTTTTTCAGTACTGGGGATTGAACTTAGGACCTTGTGCTTGCAAGGCAGGCGTGGTGCCTCTGAGCTAAATCCCCAGAAGTGATATCCCAAAATTCTTAACAAAATATTAGCAACCAGAATTCATCAATGTATCAAAAAAAATTACACACCATGACCAAGTAGGATTTAATCAAGGTATGGAAGTTTGGCTCAATATTTGAAAACGAATCAATATACTCAACCCTTTTAACATGCTAAAGAAGAAAAATTATATGATATAGTGACTCATTTTTATGTATTAATTTGACTGGACCATAGAATGGCCAGGTTGAATATTGTTTTGGATATGTCTGTGTTTCTGGGGATCAACATTTGAATCACTAGATTGAATAAAGCAGGTTGTCCTCTCCAAAGTGAGTTGACTTTATCAAATCCATTGAATGCCTGAATAGAACAAAAGTTTGAGTAAGAAAGAATTCTTCCTTTTCACCTGACTATCTTTGAGCTGGGACATTGTTTTTCTTCTGCCTTTGAACTCAGGCTTGTGCTGGAACTTACCTGGTTGGTACTTCTGTTTCTCCCATACCTTCAAACCTAACCTAGAACTACACCATCAGCTCTTCTATGGTGGACTTCTCAGCCTCCACAGTCTTATAAGCTGATTCCTTACAATAATTATCTAGTTTTAATTACACTAGTTCTGTTTCTTTGCAGACCCTAGTATACATGATTATAAAAATAGAAGCAGAAAAGGTATTTGACAAAATTCAACATCTATTCATGGTAAAAAAATAATCCTGAGAAAACTAATAAAAGAGAATATCTTCAACTTGATAAAGAACATCTACAAAAACTACAGTTTAAAATACACTTTTTTTCTTAAATTCTTTTATTGGTACATTGTAGGTATACAACACAATTACATTTCTCATTGGGAATTGTACCTTTACATGATGCATCTTGGT
>NW_004624735.1:69198-127706 GCF_000247695.1 Heterocephalus glaber | reverse complement strand
CCTGTTATGTGAGAAATTATTTCTGATTTCATTTTTTCCAGATCCCCTTTTGTTGCCAGTTCAGTGGGTCCAGGTGGTTGAGCATCAGAGTGTTCCATCTCATTTCCCTTTGGGGCTGCTGTAGGTGATCTGGAAGTGTGGTTTTGAGATATATTTACATGTTTTCTCATTTCGACAGGGGGGGCAAGGGGGGTGCTGTTGGCGCCCGCATCCTCTGAGCTGGGAGAGCTGGGACAGGGGCCAGGAGTGGCAGTAGGGATGGTGGCCCAGAAGCTCCTTCATCTGGGCCAGGCGTGGCAGGACAGGAGGCAACCCAAAACCCTTTCCTCTGGGCTTGGAGCAGTGGGAGGGATGGTGGCTGGGAAGCCCCTTCCTCTGGGCCAGGAGTGGCAGGATGGATGGCACCCAAGAAGCCCCTTCCTCTGGGCTGGGAGTAGTGGGACAGATGGCAGCCCAAAAGCCCTTTCCTTTGGGCTGGGAGCAGTGGGAGGGATTGTGGCCCAGAATCCCCTTCCTCTGGACAAGGAGCAGTGGGATGCTGGCTCAGAAGCCCCTTCCTCTGGGCCAGGAGTGGCGGGACAGATGGCAGCCCCAAAGCCCTTTCCTCTGGGCTCTAAAATACACTTAATGATAAAAGACTGTCAGCTTTTTTCCTAAGATGGAAAGTGAAGCAAGGATGTTCTCTATAGCTACTATTATTCATCATGGCACTAGAAATTCTAGCCAGTGCAATAAGGCAAGAAGTGGACATAAAAAGCATATGGTTCAGAAAGAAAAAAAATTACAATTGTCTGCATAGAGAATTTCCAAGGATTCTATTAAAAAAACAACAACAATAGCAACAACTGTACTTTCTGAAACTATGTAGGGTCACCAAATCCACAGAATTCAAGATCAATATACAAAAATATTTTTCACATTAGGAATGAACAAACACATGGATTCTGAAATTAAAAATATAATGCCATTTGCAATCATTGAAAAATAAATTAAATGCTTAGCCATGAGTCTAATAAAACTTAGGTAGTAGGATTTGTCTGATGAAAACTATGAATGCTAAAGAAATAAAAAACCTAAGAATATGGAGAGATACACTGCATTCATGAATTGAAAGATTCAACATAGCAAAGATATCAATTTTCCCCAGTATAATTGAGCCCTATCAAAATGTCAGCAAGGATTTTGTAGATATAAATAAGATTATTCTGGAATTTATATCAAAATTCAAAGGAAGTAAAATAGCTAATGTAAATTTACAAAAGAAGAATAAAGTAAAAAGAATGGATTTTCCCAATTTTAACACTTAATATACACCTATAATAAACAGAAGTGTTTCATATTGGAGAAGGGACAAAACAAAGCTCAATGGGACAGAACAGAGAATCCAAAACGGACCCACACATCTATGCTAGCCTAATGTTGGCAGATATGTAAAAGCAATTCAATGAAAAAAAGACAGTGTTTTCAACAATTGTGTGAGTCATTGGCACTACTTGGAGCGCTAGGACCCAAAGGCAAATATATAATTCAAAGGCAAAAATAAAATCCAACTTAAGTTTGACATCTTTTACAAAAATTCACTCAAAAATGAATCATAGACTTAAATGTATAGCACTAAATGTAAGACTTTTTTGGGGGGGAGGACAGTGTGAAAACCTTTGGGACTTAGAGGATGGGAAAGAGTTCTTAGCCTCCATACTGAGAGCATAGCCATAAATGTATAATGGGCAAATTAGATCTCATGAAAATTACAAGTGTTGCTCTGTGTAAGGCCTTATTAAGAGGGTGAAAAAACAACAAGCCAGATGGGAAAATGAAGATGAATGGAGTCTCCATAATAGTCCAGGATGAGGTCTGAGCCTGATGGTAACTGCAGTATAAAAGAGAAATTCGAAGGAAAGCATCACAAGTGCCATTTCTTTTGCCTCATGCAATACCTGAGGTGGCCACTGGAGGGTGTAGACCTCACCTATCAAGCTGGATGCAACCTTTTTTTGCGCCCCCCCCCCCCTTAGAGTCTTTTATTGGTACATTTTAGGTATACAATACATTTACATTTACCATTGGGTACTTGTACCTTTACATGAATATCTTGGTTCTTGTTTTTCCCCCATTTCCTGTCCTCCCTTCACCCCTTCCACCCTTCCCTATTTACAAAGACTTTGTTTCCATTTCTCATAATTTTTCCTTTCTCTTCTTTCCTTTCCCCTACCCCTCCCACTTCCCCTACCTCCTTGGACCTTTTCTTCCTATTTCTCATTATCAATTATTCATTTTGATCATTATTTACACTTTCAGTTTCTCACACCAGAGAAAGGCAACCTTGACACGATTACTGTTTGGGTTTCCTTGCTCATCTGCTTCCTGATATAAGGAAGAAATCATTGAGAAAAATTACAAAGATCAAAATTTTAGAGACAAAGCCTGGGTTGAAACAGAAAACTTCTAAACAAAAGGCTTTCAGAGCAAGTTAGAAACCCTCAGTGGGAGGAAAGCCGTAATATCAAGCAGAGGTTGAATCAGCCTTTCAGATGGAAAGGGGGCCCAGCTGGAGGATCAGTACAAATGAGGAAGACAAGTTGGCAGCAGAGAGGCAGGAAACCCAGCTAATGTAAATCATATTATTTTTGACATGAGGAAGAGTGGAAAACAACTCCAGAAAGGAGTTATGAAGTTATGTGTTGATCAGCAAGGAGGAGAGAAAGCTGAGAGATAAAATATTGAGAGAAACTAGACACCTTGCAGACAGTTATACAGTTTCACAGACATAACTGGAAAAGGGAAGAAAATAGCTTATACAGTTGGCAAGGTGGCAAGATCAAGTGAGTAATTTTTAAAAAGTAAAATTTGTTTAAAAACACAAACAGGAGAAACCTGGCATATTTATCAGCAGAAGGTAAGGCATATGGAGAGAAAGAAATTAAAGATGGTTGGTAGAAAAAGACTGCAGTTTAAAATGAGAAAAAAAACAACAACAGTACTGTGACAAGGAGTGAGTTGACCTCACAAAGAATATATCCTCTGAAAAGGGGGCAACGGGGGTAGGAGGGAGGCCAGCTCTTTCCAGCAGCAGGAGTGGACGACAAAGCTCTCCCTGGCCTCTTCCACCACTCTTCCTCATTGCCCAGGCACTGGGAATTGGGAGGAGGAAACGGAGGGCACTGGCTCCAAGTATGGCACAAGGAGTTCTGGGAGCATGGGGCCTGGAGAATTGGAATTGATTTCTGAATTCTCCAACTCTGTGCACCCTTGTGTAAATGTGACTCACATTGCTCAAAGGCGAGAAAGCATCTGGCTGCTCTCCGTTCGCTCCCCTTCACAGCCTCCCTTCCTTCACTTCCTCAAAAGAAGGCCCAGGTCTCATCCACTTGGTTCACTGCTCAGGTATAAAAATCACAAGTGCACAACACAAAGAAAAACATCCAACAGTTCCTTACATTAAGTAGCCAGACACTCATTCCATTCATCTAAGCAAGAAATGCCTTACAATAAAAGATTTGTTTGACAAATCACACTCTGTCATTTACTTATATTTTAAGAAACTCTATACTTATAATAATTTCCATGATAACCTAGTCTAGGAAAAGTGTTTTATGACATAGAATCTTGTAATCACAGTAAACAAAACTGAATAAGCAAATAAAATACATCTATATTTGGTTGTATGAAAGTCCATTTAAGTAATGAATAAGTGACATTAAGCATAAAGGAACATTATGATAAAATTTGAGGGATAAGAAATGAATACGAGCTCAAGAAGTAAAAAGAATAATGTAAAGTCTCTACCTACTTTTTAAAAAAAGGCTTCGTGGGTTCTTTTTAATATGGAAAATGGCAGGTGTCAAATTACCTGACATTTCTATTACCTTGGATTCATTTAAAGGAGCGATGCAACATTTTTATTTTAAAATGTCAATATTAAATTATGCCAGAAAGTACATATCTTTAAATTACTTAAACTTTTTCTGGAAACCTCCATATGTCAATTTAAAAATTACAAAGATATCCAGAGATTTTTAAAGATCACTTTAGGGTGTATATTGGTCTAAAAGATCATTGTAATTTTCTAGAGAAACAAAAAGACATGAAGTATGAGATCAACGAGGAGAAGTATGTGCTGGGTTGAAGCTAACATGAAGTAGATCAGGCTTGCAAAGTTCCAGCATTTTCCTTGGCAATGATTTTTGGCCTTGGAGCAGAAATAAAGAATGAATATAGCAATGTTCCAAAAATAGCCATGGCAAGATGTTAAGACATCTTTGAACATTAATGAAGACAAGTTAAAATAGCTGATCATAGTATCTATATTGCACAGGAGTGTAAGTGAGACCAGAAGCAAGTTGCTGAACAGTTTAAGTTGGCATGATCTTATTTAAAAGGCTGAATTGGGGTTGCAAAAGGAAAACAGTGAAAGGGCCATGCTACTTTCAAGCTTTTGGAAGAAAATCAATATAGCGTAACAATATGGTCATCATTTTGTGACAGCAATATGGACAAGATGGAAATTTTCATGTCAGAAGGATAAAGGAATCATTAGGCTAAGGGAAATAAGGAAAGGACACCATGGATACTGAAACATTTAAATGACTAGAATGCTGGTTGTGAAGCAGGTAAAGAGGAAGACAGAAGCAGGTGCTTTATACTCTTCACACCAGTCAGCCTGGTGTTAGACAAGATGTCTAGTAACAAAGTTGGGGATAAGATGGTACAACTGGACAGTACAGGCTTTAGAAGCCAAGAGTTTCATGTTCCAGAATAACTTAGGGACTGGCATGGAAGATGCAAAACCTCACTCTCTATATTCATATAACAGACATCTCACCAAAGAAGATCTACAAATGGCCAATAAGCATATGAAAATATGCTCCATGTCATGTCATCAAGGAAATGTAAGTTAAAACAACGAGATTCCACTACAAACCTATTAGAATGCCTAAAATCTGAAACACTGATAGCAAGTGTCAGAACATGGAGCAATAAGAACTCTCATTCACTGCTGGTGGAAATGAAAAATGGCACATGAACTTAGAAAGAGTTTGGTGGCCCCTTATAAAACTAAACATACTCTTACCATGTGATGCAGCAATCAAACAGTCCTCAAGTGAATGGAAAACGTGTATCCACTTAAAAAAATCTTTCTAACAGCTTTATTCATAATTGTCAAAAACTTGGAAGCAGCTACCATGTCCTTTAGTATGAGAATGGATAAATTAACTGACAATGAAATATTATTGAGCACTAAAAAGAAATGAGCTGTCAAGCTACAGAAAGACTTGCGGAAACCTGATATGTGTAGTGGCAAGTGAAACAAGCAGTCTGGAGAGACTGTATATTGTGTAGCATTCAGCAAAAGGTCAAACTGTGCTGTGGTTGCCAGAGGGAGTTTAGGGAGAAGGGATGAATGAATAAGCAAAACACAAAGGATCTTCATGGTACTAGAACTATTCCGTATGGTGTTGACATGGTGGATACATATCATTATACATTTGTTCAACCACATAAAACATACAAAACAGAATGAATCCTAATATAAACGGTGGACTTCAGCTATTGATAATATTGTCCCATCAATTGGAGCAGATGTACCACACTAATGCAAGATGTTATTAATAAAGGAGACTATACTGGAAGAAGATTATGGACATTCCTTGTACTTTATATTCAATTTTTCCATACACCTAAAAGTGCTTTAAAAAGTAATTTATTAACTTTTTAAAGATATAACTCAGTAATAACCATTACCCTCTCAAAACCTATTTATCATTGTTCCACAAAAGAGGCTTTCAAGTACTTACTATTTGTTAAGAAAGCATTTATAATAAAGATCTTGAATTCTGTAAATTACAAAACCACGGAGAGATGTAAAGCTTGGAGTGAAAAGATGAAGTCCTGTTCATCATGTTGTGTTATTTCAGGAAAGTCACTTAATCTTTCTGGGCCTCAGCCTAACATTTTTGTTTAAACAAAGAAATACTTACAATGCTTCACATATCATAAACTAAATCTATGCATTTAATATATTTAATTTCTTTTTCAAGTATTTCAGTGAACTAATTCCAAATTTTTCAAATGCCACATTCCTAGAAACATATAGCTGATAAATATAATAATGTATTTTAAATTGAATAAACTTAGTTTTCAACATAAAAATAAGTCAAAATCAATTAGATGTTAAATTAGTTAAAATGTGTATTTTTATTACCAATTTCATATCCCTTTCTACAACTATATATAAACATCTTGTGATAGTAGAGTCCCACTTACCTTCCAGCCTTTCTACTGTAGTCATAATGCACTTACCTGCACATGTGTTGTAAACCACATAATAGATTGTAACCACCTTAGCCTAATCAGTTACCTTTTAAAGAAATAAACAGTCAGAGTTAGTATTTTATAGTTACCTTAATATTTACCATTTTCAGCCCTCTTCATTACTTTGCACACAACCAAGTTTGGCTCCGAGATGATTTCTCTATACCCTAATCTCCCTGTAACATTTCTTACTTAGTCTACTGATGACAAATTCAGGTTTTATTTGTATGAAATGCTTTTAATTCACCTTAATCTTGTGTTATGATTTGTGTTTAGATGTTCCCCCCAAAGCCTCATGAGGATGAGGTGGGACTTTCTTTTTCAGAGGTAATTGAATCTGGAATGTGTGATGCTGAAGTTAAGGGCGTGTGATTACTAAACCACTGCACATGAGTGATTGGTTTGCCACAACCCTAATCCCAGTAGTCTGAATAAGATAGAAGGAGCAGAAAGATGCTGTTAAACCCCCTTGATGCCTTTCTACCTTGTGCATGCCATGATGTTGCACCTCTGCAATGTCCGTTTGCCCTCCCTGCCTTGGAACCAGCTGATTATGAACTGAAAACTCTACAAACTGTAAGCCAAATAAACTGCTTCCTTTTTGACTTTGGGTGTCATGTATTTTGTCTCAGCAATAGGAGCAAAGTAACACATCTTGGAAGACTACTATATTTTCTCTAGATATAAGTTTCTAGTTTGATAGGTGATTTCTTTTTAGCAATTTAAATATGGCTTCTGGTTTGTATTGTTTCTAATGTCAGTGATCATTCTCATCTTTTGTCCTGGATAGAAGACGTGCGTTTGCCTCTGAATGCTTTTAAGATTTTTTTCTTCATCACAGCTTCCCAGTAATTTGACTAGTAATTGGCTGTGAGAATGTGTATTGTGTGTGTATTATGTGTGTATGCTTGTCCTATTTGTGATTTATTATGATTCTTGATTTATAGTTTTACCCAATTTGGAAATGTTTCAGCAGTTATTCCTTCCAACGTTTTCTCCCCCTTTTCTGACATTCCAGTTAAATGTGTGATACATACCTTGCTATTGTTTGTAGATCATTGGATCTCAATTTCTTCTTTTTTCAGCCATTTTTTCTCTCTATGCTTCTGTAGAAGGTTCCCATCATGATATATTCAAGTGCCCTGATTGCTACCTTATGTGGTCTAATATTCTGTTCATTCTATTTTATTGCTGACTGTTTTTCATCTCTAATGTTTCATTTGGTCTTTTTCATATCTTTCATTTCTCTTCAACATGTTTGTGTTTGCTTCTATATTCATGGACAGATTTAAAGTTTTTCTGGGCTAATTCCATCCTATTTGCTATTTTGAGTTCTTTTTCTATTGATTAATTTTTCTCCTGGTTACTAGTAATATTTCATGCATCTTTACTTAGCCATCAACTTTTCATTGGAGGCTGGATATTATTAATCTAAATTTTTTTGTCTTTTTTTTCTTCAAAGAATGTTGAATTTTGTCCTAGTAAGCAGTTAACCTTCATGCCAATGAGTTTGATGTTTTCAGTGCTTATTTTTAAAGCACTGTTAGGACAAGTTTGAACTGCCCTTCATTCTAGGGCTAGTTTAGTACTATTTAACTCATAGCCTTTCTGGGGTCTTCTTATGAATTCTCTGAGTGTTCAATGAGGTCTTTTATTTCTACTGTTGAAAACTTATAGTCTCCTAGCCCTATGTGAGCTCTGGGAATTGTTCAATTTACAGCTCCTCTGTAGCTGACTTTTGCCTGGCTTTTGTGCATGTATGGCTTAGTATTTAGCAAAAACCTAAAAGAAGCGACCTGTGCAGGTTTCTGGATTGCTTTCTCTGTATCCCTCCTAGTCTCCTGTACTCTTCCCTGCAAACTCTAGCCATCTCAGTTTCCCTGAACACCAATATCTGTCTCTTTCAGACAAGTGCTCTACTGGTGTTCTCCTTCCTATGCCAGAAATCCAGGACAAACGCTGATCTCCTTTGACTTGTTTCCTTTCTAACCAGGATCCAGGCATGCGCTGCTAAGGACCAGTATCTGAAACAGTATCTGTTTATATTTTGTCCAGGTATCTAGTTATTTATGGAAAAAGCAAAAATTCAGAGCCAAGTAGCATGCCCATGCTTTATGAGTTTAATAGGAATTACAAGACTCTATGGGTACATTTGAATACATGCATATATTCATTCTTTATCTGAAAATACTGATGACACAATCTCACTTCTCTTAATCATTGTTACACTTAATCCTTAATTTAATAGGGTTGAAAAGATTCTTACCCATTTAGAAAGACAACTTCCATCTTAATTAACTGAATAGAACTTAACCACAACAATGTTCTCCTTGACAGTCTTGTCTCCTTGACAAGTCTGAGACTTATTTATAATTACTATATCACTATAGCATGATATAATCACTATATCAGTGATGCCATAACCCTAAAGAAGCCTGACCTGACCTACATCCCAGTATTCAAAACAAATACATTACCTAATTCTGTATTCTACTCTCAGAAGCCTGAAACTTTCACTCAGGTTGATCAAAGGATCAAATTCTACACTTTTTGTTTTTTGGTGCCTTTCTTTATGTCTTCATCTTTATGTCTTTATCTTTCTTTATATCTTAAAAGAATTTTAAATTATATGGAATTCTGCATTTATTAGTCTGAAAATTTATAAATAATATAGTGATGGAATATAATGATATATTTAACTGGATTTCCAGATATCTCATGGTTTTGTCAAACTCTCAGCTATGAGATCTAAGTTCCTTCGGTTGGCAGAGGGGTCCTGTAACTGCATGAGCACTGTGCCTGCAGTTTTGAAGAATTTATATATAGACAGGAAGATGTCAGCCTCAGTCCCAGGGCAATGGTGATTATGCCAAAAAGCAACTCTTTGACACTGGTAACAGTGTTGTCTGTCCACACATAGACTATATGCAGTGGACTTAGGAAAAAAGTACAGGCCAAGTGAAGATGATATTTGTTCTACTAGGCAAACACAACTCCTTCTAGGTATCTCAAACACAATGCTATTTAAATTAGGGAAGGATGAGGAGGCAAAATTGAGAGGCTAAAGGAATAAACAATAGGAAAGTTGGGGGAGACCAGAGATGAGAAACTGGAGAAAACCTAAGCACCATAGCAGGATAAGATCCACCTGAGGATAAGCAGGTGTCTCTACCCTGACACAGCATTCAGCCCCCAGAGGCTTTGTTATCTGTCCCCTCTGTGGCATCCACCCTCCTCTTCCAGAGGCACCAGACTACAGCTGCCTAACACTTCCTGGAACAAAATAGTTCCCATTTAATTTACTGGAAGTACCCCCCCATTGCCAGTAGCAATCTCCAACTGAGAAGAGAATCTGGAAATGCAATTTTCAGGTTTCCAGCCACAGTGGTTTACAAGAAAGTATAAAAGGTCAAGTATACGTCCACAGCAACAGACAATGCTCTGCACAGACTACAAGGCCAGCTACTCCCCCCATGAATATTCAGACTCCTCATCCATAAAATAGCAATGATCATAGTACCTACCTCCCAGGATTATTGTGAGAATTAAAGGGCAATGGCTTGAAAGCCCTATTAAAAATTGTCTGCATATAGGATGCTCGTAATAAATCATCATGGTTTTTTGTTATTTCTAATGGATAGACAGTAGAGTGAAAAGTGAGCCTCTAGCTGGGTGACCACAAAGAAACAGACTGGGAAGATAGTCGTACTTTTCCCCAAAGGTGCTACCAATTCACACAGTTCTCACTTTCCCATTTCAGTGAGGGATAAAACAAAGATTACATCCATTTCCTGCTCACCGTAATGTTAATTGCTTGTGGTTCCCAAACACTGTGTAAGTTAACAACCTTGTTAACCCATTCACTGTAAAAGGAGGTCTTTACCAAATTCATATTATTTGCAAACCTCAAAGTTACTATATGAAGAATGTTTTAGAAAATTGCCTCAGGCATAACATCCAAGTCAAATTAACTTGAGAATCTGAACTCAGAATGTTTGCTTAGGAATTAATTCAGTCACTCAATCAAGGCTGTCTGGAATCTTGGCTGGAGACTGGAGGACTGTGGTGTGATCTGTAAGGACCCAGGGCATAGTAGGTTTTGGTAAGTGTGAGGTGGTAGCAATGAGGGTAGTAAGTACCTAAGACACTGAGTGGATGGAGCTGTTCCAGTTAAAAACTAATTGAAATATCTAATGCTTCATGGAGAAGAATTGAGACTGCAGAAACTTTCCCACATTCAACAGAATCACATGTTATTCAGCATCTCCGCAACTTCATGGACAGGGGACTGATTAGATGAATATTTCTTCAAACATTGATCACAAAAAATTCATATTGTGGTTTGTAAAAATAACATCTTTTGACCCTGCTGCCCAGAAATCTGGGTTCAAATTCTAACCTAGTACCTTATAAGGGTGAGATTTTAAGACAGCCAAATTCTTTGGGCTTCAGTTTATTGAGCTAAAAATTAGGGATATTTAGAATAATATTTCAGGATTTCAGAGTGCTTCTCACATATGTAATGCTCATTCTTCTTATAAGATCAACCTGTCCATAGAGGCAATTGTGAACCTATTATTTTCCTTAAGAAACTACAACCAAAAGCCAGATTCAAGGAGAGAGAGAATCATTTAGTTTTTGCATCTGATTTTATATTTGCATATGTATGTCTCATACGTACTAACAATGCAGCTCAAACGAAACACTGGATATCTAATTCTGGTTAAAGTAAGGAATTGATTTTCCCAGTTTAACACTTTCCAAATTGTTATTTTCACAAATTATAATCTAGCACTTGATAAGTCAGGTATCTTAGCCACTTTTCCATCACTGGGACAAAATATCCAGCACCTACACTTGAAGGAAGAGAGGTTTATTTTGGCTCACAGTTTCAGTCTATATGGTTGGCTGGCTCCAAGGTGTCATGTCATTATTATTATTTTAAGTACCTGAATCACGGAGTCCTACTAAGGAGATGTTATTTAAAGCATGTTCTTTAAAGCATTATAACTTTTTTCTCAATACTGCTTTTTCCAACACTTGAAAAGCATTTCTCACTTGCCATAGGATCCTGGAGACAGTTATTTCACTTTAGAAGGCTTTATCTTTGGAAAATTACTGAATGGCAGAATATCTTTTCTTTCTTTTTTTTTGCAAATTTATTAGTTGGAAACCTGAAAAGTGTTCCAAAAGTATACTTTGATAGACAGAAAGCTTGCTGTCCTAACACCTACAGTGACCTATTATAAGTTGGCCCTAGGACTGATTGGCCACCCAGCTGAAACTTCAGACAATGAGAAAAAGTGAAAGTAACTGACTGCAGCAGCTAGCTAGGGACAGTCATCATGTAGTAATAATATTAATTTGCTCTTTATTTTTGTATTTACACAGTGGTCAGCTAAATACTTAGCTGTTGTTCTGTGTTTAGTTCACAGTTCACAGTTGCCTGTTCTGATTTAGTTTATTTGGTTCTATAGCTGGAATTCAGAATGAAGCCTGGAAATTTTCCTTCAGCTTTTGAAGTTATGCATCCCTAACTGTGTCCTCCTTGTGTCTACTTGAAACAGAACATGCATATCTCCAGAAAGTAACAAGGAAGGAAATGAGAGTCAGTGGAAAAAATTGGATGACATTCATTTCTGTTTTTGTTTTTTCCATCCTACATTTTGAGAGTTTGAGGGTATAGGTGGGAGGAAGCACTTCTACTGCCCACAGTGTCTCCCTTACAATGCTCTGAACCCCAGGGAGGATGACAGAATGAGGAGCAAGTTAGTCAGAAATCCTGAGAAAGCCATCTGCTCCCTCAAATTGAGCCAAGAAAACTTAGAGAAAGGAAAACATTGCAGCAAGAAGGGAAAAAGTGAATAATAATTTCATAATCCTGAATTCTCCTTTTTTCCTAGCTTTAATTTAACTTTTCTCCAGATTTCTACAAAGATAAGGTATTCTCTTCACTAGAATTGAAAGCCGTATACTATTCTCAAAGGTTCAGATGACCTATTTTTTTTTTCTCATTTAGATTGTCATCGAAGCTAGGTGAATGCCATCTGAAGCTTATTTTACTAAGGTGACAAAATTCAACCATTATTCTCTAATGTTTAATGCTGTTTAATGTTCATTAAACAGCATTTTAGACCTTCAGGTAAAAGACAAAGTAGACATTATCCTTCTCATCTAGGTGGTAACGGTCTAGCTCATCACAAGAGACCATTACATGAAGTACAAAACCACCTTCCTTTGTCCTCTCCCACTGCTAATCTATGAAAACTGTCACTGTTCCTTCTTACAGTAAGACTGGGAACTTATGAGGGCAGAGAGAAGAAGGAGCACACACTTCCTGAACCCTCTGGTGTCTGACAGCCACATAATAGGTGCTTTTGTATTTAGGACCTCATTTTACCAACTCAACAACCTGGAAATTGTATGCTGGTATTCTTGTTTAATAAATGAGAAAAGTAATGAATCATGTGTTACAGAGCTGATGAGGACAGAGCCAGCATTTAAATCTAAAGCTAACTGTAAGTGCAACACACAACCTCTTGTCCTTATATACTACTTGTTCCTTTACTTACACAGCCAACAGACAGAAAACTGATAGAAATAGGAGAGAATCAAGGTATAGTTACATGAATTTCAAACCTATATAACATTGGAACCTGGGAGAGCAATGAGTTAAGAGAACAGCTGAGGTATAATAGAATGCTGAGCTTTGGCTGATTGGGAAGGGTTAGTCAATTGAAAAGAATAAATTCACTTCTTTGTAGAAATAAATTTACCAAATTTGATACTCACTAAGAGTGCGTTCCTCTTGTAACTACTAAGTTTAACTAGGAATAGCAGCTGATAATTTTTATTATGGCAAAATGTACATAACATAAAGTGGTTATAAGAGTTCAAAAATTTGTGAGTGTACAGTTCAGTGGTATCTTCTTCTGAGCTATCATCCTTCTTCTTCACCATCATCTTTCACCAGAAAAATTTCATCTTCTCAACCTGAAGCTCTGTAACCATTTATCACTAATTTTTCTATTAGTGTTTTACCTACTCCTAGAGAAAAAGTTTTCATTCTTTCACTATTGACTATTATTTTTTCTGTGATCTTTATTGTAGTGAAGTAGTTTCCTTCCATTCCTACTTTGATGGGTGTTTTTTAATCATGAAATTATATTGAATGTTGTCAAATGCACTTTATCTATCTATTGAAATGATCATATGTATTTGTTCCTTTTGATTGAAAGTATTGCATTCCATTAATTTTTTATATATTAAATCCCATCCTTATAATTTACAAATAAATGCCACTTGGCCATGGTATATAAACCTTTTATGTACTACCAAATGCAGGTTGCCATATTCTGTTGAGGATTCTTGCATCAATGTTATAAGATTGGTCTATAGCTTTCTTGTAGTGACTTTGGCTTTGGCTTCAGGGTAACGCTGGACTCACAGAATGAAGTAGAAAGTGTCGTCTTCAATTTTTTAAGGCAATGTTTGAGAATAATTGCTGTTAATTCTTTAAATCTTGGTAAAATTCTTTAAATGCTTGATAGAGTTCACAAGTGAATCTACCAGGTCTCTAAGCTTTTTTGTTGGCATATTTTTTGTTATTGATTCAGTCTTCCTAGTTTTAGATCAGTTTGGACTATTACTTCATGATTATTAGTACACTGTGTGATACTAGTACTTTCTTCTATTCTTCTAAATTATCCAGCTGGTAGGGGTACAATTGATTATAGTAGTAATCTTTTATAATCCTCTTTATTTTGGCAAAATCAATAATTTCCCCTTTCCTGTATAATTTCAATAGTGTTCTCTGTTTTTCAATCAATCTAGATAATGATTTGTTAGTTTTGTGAGTAAATATATCTGGCAGCAAATTTGATACTCACTGAAAGTATGTAACTTCTGCTTTAAGTGCTAAGATTTTGTGTTGATTTTATTATTTTTCCATTCTCTATTTCATTTATTTATGCTCTAAATCATTATTTACTTCCTTCTCTTAATTTTAGGCTTACTTTATTCTAATTTTTCTAGTTCTTAGTGTATAAACTTATTATTGTTTTAAGATTTTCTAATGTAAGCATTTATGTCTGTATGTACAAAACTTAATTTATTGTTTTAAGATTTTTTAATGTATTTATGTGTGTGTGTCTGTGTGTGTGTGTACAACTTAAAATAATTTATTCTCATCCATTCAGAAGATTTAGAGAGAGAGCTTTGAATTTGGAGTTGATCATTTCCATGTAAGAGTCGGGGAAATTATTGTCTTGGGAAATTACTGTTCTTTTACTGCTTGCTGGCACACAAAATACTAATTGAAAAACCTTTACACTTGGTGATGGCATGCATTTAATTTACTTCTTTCTTAAAGGACCATGTCTTGGTCAGGGAACAAATGTATATTGGATTTTTAGTCTTGTCCAAAGGCTAGTTCAGCCCATAGGACATTAATAAGCAGTCCAAGACCCAGGTCATTTGCATCTTTATTATAGGCAAGAATAACACCCAAGCAATACTTTAATTTAAAACATCTCCAGTTTCTACTCAGTTCAATTCAATGCAATTTATCAAGTAATTATCAAGTGTTCTAGGCATTTTCTGAGTTTCTGGGAGCATCGCAATGAATAGAAGTACTTATTTTTGTGGATTTCACAAAAGAGAAACACTGATAAGTAACTCAAAAAATAAAATCAAGGTGTACAGGAAGAGGTTAGGGAATACAGAGGAGGAGGGCACCAGAGGACAGGGTGGTTTCCCAAAGGAGATGGCTCATCAGACTGCAGACTGTTCAGGCTGGAACACAAGGGGATGGGCAAAGATGGAAATCCAGGCCCAGATACAGTTCAGAAAGCCCTCCCTAGAATTCAAAATAGATAGAGAAGGAGGATCTCCCTCAGCATTTCTAAAGCCTAGCCCACAGACAGACTCAAATTAGGCACTCACTGTTTGTTGATTGAATAAGTGAGACTGAAGAAATAAAAAGAAGCACAAGAGCAGCATGAAAAGGGAACTGGGTAATTACTATTTATCACAGCACTAATACTGTGTGGTAAATAGTGTTCTAACTGGAACTAGAGATTGGAGAGGACAGGACATTAATGTATTAACCTGATTTTGAAGTGGTTCATAATATAGAGCAACCCTCCATTTACCCAATAAGTGGAGAATATGTAAGAATTTTGAAGTATGTAAAGTTTTAGGGATAGAGATGAAATCACTGAATTTCTACATTATTTAAATTATTTAACTCTTTAACACAGACATATCAAACAGTATATATGAGGGGTGATCAAACTATATGGTAAACAGTTGAATTTTAAAATATTTATTACAGTTAAAAACACATTGTTTATAATTCCCCTCAAAATACTCCCCCTTGCTTCCAAAACACTTATTCCATTTTTTTCCCACTTTCTAAAGCAGTTCTTGAAGTCTTCTTTCATGAATAATAAAAAATATGGTGAATGCTGATGCCTACTGCCATCCAACATGAAGGCAGGCTCCTAAAAGCACTCTGGTGTGTCCTCATCTGCCTAATTCACCAGATAAGGCACTCTGAGACTTCTGGCTCTTCCTTAAAGTCAAAATGACCATAAAAGGTCATTTTTTTTTAAAGGTCATCTTTTAATTGACTTAGAACACCGAGGAAGCCACAACAGCACAACTAAAACACTCAAAAAAAAGAACATCCACAACTGTTTCAAAAAGTGAAAACAATAAAGGGATAACTGCATTCTGAGAAAAGTAGTATATTTTGTGGGGGATTTGTGGCAGTGTGTCTTTTACTGTAATTTTTTCATTTAAACATTTACAGTATTTTTCAGACCCTTTACTTTTTTGCTTTGTCTTCATATTTTAGTCTTGTAGCACAGCGTAAGGCCATGGTCTCTCCCCTCTGCTTGTGTGAAAATGTTTTGCATGATGCTAGACCAGTGTGTGAGGCTTTCTCTTGTGACTGCAGGACATGCTGGTTTATAAAAGCCAAGCCTTAATTGTGAAATCATACTTCCAGGAATGAGTACTATATTGAATCAAATTTCTTTACTTCCTTTTCCTTTTCTTTTTTCTCTTTTCTTTTCATTCACTTCCCTTTTCCTTTTTTCTTTACTGATCCTGTCCACAAATCTCTATGATTATCTTAAACTTGCAGTGATATTAAGTATATGTGTCCTATGGAATTTTGATGTTCAAAAAATAAAACAATTAAGAAAACACCTCAAAATATGACAGACCAGCACACAGATGTTTCCCTCTATTCTTAGGAGTATGTGTAGGGAGAATCTTGCCATAATCATATAAATAGTAAATTTGTTAGTCTGCTTTCTGTCACTATAACAAAATACCTGAGATAACCAACTGATGAAGAAGTTTATTTTATCTCAGTTTTGGAGATTCTGTTCCATGATATGTGGCAGCATATCATGGCAGGAACATGTGGCAGAGCAAAAGCAATCTCCTCATTACCAGGAAGCACAAGAGGATGAGGAAAGGGAAGGAGTCCCACTCCCTCCTTGAATACTTCCCCTAGTGACCTCAGGCCCAGAGGCCCCACCTCTCAAAGCCTCTACCACCTACTGGTAAAGCCACCTGAGTGACCAAGACTTGAGCACATAGGTCTTTGGAAGGACATTCCAGATCCAAGCTACAGCAGTAGACACAGAACTAATCTTCCTGAGCTGGTGAAAGTTTCATTTATTTCTAAAAATACAGTTAGTCTCAGTACTTCTGAATCTGAAAGCCAATATCACAAGCTTTACAGGGCTTCCAAAGTGCCAGACATTTTGTCATCTAGACTATAAGGATCCTTGACAAGTTTGGTCATCTACCCTTCTGGCAAGGAAGCATATCTCACACCCAGAAATAGTCTAAAAGAAATTTTACAATTTTCTTAACTAGAACCGTGAGATTCCAGTCTTTGGGTTTTTTTTTTTTAACAACGGAGGCAATGTCTAATATTTGTTAAATCTTTTATAGTTTGCAAAGCACTTCCACAGCATTCCCCTTCCTCACTCCTAGCAGTCTTCTTGGGAGTTAAGAGTTCAACCCAGTCATAGGGGATTAAAGTGATACAGGGGATTATTGTGCTACAGGTGGAATGCGCTTGGTGGAAGACAGGCTAGTTCTCAGAGAAATGTGGGTGCTGTAGAAGCAGTGAAGGGTTTCAGGAGTGAGTGGCCATGAGGAATTAGCTGTTGGGGAAGATGCAGGAGCTAGGAGCTTGTAAACCTGTCCTCTGATGCTCAGGAATCCACCAAGTGGGGTGGAGTAAGGTGTCACTGAGGCCAGAGTTTCAGAGAGAAAGGGGCTCTCAAGGCAAGGCAGGAAGTGGAGATTCTGGAAGGGCTCCATGTTTTTATTTTGTGGCCCAATACATAGGGAATCCTAGAAGAGATTTCAGCTATGGAGTTGATTAGCTTTGCATTTTAACCACAAAGTGAAAATGCAATGGGGGATGGAGTCCTAACAGGGGACAAGCAGGTGGCAGTGGAAAAGTCCCTTGCTCAAAGCCTGAAGGGTGGTGATCCAGACCCTACCCCACCTGGTTCTGATCCTAAATCTAAACAGTGTCATCTTTGATCACCCTGCTGCTCCTGCTCCTGCTGCTGCTGCTGGAGAAAGTGCATCGGGCTACCCTCCACTCTAAGGCAGTGTTCCTCCTATGGCTGGATGCTTTGATAGCCTTTCTTCTGGAGTGAGGGGCTCCTTTTTCCTTTCTCACAAACACTGAACATCTCCCAGAGGCACCATGTGCCAGGTAAAACTGAATGACCTCCCCACACACCAAAGCAGTGGAGGAGAAAGGGTGGAAGTCCCTGTGCCAAAAAGCAGGAATGGGGGTGACCAAGCAGCTGGGCAGGTTTTGAACCCTTGGGATCCTCACAGGGTTGACTTTCCTGAGCCAGTTCAACTGAAAGAACAGACAATGCTATAAATCCACATCCTCAGGGTACTGAGTCATTTTTGTAGATCACCTAGAAAGGCATTGCTGGCTTGAAAGCACAATTTATTGCTGCATTATTAAATGGTCCCAGCAGCAAGCCATGTTCTTTTTATTGACAGAGTAAAAATGAGGCAACCTAGAGGGCAAGATACTGAAAATAGGACAGAATCCAGGGTGCCAGCCTCTCACCTCAGCTCCCCTCCCCAGGAAAAGGCTTTTGGAGGCTCCTGACCTCCAAAGGCAAGACAAACAACTGGACATTCTGCTTGAGATCCTTAGAGAAATCTACATCCATAAAAGGCAAGATCCTTTTAAGAAATTTTAAATTTCTGCCAGAAGTCAGTGGAAGAAGGAAGCTAGGAAAAGTAAGCAATCAAGAATAGACAAAGCCTTTACCAAAGTTGTCCTTTATGATCCAGGGACCTCAGACCAATTCTGTACAGCCACTCCCTCTCCCTGGCTGTTTTTCTTCACCAGCTCCTCCCACGATATTCCTTCTTTTCTTTCATAGCTTCTTCTCCTACCTTAGAAGGGACCCCACCTGTGATCCCTATAGCATACCCTACACCTGAAGTTGGTCAGAGATCCTGCATGCTGCATCCTCCTTATACGTAATTCTGGAAAACCCTGAGAACCAGCTGTGCCTCTCATCTGGGCTTTCCCAACACAAGGTTGTCAAAGCTTGCTCTTGACTCACACTTCCCTGCTCATTTAGGAACAATGTATACATTGTCCTTCTTTCCAATTATGTGGTTCTACTGTATTAGCCTTTAATCCAAATAAAATAAACACATACTCCATAGGCAAATAATGCTAAGTATTTTTTTCCTTCTACTTTAAAGTGATTTCTTAAAATGTTATCTTGTCAAAAGAACTCCTTTTATCTCTGACTAAAAATGAAAATCTTTTACCCTACCAATTGTGTCTCTTATTCTTTTACTTTTGTGTTATTCTGTTAAAACCAACCTCCTCCAGTAAAATTTCTTACAATTTCAGAGCATAAAAGTGAACCTGGGACAAGGGACAGATGTCGGCAAAATTAAGAGAAAATTAGGATTCGAAATGGTTGATTTTATTTATAGAGAAAGCTTTTGTTCACAAAGGATATAAGGTTCCTTGACTTGCAATGGAGTTATAGCCTTATAAATGTGTCATAAAATGAAAATATCATAAAATGAAAATGCATTTAATTCATGTAAACTACAAAGCACCCTAACCCTAAGCCACATAGGACTCCATCTTTTCTGGAGCTTGTGTGGCTGACCAGAGTTGCAATTCCAAGCCACTGTCCTACCTGGAGAGAGGATAGGACCACTTATTGCTGACCCTGGAGAAAACCCAAATTCAAAATTCCAAGAACAAGCTGGCTGCGTGGCTGGGAGGAAGCTCCCTATGGATGGCATGGCAGGAGTCCTTCCCCCATGGTCAGTCCTTTTGGAAGCTGTCCCACCGCAAGCATTCTTTCTAGCTTCCTCTTCGGGCAGGATCATCTTTAAGGAGGCTCCAAACTCTCCAACCCGGAAAGAGCTTTGGCTCTCAATGTCCATAAATGCAGATATTTGTGATTGTTTGTGTCTACAGGAACATCACACACAGCACCATCTGTACCTGTGCCACCCACCCAAATACATGCTGCACCTATTTTTATGTACTCTAGGCCCAGTTTGTGAAACAGGGCTAGTGTCACCATTACCCATTTTCTGGGCCCCCTTCCAAGTCCATCCTTTAAGCACAATTCTGAATGTGGGTGATTAAACCATCCTTCTCTTTAGCATTAACATTTGATCATAAATTCCATGACCCAGACTCTCCTAGGGATGCACAGTGTTAGATTCCTCTGAAGAAGCCAATAACTGTCAATATTGGTGGTACTGGTGGATGACCAGTGGCATGAGGGCCACTGAATTTAAATGTATGACAGACTGAAAAGGCACCTTGTAAACATATGGGAAGGAAGATCAAAAAGTTCCCATATCAGATGCTTGAGCTGGCATAGTCAGGAGCCAGGTTGAGTGGAGGAGCTGTCTTTTCTGTAAGCAGATCAGCCTGAACCCATGGACCATCTTGTCCCTTCACTTTGTAAATACCTTCCTGCTTTTCTTGAAATGATCAAGATGTTTACAGAGGTGTGGCCCTCATAGTCCTTATTAGGTACCTTTAGGTGTTAAGACTCAACATTCAAGAGGTTTGTTCATGCCCACACTCCATCTTGTGTGCAGGATATGTTGACACATGGGCTTCCTGAAATTTGTTTAGTTGCCTGGCTGGTCACAACACCTCTGAGCTTCAGGTAGACAGACACCACCTAAAACCTCACTATAAGCACCTAAAATGTCTTCCCAGTTACCAGGTTTCACAACTGACTCCAAATGTTTCCATGCATATAGGGAAAAATGTGATGAATTTGAAGTCGGAAAATGTGGCTGTAAATCCTGACTCTTTTGTGGGTCAGGAATATACTCACTTATTTGATGATGAGGCAGGAAACCAAGGAATATGAACCACACAGAGCTCACTGCCTACTTTTTCATCTAAGGATGGTCTATGGGTGCATTTTCTCTACTGTGGCAAAGTCAGAGACCCATAAAAGCCCACAGAGTCCAAAACATTTATGTGGCTCTCTACAGGAAAAAGTCTGCTGGCCTCTAGGTAAGATTATTTCACCTCACTAAGCTTCAGTTTCCACATCTGTGAAATGGGCCAAATAACTTAACACTGAAGAATTGATATTGTGAAAAGGAAATGAGATCATGTGGAAAAGCCCCGTAGCAACATTTGCTAGATATTGGTATCTTTGAACTCTTATTTTACTCTTATCGTTGTCCTTTCATACCTCCCTTTGGCAAATCAGAGAGGGGCATGGCTTGTTCTCCTATCTCCATCTCGATTCCCCTTTTGATGTGTCATTTTTACCCCAATTTACTTCCTACCACCCAAAGGAGAAAAATTGTGAGGAAAAATGAGATAGTGGTTTTTAAAAAAAACAGGAAAAAGTAAACTTACTCTAAAGGAAAATTTAATTCTATTTGGCATTTCAGTTTACCTACATCTTTCAACTAATAATTTATACCATCATTTTATTTTCAATGTAAATTTAATCAAGTGATATGTAATGTTATACAAAGAACAATGACTTTTTGACTTCTTTGCATAAAAATGTTTTTTCCTAGAGAAAGTATTATTTATATGGTTTCAAATTCCCAAACACAAAATGTTGGCCTTCTTGGAAAATTTTAATAAAAATCTCAAATTTAAAAAAATGTGATGGAGCTACATGAGATTATCTGTGAATTTTTTCCTATTAAAAAAGTAATTTTCCACATTTGTTAAGGAACAGAGACACTGGTTCTCCCAACAAGTTTCTTTGACTACTTTCATATTAAAACACTCTAAAGGTTTCACTTAATGTTTTCCTTATCACCTCCTTAGTAGCCTTACAATTTTCTTGCAAAGAAGTCACAATCCTCAGAATGGATTTTGAAAAGGATTCATATCCCTAGCAAAACTAAAGATACTAGAGCATTTAAATATTTTAAATCACAACTATTATAAGGTTTAAAACAGATTAAATGGCTTCAGTGCAAGAAGGACTGAGGAAGACTTAGGCCTAGTGAACTTTGTATTCTCTACCTTCAGCTCACCCAGCAAAGGGCAGAGAACAACAAACTTCACTTTTTTCAACTACTACCTTGTTTCAGCTGGGTTAATTGTTATGATTCCAGTCAGTAAATGTACCATTTTTTTATTTGTAACTAAAAGACAGAGTCTAAGAATGCTGAAGAAATGGAATACCATTGCAGTTCTGGATATTTACTTGGTTTGACTTGGTATTCTTAGATCATATAATTCAGCTCAAATTGGGCAATATTGTTCTGTGGGTGAAAATCCAGGAAGACTAGGAGGATTGTGTTAATAGACAGGAAAACATGGAGAGAAGAAAAGCCTGGTTTTCCTCCCAGAAGCTTGTGCTTCTGATCCATTTTGTGACAAGAACCCCAAACAGGATCCTTTGTCCCAGTACAAATATGATTGGTGTGGGCCCAGGGGAGTGCATTAAGAGTTGTTAAGATTCCTGAGCAAGTAGCACTACTTAAAGGACCTCCAGGATCATCTACAGCCCACCTTGGTGGGACCTCATGAGTCTAGATTGTGGGAAATTTCAGAACTCACCATGGTTGTTCATGTCTGTGTCTGCGCCACCATTCTGCTCAGGGTTAGTGAGGAGGCCTACCCCAGTGTATGTGGTGGTGAGACAGGCTTAGGAATCTGGGAATTATGGTTCTTCTTCTTGCTAATCACATGAGCTTGGGTAAGTTATTTAACATTCCTTTGATTCTGTTTCCCTGTTTGCAAAAAACCTACTTGTCCCAAGAAGTTATCATAAGATTTCAACTGGACAAAGTAAGTAGGTACTGAGCATATAATTTTACACAGAGCAAAGGGCCAACAAATGCTAATTCCTTCTTCTTCATCTGTCTAGGTCAGATCACGAGCCTTGAATGAAGTAATGAAACTTAACATTTCTTGACTACAAGAAATTAACATTTTATTGCTGCCTAAAATTTGTTTTGTCGGTCTGAGAACTGTGTCTTTAGAGGAAAAGTTATGGTATGAGTGATGAGAAAATCACAAGTGTTATGAATGGTCATCTGATAATCTCACCTCCATAGCCCAGGAAGGTGACATGGTAAATCATACATTCCCAAATTTGAGAAATTCTTTAAATTTCTTCCAAATATATTAAAATCAACAGAAAAGATGAAGAAATGAGCTGAGAAGGGAAATCAAGATGTTTACTATAAGAATCTTGGGAAGATAGGAAGAAACTATCAAACTAACTAGTTCAAGAAATTGACACACAAGCAGAGTGACAGATCCTGGGGACACAATAGTTAGGCCCAAGAACATGTCCTACCTTCCCAGGAGACATGTGCATCAGTACCTGCAAAGATACAGAGCTACAGCAAGGTGCTGGGGTGTGCTGGGAAGAGCAAATGCAAGATGTGGGTACCTATAACAGGGGCATGGATCTAGGTCAAGGGGTAGAAAAGGCTTCCCTGAGCAAATGAATGTCACCCATGCTGAAACCAGAAGGGTAAGTATGTACTACCTGGAAGCCACATCTGTTCAAATAAGTGGACAGCACTTGCTACCTGGGAACAGGATACTGCTTTAAGGCTCAACACAGCATAGCATTTAAGAAATGGCATGGCAGAGAGGCTGTGATGCAAAGAGTGAAATACATGATGAGGCAGGACAGGGAAGGTGGACCCAGAGAGCAGTGGGTTGGGGCCTTTCAAGATGTTGTGATGAAGTCCCAGCTGTTGGGTGTGTTACACTTCCCTGTGACAATGAGCTAGCTCACGCCAGCCATTCTATCTCTGTCTGGAAAAGGAAAGGAGCATTTGAAACTCAACATGAGCTCTTTAGGTGATTCTGCACAAAGGATATATCTGTGTTATTTTCTTTGCTTTTGTTTATGTTTGAAATTTTTCATAATAGTATATTTTTAAATTAAAAAAAGGAAGTACTTTCTCACCAGCTGGTCTGATTGGTCTGGATGGCTCTTTCCCTGTGCCCTTTGGTCCCTGTTGCAGGAGAAGGTGATCCCCCACCCCCATCTAGGGAGAAGGAAAGAAACAAGATCAGTCTCTTTATTGAAGAATCAAAGAGTTGGAACACTTGGTTCAATTCCTCAAGCCTCTTACATCTAGAGAATTAGTCTATAAATCCTATGAAGCATTCTCTGGAGAGTTACAGGAATTCTAGTTTACACCAAGACTGCAAACAACATGACAGGACTACAGATTTCCCTTCACAGTGTTTTGGCATTTGTGGCTCGAATAAAAATTAAGAAGAAGCAGAATATGGGAGCAACAAAGAATTGTATAAATCTTTTAAATGTCTCATTCTCTCTGCAGTTCTAACTCTGCATTTGGGATGCTCTTCCTCTCTGTTTCTCCTTCTCTCTCTTTTTCTGTAAGTGCCTCTCCAGCCTCCCTTCTAAGATGTGCTTGTGTGTGTGTGTGTGTGTGTGTGTGTGTGTGTGTGACTGGGCATTGAACTCAGGGCCTGGATGCTTGCTAGGCAAGCCTTCTCCCTTTGAGCTACACCACCAGCCCTTGTTTTAAATTTTATTTTGAGACAAGATCTCACTATATTGCTGAGGTGGGGTTGAACTTATGATCCTCTTGCCTTAGCTTTTGGAGTTGCTGGGATCACAGGTGTGAGCCACCACATTGACCCGGTGCTGATTCTTAACGTATGTCAGGCACTGTGCATTGCCAAGAGGGATAGAAAGGCAAAACAAGGCAGAGACTTCTTCTTGCCTGAGGGCCCCTTCTAGTGAGAAACATAATAATCAAATGAGCACAAAATGAAATATAATGATAAACTGGGATAAGTGCTCTGAAGGGAAAAAATAAGATGCCTGACATGGAAGCAAGTCCTTGGAAAGAAGTGATTTACATTTGAAAGCTAAAAATAACCCTTTCCTATTCTAGAGGTTTTAAAACAGAGGAAACTTTGGATTATATTTCTAAGTCTTATATGTCATATTGGCTTCTTATTCATTGTTTCCAAGAGGAAATATTTAAATTAAGAAGATACAACTTTTGCCTGAAACTCTCTTCACACAAAGTCCCTTCTACCATACTCTAAATGCTTATTTTTCTATAATACTAATAGAATTCTCTATGCCTCTCATTAAAACTGCATTTGAATACAAATTGGAGGAAGGTCCTGTAGCAGGTCAAGTGACTTGTGATGAAAAGCAAAAGTTAGTGATGTATTCTTTTAATAGGAGCCTGTGAGGAGCCTTGAAAGCAAATCTGGATTTGGAGCAAAGTCAAAGGATTTTGAATAGAATAGTTACTACAGACTCTCTTAGACCACTTTCTGATGCTAGAACAAAATACAGCAAGTCCCTGATTTATGAACAAGTTCCTTTCCAAGAGAACATTTGTAAGTTAGTTTCATTCATAAATCTGACAAAGTGAGTCTTATAAATCTTTGACACAAATATACAAGGTAAAAGATTTAAAAAAATGAACACTAAAGTACTGCAAATATAAACTTTTTATTTTTAAAGTTAATTTAAAATGGTGATATAGTACAGTACAACTGTAAATGAACTAGTTTTACTTTTACAGTTACCTTAAAATAGTAAGGTAGACACATGAGCTACTTCCACAATTTGTCCACATCTATGAATGTAATTCAGGGTCCATTCTTATCTATGAGAATTCAGAACTGGAATGTTCATAATTTGGGGACTTACTGTACCTGAAGCTGGGTACTTTTTTTGTTAGTGGATATTTGTGATACATAATAATTACATTTGTTTGGGGGAATTGCTATATATATATATATATGCACATATATATGTATGCATATATATATATATACAGAAAATTTTATAGAGAGTAGTACCACAGTTCATGAACTTAATTTGTTTCACAGTTCTGGGGAAGATGGCTGTTTTAATGTTCCTGTAGGGAAGATGGCCCAGGTCATGTTCTCACTCAATGCAGAGTTCAGGAACAAAAGCGAAAGTTTGCTGAATGCTTCTGTTTGAGAAATGAATTGTGTATATACATGTGTATTATATATAATACATATACATAATTTGATCTATATATATTTTTTGATCCCTTTAGCCCCCCTCCCTACACATCCCCTCTCTACTTCCCAGAATCTCTTTCCTATTTTCCAAAAAGTCTGTCTCTTTACCATCTCTTGTTTATTTTAATCTTTAATTTTTGGTTTCTCATACAAGAGAATCCATGTGATATTTAACTTTCTGTCTGACTGATTTCACTTAACATTATGATGTCAAGATTCGTTTTCCTTCAAGTGACATGATTACATTATTCTTTATGGCTGATTATATATATCTATGTATCTGTCCAGATACATATATATCTCCCATATTGATTCATTTGTCTGTTGATGGATATATAGATTATTTCCAGAGCTTAGCTATTGTGAACTGCACTGCTATAAACATGGATATACATGTAGCTTTAGAGTATTATGTCTTTAACTCTTTCACCAATATGCCCAGAAGAGATATAGCTTACTCTAGTCAAAATGGCTACCATCATCAAGAAGGCAAAAAAACAAGTGCTGACAAGATATGAGGGAAGAGGAACCCTGCTACATTATCAGTGAGAGAGTGGCAGCTTGGTATAGGTATGTTAGGCCCAGGAAAGGAACTCATGGAGAGAAAGGGATGGTATACAGAGAGAGAGGCAAGAACTGATAGGGTCCTTTCTTGAGGAAACAGGAAGGTTAGCTTTGAAACAGTTTAAGGACAATTTTACTTTGAGACAAGAGGAAGGCAGAAGGAGGGAAGATAAATTATTTAAACTCTTAAAAGTGGGAATCAATTTCTTTTCTAAAAATTGAGATCATTGTACCAGGTAAACTCAGAGGTCTAATCATCTATTTAACGTTTTAAGAAATAATAAAACTCCTGAGTCCCCTCTAGTTGTATTTGTATTTTGATCTAAAAAGTTTTTAAATATGGTCTTAATTATTTTTAAAGAAAACCCAGAGTGATGCATTATTTAGGTCCTGGGACTACTGAAAGTATTTTTATATGTTAGTATTTTAACATTGTTCAGTGTCACATACATATTTCTCCCTGAGATGCATAACTTGTATTTACCATGAGGAAAGAAAACCCAAACTAACATGAGGAACATTATTTTCCTTTTTTGAGGCACTACATCTTCCAAGAATGTTAATGTTGTAAAAGACATAGAAAATCTGAAGAAATATTCTAGATTAAGAAAAACCAAATTCGTATAGCAACTAAAACCAATTTCTTATCCCAGATTTAATCCTGTATCAGAGAGAAATTATATGAAAAGGTCAATTGATGAAGCTAGAATACTGAAGGTGAATTAGAAAAACTTATTGTGTTGATGTTAAGTTGACTGAAATTGATAGCTTTACTGTGGTTATGTAAGAAATTACCCTAGTCATAGGATAATTTACATTAAGCTTACAGATCTATGGTGATACCTCAGTTCACAAATGCTTTTGTTTGCAAACAATTTGATTCTCACATAGAAGCATTTGGCGAATTTTTTGTTGTTGTTTGTAAACTCTGCACTGGGTGATGAACAGGACCAAGGCCATCTTTCCCACACAAACATGGCCATCTTTTTCAGAATTGTAGAATAAATTAAATTCATGAACTGACGTACCACTATATTTTGCATTTAGGTTTATTACCCTATATGTAACAATTTAGATCTCATTCTTCTTACCTAGTTTTGGTCATCAACTCTTTCATACAATTAGCTCCCTACTATTTTTAATTTTTTTATTGGCTGTAGTAAATCATTCAGGAAAATTTGCAGGGAAGTTTCTTGGTCAAAATACTTTTTAAACTCCTTAGTATCTGAGAATGTCTTCCAGTTGCCTTCATACACAAATACTGGCTTAGCAAGGTATATAAGTCTAGGTTCAAACTTATTTTCCCTTAAAACTGTGTAGATGTTGATCCATTGTCTTTTGAGATTTAGAATTGCAAGAAAAAAATCTGAGGTCAGTCTTACTTTTGCCCCTTTATTGATAACATTCTTTGTCTGGATGCTTGCAAAATTTTTTCTTTATCCTTGAAATTTTAAAAAGTAAATATGATATGTCCAGTTGATAATTTCTTCTCATAATATTGTAAAGGTACCCTGTAAGCCTTCTTTGTGTGTAGGCATACTTTGTTCTTCATCTCTGGAAAATTTTCTTCAATTATTTCCTTAATTATTGTTTTGGCTTCATCTGCTTTGTCCTATGTTTCAGGTATCCCTACAATGAGCAGGTTGAAGCTCCTGAACAGGCCCTCTACATCTCTTTTTCCCCTCTTTTCTTATCTTAATTTCTTTGGCCTTTTCCTCTTAATTCTGTAAGAATCTCTCTTGTGTGCATTAACTTCTGAAATTTTATTTTGTGACCTAGTCTGCTAATAGTGCTTCCTCTAAATGGACGGCCATGATCTCTTCCATGTGATCACACACTACCAGCTCTATAATTAAGCCCACATGAGTAATGAATTCTGTTATAAGACATTCAATACTTTCTAGATCATCATTATAGAGCAGCATATCAGTATCAAAAGGCAACATTTTCTCAATTACTTTGTTCTATTCCTTTCTTCTGAACATCTTATGATCTTTGCAACAGCTTTTCTCAGTGAGATTCAAGAATGTGATCTTCCCAAGCACCAAAGTTGAAGAATCCATGCTTAAAAGCTTAAAGAGCACCATCTATTCAAGAGGCTTCTAGTTCCAAATGGTACTGATAAGGAGCAAGGTATTTGGTGCTTCTATGCTATACAAAGATGTTGAGATTAAAATGGCACAGCAATATTTTCTTTGATCCCAAACTGATCATAAATATATATTATGCATAGTCACTACAGTTACCTTTTATTTCCATCCTCTTTCTTTCTCTATTTTTTAATGTTGCCTTCTTCATTCTCTTTTCACTCCTGAATTTGCTGTATAATTGATGTTTTTTCATCACACCAAAATTCTATTATTATTATTATTATTATTATTATTATTATTATTAGCCCCTGTGTGTACTGGGCTCTGAATAACCCAGAAATATCACCAATAGCTGGCTATCTGTGACAGATAGCAAGGAATATTTTTGTGTTGGCCAGAAAAAAACCCTGAAAAGCTCAGGGCTCATGTCTGGATATTCTGCTAGTTTTATTGGTAGAAAGTATGAGAAGTGGCTCTTGGAATATATTTTTTTATTCAAAAATTATTTTTCAGAGTTCATCATAATCAAGGAGAAAGCTTAAGAAATAATTACTGGTGGGGTTGAATTTTTTGTATCAATTCATGTGGCTCTTTTCCACAAGAATCATTGTTTTAAATTTATTTTTCAAGGATGATAAACAATAGCTTTTTTCCATAATTTAAAAAAAATATTGATTCTATCCTAAGCTCTTTGCAATCAATCCACCTTGTTTTATTTCCAAAGAAGAAGAAAGAGTACAATGTAATGGGCTTATGATTAATAATAGATCTGATAAGGAAATGGCCAGGTGAACTTTAAAATACATGAGAACTTTTTTAGTCTTGGTAAGTCTTGGCACAGCTCCTTAAATAAACCAGCTGTAACACAGGTTGATGTAATAGGCCAGTGACAAAGTAGAATTCCCCACAGAACTCTCTGGTGTGCTTTTAGGTGAGCCCTGTATACATCTGGACCATAGACATAATCTTTGCTATAAAGCAATACAAATGTTTTCTAAAGATTAAAAACCTACTTTTAGATGGAATACTAACCAAATGAGGCTGACAAAATGAAAAAATAAGAGAAGTAGCTGAAAAATGATTTTAATACCATCTCTGATTTATGAAAAGCTAAGAGATAAATGACAATGAGTGGACATGTGTGCTTTGAAGGGAAAGGCACTAAGTACAGACAAGCTACAGGGGAAGTGTTGGATTACATTATGACAAACTGCCAAAAAGATATCACAAGAAACATGGCCAAAGTTGTCCTAGATACTCCTTTCCTTATTTTAAAAAAAGAAAAACTTTTATGAATGAAGCACATTTATTCTTGTTGGAAAGCAGAAAGGAAAACCAGCTAGTCCTTTAAGCTTCTTGTGATACTATAGCCCTTTCCACCATGGACTCTCCAAGTTAATAGGGAGCCTTGGAGATGGCCAGTTTCAGAAATGAGGTCCCCAGTACCAGTGATTGGCCAAGGTCAACTGGCCAGTACTGAAGTTGAAACAGCAACACAGTCTGTCAACTTCTAGTCTGTGGTTATTTTTCCCCACTACAAAATCTAAACTAAACTAAACTAACCTCTTGGATCTATTTACACCAAATACATAGAAAGCTAAATCTTACTGCCTTTGCCAATATCAGTCTCACAATGGTTGAGTAGCATTTCCTTTAGATTCATGCCTTCTGGATATGGTTTGCTCTGCAGAAACCAGTTACTGGGACCCATCTAAATGCCTAGTCAAATTAAAACTTAGAGATGAAGAACTTTAATTTCAAAGCCATCCTATCCCAAGCCAACAGTTCCATATGACTTGGCTTCTAGCGGTGTTGCCAAATCTGGCTTTTGACCAATTGTCTTCCTGTTTACCTCTACAGGTTTTACAGCGGCAGCCTCCCTTGTGTCCTTGGCTTGGGCCCTGGCCTCTTACCAGAAGGCCCTGAGGGACTCTCGAGATGACAAGAAGCCCATCAGCTACATGGCTGTCATCATCCAGTTCTGTTGGCATTTCTTCACCATTGCTGCCAGAGTCATCACCTTCGCGCTCTTTGCTTCAGTTTTCCAGCTGTACTTTGGGATCTTCATTGTTCTCCACTGGTGCATCATGACCTTCTGGATTGTCCACTGTGAGACAGAATTCTGTATCACCAAATGGGAAGAGATTGTGTTCGACATGGTGGTGGGGATCATCTACATCTTCAGTTGGTTCAATGTCAAGGAAGGCAGGACACGCTGCAGGCTGTTCATTTACTATTTTGTGATCCTTTTAGAAAACACAGCCTTGAGTGCACTCTGGTACCTCTACAAGGCACCCCAGATAGCAGATGCATTTGCCATCCCAGCACTCTGCGTGGTATTCAGCAGCTTTCTAACTGGTGTTGTTTTTATGCTGATGTATTATGCCTTTTTTCACCCCAATGGGCCCAGATTTGGGCAGTCACCAAGTTGTGCTTGTGAGGACCCCGTCGCTGCCTTCTCTCTGCCTCCAGAAGTGGCCACAAGCACCCTCCGGTCCATCTCCAACAACCGCAGTGTTGTCAGTGAACGTGATCAGAAATTTGCAGAGCGAGATGGATGTGTACCTGTCTTTCAGGTGAGGCCCACCGCCCCAACCACCCCATCACCTCGTCCACTACGGATTGAAGAATCTGTCATTAAGATTGACCTATTCAGGAATAGGTACCCAGCCTGGGAGAGACATGTATTGGACCGAAGCCTACGAAAGGCCATTTTAGCCTTTGAATGTTCCCCATCTCCTCCAAGGCTGCAGTACAAAGATGATGCCCTTATTCAGGAGCGGTTGGAATATGAAACCACTTTATAAAATGAAAGAACATGCAGGAGCCACAACATTCAGTTGAAAGGGTGACAGCGGGGCTGTGGCAATAATAACACTTCATCCTAAGTAGGGCAATGAGCTATAGTGTTCTTAGTCTGACCATCATCGTTACTGTGGATTGATCTTCTGTCAGAGGACTGCCTGCTGCCGGGCTCCTTTGAAATCATCAATGCTGAGAGCCTCTTACTCCACCTGAAGGAGCCAACACCAGTTTTGTATGACTGTTGCTACCAAACTCTTCCTGCAGTCTGGGAGCCCATCCACCAGAGGGTACTATTATTATGGAAAATGTTGTCTCCAATCAATAGGGTATTTTGATGGAGTTTACTGATTTTTGCATAAAGATATTCAGACACACACACACACATTAGTCCTCCACTAAAATAGCTTGGGTGATTTTTCTTGACTCAAATCCCTGATTACCACAGGAATATAAGAACAAAAAGAGAGAAAATATATCCCCCAGGACTCCAGGAAAAAAATAATACAGCTTAGAAAAGAATTCATAAACCATTTTTCATTTGGAAATCAATACCATGTGTGAAAAAGTTTATCCAGTGGACAGCAAACTCAAGTGTGTTTACACATGTATTAGCATTGATGGAATGGCTCATTTTCTATACACTTCTGGATTTATTAGTTTTAATTTTCAGTTGAGAATATCTTTTATGACAGAAATCCTTTGCTGCACATGTATGGCTTTCAAGACCAAGGAGCTCGATAACTTTGTGATATAAATTAAATGATAATTATGATTCAGTTATTCCATTACAAAAATTTAAAACATACACAAAGAGGAGTAGAGGGAGGCAAAAGGAGAATCTGATTCCCAGGTATGCGCACTGGAATGCAAGGGAGAGGAGCAGGCTGTAACTGGCTGTTTCTGATGCAGAGTGAGTGGCTCACTCTGTGTACATGTGGGCAAGTGTGATTCTGGAAGACACCATGCCACATCTTTTTAGTGCCAAACTCCATCCAACCATAGGACTGACATGGAAGCCCCAACAACTGAGAGTATGTGGCATGAGCCCCTCAAAAGCAGACATGAGGATGAACAATCAAGTTCTCCACTGTGTACAGACTTACCCATCCCCAATCCAAAGTCAAAGTTATGTGTGTTTAGAGGCTTTGGGACACTTTAGTAAGTATGAGCATACAAATGCAGTGAATATGCTGTGAGGAAACCCTTTGAACTGCTTGAGGGCTTATCACTATATCCAACTAAGATTTATATTTGAATCATCTGTAAAGTCTTACTCTTACAATAAGCTTCTGGTTTTAAATACCTCTGTCCAGCAAGTAAACATTCTCCGCTTTCTGTTCTCAGTGTCCTTGGTCATGGTGCTTTTTGTTGCATTAAAAGTGCTGGTCAAACTTTGATAGTATTTTTTTATAGTTGGTGCAGAGTGGAATAACTCATGGATTATTTCAATATTTTTGTAATAAAATATATAGGGTATGCATATAGGCATTATCACCTTTTTTATAGACCTGGAATTATTTAAAATACTTTAAGCATCAAAATTACTTGGGATGTCAGAAACTGGTCCACAAATCCATCAGCCTGCCTCAGCAGAATGAAAATACTTGTCTCTTGCAAGATCACCCTACCTTGCAAGTTGGTGCCCCCAGGAACCTGGCCAGGGGTGCTATCAGAATATCAAGTGAAGAGAGAAGCAGCCTGAATAGAAAGGGCTTGTCAAGACTGGCCAATGTTTTCCAGGAAATCAAAGATGTAAATGATTGATTTCATCCATCAATTGTAACAAACCTGACCACAGTGGAAGGTGTCTTAAATTTCCTTCCCTGGTTTTATATTAACCAAACTGATACATTAAAGATTAGTCAAATCACTTTAAAGAAAGGAAGGGGTCAGTTTAACTTAATTATTCACTTATCTGGGTTGTCCAAGTCACTATAAATAGTCAAGTTCTAGGGCCACTACCTGTAATGTGTGTGTCATCCAGAGACTGCCATCCCCATGATGACATCCACCGAAAATGACAGAGGGCTCAATCTAGGACTTCTTTTGGTACAAAGCCCCAGAACAATTTTTAAAAGATAGACAATTTTTATCAGTAGACATATTTCCTAATACTCCATGATTTGATCCTCCAAGCAAGAATTCCACTAAAAAAGATTAATCATTTGGTGGGATATGGAAAGATTACCTAGTCACCAGTAAAGCTCCAAGAGGACACTCTTCTTGTCAGCATATTGTGCAACATTCCACCCCCATTGTGGAAGGAAAAAATGATCATTTTTGACAAAGTCTTCACTTCTGTGCAGAACCATGTTATTAGCTTCATTAGTTCCAAGACAACTTTTAACTAATCTTTGGAAATTGAATTTCTCAGTTGAACTAAACCTATGAAACCATGAGTAAATAACAGATTACAGTACAATGATGTCAAGCAACACAAGTACACCAGTCCCCTTCGCTCTCCAATCATGTAAGTTCTCAATTATTTCTCAGCTTGATTCCTCATATAACATGTTAAGAATTGAACAAGTACCATGTAATAAATGATAATATATTGTCCTTTGTCTTAGAGGTTAGATTGGCTGTAAGGAGGACGTAAAAAGTTTGAATATTTCATTGATTTCCTAAATACTGTGAATAGTCTATTATCTGACATACTTGAAGATTATGGTGTTTTAGATAGTAATAAATTCTTAAAGAAATTACATATCTATCATGTTATAAACTATAAGTTTTCAGATGATTGCAGAAAAAAAAAGAAGAGGTCAGTCATGATTTAATCTTGTTTCCATGATTCAGATAGCACAACACTGCCAACTCTTATGGTTTTGACAAGATTTATTAGTTTCTAGAGGCACAGGGAATAGAGAGTTAAAGTATAATGATTTCATCAGTGTACAAAAGAACAAAGTTTGATTTTTGTATTTATATTTTAATTCTTCCTAAAATTTCATTTTGAATCTGACATTAAATCCTCCACAGAAAGTAACCAGAGTCCAAAAGGAATGAACCACTGTTAGCATACAAGTGGAAAAGAGGGATTCTTTATCCTGGACTCAGACTTTTGAGCCTGAGTCCACTTTGTTTCTATTAAGAAGGTGTTTAGTCTTAACGTTCATTTTTTCCATAGGAGCATAACAGTTACTAAAAGGATATTATAATTTTTTAATTTTTAAACTACAATTTCTGAATGACTGTATTTCTAAAATGTGTGTAATATGTATTTTTAAAATGTGTCTAATATGTATCTTAACTACTGAGACTTTAAGTATTTGTGTGGAAGGAAAAAAATCAAAACTTGGTCCCAAAGTGACTATGTCCTTTAAATTTTCTTTGCACATTTACATTGTCCTATTTATTGTTTAGCTCAGTAACACTGACTGTGCAGACACTTATTTACTATTTATTTATATTGAGTGCTGTTAACCCAACAAAAGAAATTAATTCTTACCAACAGGTCAAGATTATCTAATTCAAGTGCTAACAGAAGATAAAAGTAAAATAAATATAGTTAGTTCCTAAGTGCCCAATTTATTTTGCTCCATAAATAAATGAAGTAAGAGTGTTGACCAATTAAAAATAAACAGGAATAATTGAAATCTCAATGGCTATTTTAAAAAATCATATATAGGTGTGTTACTAAAATAACAGAGATTAAAGGAGAAAGTGTATACCACCCTTCACCAAAATAAAGTGGTATATTACTGACACATGAACTTTTAGATAAAAATGTTCTTCCTATTCCTTTTCCAAAATCAACCATGTGTATAGTCCATGCCTATAAGACATCAATTCATTTATGAATTTTAATTAGAAATATCTACATATAATTCAGCACCTCTTAGCTTGAATGAATTTTCTCACTCCTTAAGGATCTCATCTTTTGAGCAGTTTTGCATCATTTCAAAGTTTTTCTCCCTGAAGAAGTTGAATTGAGCAAGGAAAAACTCTGATGTCCTTATCAGAATTGTATAAAGTTACATATTCACTTTTAAATCTAATCAATGCCACCGAGTGGAAACAAGTTCTGATATAATGTTTGTTTGGTTGGTTTTTTTTTTTTTTTGGTACCGGGGATTGAACTTGGGTCCTTGCACTTGTGCAGCAGGCAGCGAAACCACTGAGCTAAATCCCTGGCGCAACACAATGTTTAGACAAGAATCCAAGAGAAGTTTTTTCTAAGGAACCATTGTCCACTAAATATATGCTCCCTTGCCTTCTTAATACATCTTTGCCACTAGCCATTACTACTTCTATATAAAGCTTGGATGACATGCCTGTATTTTCATGATTCTAAGGAGAATTCCTTAAAGTTTTTTAAAAAGTACCTCACACCATCTTTTAAAGTCTAGATCCGAGGATGGCCAAAGTGCAGGATGACAGCGCAGCAGGACTGAGTTGGTCATTTGTATAATTTCAGTGATGGATGCAGATCAACTCATGTTCTTTTATCTCAGCAATCCAATGTCACTTTTGAAAACAGTCAAATCATCTGCCAGCTTGCAACTCATAACACTCCTCCCACCCGATGCTTGAGCATTTCAAGATGGCTAAGAATAGGTTGTCTCTCTCTAGCCCCCATTTCTGAGTCTTTCATCCTGACCCCTGTGAAATGGCTGTGAAATGATCTGAATATTTGGATGGTAGCTCCTATCTCACTTGGGCACAAGTAGGCTCTCTGTTGACATATGTCTTCTCCATTTTCTGTCCTGGAAATGGGCACATGGAAAGAGTCTCAGTATATGCCCATGAATCCATGGGATTCATGCTAAGCAAAACTGCAGAAAGTGGGTGGAATTGTATAAAAACATAACGAGCCATTTAATTTTACTAATTGTAGCAATTAGGCTAGCTCACAAGCTGCCTCTTCATGAAACAGAAAGCCAAATGGAAGAAGTGGCAACCAGCCATGTGTTCACAGAAATAAGGGGTTTAGAAAGTCCCTGGAGTAGATGAAGTGGTTTTTGGTTTCATTATCCACCTGAAACTTTTTCTTTAGATTACATAAGGGAAAAACCATCAGACTTTTGTCGTAGTGAAGGCAGTGATTTAGCCTAGAAAGACAAAACTTAGCACCCTAGTGCCATATGTTCTACTAAATGACTGATAGCTGAATGTCCCTGACATGTCATTTTGCTTGTTATGGCTTATGTTTAGATGTCCCTCAAAACCTCAAGCCATTGAGGTGGGGCTATTTCAGAGAGCACTAGGATTAAGGGTGTGAGTGCTACCCACCATTCAGTAGTCTGAATAAGATAAAAGGGGCCAGAACATGCTGTTAAGGTCTCTTGTTGCTTTTGCTACCCTGTGGCCTCCCTGAAGTGTTTCTCCTCTGCTACACCTCCGTGCCATGTGTCACCCTGCCTTGGAGCCAGCTGATTATAGACTGAAACCTCTACAAACAGTAAGGCAAATAAACCTTTCTCTCTTTAACTTTGGGTGTTGGGTATTTTGTCTTAGCAATGAGAGAAAAGTAACTAACACAGAATTTTCTACCAGAGAAGTTGGGTCAATGCTGTGACTGTACCTGACCATGTAGGTTAGGAGCCTTGGGAGCTGGATTGTGGGAAGAAGAGTTTGCAAAGATCCAGAGATGCAGGCTGAAAAAGCAGAGCTGGAACACTTAGACTGCATTGGATAGGAGACTGTTCAGAGCTCAGAAGACCAGAAAGCTGGTAAAGACCAAGCTCAGGAAGTTTCTGCTGAGAAGAATCCAGATGATATGTGTTACGCCTTGGCGGAAAGTTTGTCTGCATTTTGCTCATGTCCAGACATTTTGCCTGAGAGTGAGATTAAAGACAGTGCACTAATTAATCGTTTTTTCCCCAAAGATAATTCTTTTTTGAAAAATAAATTGTATTTTATTTTGTCCTTTCTCCCCTCCCCTCCCTATATACAAAAGCTTGGTTTCCATTCTTCCATTTTCACTTTTTTCTTGTTCCTTTCTTCCTTTCTCCTTCCCTCCTCCCTTCCCATGTGAACACTTTCTTCCCATTTCCCAATATCATTATACATCTCAGTCCTTATCTCCATATTCAGTTTCTCACACCAGAGAAACAATGAAGTACTTAAACCTGTGTTGAACTAATTAATCTTGCAGAAGAAATTTCAAGTCAGTTTAATGTTGAGACCATGGCATGACAACTGTTGAGGGCTTTTAGCCAGATTTATGTTGAGAATCAAGAGCAAAGAGCCCAACAGAATGATTTAAAGCGTTTTGAGCTTGACCATAAAGGAAGCTCCAGAAAAGCTGAGGACTGCAAAGATAGAGCAGAAGAGATCTTGATTGCTGAAAAGAAAAAAGACAATAGAAAAGATGGCTTGAGGGCATCACAAGAAGCAGCAGGACTCCACCCTTTGCAGCCTCAAAATTGCAAAATTGAAAGCAAACTTTGCTTTGAGAAGAAATCCCCAGAGCACCATGTTCCAGAATGGTGGTGGCCTAGGGAAATTGTTCCTCAGGATTTGGTGCACAAGCACTGGACCCCTACGACAAAGACAGAAGGAATCCTAGGCCTGGGGATTTAGCTCAGTGGTTCCGCTGCCTGCCTCACAAGCACAAGGACCAGAGTTCGATCCCTGGTACCAAAAAACAAAACAACAACAAAAAGAAGGAAGCCTAGCTACTATTCCAGCAGGCAGCAGACCTTGGTATCATCCACGTGGCACTGGTTTAGGTGCATGCATGAATGCTAGAGTTTTGGGGTCAGCAAGGCTTCCTTCCACTTAGAATTCAGAAGAAGGCCTGGGAGGCCAGGTAGTATGCACCTGAGAGGGCAGTGTGTGAAGCAGTGAGTGTGAAGCTAAAAGTGCAGTGGAGACCCCAGAAGTTTGGAGAAGCCAGGAGCATGGATCATCTGAGTAAAGCTGCAAGGAGGGAACAGAAACAGCCCAAGAGAGAAACTGTGGGAGCTACAACCATCTGTAGTCCCATAGCACTGGAGCCAGCCAAGCAACCCCTTTGAAGTTCACAGCTTGCCACGGATTTCCAGGGGTGCTGGAAGTGCAACTGTGGGATTTAATGTTTGCCCTGCTGTATTCTGGACTTGCTTTGGTCCCATTCCTTTGTATCCCTCTCTTTGTACCTTTTGAAATGGTGATGTCTATCTTGTGCCATTGAATGTTGGAAGTGTTTCATTTTCTTTTCATTTGTACAGGGGAATGCAGCTAAGAGTTTGCCTTAAATCTCAGAGAAGACATTGGACTTGAACTTTCAGCAATGTTGAAACTGGTAGGACTTTGGCAACTTTTAGAGATGAACTAAATGCCTTTTGCATAAAGAGATATGCTTGAGTCTTTGGAGGGCCATGGGTGGAATGTTATGTCTTGTTTTTAGATGTCCACCCAAAGCCTCAAGCCATTGAGGTGGGACTATTTCAGAGAGCACTAGGATTAAGGGTGTCAGTGCTACCCACCCTAAGACATCTGAATAAGATAAAAGGGGCCAGAAGATGTTGTTAAGGTCTCTTGTTGCTTTTGCTACCTTGTGGTCTCCATGAACTATTTCTCTTCTGTGATGTGCCTCTGCCAAGTGTCACCCTGCCTTGGAGCCAGCTGATTATGAACTGAAACCTCTATGAATTGTAGACCAAATAAACCTTTCCCTCTAACTTTGGGTATTAGGTATTTTGTCTCAACAATGAGAGAAAAGTAGGTAATATATTGCTAAAATGTTTTCATATTATGCTTCCATAGTCTAAGTCAGAAACAAATTAAATTGAACTTTTGTTTTGTTTATTTTCTTTTCCCTCAGATTTTCCCAAATTGATACCATAGTTGGGCACTTATTATGTGCCTTGTGCTGTGCTAAAGATCTTTGTTGCTGTGATCTCATTTAGTCCTCACAGCTGTCTATGGGTTAAGTATCATTTCCCAATGATGCAACTTCAGCTCAGAGATATTAAGCAACTTGTCAAAAGCTCCACAGGTAAGGAAAAGTGGAGCTGAAGGCTGAACTCAACTTTTAACAACTGAAAGACCTCCCAGAAGATTAATGCATATTCCCCCAGTATCTCTCCTGATTTGGCAAGTCTTAAGGAGAAATAGATTTAGATGATCAGGGTTTTCCAGGAAAAGTTCATTTTAAAGTCAAAGATGTCTTTCAGAATGAAAAGTTAAAAGTAAACAACAACAACAACAACAACAACAGAATAGAATCCTATCACCTGAAACTCTAATTCATAGGAGACAGATCAATGCAGTTCCTCTATTCCAAATAACAGTCCCTGCATTGCCTTTCTCTGCATTAAATTAAGTGATGAATATAAATTGACTTTACTTTTCTTGTATTCTGTACATTCATGTACATGTATGATGGTGTCATCTAATTAGGCAGACTGAAAAATAAATTTTGCCACTTTGACATGCTGATAAGAGACAGAGAGAAAAGAAGAAAAAAGAAGGAAAGGAGGAAAGAAGGAAGGGAGGAAAGAAGGAAGGAAAGGAGGGAGAGAGGAGGGGAAGGAAGAAAGCCATAGAACTAACAAGTCTTTGCAATGACATTATTTTAGTGTTCTAAGGTAATTCTGTTTTATTGCTATCATTTCCCTAAATTTTGTTTACTATCTTATACTTCAAAAATTTAGCATTTAAGTGGATTATTAAACCACTAGTTCAAACCATCAATTAAGTCTGGGACTCTTATCTTAGACTGATGACTTAGATGCAAAGAATAAAGCATTTATCAAGTATTTGTTGACTTGAATGATAAAATAATTGATATATTCTTTCCCTTTTCACTTGAAATGTAGTATATATGAAGGCTGATAAACTGGCAGTGTAACCTAGTCAATTTTGTCATTGTGTATGAAGCTATGTGTGTTGCTTGAACTGATGCTAAAAAGGTAGCCAATAATAAACCAAAAACGTTCTCAGCCCTGGTGTTTATTTTTCTTTAAATCTTTAGTGACTGATCTGATATAATGTATTAAATAAAATACATGCAATCATCTATTTTAATTTAAGCAGATCTTTAGAAGCACATGTTAAATTCGAAGTCACTGATTTTGTATAGAATGTAGCATCTAAATGAAATCCAAATGTTATTTCATCACCATCATGAGACTCAAAGAGATTGGGTAACTTTTATAATCAGTTTTTCACATTAAACATTTATTGATTCTTCTGCCATTCACTCTACAAGCATGACCTCTAGGACTAGGACTGCTAAGCAGTACATAACCAAGTGCAAAAGGACTTCTGCATTTCAGTAGCTCACAGATTAGTGATTAGAGTTTTTTGGTGATTAGAGATCACAGCTTGCTGAATCAGAGTTTTCTGATTTCAATTCTGTCTCTTTTCTGCTCTAGCAAACTACTACTCTTTCCAGTATCTATATTAATTTTATATTAAAACAACAACCATAAGCTTTTCCAAGACTCTCCTGTAAGGCTCACAATAAACAATTACCCTTAATGACAAGAATAAGATAATGAAGGAAATGCAAAGATAAATCAACATTAGCTAACTCATTAAACAGAAAATCTTAGGACTTGTCCTTATGACTCACCAGTATTAAGTATTTCTGAATTGAAGTAACAAAGCAAAAAAATTGAACTATTGATTGCCTACATATTATCTGACATAAAACTATGACCACAAAAATAATTGAAGACAGTCTTGAGACCTTTTTTTAAGAAAAGATGTGAAATTAGGCAGCTTCCTAATCATCAAGAGTTTTGCACTGGGCTACTTTTAGGAAAGCAGCCTTATAAGCACATACTAGTTGTTTCAGGATAACAAATTCCCAGAAGAATCTCAGCTACAGTCACTTGGGAGTTGGTTCTAAAGTCAGACTTCCCAAGCTCAGAATGGCAGCACTCTCCTGCCTTCCCTTTCAGGAAGTAGCCAACCCTGGGCACTGGTGGGCACTCATGTTAACATGGAGCCCAATTCAATTCTCCTCCCATGAGGCCCAGAGTAGTTGTCTTCCCACAGACATAAGGAGTACATTATTAAAGGTCACTCTTAGCTTAATTTTCCTTGAATGAAATTCAGGCTACTATTTGTTCTTCCCCAAATAAAAATGAAAGAAAGGAGAAAGCATATTAATTTTTTTTGAAAGCATATTAATTTTGACAAACATACAATAACTGAAAAGATTTATGGTGAATTTCATTAAGCATTACCAAAAGAATTAATATAACAATGCTGCTATGCCCAGACCACGATTCCTAGGTTCAAGTCACCATTACTACTTTTATCACCACAGTTGTCACTGATTCACTGCAGGGCACAAGAGGAACCTTGTAGCTACTGATAAGATAATTTACAAACCAAAGAGCATGTTTAATATCAAATCAACATTAAATTAAATTAATCAATCAAAATAATAAGCAAATATTACAACACAAAATTTTCTCTTGTGCTATTATTGACGCCTAGCACCTACTCTGTTATTAGAACTTCAGAATATGTAAGGTTTTGTGTTTTCTTTTATACTTTTACATCTATCTACCAAATTAAGCAGGTTGGACCTTTCCTTTTTCTACTGTTTAATTTGTATTACAATGAAATTAATCAAATTCTTCAAGTGTTGCAAGTATGAACAAATGAAGTTGTGTTTAAACTAATTTAATTTAACCCTTGTAGTGGTATTCTGACATGCGCTTGTATCCAATCAACACTTTTAATTATTTCAAATTAATTTGTTTATCAGTAAATGCTAAAATACCCCTAAGTGTGTTGAAAATATATTTCAGATTTTTATCACTGTAAGAAATTCCTATTTTGATTACAAACCAGTAGAACATGTCTTAATACACACCAGTATTTTAATCCATTGTGATTCTGGAAAATAAGCACTTGTATTTGAGTGTGTTGGGCACTGCTGCACTCACACAGCAATTAAACTTTGACCTGTGGTTTTCTATAGAGCCCCTGTGGTTTCTTTTTCTATTCAAATTGGGAGAAATAGCACACCATCTTATAACTGAGTGAGGCTCATGAGTTGGTGAAAGAATTATAATTTTATAAGCCTGCTTTCAAAAAACTAAACTATTCAATTTCCCTTATTAATCTATGTACCCTATTGTGCATAAAAAGGAAATGGATTTCCAAATTTTTTTTCTTTTTTTGGTACCGGGGATTGAACTCACCCCTGCACTTGCAAGGCAGGCAGCAGCACTAAAAGTATGCTTTGGAAGCCTGGGTTGAAGCATTTTCTTTGGTCTGAATCAAAGACATGATACTCTGTCAGAAAAAATCTTTCTCTTGCCTTAAGAAAGGGGAAGTGTGGTAGTGAGCCAGTCATACTCAGAAATAGCCTTGACTGTCACAGAGCTGCATATTGCTGATGCTATTGATTCCTTTCTTTTTTTTACAGAAGCATCTTGGAACTTGTCAAGTTTTACTGGAGGTGATTTGCAGTTAATTAATTCAACAGACACTTTTAATCTTGCAAATTTTTGACTTGTAATATTGTAATCAAGCTACTGCAAAGGAACATTAATCAGTTAGTGGAAAGGAGCACTTGGTTCAGCATCCTGCCATGATGGGCCCAGGCCTGAAAAGAAAGACCTCTATGAAGGAGAGATGAGGGAATATGTGCTACCTGGTTCCTCAACACTGATGCTATGAATATTCATCCATTTCCTTTGTTTCTGCCAGCAAGAACTGCTTTGAAGAAAAGTCAATGGATTCCTGGGGCTTTTGTAGCTCAGAGTGGGTATGGGTTATGGAGACTTGTTTCAAACTGATTCAAATCTACATGTTGGAAATTTAAAAATGTCATTGTTATCTGTTTAATAATTAATATTTCTGAATCTAGTTGCTGCTTTTACTTGATTTCAAGAGACTTCCATTGCCAGCATTGTAATAGCCTATTTTTGAAGCTTGAATTACAATTCAGCTTCAGAGGTCAATTCTGAATGGCTCCAGCTATTGAATAATTTGATGTCTGCCTTCCTAAGTAGTAACATTTCCAGTTACATTTCTATCTGGAATCCACTCTCCTGTTGTTGCTTCTCAGAACCCACAAAACCTCGGTTATGAACTTAAAGATCACCAATCTAATATGCAAAAGCCTACATTTTCACTTAGAAGTAAACAGATGGTCTTGTAATTAAAAATCATCGTTCTTCTCCACTTCTCTTTTTAAAAGAAAGATAAGAATGAAGTAGTCAGAGTCATTAGAGTCAAAAGAGTCCGGCACCCATGTGTCCTTACAAAGTGTTCTGTCTTATCTTTTGGTATCAGTTTTAGGAATTAGCCCTAGATAAATGAAGGGACGTCATCAGATGTATACAATATGCAGTCTTGAAGAAAAAAAATAAGAGGAAGCAGTGGGGATCATTCTTCTTGTGCTCAAAGATGTTTCTCTTCCCTAAACTATCATTTTAATGTTCCAAAAGGTACTGAATAATACTCCCAGTTATCAGAGCTAGTATCATGGCAAAGTCATTTTTCCGAAGCACTAACATTGAATGGCAAAAAAGTGGCCTACTACCATATAACTTCTTTTCACTTGCCAGGCAATGAAAATCAGAAAGTTGAAGAAAATGTTCATTTCCTGAACCCAAGCTAATATAATCCACAAAGATACTCTGTAACATACAATGAGTTGGTTGACTATGGAGACAAAAGAGCAATAAATAGGTCTCTTCAATAAGACTCCTGGGTGAGAGTGACTACAGCAGTGTTGGGTGCTGAGAGATGGGGTTTCTATTAATGTGGAGCTCTGAGTATGGTGATCAAAAAGAAAATCTGTAGTTGCTCTTCAGAAATTGTTGCCTTTTTGTAGAGCAGAAATTAGCAGTAGTCATTGTCATTCCATAATTATGACAACAAATGTTTCTCCTAATGAAATCAAGGCCTGACTACAGTGGTAAACTAGAGGGGAAGTTGGTAGCTTTGTTTCTAAGGTTAATTCTCTCCTTAAAGAAACCTTCCCTTCTGATGGTTCTTCTCAGTCATTGACCCCTATGCTGCTCTGAACACCAAGATCTTCTGATGGATAATGAGAGGTATTTTAGAGTTTTTTTAAAAATTAAATTCTTTATTGGTACATTGTAGGTATACAGCACAATTACATTCATCAGTGGGAATTGTACCTTTACATAATGCATCTTGGTTCTTGTTTTTTCCCCATTCCTAGCCCTCCCTTCACCCCCTCCACCCTTCCCTATTTACAAAGACTTGAGATATTTTAGGTTTAATAAGTCATTCCTGCTTATCTAACATGAACCATTTAAGTACCGCTCTTTTAATAGCAATGAGATTCAGGGTTACCTAAGCCTTACTCATTGTCCCATCTATATATATCATGATATCACTGGAGCCCCTGTGTCCATTCTCACTCAATCAGGTTTACCAGTATTAGACTCTTTTAAATATAGTCTGGATTTTGATCCTAAATATAGTCTGGATTTTGGCTAGTCTGCATATCCATTCCCAAATTGGAAAAATAATTCTTTTGAGAGTAATTTTCCGAATAATGGAAGTGGAATAAAAGGACAGTTAAAACAATTTTTCAGCGTAAACAAAACCACTGGACCATTGATAGCCCTGGAACTCTGCTTTTTCCTCATGACTGTTTCTTTTCATTTGAGGGCTTTCAACATTTGAATTTTCCAGATGATTTAGTGAACCATCTTCACTAAACCAAAGTAGACACTATGAAGTTATTAAACATAAAGACTGTCTACATGAATGCAAATATCCCAATGAAAAGTGAAGAAGTCGATCACTCAAGTGGTAAATTTCATCCTCGTGATAGCAAACATTTGGATACTTTATAGAAAACTCTTGATGTTTGAAGAATACAATTTTCTGTCTGATTGTCTGATGTTGTCTAGATGTACAAGGCAGTGGAATTGAACTTCTTTGTGCTGTAATCAATTACTGGTGATTTTCTGCTGCTAATAATCTCTTTGTTGTGCAAAGAGAAATAATGCAGAGTAAATGCTATTTGATTTTTCTTTACTTTCAGCAAATGCATGAATGGGAAATGTTTGGGAGGCTCATTGCTAGGTCTAGCAAGGACTGCAGTGCTGTCCTCCTTTGGAGCAGGAGTTCTAGAAGCTCTTTCCAGGGAAGGGACCTTCTTGTTCACCCTTTGCTGTCTTTTATAATTTTATCATTGCTCTTCTGTTCTTCATAAATCTTAATTCACAGAGTCTACTTGACAAAATGGTTTAAGGGAAATACAAATTTCTTAACGTATTCTTCAAATGGAAGTTATGTTTGTAAGCATTCTATTTTGTAAGCTAAAAATAATTTAAACTGTGTGACTCAGTTATTTCATAGTAAATTTATGGTATCAAGAAAAGGCTACTTTTCCAAAATCAAACAAAAAACATAACTGTAGGGGTTTAATTTGTTGATCTCATTGCAATTGCCAAGTATTAACTGGTTATCATAACATTAGGGAATTTATATTTTCCTTGTAGTCATTATTATAATTCCAGAAAAAGAAAAAGAAAAAGTTGACATCAAAGGGAAAGTCAGTGCCCAGAAGGAAAATCTGAGATGCTCATCCCAGCTCTTGCACCAGTCATTATTTGTTGACATGTCTAACTTATAACATTAGAAACATTAGAAAGTTGATCTTGTTTCTTCTGATTTTTTCCTGGGTTGGTGAGCATGTTTATTTCCTCAAATCATGTGCTTACTTCATTTACTGATCTGAAGCTTGGCAGAACAACAGACAAAGTATTCAGATCAATTTTTTGCCCAGAGAATTTATGCAGTAGAACTTGCTGTGAGGCATTAACTATATACAGGTACACAGAGCACTGAAAGGTACTCATCTATGCAAAGATCTTGAGAGGGTTTCTAAAGATAATCTGAACATTTTGAAGCTTCTTGGGTAGCATTTTGATTGTGTCAAATTGTATATCCAATGCTAAGTCAGAAGGGGTAGGAAATGAAGTTCATTGTTGGGTCCCTCCTTCCCTCAGCTGCAGAAGTTTTCCTCAAATGAGTCAGTCCTTTACCTGGGAAGCAAAGGCCTCAGCCAGTTGGTGTTATCACCCTGTGCTAACTGCTCTGCAACCCCACTTTGGAGGGCAGACTGTGCTTGATACTCAGTTACCTGTGAAATCCTCCAGAACCAGCAGATATGGGTACCAAACTAAATTGTTTTTGCTTTTCTTTTTCCTCATGAGTTTTACTTCACTATATCCTTTTTCTAATCTTTTCACTTTTATGTTCTTGACAGAATATTTAGTTAATTTTACAGCAAAAAGATAATTGGCAACCACAAAAAATTAGCTATTTTAAAATTATCTTTATGTGATCATTGATATGGAATTTATGCTTTAATAGAAAATCAAAAACCCTTATGTTGAATACAATGACTGTTTTAAATGTATTTAAACTTATTCTACAAAATAATATCATCTTATCCTATAGAATATATTCTTTCTTGATGCAAGGACATGAGGGCCTATGCTCCAGTGGTGGAACAAAAGAACTATGAATCTGCACACACCTGAGTCCTAATCCCTGGTCTTCAGCCTCAGAAACTCAGAAACTCACTTCAGCCTCATTTTTCCCGTATAGGAAAGGGAGAGAATATTTATTTACCTACCTCATAGGGGTTTTGTGAAGGTTAATAAGAGTCGGTACTATGCCATGAGGTTAGAAAGCACTGTTATTCTTCCTAACAGGGACACAAAGGAGAACTTTGAGGAGCACAGAAGGTAGGCTAGGCAGAAGGGTGTTAGAGTTGTCTGAGAAACATGACAGCAATAACTAACCAAGCAAAGAACACAATTATTCTGCATCACTTGATATAGGTAAAACTTTCCTTCAAAGTTCTGTGTAGAATTTTTTTTAAATTGTCAACTTTTTACTACATTAACTCCTTTGATAGAGACATTGGAATTCTTATAGATAGACCATTTTCCTCTTTACCAAACTGGATTTTACTAAATGTTTATTTAAATACATCCAGAAAACCTGATTTCTGCTGATGTCTAAGGAGTTTGCATGTGTGGTCCCATGCATTTTCCAGAGCTTCTGCATGATACTCCAGCTCAGAACTAATAATGGCAAGTGTGCCCTGAAATCCATTCTGGGCAGGGGCGGGGAAATGTTTAACAGATTTTACTGAAATTAGATTTTGAGTCCTTTGAGACAATGATCACCCCCTTTAAAGCCCAGTAGAAGAATGTAAAGCTTTGTTTCTGCTTATAACTCCTGAGTTGATTCATTCTCACATTATAAATGTATTTTAAATATTTCAGAGAAGTGTTACACAAGTACTTCAGCAATATATGGATATCCATGTGCTTTTATGTGTGTAGATATGAATTCTACTGGAGGACAAAAGAGATGGCTGAAAACCACCTCAGAGAATATTCTGTACAATTTCCCCAAAGAAATATGTTTTCTCTTATTTAAATAATTAAACCTGATCAGAATGAATCCTAATCACCATGATTTGGAATTATAAATATTTGTAATTTTTGGGTCACAGAGGCACTATTGTGAGGTAGGAATATAACTATGAAACTATACTAACAATGCAGATAATGCTTTAACATGTGACTTCATGAAGTAAAGTTGTTGTACCTAAATATTATCGTTGTACCCTTATTTAATAATTATGCCCTTGTGCAAAACTGTACACCCTTAAAAATATGAAATAGTGTTCAGAAAATTTACCATGAGGAGTGGGTTTTAAATCATGTCATGCTTGGAGCTGACATAATGTTCACAATCAGTCTAATCTCTTCCAGTTTCTAAAATGTTATTCTAAAATCAAAGCCTTATAATTTCAAATAGAACATTTCTAATGCATGATGTTAAGATTTCTGAAGCTTTATTTTAACCTGGGCAATTATCTGATCCATTTAAAAATCTGTACTGCCACAGCATTAAAATAAGTATTATTTTTTATAAACTAGTAATATTAATATAGTAAATCAGAACTAATTTGATATTACTAGCTGCTCCCTTCCCCAGTTTCTACCAGTACCATCAATATTTTTCAAACCAAAAAGTGCAGTAGAATATCCTTTTTGCTATGAAACAAAAAGTTTTTATTTGCTTTTATACAAAAAATAAAGTTAAATCTTTGAACTTGATTCAGGGGCTTGGAATAGAAAGTGGCAGCATTTTGGGTGGGTTTGTTAGGATGAGAGGTGGGCAGAGCAAGGAAAATGTCAGGAAGAGATTTTATCACAAAGAGACAAAACAGAAGTAAAACAAACGTGTTAGAGCCTAAATTCTTCCTCAAACAAATGAAAAACAAGTAGTGACCATGTGTTACTTAGATATAAGCTATACACCTAATTATAGAGAGAAGGTGACTTTAGTCTCTTAGGCTCCCTAGACCATGTGGAACTCTCTAAGGCCCATCCCTGACAATAAGATACTGTTAGAAAAACTGATTTTTAGTAGAGATATATGTAAAGATATAAGTAAGAGATATATGTTGTGGACAGGGTGTTTTGTAAACATCAAACATATGATGATCTATAAAGGTAGTTGTCAAGTTTCTTGGCTACTTTTGACTAACATTCTCTTCCTAAAAAATGATTTAAACACACACACACAGACACAGATGGGGGGGTGAGAGAGAGAGAGAGAGAGAGGGAGAGAAAGAGAGCTCAAGGGGGGGAGGGAGAGAGAGAGGGAGAGAAAGAGATTCTTTGATCAAAGGAATGTTTCCTAATTCAACCATACACTGGAATATTACTGTCACAAAATTCCTTTCATATCTAGATGATGTGGGATAATGAAAGAATGAATCTTTTAGTTCATTGCTTATTGAAGTTCCCACCTGAATCTTTGCTTTGATCAAAGGGGCAGGACAAAGGAGGACTCTAGTTATCCTTGGGTGAGAACCTACTTCTACTAAATAGTTTTTGCTTTTCTTCAGTAGCCAGACAGCTCTGTTGACCCAAGAAAGATATAGTGAAGGATATGAAAATATGTTTTCCCATTTTCGGAAGGAAGAGAGAAACCAGTGAGCCAGAGGCTTCCTCGCCCTTTGAAACCAAATAGGCCAAGACAAATATTATTAAAGTGAGAGTGAAACCATCCTTCCTATTGATTTTTACTTCCATTTTTACTATTTTCTTTAAGATTGGAGTTTCTAGTAATGACAATGCCATTTCATATGATGGCCTCCAATGCAGAAATGATGAAAGTATGAGCTGCAAATGTGATGCTGGGAATACAAACTTCATTTGCACATACATCCTATCAGGCAGATTGGAAACAAATACTCCTACTACTAATATTGTGGTTTAACTATTTATCCATCTAGTGGATAAATAGAAGTGTTTTGCTCAGAATTAAGCCATTGCACAATATAAACCTGCTCCCAAATGACAAGGATTTTTGCTACTAATATTTGCCTTCATTCTCATTATTTTAAGTAAAATAAGTTTCACATCTAACTACCTCAGCTACTGTTGTTTTATTTAGAAACATAAAATCATGCATTTTGTGATCAACAAGTCTTTTCATTTAAAATTTCAAAAGGATACTTGGTGCAGAATAATTTTCAAAAATGTGTCTACGACATAAGCAACCCAACCTCAGGAGGGTATACTTCTGTTTGTTTTGCTTTGGGGTAAAATCTCCATATCTACTTAACAGAAAGAGAGGCTGTTCTAAATTTGCTTAATATGCCTTAAACATATTGTGCTCTTTTCTCTAATTTTTGTTGTTTTAAATCTAATCTCTGAAAAAAATGTAACAGGTGGCAAATGGACAGCAAACTGAAGAGGACAACTAATTTCTCACTTCTCTGTTGTCAACTGTCTGCATGACATTCTGATTGTGCAAAATTGCCATTCCTGTGCTTCTCTCTCCATTGCAGAAATAAGGTGTGTGTGTGTAGAGAATGGTGAAGACATTTCCCCGAGAGCAGGCACAGTGCCTGGACCCAAATGAAAACCCTCATGGTTCTCGTGTTTTTCCTTTGTAAACATTGTATAAATATATTTGGAATTTTATTTGCAATGAAGAATTAAACAGATTGTTAATTTTTTTCCTGCCTGTAAATAGATATATTCACATTCCATGTATCCAAACATTCTTTAGCATTTGGATTATAAGCGTGTCTTCATTGGCTGCTGGCTGCTGTCACCAGGCAGTGACCCTGAGTGCTCTTGCTCAAAGCACAGTGCGTGGAGTATTTGATGTATTACAGTACCATAGTTATTTTGGTCTGTTAAGTAAGTTAAATTCATGATGAAATGAAGTGGAAAGTAGTACTTCATGATGAATCAATTTCCTTGGTTACCTGATTTTCCTTTTAAAATTTAAAAAAAAACTTGAAATTTTATATATTTGGATTTTGTAGATTTTTTTTTATTTTATTGCAACACAAGGTACCAAAATCATTAAATAAAGTACACTGTGGTCATTTTAACAGAAATCTGAGTTTTTGATCCTTTTAATTCCATGAAGAGAGCAAAGCTCAGTTGATGTATACTGGGAAGACATATTCGTGCAGGAAATTAACACTTCACCCTAACAGCCACAAGGACTAAGCCCCTAAATGCCTTATTCCACCATGATAGTCACATAATAAGTGCAGTTGCTGCCTTTTCATGTCAAACACAAAATAATAGGTGTCACTTCCAGACCACCTATGAAATCAAAACTTGTCCATAGAACCCTGACAGAGGTGCACACTATGAATCTTTAATGCTGAAAGGCACTTCCGTGAGTGTAGCCAGACTGCATTCACTCACTGGAATTTACACACACAGGCAGGCAGCTATAGCTGCATGCAGTTACAAACTGCACTTCAGGTGATCCACTTCCATTCAGTTCTATGGTGTTCATTATACCAATGAATATCTTAATGTGCAAACAACAGTTCAAATGCCAGAAACACTGTGGAAAGTCAGGCTTCTAAAATGAAATTGTTACAAGGGAAATATTTAGAACTTTCCAAGCCCTTTCTTTACAAGGAGAGTTGCATGACACTTTCCAGGCCAAACTGCCATTGACAAGTGAAGATTTGTCAATTGTAGAGGTGCACTCTACAAATCTGTAATGCACACAGAATGACACTGCAGTGAGTACAGGCTGCCTACATACTTTCTATGCAGTTTATTGACAAACATTGGAAGTTCCAGCTGCTTGTACTGCTAGAGGACAATCACTGCTTTAGGACACAATACAACAATGAAAGTTTTAAAGGGGAAACATCAGGTCCAAACGGGAAGACCATTCGGAACAAATCTAGGCTTCTAACACTAACTCATTATGAGGGAAACTAACCTCTCCAAGCCCATGCTTTGCAACAGAGCACCAAGGCACTCTAAAGACAGTCCAGTGAGTACGAGAAGAATGCATTGATATATGGAGTTTATGACCAAACACTAGTAGTTATAGCTGCTTCCGGTTAGAACCAAATGCATGTCAGCTCATCCACTTTAATTCACTTCTATGGAGAGCAATAGACTAATGAAGACCATTTAGTGCAAACTTAAATTTAAAGAGCAGAACCATTCTGGAAAGTCAGTTAGGCATCTAATACAGAGGTATTAGTAGGGAAAATTTAAAACTTTCCAAGCCCTTTCTTTGCAACACACCTGAATGGCACATTTTAGGCCACACTGCCATTCAGAATAAAAGCTCTCAGTAGTGCACTCCACAAATCTGTAATGTACAGATACATACACTTCAGAAATTACAGTCCACGTTCATTTCCTCTATGGCATTTATTGTCAAACACTGGTAGTTCTACCTGCTTGTGGTTGGAAATAAATGCAACTCAGGTCATCCACTTCCATTCACTTCTATGGAGAGCAGTATAGCAAAGATCTTATAGTGCAAACTTCAATTCAAACTGCAGAATCATTCTGGAAAGTCATTTAGGCTTCTAACATAGAGTTCTTATTAGGGAAATATTTACAACTCTCCAAGTCCTTTGGAACAGAGAGGTATGGTACTTTTTGGGCCAAACTGCCATTCATAGTAGAAGCTCTCAGTGGTGCACTCTTCCAATCTGTAATGCACAGAGATAGACTTCCAGTGATTACAGGCAGAGCTCCTTTTGTCTCTGGAGTAGTTCTAGCTGCTTGCAGTTAGAACCAACTGCACCTCAGGTCATTCACTTCCATTCACTTCTATCCAGGGCAATACAGCAAAGAAAACCTTAGATTGCAAACTTTAATTCAAACCAAAAAACCATTTTAGAAGTCAGTTAGGCTTCTAACATAGAGTTCTTATTTTTTTTTTTAAATGTTAGCAGTTAACATTTATTTATTTCCCATAATTTTATTAGTACATTTCAGGCATACATTATGATCACCTTCATCAATGGGGATTTGTCCCTGTATGCAATACATTTTGGCCTTGTGTTTCCCCATACCTCTTCCCTCCCTCCCCCCTTTACCCCTCCCTATTTACAAAAGCTTTGTTTCGGTTCTTCCTTCTTTTCTCATATTTTTTCTTTCTCTACTTTCCTTTCTCCCACCCCCTTCCTAATTCTCTTTCCCTTTTGAAGCTTTTCTTCCTATTTAACATTATCTATTATACATTTTGGTCCTCATTTACACTTTCAGTTTCTCACAGCAGAGAAACAACTCAGTATTTACACATTTGCATCCTATTTATTTTACGTAAGAATATAGCCTCAATGTGCATCCATTTATGTATAAATGTATCTAGTTTACCATTCTTTTTTTCCATAAATTCTTTTATTGGTACATTTCAGGTGTACAGTACATTCACATTTATCATTGGCTACTTGTATCTGTACATGATGTACCTTGGTTCTTATTTTTTTCCCATTACCTGTGGGCCCTTCACCCGCTCCACACTTCCCTATTTACATAGATTTTGTTTCCATTCTTTTTCTTTTCTCATAATTTTTCATTTCCCTTTCCCCTCCCACCACCCCTATACCTTTGGACATTTTCCTATCTCAAATTATCAATTATTCATTTTAATCATTTTAATCCTTATTTACACTTTCAGTTTCTCATACTAGAGAAACTATTCGGTATTTACACGTGTGTCCTATTTATTTCACTTAAGAGTATGGCTTCAATATGCATCCATTTAGCTATAAATGTCTCTAGTTTCTCATTCTTTGTGGCTGAATAGTATGAAAAAAATGAGTAGTATTAAAAAAATACATCTTTTTTATTCAGTCACCAGTTGATGGGCATTTGGGCTGTTTCTGAGATTTAGCTGTTACAAACTGTGCTGCTATAAACATGGGTGTGCATATATCATTGTGGTATGATGTTTTTAATTCTTTGTGATGATACTCAGTAGGAAAATACCTAGGTCAAATGAGACTTCTAATCTTAGTTTTTTGAGGAATTTCCACACTGATTTCCACAGTGGTTGTACCAGTCTACACTACCACCAACAAAGGAGAAGAGTTCAGTTTTCTTTACAGCCCTGCCAGCATTTCCTATTGGTTGATTTCTTGATAGCAGCCATTCCTTCTGGAATGAGGTGGAACCTCACTTTGTTTTCATTTCCATTGCTCGGGCAACAAAGACAAGATATGGGCTATCACAACACCCAACTTGAAACTATACTGCAATGCTACTGTGATAAAAACAGGATGGTACTGGTAAAGAAACAGATCAGAGGATCAATGGAACACTTTAGAAGACCCAGAAATAACTCCAGACATACTCAGCCACCTCATCTTTGACAAAGGTGGCAAATACCCTTACTAGAGAAGATAGCCTCTTTAATAAACGGTGCTGGATAAATTGAGTTTCAGCTTGCCAAAGATTAAAACTTGACCCATATCTCTCACCATGAACTAAAGTAAAATTGAAATGGATCAAAGATCTAAATATTAAAACAAAGCTGCTGGAAGATAGGTTAGGTAGAACTCTTGAAGACACTGATGTAGGAAAAGACTTTATGAACAAAACCCCAGTTGCACGGGAACTGGCAAAAAGAATCAACAACTGGGACCTCATCTTATTAAAAACCTTTTGCACAGCAAAAAAAAACACAAAAAAAACCCCAAAATAACCAGAAAAAAACCCACCAACAGAGTGAAGAGACAAACCATAATGTGGAGAAAAAAATTTACCATCTGCTCCTCAGACAAAGGTCTATTATCTAGAATATACAAAGAAATTTTAAAAATCAGACTCCTCAAATATAAAGACCAAAAAAAAGGGGACATCTGAAATGAACAGATATTTCTCTGATGAAAAAGTAGAAGCAGCAAATAAATGTATGAAAAAATGTTTAACATCACTGGTCATTTGAGAATAACATAGAGTTCTTATTAGGGAAACTTTTAGAACTCCGCAAGTCCATTCTTTGCAAGAAAGCTCCATGTTACCTTTTAGAGGGAAACTGCAATTCACAGTAGAAGCTATCAGTGGTGCACCCTTTCTATCTGTAATGCAAACAGACAGACACTCCAGTGATTACAGAGTTCATTTTATCCATTGAGTTGATTGCCAAACACTGGCAGTTAAAACTTCTTACACTTAGGACCAACTGCACCTCAGGTCATCTACTTCCATTCACTTCTCTGCAGGGCAATACAACAAAGAAGACCTTAGAGTGCAAACTTCAAACTGCAGAACCATTCTGGAAAGTCAGTTAGGCTATTAACATAGAGTTATTATTAAGGAAGCATTTAGAACTCTACAAGCCCTTTCTTTACAGCAGAGCTATGTTTTACTTTCTGGCTGAAAACTGCCATTCAGAGTAGAAACTCTTAGTGGTGTACTCTTCAAATCTGTAATGCAGATAGGCAAACACTGCAGTGATTACAGGCAGAGTTCCTTTCATCTATGGAGTTGGTTGCCAAACACTGATAGTTGTAGCTTCTTGGAGTTAGAACAAACTGCACCTCAAGTCATCCAGTTCTATTCAATACTTTGGAGTGCATAACAGCAAAGAAGACTTTAGAATGCAAACTTCAAGTTAAACCACAGAACCATTCCAGAAAGTCAGTTAGGCTTCTAACATAGAGTTTTTAATTAGGAAAACATTTAATTTTTTCTTTTTCCTTAAATTCTTTTATTGGAACATTTTAGGTACACAATACATTTACATTTATCATTGGGAACTTGTACCTTTACATGATGTGTCTTTGTTCTTATTTTTTCCCCATTCCTCTGCCCTCCCTTCACCCCCTTCACCCTTCCCTATTTACAAAGACTTTGTTTCCATTTTTTCCTTTCCCTTCTTTCCTTTCCCTGACCCCTCCCCCTTCCCCTACCCCTTTGGACCTTTTTTCCTATTTCACATTATCAATTATTCATTTTAATCTTATTTATACTTTCAGTTTCTCACACCAGAGAAACTATTCAGTATTTATGCATTTGTCCTATTTATTTCACTTAAGAGTATGGCCTCAGTCTGCATCCATTTAGCTATAAATGTTTCTAGTTCTTCATTCTTTATGGCTGAGTAGTACTCCATTTTATTAGGGAAACACTTAGAACTCTCTAAACCCTTTCTTTAAATCAGAGCTGCTTGTTACCTTTTAGAAGAAAACTGCTATTCACAATAGAAATATTCAGTGATGCACTCTTCCAATGTGTAATTCAGAGAGGCAGACACTCCAGTGAGTAAAAAAAAGAGTTCATTTCATCTATGGAGTTGATTACCAAACACTGGTAGTTACAGCTTCTTACACTTACATCCGACTGCACCATTCACTTCTATGGATCATAAAAAAGCAAAGAAGAACTTAGAGTACAAGCTTTAATTCAAACAACAGAACCACTATGCAAATTCAGGATTCCACCATAGAGTTGTTATTAGTGAAATATTTAGAACTCTCCAACAACAGCAGGTAATTTCCAGGACAAACTGCCATTCATAGCAGAAGCTCTCAGTGGTGCAGGCCAAATTTCCTTTGCATAGAGGCCACAGCTCCCAGCATAGAGGAGGCTTCTGGGTCAGTGTACCACAGCTCCCAGTGCAGAGTAGCAGGCTTCCAGGCCAACCTACCACCACTCCCAGCACATAGGAAGTGAGCCACCTGGTTGCCAGCAACAGCCCCACCCCCCATTGAAATGAGAAGACATGTAAACAACCCTCAGAACTAGATTTCCATGTCACCTACAGCAACCCCAAAGGGAAACAAGATGGAACACTCTGATCCTCAATCACCTGGACTTCCTGAACTAGCAACAAAAGAGGATCTGGAAAAAATGAAATCAGAAATAATTTCTCAGATAACAGCAGAGATTATGCCCATAGTGCAAGACATGATTAATAAATCTAGAGAAGATACAGAAACAAAAAAATAGAAGCGCCGAGGAACATGATGGAAGCCCAACATAGGAAACAAATGGAATCCATAGAACAGATGCAAACAGATTTCCAGGAGATTAAAAACTCCATTGAAAGTCTATGATGCAGAATGAGCCAATGTGAGGACAGAATTTCAGAAATAGAAGATAAGATTGCAATTAGTGACCAGGAAAAGAAAAATTTCTTTCAAATAGTAAGGGACGATGAGAAATCAATCCAGCAGCTGCTAGACAGTGTAAAGAATAATATAAGACTGATTGGAGTCAATGAAGAAACAGGAGAGAGTGCAAATGACATAAAAAAAAACTGTTCACAGAAGTGATGGCAATAAACTTCCCAAGCAAGAGAAAAGAACTTGACATATAGAGAAGTGAAGCATATAGGACTCCAACTAGCCTTGATAAAAAAATGTACACATAGGCATATAATTGTTAAGATTCCAGAAACCTAACAGAAGAAAAAAGTTCTACAAGCAGTTAGAAAAAAGAAATAAATAACATGCAAAGGAAAGCCCAGCAGAATTACAGCAGACTTCTCAATGCAAACCCTCAAGGCTAGAAGAACTTGGAGTGATGTATTTCAAGCCCTAATGGAAAACAACATCCAAACCAGATTGATGTACCCTGCAAAACTATCTTTCAAAATTGATAGAGAAATAAGATACTTTCAGGACAAAGAGCACCTTAGGAAATTCATGAATACCAAACCAGGACTCCAAAAAATTTTAGACAAAATCCAAGGAAAAGAAAATGAGGATCACAGCCCCAGGAAGCAAAGAAGAATGAATCCACTGGGCATGATAAGAAATTAAAAGCAAAGGAGGAGAATCCAAAAAGAAAAAAGAAAAAGTTATGACAATGATAAGTCAATAGTATCAGTTATAACCATCAATGTTAATGGTCTCAACTCACCAATCAAAGGAAATAGACTAGCAGAATGGGTTAAGAAGCAAGGTCCAACAATATGCTGCATGCAAGAAACACACTTGATTCAAAAAGAAACTCATAGACTGAAAGTTAAAGGGGGTAAAGCAATACTCCATGTGACAGGAACCCGAAAAAAAGCAAAAGTAGCTATCCTCTTTGCAGACCAAGTGGATTTCAACCCACACTGATTAAGACAGACAAAGAATGACACAACATCCTTGTAAAGGGAAGAATCCAAGAGGAAGAGATGACAATCATAAATATCTATGTACCAAACACTAGTGTGCCCAACTATATAAAGCAAATACTAATGAATATGAAAAATCATATAAGCACTAATGCAATAGTAGTGGGGGAAATCAATTCCTCACTGTCACAAATAGATGGATCAACTACACAAAAAACAAGCAACAAAATACTAGAACTCAATCAAACTCTTGAACAAATGAACTTAACAGAGTGTTCCCCCAGCAAAATCAGAATACACATTCTTTTCAGCTGCACATGGGTTGTTTTCCAAAATAGACCACATACTCACTCATAGAACATATTTAGGTAAGTACAAAGGAATTGAAGTCATCACCTGTATATTATCAGACCATAGTGCAATGAAATTGGAGATCAATAGCAAAAGAAACCACAAAAAATTCATAAACACATGGAAATTGAACAAAACATTTCTGAATAGCCAATGGGTCAAAAAGGAAATTAAAGAAGAAATCATACAGTTCCTTCCATTGAATGACAATGACCACACAACATATCGGAATATATGGGACACAATGAAAGCAGTCTCACAAGGGAAATTCATACCAATGAATACACATGTTAGGAAAACAGAATGAGCCCAATTCAACAACCTGATGCTGAATATCAAGCTTCTAGAAAATGAAGAGCAGGACATAGTCAAAGCCCATAGAAAGGAGGAAATTATAAAGCTCAGGGCAGAAATCAATGCAATGGAGACTAAGAGAACAATACAAAAAGTCAATGAAGCCCAGAGTTGGTTCTCCAAAAGAATCAACAAAATTGACAAACACTTAGCCAAACTTATCAGAAAAAGGAAAGAAAAGG
>NW_004624735.1:12471-33510 GCF_000247695.1 Heterocephalus glaber | reverse complement strand
AAAAAAAATAGAAATGAAATCTATGTAAATAGGGAAATGTGGAGGGGGTGAAGGGCACACAGGTAATGGGGAAAAAAATAAGAACCAAGATATGTCATGTACAGGTACAAACACCCAATGATAAATGTAAATGAATTGTATACCTAATATGTACCAATAAAATGTACCAATAAAATTAATTTTAAAAAATCTACACCTGGGCATATAATAGTCAAGATTCCAGAAACCCAACAGAAGAACAAAATTCTATGAGCAGTTAGAGAAAAGAAACAAATTACATACAAAGGAGAGCCCATCAGAATCACAACAGACATCTTGATACAAACCCTCAAGTGAAGTATTTCAAGCCTCAAAAGAAAACAACCTCCAACCCAGATTGTTGCACCATTCAAAACTATCTTTCAAAATTGATGGAGAAATAAGACACTTTCATGAAAAAGAACACCTGAGGAACTTCATGAATACAAAACCAGCACTCCAAAAAATTTTAAACATTATTCTAGGAAAAGACAATAAGGATCAGAACCCTGCAAAGCCCAACAGAATGAATTCTTCAGGCAACACAAGAAATTAAATGGAAAGCGGGAGAATCAAGCAACAAGAAAAAGTCATGACAAGGATAAGTCAATATATATCAGTTATAAGCATTCATTTTAAGAGTATCAATTCACCAATCAAAAGAAATAAACTGGCAGAATGGACCAAGAAGCAAGACCCAAATTATGCTGCATACAAGAAACACTTAATTCAAAAAGAAATACATAGACTGAAAGTTAAAGGGTAGAAAACAATACTCCATGCAATAGGAACCTAAAGAAAAGAAGGAGTAGCTATCCTATTTGCAGATATCCAACAATAATTAAGAGAGACAAAGAAGGGCACTATGTCTTTGGAAAGGCAACAATCCAAGAGGAAGAGATGACAATCATAAATATATATGCACCAAATACTAGTGTACTCAAGTATATAAAAGAAATATTAATGGATATGAAAAATAAAATAAGCAGTAATAGTAGTGGAGAACCTCAACACCCCACTGTCACAAATAGATAGATCAACTAGACAAAATATAAAGAAGGAAATATTGAACTCAAACAAACTCTTGAACAATTGGACTTAACAGATGTTTTCAGGGTGTTCCACACCAAAATATCAGAATACACATTCTTTTTGGCTGGATATGGATCATTCCCCAAAGCAGACCACATACTTGCTCATAGAACCTGTTTATGTAACTGCAAAGGAATTGAAGTTATCCCCTGTATATTATCAACATAGTGCAATGAAACTGAAGATCAATAGCAAAAGAAATCACAAGAATTTCATAAACACATGGAAACTGAACAACCTTCATGAATAATCAATTGATCACAGAGGAAATCAAAGAAGAAATCAGACAGTTTCTACAATTAAATGACAATCCCAATATAACATATTGGAATTTGTGGGATACAATGAAAGTAGTCTTATAAGGGAAATTCATAGCAATGTATACTAATATTAGGAAAATAGAGAGCGCTCAAATAAACAACCTACTGCTGAACCTCACACTTCTAGAAAAAGATGTGCAGTACAAACCCAAAGCTCATATAAGGGAGGAAATTATAAATATCAGAGCAGAAATCCACGCAATGCAGGCAAAGGGAATGATATAAAAAAATCAATGAAGCAAAGAGTTGGTTCTTTGAAAGAATAAACAAAATTGACATACACTTAGCCAACCTTATCAAAAAAGGAAAGGGCCCAAATCCATGGAATTAGTAATGAAAAGGGTGAAATTACAATGCATCCAGAAAACCCAAAGGATCATCAGCACTTACTTTGAGAACCTCTACACCAATAAGATGGAAAACACAGAAGAAATGGACAGATTCCTAGATACATATGAATTACCAAATTTGAATGAAGAAGATTTAAAAATTATAAATAACCCAACATCAATCAAGGAAATTGAAAACATAATTAAAAACTTACCAACAAAGAAAAGCCCGGGTCCTGATGACTTCACTGTTGAATGCTACAAGACTTTTGGAGAACTATTGCCACTACTGTTTAAATTCTTCAATGAATTTGAAAGGGAAGCAATACTCCCAAATTCATTCCTGGACTCAAGCAATACCTTGATTCCAAAAGCAGAGAAAGACCCAATTGAAAAAGGGGAACTATAGGCCAATCTCATTAATGAACATAGATACAAAAATCCTTAATAAGATACTGGCAAACAGAATGCAGTAGATCATCAAAAAGATCATACACCCTGACCAAGTGGGATTCATCTCAGGGATGCAGAGATGGATCAACATGCACAAATCAATAAATGTAATACACCATATTAATATCACCAAGGACAGAAACCACATAATCACCTCAATATATGCAGAAAAAGCATTCTACAACATCCAACATGCATTAATGATAAAAAAAAAACCCACAGAATGTTTGACTAGACAGTCTATCTGAACCTGATAAAATCTATCTATGAAAAACCAACAGCCAATATCACACTAAATGGTCAAAAACTGAAGTCCTTCTCACCAAAATCAGGAAAAAGACAAGGATGACCACTATCACCACTCCTGTTCAATATAGTTTTGGAAACATTAGCCACAGAAATTAGACAAGAGAAAGAAATAAAAGGAATAAAGACAAGAAATGAAGAAGTCAAATTGTCCTTATTTGCAAGTGACATGATATTCTATATAAAAAAACCCAAGAATGCCACCAGAAGTCTTCTAGACTTAATAATCAAAGGTAGTAGAGTATCTTGACATACAAGAGAATGATATTCATCATTGGAGACATGTAACTTTATATATCTTGATTTTTATTTTTTCCCATTTCCCTGCCCTGTCTTCAACCCTTCCACCCCTCACTATTTACAGACTTTGTTTCCATTTTTTCATTTTCTCATATTAATTCCATTCCCTTGTTTTCTTTCCTGTATCCCTCATATTTTCCCTTCCACTTTGCACCTTTTCTTCTTATTTCACATTATCTATTATACATTTTGATCCTTATTTACACTTTCAGTTTCTCACACAAGTTTAATTATTTGGTATTTACATGTGTCCTATTTATTTCACTTATAAGTGTCACCTCATTGTGCATCCATTTAGCTAATAATGTCTCAAATTTCTCATTATTTATGGCTGAGTAGTACTCCACTTTATTAAAAAAACACATTTTCTTTATCCAGTCTCCAGGTGATGGGCATTAGGGCTGTTTCCAAATTTTAGTTGTTACAAACTGTGCCACTATGAACATGGGTGAACATATATCACTGAGGTATGATTCTTTTAATTCTTTTGGGAAGATACCCTGCAGGGTAATGGCTGGATCCAAATGGACCTCCAATCCTGGTTCTTTGAGGTATCTCCATACTAATTTCCACAGTGGTTGCACGAATCTTCACTCCCACCAACAGTGGGGAAGAGTTTCTTTTTTAACACAGTCCCACCACTGTTTGTTATTGGTTAAGTTCAGTTGTTCTTTCTGGGGTGAGGTGGAATCTCAATGATATTTTCATTGATATCTCTGGAATGACAGGTGGTGTTGAACATTGTTTCATATGTTTATTTGCTATTTCTTTGTCTGAGAAACAGCTGGTAAAATTTTTTTCCCACATTGTGGGTTCTCTGTTTACACTCTTGGTGGCTTCTTTTGCTGTGCAAAAGGTTTTAACAAGAAGAGATCCCAGTTGTTGATTCTTGTGCTAGTTCACATGTAACTGAGGTTTTTTTCAAGAAACCTTTTCCGATTCCAGTGTCTTCAACAGTTCTACCTATCCTCTCTTCCAGCCAGAGTAGTGTTTCTATTTTAATATTTAGATCTTTAGTTTCTGTTTTAATATTTAGATCTTTAATGCATTTCAGTTTTAGTTTAGTGCATGGTGAGAGATATGTCTAGTTTTAATCTTTGGCAAGTTGAAACCAATTTTTTCCAGCATGATATACTAAAGAAGTTATCTTTCCTCCAGTGAGGATATTCCACTCCTTTGTTAAAGATGAGGTGGCTGAGTGTGTCTGGAGTTCTTTCTGCAACTTCTAGTTTATTCCAATGGTCCACAGGTCTGTTTCTTTGCCAGTACTGTTTTTATCAAGTAGCTTTGTAGTATAGTTTCAAGTTTGGAATTGTGATACCCCCTCCCTTGTCTGTGTTGCCTAGAATTGCTTTTGCTATTCTAGGTCTCTTCTTGTTCCAATGAAGTTTTGGATTGTTTTCTCAAGGTCTGAGAAGAATGTTGCTGGAATTTATATTGGGATGGCACTGAATCTATACAGGAGTTTTGGAAGTATAGCCATTTTCACTATATTGTGTCTTCCTACCCAGGAGCATGGGATGTCTTTCCATTTTCTGATATGCTATTACATGTCTTTTTTTTCAGAGTGCTAGAGTTTTCATAGTAGAGTTCTTTAATTTCTTTTGTTAGGTTAATTTGTAGTATTTCATTTTTTTGGTTGCTATTGTGAAGGGAGTTGTTCACAGAAATTGCTTAAGTGAAAAGTTCAGTTCAAACTGCAGAACCATTCTAAAAAGTGCATTTGGCTTCAAACCTAATGTTCTTCTTGGGAAAAGGATCACAGATCTCCTAGCCATTTTTTTTTTAAAAGTACTGCATGGCACTTTCTAGACAAAACTGCTATTTACAATAGAAGACTCATAGATGCACTGTACAAATGTGTAATACAGAGTGGCAGATTCTCCACTGATTTTTCTCACTCCTGCAATGGGGTTAATTTCCACACAATGGCAATTCTAGCTGCTTTCTTTGAGAAGTATCTATAGTTTAGGTCATCCACTTCCACTGACCTCCATGGAAGACAAACACCAGACAAAATATTTCAGTTCAGTTTGAACTGAAGACCATTTTGATAAATGAGTTTGGTTTCTAAACTAAAGTTCTTCTTAGGAAAATGTTCACAAGTCTCTATGCCATTTTTTTTTTTTTGCAACAAAACTGTATGTCATGTTTTGGGTCAAGCTGCCACTCACAATGGAAGCCTCATACAGATGCATCGTATAAATGTGTAATGCAGGGAAGCAGATACTCAAGTGATTACTCTCTGACTTCGTTCCTGGAATGGCGTTGATTTCCACACAATGTCTAGCTACTTTCTCTGAGAAGTAACTTTACTTTAGGGCATCTACTTTCATTGACTTCTATGGAAGAGAATACACCAGAGAAAATGTTTGAGTGAAAACTTCAGTCCAAACTACAGAACCATTCTGAAAAGTGTGTTTGGCTTCTAACCTAAAGTTCTTAGGAAATGTTCTCAGCTCTCTGCTGCAGTCTGAGCCTGAAGATGTTCCTTTGTCTCTTCTCTGCTCCCTTTCTCCTCCATGCTCTCTTTTTCCTCCCTACACCCTTTCTCCTCCATAGATTATAGAGTCAAACAGACATCTGTTTGACTCATATTGTAGACCCTACATGGCACAGCTCTGGGAGGAGACAGTCACATTTTCTTTCCCTGTTCCCTTCCTGGGCATGTCTTGATCACAAAACAATCATGCTAGCTTCCACCTAAAACACATAGGCCACTAGCACTATGTGCATTGCCATTTCTTCCTGTTTGCCTTCCACTATAAATAGAGAGTTTGTGATGCTCCAGGCATCCATTAGCCCCTGACAACCTATCATTCCACCTGGTCCCAGGTAAGAGTAATCTTGGTCTTCATCATCTTTTCTTCATCTCCCACTACTCTTCCTGGCTTCAGACTCCCACCTGGCATCCAATGTAGCCAGTAGAAGGGATTTTGGAAATCAGGTGAGAAGATATCTCCATTAGCATGCACAAAGGGGGGAGGTGAGTGGTTCGCTTGGTGTAAAACATGGGACAGTCATGCTCACGAGTGACACCTCCATTTTCAAGTGCTCTATGAGTTGCTAAAAGCTAAGGGGACTAAAGCCAGATTAGATCAGCTTCATTCTTTTCTCTCTTTAGTTCAGGATACTTGTTCTTGGTTTCCAGAGCAGGACATGGCGAATCTTAACACTTGGTGTAAAGTAGGGAAACAGTTGAGAGATCATTATACTGTTAAGGTTCTGGACAAGATTCCTATCTTTACCTTTTCTTTGTGGTCACTGGTTAATGAGTGTTTGGATGCCCATCCTTTGATTGAATGTGCCATTGATGGTGTGGCAAAACACATGATGACACAACCTAGGGTTGTGTCACAACTCAGGGTTATAAGAAAATGAAAGTGGGCTCTAAGAGGCTTGAGACTACTGAGGGGACAATGGAGGAGTGGAGCCCTTGGCCCCAGTAAAGCTTTCAGCCCCAGCAGAGGAGCCCTCCTCTGAGTTTTCTGATTGCTTCTCAGAGGACCCAGGGAACAAGGCAGGCTCCTTTGTAGAGAATTCATTGGGGCTTGTAGCTCTGGATGTTCTTTTCATTTCTGTGCCACTCCAAGCAAAATCAAATGCAGTCATGCTGTCTTGGGAGAAATCGAAAGCAGCCTGCTGTACTTCTTTACAGGACACTTTAGCTGTACCCCAGGTGTCCACATTGGCTGTAGGTCTGCTTTTGCCCCTACAGATAGCTCTCCAAGGAGCTCATGATCAAGGAGAAGCCTTGGAATGTTTCAGGCCTGGAGAATACCCCATCATAGAGGTTCCCAACCCAAATAATCCAGGACAAATTCTTAGGCAGCATGAACCCATTCCTTTCAAAATCTTAAAAGAGCTAAAAATGGACACTGTTGTTTATGGGCTCATAGATCCTTTTACTATGGGATGGTTGTAGGTCACAGCTGCTGTGGCTATGCCCCCAGATGATTGGTAAGCCCTGGCCAAGGCTTACTTGTCCCCAGGTGATTATTTGTTGTGGAAGTCTGCATATATTGAGCAGTGTGCAGAACAAGCCTTGTGCAACTGGGAGCATGTGGTTTCCGTTGATATGGACATGCTCATTGGAGAGGGAAATCAGGAGGGTGTGATTAACCAGTTGACTTATGTCCAACTGGCTTATTATAAGATACAGCTCACAGCCCAGAAAGCTTGGAGAGAGCTCCCATTGAAAGGGGGAAAAAAACATGGATATAACCATTATCAAATATGAGGCTTTCCAAGATTTTTGTGAGTAGACTTTTACAGGTAGCCTCCTGGATTATACATCATCATGAATCAGGACAGGTGGTAGTTAAACAATTGGCTTTTGAAAATTCAAATAAATGGTGTAAAGAGGCTATGCAGCCTCACAAAAAACAAGCCTCACTGGAAGACATGATTAGATTTTGCTGACATAAGCCTCTCCTATGTGCAGGGGGCCACCTGGGCAGCCTTTTTACAGCTTCAAAAAGGAAAAATGACAGGGCTTGTTTTCAATGTGGAAAAAAGGGCCATGTTGCTAGAGATTGCAGAAAAAAGGGATGGTCACCACTTACCTTGCCCAAACTGGTGAGGAACAGCAGTGGATTTTCCTCAAGAGGCATGAAGCCTACCTCCTTGTGCTCAAAATGCAGGAGTGGGTAGCATTGGGCAAATAAATGCAAGCCTAAGACAGATGCTGAGAGACATCCAGCTCCAGAAAATGCCCAGTGGAGGCCAGCCCTGGCCCTGTCGAACAGTGGGGCTGCTCTCACTTATTGCACCTCAGCCATTCTGGCTAGCCTCCAACACTTCTGAGAGCTTCTCCAAGCAACCCAAGGGAGCATGGGACTGGACCTCAGCTCTACCTTCAGAGTCATCTTGACTCCAGACATGGGTCCTCAAGAGCTGCCTATGGTAGTATGTGGCCCCCTGTGGGAAGGGGCTGTTGGTTTATTGCTGGGATGTAGCCCTTGAAAGGGCTTCAAGTAATTCCAGGAACATAGATGCTGACTATATGGGAGAAATAAAAATTATGGTTTTCTTTCCCCAAGTTTTTTCATATCCATAGGGGGACTAGGATTGTCCAGTTGTTACTTTTGCCTGTGGCTAAGGCCACTCAGCATACAAAGACCATTATAGTTAATCATAGAGGACCAAGAGGTTTTGGTTCTTCTGATGCTTATTGGGTCACTAAAATAAAAGATGAGAGGCCAGAATGCAATCTCACTATTGAGAGAAAGACTTTTAGAGGATTACTGTATACTGGAGTGAATGTATCAGTGATTAGTTTCCAACACTGGCCACACAGTTGGCCACTGGACCAAGTTCATACCCAGTTACAGGGGGTTGGACAGATACAACACTCAGCTGAGAGTTCAAAATTGTTACATTGCACTGACAAAGAGGACCATTAGGCATGGATGTCTTAAGTACTATGGGAATCTTAAGTGCTGCTGGTGAGTCCCAATGTTCTTGTGTCTTCACAAATGTTGGATCAAGGATTTAATCCCCACATGGGCCTGGGACACCATGGTCATGGAAGAAAAGAGCCTGTCATACCCTGTCACAAACTGGACTGTCATGATTTGGGCTACTCACACATTTTTCCTAGGGCTGCTGGTCAGTTCTCTTGCCTGATTGATGACCCAAACCCACCATGTGGCTGTCAGATGATCAGGTTTGGGTTGACCAGTGGCCTTTACTGCAGAAGAATCTCCTAGGTGTATGTTAGCTTTTAGAGGAACAATTATGAGGAAGTCATCTAGAACCCTCCACTAGTCCTTGGGCTACACCAATTTTTGTGATACAGGAAAATGGTGCCTCCTGTGGGTTCTCCAAGCAATTAATAAGACCATACAGCCTATGGGGGCACTGCAGCCTGGACTTCCAAGTCCTTCATGATACTTTTGTCCTTTCATTTATTGGTCATAGACTTAAAGGACTGTTTTATTTTTACCATACCTCTTTTTCCTTCCAACTGTAAGCATTTTGCCTTTAGTCTTCCTTTGCACGGTAATCAAAGCTCCACTGAAAAATTTCAGTGGAAGGAAGTGTCTACTTCCTACAACAGACCCACTCTTTATCAGGAAAATGTGGATCAGGCCATACCATCTCTGAAGACACAATTCCCTCAGGCTTATGCTATTCAATATTTAGATGACACTTTTCTAGCCCATGCCTCTCTACTTCTGATCCAGGAACTTTATTCTGCCTTGCAGGCCCAGATAAAACCCAAAAAAACAGAGCCATTTTCTTATTTGGGATATATTCTAGAAAATACTCAGGTAAGACCTCAACTTATTCAGATTTGCACTGATCACCTTTCTACACTTAATGATTTTTAATAGCTCCTGGGAGACATCAACTGGCTTTGACCATCATTATCTTTAATGACTGCAGACTTGCAGCCATTATTTAAAATCCTCAAAAGTGAACTTTCACCTAGCCCACCTCACCTCACCTCCTAACCACTTTGGCTCGTGAGGCCTTGAGTAAGGTGGAGAAGGGTACTCAACAGGCAGCCCTTGCTTGTGTTGTCCCTGAACATCCTTTATGGTTGGTGACCTTGTCTATGCCACATATGCCAATGGGGGCCCTGTGGCAGCCTCAGAGGGTTCTTGAGTGCATCCATCTTCCTAACTCACCACCCCACTCTCTTACCCATTATACCTTTTTAGTGACTGCTGTGATAGGCCATGGATGATGATGCTGTCTTTAGTTGCTGGGGAGAAAACCTCATGTACTCATTATACTTTATTTCCTACAACAACAGTGATGGATTTGGCAGTTTTCTGAAGATTGGCCGACTGCCTTAGCCTCCTTTGCCAAACATCATCTGCCTTTGGGCAAGATTTTACAATTTCCAAACCTTACTCTTCTCATTTTTCCTAAGGTTATCCACCTCTTGCCTTTGGAAGGAACCATCACTGTTTCACAGACAGCTACTCTAATGGATTTGTGGGACATCATGCCTTGAGTGGGACTAGATCTTGAGATCCTGGCTTTACATCTGCTCAGCATGCCAAATTACAGGCTGTCATTGGGGTGCTTGAGGATTTTGCTTCTGTCACTTTTAATTTCTACATGGACGGTGCCTGTGGAGTGGGCATAGTCCAAACAGTAGAAACTGCTGCCATTGCTCCTCTCTTTCAGCTTTTTCATCATCTGATGGTCCTTGTGAGACACCGCACTTACCCTTGTTTCACCTCCCACATTAGTGCACACCCTTCCCTCCCTGGGGCAGTATGTCTGGGGAATGATGCTGTGGATGACCTGATTGCTCCTCTGCTACCTCTGCCTCTTCTGCTCACCCTTCAAAAGCCCACTGCCTCACAGTCTGCTTTTCACCAAAATGCTTCCACCCTATGCAGTTTCATACTTCTCGAGGACAGGAATGCAGCATTGTTCAAGCCTGTTCCACCTGCATGCTTCACGTTATATCACTTGTCCAGGGTGTGTGTCCTAGAGGCCTGCATCCCCATGAAATATGGCAGATGGATGGGACCCGTGTGCCTGAGTTTGGTCACCTCAGATATGTTCATGTTTCTGTGGATACTTATTCCTCCATGATCTTTGCTTCCACTCAACCAGGCAAGGCTGTCGGACATGCTGTTGACACTGATCACTGTCTTTATGCCTTTCAGGTGCTTGGTTGTCCAAGGGCTATCAAAACTGATAATACACTAGTGCTGCTTTTAAATACTTTTGTACAACCTTTGGCATTTCCCTCTCTACAGGTATTCTTATAACACTCAGGGTCAAGTAATCATTGAATGTGCCAATCTCACCCCTAAAACTATGTTACACAAACACAAATGGGGAGTATTATCTAGTTATTATAAGCCTACACCCTCTACTACAATAAATCTTGCATTATATACCTTAAAAATTTAAAATATCAATGAACAAGGCCTTATGGTAGAAGAGCATCATTGTGTTTCTAGTCACTAATCAAAACATAAATTTGCTTGCTAGAAGGACTGCTGGTCAGTGGCATGGACCAAGCCTTGTGCTTATGTTGGGAAGAGGATTCATTTGTATCTGTCTCGGTACCAACTCAACTGGTGTGGCAGTGTGATGTCATCAAACCCAGAGAAATAGCTGATTCCACCATTCAAAAAGTTGACATTGTCACCCCAGATGAAGATGCCATGTTGAGCTCCCTGTCACACCAAATGTGAGCAGTGACATATCCCATGTGGGGTCAGGTCAAGAAATTAACACAAGATACTCAAGAAATGGTAAAGAATAAGGGCGGTCCCTCAGGTCCTGGTACCTTATTCCTTGCTATGATGGCCTTGGTTTCCACTCAGGTAGGAGCTACAGATGCCAAACAGTATTGGACTTATTTACCTGACCTCTCATTGGCTCATGTTGTACCCTGGGAACCACCGGGTCCTATTCCCATATTCACCAATGTGTCTGTCATATTAGGGGAGGGCCAGATGGGTGTATTTCTTCCAGCCAAGCCATCTATAACTATACGGGCATAGTGGTATCACTTCCTGTGTCTGGGGCCTGGTCAATTCTGCTTGCCCCTATGAAAAGTCTTCCATTTTAAATAATGAATCTGGCTTAGAAAAGAATGAAATCCTTCTTTACAAAACATTTTAGTTGGACAACATGAGTCCATCTAATACATCTTGTTCTATTCATCCCTGCCACAATAGAACAGCCACTGTTCCACTCAAAAGCAGTGTCATGGGTTGACTGTTGTACCTGCCATATCAATAGGGTACATATACATTCTGTGCAATTTTTGGACCACTCTCATGTACTGGTAAATTAGACTGGATTCTTTCTAGTTACTTCTCTTGAAACTAATCATTTCAAACATCCTGACCCGTGGAGGCTTGCTGCATGTACTGATAAATTAATGCAATCCAGCTATAGAGTTAAGAACCTGAGTCATGTGGGAGCTGCCAGTCATTGGAGATGTATTTCTGTGCAGATACCCTATGTTTTACTTAGAGGGTCCACTAATATTACTAACAAGACTGATGGTACTTTTAATGTTACCTGTACCAACTGCAACCTCACCAACTGTGCTACTCATTTCAATACACCACCCATTCTTCTGTTACAACTTCACTCTTTTTGTCATGATTCCCACTAATATTTCCAGACCCTGGTATAATGGCTGAGGGCTCCATGTACTAAAAGAGATATAAAATCAATTGAGACATCCCCTATGGATGGTTGGACTCATCATCCTGGATATGGTGTCTGGTCACTCTTCTTGCCTCCACCATGGTTGCCTCTGTGGCTTTGGCCAAAACCATTTTTGTCAACTAACTGGCAAAAAAATACCTTTTATGCCTTAGAATCTCAAGAGGACATTAACTCTAAGATTCACATACAATTTGAAGCACTTGAAGCAGCAGTTCTTGACATAGGAACACAAGTTAAAGCCCTTCAATTCTATCAAGGGCTTCAATGCCATGCTGATTTAAACACATTTGTGTTACAGCTCTAAAATATAATGAGACAATATGTCCCTGGGAGCAGGTTGCTACTTGTTTCATGGGTATCTTCCACTATGCCAACTTCAGTCTGGATTTACAAAATTTACACAAAAAGATTCTAGACATACAACATGCAGAGGTCCAGAGTCTTGCTCCAGATCAAGCTGCCTGAGCAGTGCTGAACCTCCTCAATGGGTTCAATCTTTTCAATATTGACAGGCACACAGTGGTTGCCATGCTTGCACTATTAATTGACCTGATTATATTGATTGTCTTGTTTCTAGTCTGCTGCAGAATGTTCCAGAAACCACTGCTCCACCTCACCTTGGGACAACATTGGAATCACCTTGAGTTACAAACAAGAAAGGGGGACATGCCATGGGCTGAGCCTGAAGATGTCCCTTCCCCTCTTCCCTTCTCCTTTCCTCATATCTGCTCCCTTTGTCTTCCCTACTCCCTTTGTTCTCCATAGAGTATTGTAGACACTGGCAGCACAACCACAGGAGACAGTTACATTGTATCCTTCCCTGTTCCCTTTGGAGCATGCCCCAAAGATGAAAAAAATCACACTGCATTCCACCTCAGCAACATAGGCCATGTAGCACTATTTTCTCTGCCTTTTCACCTTCCACTATAAATAAAGAGGCAGTGCTCCAGGTGGCCATGAACTCCAGGTGGCCAAGAGCTCCCAAAAAGCTATGGTTACTCCTGGTCCCAGCTAACAGTAATCTTGGTCTTCATCAGCTTTTCATCATCTCTCATCACTCTCCTTGGCTTTGGACTCTATGCTCTGCAAGCCACAGCAGCTCTCTAACCACTTTCTTGGCACCAAAACTGTATGGCATTTTCTAGGCCCTAGTGACATTCACAATAGAAGGTTCATAGAGATGAACTGCACAAATCTTTCAGTGAAAACTGCAGTTCAAAATGCAGAACCATTCTGAAAGATATGGTTGGCTTCTAACCTAAAGTTCTTCTTATTAAAATGCTCATGGGTTTTCAATTCCTTTCTTTGCACCAAAACTGTATGGCCCTTCCTAGGCCAAACTGCCATTCTCAATAGAAGCACCATAGAGATGGAGTGTACAAATCTGTAATGCAGAGATGCAGACACTCAAGTGATTACTGTGTTACTTTATTCATGCAATGATGTGATTTCCACACAATGGCAATTCTACATGAGTGAAGTGAGAAGTAACTGCACTTTATGTCACCCACTTCCATTGACTTCCATGAAAGAAGATGAACAAGAGAAAAACATGAGTGAAAACTTCAGTCATATCTCCAGAACTATTCTGAAAAGTGTAGTGGGGTTCTAATCTACATTTCCTCTTTGGAAAACGTTCACAGATCTCCAAGACATTTCTCTGCACCAGAATTCTATAGCATTTTCTAGGCCAAACTCCCATTCACAATAAAAGCCTCATAGCATGCACTGTGAAAATATCTAAAGCAATGTGGCAGATACTTGAGTGATTAATGTTTTACTTCACTCCTGCAATGGAGTTTACTTCCACACAATGGCAGGTATAGCTTCTTTCTCTTAAAAGTAACTGCACTTTTTGTCACTAATTTTCATTGATTTTGATGGAAGAGAATACACTAGAGAAAATCTTGGAGTGAAAACTGAAGTTGAAACTGCAGAATAATTCTGAAAATATGTTTGGATTCTAATCTGAAGTTCTTCAGAGGAAAATCTTCACAGGAATCCAAGCTTTTTCTTTGCATAGAACAGCATGGCACTTTCTAGGCCATACTGCCATTCAAAATAGAAACTTCAAAGAGGTGCACTGTACAAATCTGTAATACAGTGAAGCAAGTAATGGAATGATCACTGTTTTATTTTACTCCTGCAGTGGAGTTGATTTTCACACAATGGCAGGTCTAGCTACTTTGAGCATTTACTGCACTTTATTTCATTCATTCCATTGACATCTATGGAGGAGAAAACAACAGAGAAAGTATTTTAGTGAAAACTTCAGTTCAAACAGCACAACCATTCTGAAAAGTGACTTTGACTTCTAACCTAAAATTCATCTTGGGAAGAAATTCACTAATATCCAAGCCCTAAGTTTACACCAGAACTGTATGGCACTTTTAACCCAAACTGCCGTTCACAATATAAGCCTCACGGAGATACATTGCACAAATCTGTAAAGAAGAGAGGCAGACACTTAAATGATAGCTGTTTTACTTCACTCATAGAATGCAATTGGTTTCCACACAATGCCAGTTCTAGATGCTTTCTCTGAGACCCAATTGCATTTTATGTCATCCATTTCCATTGACTTCAATGAAGGAGAAAACACCAGACAGAGTGTTTGAGTGAAAACTTCAGTTCAAAATACAGAACCATGCTGAAAAGTGTGTTTGGTTTCTAACCTAAAGTTCTTCTTAGGAAATTGTTTACAGGTATCTGAACCCTTTCTTTGCACCAGAGCTGCACAGCACTTTCTAGACCAAACTAACCCTCACAATAGATGCCTCATACAGGTGCACTGTCCAAATGTATAATGCAGAGATGCAGATACTTGAGGTATGACTGCTTTACTTCACTCCTGCAATGAAGTTTATTTCCACACAGTGGCAGTTCTAGCTGCTCTCTCTCTGTGAAGTAACTGCATTTTATGTCTGTCTTCCATTTTCATTGACTTTGATGGAAGAGAATACACAAAACAAAATGTTTTCATGAAAAGTTCAGTCATATCTCCAGAACCACTCCATAAAGTGTGTTTGGGTTCTAACCTAAAGTTGTTCTTAGGAAAATGTTCATAGGTCTCCAAGCCTTTTATTTAGACCATAACTGTATGGCACTCCTAAACCATACTGACATTCACAATAGAAGCTTCATAGAGATGTACTCTAGAAATCTGTAATGCAAAGAGGCAGATCCTCGAGTGATTACTGTTTTACTTCCTGTCACACTATTCACTTACACACCATGGCAGTTGTAGTTGCTTTGTCTGAGAAGTAACTGCACTTTGTGTCATGCACTTTCACTGACTTCTTTTCTTTTAATTAAGTTTGTTATTGCCCCAGCACAGAGGAGGTGAGCTTCTTAGCCTGCTGTATCCCCCGAGCACCATGGAGGTGAGCCAGGTGGGCACCATCACCACCCTCACTGAGGCCGTGCCAAGCCATTACCTAGATACACACTGCAGAGTTGCAGGGTCATGAAGGACATTGTTCTGAGCTCCAGAAGATAGAGCAGAAGTGAACAACAGAAAGAGGGCCTCTCTGAGTCTCCTTGATGAAAATTGAACACCACTGGAAAAGTGAAGAAAATCCCTGCAATAAAGACACACCAGATCACCTAAGTTGGGGGAGTAGTGGTGTGGACCAGAGCAGCATGGCTGCAAGCAAATCCCAGCCAGGGCTCTGCCCCAACCCCAGAAGCTCAGGCATACTGGCCCAAGCCAAGGGCCCACCTGGAAAAGAGCTGAAAATGTACACAAGCAACAGACAGAGGTTCACCCTGATATCATTGGTAAGTGTGTGAGACCCTAGCTAGAAGCTTGCTCACACAACAGGGAACAGGGTGCACAGCCCCCAGCCAAAGTCTCTACCAGACAATAGGTACAAAGGTACCCTAGCTACAGGTACACCTAGATACAATCCCAAGTGTGCACAGGCCCCAGCCAGAAGCCTGCTCAGACAACAGGTCAGCTCAGGGATCAAGAAGACCCCCATTCTGAACCCAGGAATTAGTGTTCTGGTGAGCAGCAGAGAAAATGCTGCTTGGTGGCTTGCTCAGAATTGAAGACTACTAGGTGAGCAAAAAGTTGCCTCAACAAAGGCACTGCAGGTTACATCTGTTGAAATGAGAAGACAAGTGAACAAGTCACAAAACCAGATTTCCAGATCACTTAAGACAACCTCAAAGGAAAATGGGATGGAACAATCTGATACTCAACCACCTGGGCTCCCTGAACTGGCAACAAAAGAGGATCTGGAAAAAATGAAATCAGAAGTAATTTCTCAGATAACAGCAGAGATTGTGCTCATAGAGCAAGACATGATTAATAAATCTAGAGTGGATAAAGATAAAAAAATACAGGAACTGAGTAACATGATGGAATCCCAACATAGGGAAAAATGGAAAACAAAAAAGATGCAAACAGATTTCCAGGAGATTAAAAATTCCATTGAAATTTTATGCAGCAGAATGAGCCAATGTGAGGACAGAATTTCAGATATAGAAGATAAGATTGCAATTAGTGACCAGGAAAAGAAAAATTTCTTTAAAATAGTAAGGGACAGACATTTCTCAGACAAAGAAGTAAAAGCAGCAAATAAACATATGAAAAAATGTTTAACATCACTGGTCATTTGAGAGATGCAGATGAAAACAACACTGAGATTCCACCTCACCCCACAAAGAATGGCTGCTATCAAGAAATCAACCAATAACAAATGCTGGCAGGGGTGTGGAGAGAAAGGAACCCTTCTCCATTGTTGGTGGGAGTGCAGACTGGTGCAACCACTATGGAAATCAGTGTGGAGATACCTCAAAGAACTAGGGCTGGAGGTCCCATTTGACCCAGCTATTCCTCTGCTGGGTATTTTCCCAAAAGAATGAAAAGTATCATACCACAGAGATATATGTGTACCCATGTTTATTGCAGCACAGTTTGTTATAGCTAAAGCTTGGAAACAGCCCAAGTGCCCATCAACTGGAAACTGGATAAAGAAGATGTGGTGTTTTTTTTTATAAAATGGAGTACTACTCAGCCATAAAGAATGAGAAACCAGAGATATTAATAGCTAAATGGATGCATATTGAGGCCATACTCTTAAGTGAAATAAATAAGACACATGTGTAAATACTGAATAATTTCTCTAGTGCGAGAAACTGACAGAGTAAATAAGGACTAAAAGGATTAATAACTAATAATTTTACTTTGAAATAGGAAAAGGTCCAAAGGGGTAGGGGTGGTGGGAGGAAATAGGGAAAGGAAAGAATGAAAAGGAAAAATTATGAGAAAAGAAAAAAAATGGAAACAAAGTATGTAAATAGGGAAGGGTGGAGGGGTGAAGGGTGCACAGGTAATGGGGAAAAAATAAGAACCAAGATACATCATGTACAGGTACAAGCACCCAAAGATAAATGTAAATGTATTGTATACCTAAAATGTACTAATAAAAGAATTTAAGCAAAAAAAATAAAATAAAATACTAAGGGACCATGAGAAATCCATCCAGCATCTGGTAGATGATGCAAAGAAGAATAACATAAGTCTGATAAGAGTCAATGAAATAGGAGAGTGGGCAGATGACATAAAAAAACTGTTCACAGAAGTGATGGCAGAAAACGTCCCACGCAGGGGGAAAGAACTTGGCATACAGAGAAGTGAGGCATATAGGACTCCAACTAGACATGATAAAAAAAATCTACACATAGGCATATATATAATCATTAAGATTCCGGAAACACATCAAAAGAACAAAGTTCTAAAAGCAGTTAAAGAAAAGAAAAAAATCACAGGAAAGCCCATCAGAATCACAGCAGCTTTCTCAATGCAAACCCTCAAGGTAAGAAGAGCTTGGAGTGAAATATTCTAAGCCCTAAAAGAAAACAGCCTCCAACCCAGATTGATGTACCCTGCAAAACTATCTTTCAAAAAGGATAGAGAAATAAGATACTTTCATGACAAAAAGCACCTTAGGAACTTCATGAATACAAACCCAGCATGCCAAAATATTTTAGACAATATCCTAGGAACAGACAGTGAGAATCACAACCCCAGGAAGCACAGCAGAATGAATCCATCAGGCATGACAAGAAATTAAATGTAAAAGGGGAGAATCCAACAAAAAAAGTCATGACAAAGATAAGTCAGTATGTATCAGTTATAACCATCAATGTTAATGGTCTCAATTTACCAAAGGAAAGAAATAGACTGGCAGAATGGGTCAAGAAGCAAGATCCAACAATATGCTGCATTCAAGAAATACACTTAATTCAAAAACAAGCTCATAGATTGAAAGTTAAAGGGAGGAAAATAATACTCAATGTGATGGGAACCTGAAAAAAAGCAAGAGTAGCTATCCTCTTTGAAGATGAAGTGGATTTCAAGTCAACACTGATTAAGAGAGACAAAGAAGGACACTACATCCTTGTAAAAGGAACAATCCAGCAGGAAGTCATGATAATCACAAATATATATGCACCAAACATTAGTGCACCCAACTATATAAAACAAATACTAATCAACATGAAAACTCATATATACACTAATACAATAGTAGTGGGGGACCTCAATACCCCACTGTCACAGATCAACTAGATAAAAAATAAGTAATGAAATAATAGAAGGCAATCAAACTCTTGAACAAATGAATTTAACAGACATTTACAGAGTGTTCCACCCCAGAAAATCAGAATGCACATTCTTTTCAGCTGCACATGTTTTTTTCTCCAAAATAGACCACATGCTGTGTCATAGAACATGTGTAAGCAAGTGCAAAGGAATTGAAGTGATCCCCTGTATATTAACAGATCATAGTGCAATGAAATTGAAGATCAATTGCAAAAGAAATTGCAAGAATTTCATAAAAACCTGGAAATGGGACAACACATATCTAAAGAACAAATGTGTCACAGAGGAAATTAAAGAAGAAATCAGACAGTTGCTACAATTAAATGACAATGACAATAAAACTATTGGAATCTATGGGACACAATGAAAGCAGTCTTATGAGGGAAATTCAAAGCAGTTAATACTCACATTTGGAAAAGAGAGTGAGCTCAATTAAACAACCTGATGCTGAACCTCAAACTCCTAAAAAAGAAGAGCAGGACAACCCCAAAGCTCATACAAGGGAGGAAATTATAAAGATCAGTGCAGAAATCAAGACAATGGAGACAAAGAGAATGATACAAAAAATCAATGAAGCAAAGACTTGGTTCTTTGAAAGAGTAAACAAAATTGACAAACACTTAGCCAACCTTATCAGAAAAAGAAAAGGCTCAAATCCATGAAATTGGAAGTGAAAAGGATGAAATTACATTGGACCCAGCAAAAATCTAGAGGGTAATCAACACCAACTTCGAGAACATATACACCAATAAGGTGGAAAACACAGAAGAAATGGGCAGATTCCTGGATACATATGCATTACTGAAGTTGAATGAAGATGACCTAAAAATTCTAAACAACACAATATCAATCAATGAAATATAAAATGTAATAAAAATCTTACCAACTAAGAGCAGCCCAGGCCCTGATGTTTTCACTGGAGAATTCTACAAGACATTTAGAGAACTAGTGCCACTACTCTTTATATGATCCATTTTAAATTTACTATGATATCAAAACCTTACTAATAGAAGAAAAAATGACAAACTATTATCATTTATAATTATAGTAAAATATCTTAAAAAGATACTATAAAATTTACTTTGAACAATATCTTAAACTAGTACATCAGTTTAAAATGTATTAAATGTTTTATAAATATACACTCCTACATTAATAGAGTCATACACTGAGTGACACTTCTCTCAATGCCAGACCATGCACACAGTGGTGGTTCTTGATGTTATCTAGTTGTATCATGGACAATCTAGACACCAGTACTGAGCGATGGATTTCTAAGAACATATCCCATAGTTAATGGTGCATGACCATAGTTGAAAAAGTACAAACCAGCCATGGGTGGTGACAGATACTTGTAATCCCAGTGGCTCAAGAGGCTGATGCAGGAGGATTACACATTTGGGACCATCCCAGGCAATTTAGTGAGACTTTGTCTTATAAATAAATTTTAAAGGGTGTAGGATTCTGCTCAGTGGTGCTGCCACATGGCTTGAAAGTGCAGGGTCCCAAATTCAATCCCTGTTACCAAAAATAAATGAAATTTAAGAACAGGTGGAGTGTTGCTCAGTGGTCAAGCACTTGACTAGCATGCGCAAGGTCCTGGGTTCAATCCTCAGTAACTGAAGAAGAATTTTGAAGTGCAAATCAGTAATCTTAATCATTGTTGAAAAGGCAATCAGTATACTTTACTCCTGTAATGTTTGCATTTTGTATAACTTGAACTGTAGTTTTTGTTGTTAAGAAAATTGTTGCAAAAATTGGTTGTTGTATTTCAAGATGTCATGAGCACAAAATGAACAGTAGTTGGTCACAATAAGAAGAAAATGAAAAGAAGAGATACAGGACATACTTCAGAGAAAAATAATAGACTTCCATGACTGCATAGAGACTGAAGGGGAAACACAAAGTATTTCCAGCTCTTCAGGTGTAAAGTCTGACAATTTAAACTTCTTAACATAACAAAAGAGTCATTTTCATGTCAAGAGATGATGATATTTCCCCATAACTTTAGAATATTGATATCTAGAGCAAAGGAGTAAATATAGACACAACTATCTGATTTCTCATTTCATTGTTGAAAATATCAAAAAAGGTCACCGAAGAAAAGTTGCCTATGAGCTATAAATCACTGTTATCATATTAGGTATGAAAAATTATTTCCTAAATGATTAACTGTATAGGGTACCCTACCCCAAGTGCAGTGTGGAATCTGTAAACAGACAGTCAGGAGTGGTAACCACTGAAACAGGTTATTTCACTGTTGTTTTTTCACATAGTACCAAATACATGGCACACATATTTGAGAGTACACATGGTATTAGCACAGTTCTGTGAAGAATTTTGCCCCCACATGAATCAGGAAAGGCACTTAAACATTGATTTGGTTGTAAAACAAACACAGAGCCACATGCACACACACACACACACACACACACACACACACACA
>NW_004624734.1:41982268-42002824 GCF_000247695.1 Heterocephalus glaber | reverse complement strand
TCTGCTGTACATACTTTCAATGGAGTTTTTAATCTCCTGGATATCTGTTTGAATCTATTTCATAGATACCATTTCTTTCCTATTCTGCACAATCATAGTTTCCATTTCTTTCTTATGCTGGACATTCATGGCTTCCAGCATGGTTCTGAGCTCATCTATTGTTTTATCTGTTTCTGTTCTAAAGCCTCTAATCATGTCTTTCACTCTGCTCACCATCTCTGTAGTTATCTTGGAAATTATTTCCATTTTGAATTTTTCTAGGGCCTCATTCATCTGTTTTGTTACTTCCTGTGCTATCAGTTCATGGTGTCTAGGTGGTTGATTATCAGACTTTTCCACCTTGTTTCCCCCAGAATTTACCCTTGGAGGGGTGGAGGTCTGAGTTTGTGCCTTGCTTAAATGTCTTCTCATTGTTTTTGGTACTGTCCTTGGTTTAATTCCTGGGCTGATACTTCAAAATGCTTACTGTAAGTATCTTTGTTGCTTGTAATTAGAACCCTTATGGAATGATTGCTTCCCAGAGGTGTCTTCCAGATATAGCTATTCTTTAGGTTTTGAGACTCTAATGGCTCTGAGACTGTCTCATTTTCATTATACCAGCAAGAACAACTGATTAGATCAATCACAACACTTTAGCCCATGTGATACAATCAGCTACACCATAGCATCAAGAACATCTTAGAAAATGACAATTTGTGAAAGTTATTAATCTATCACTTTTAACTGTGTGAATTAAATCAAAATCGAGGACCAACCCAACATATGTTTATAGTAAATAAGCTCTTCAATATAGCAACTTTACCCTTCGGGGTGGGGAGTTAGAAGGAGTTGGGGAGGGAGGGATAGATAGGTAGAAGGTTAGTGGAAAGTTACCAGTGAGGCCAGAGGGCACAGGCAAGAGAAGGAAAAAGAGAATTTAAAAAAATAAAGAAGAAATCCAAATTAGGGCCAGAATAGGAATAAAAAGGGAGATGAAGAACAATGTGGGACAGCAAGAGAGTGAGTGAGAGAGAGAGAAAGGAAAGAGAAAAGAAAGAAAAAAGAAGAGGAAAAATAAAAATTCGAAAAGAGTAAGAACAAAATTAAAAATAAGAGCCTAAAACCCAATAATAATAATTTCAAAAATAACAAATAATAAAAATGAAAATGAAGGGCCTCCTTCAGGGTATGTCTCTGCTGTCACAATAGACAAGGTGGGCAGCAGTGTGCAGATATAAGTCAGTGAGTCTCAGAAAGCCAGTTGCAGACCCATGGGATTCAGGCAGATTTCTGGTGGCAAGTCTCAAGTTGAGCTCCCTGTCCTCCTGTAGGGTTGAACTCTGCAAGGTTGTAATGGAGGTTCCAGCTGCCCTTCCCCTGAAGATAGTCTAGGTTCTGATGGGAGGTGATGATCCCTCCAACTTACCAAGTATGGTGGTGTGGTGTCCCTTGTGTCTTTGCAGTGTGGAATCAGGTAACAGTAAAGCCAGGAGGCCAGGGGAGGGGGTTTCTGCAGGTGCCTGTGCAACTGAGCGGATTGCCACCATGGGCGTGGCCAGTGGCGAGGGGGTCCTCACCCACTGGCTGGTCCTATGCACAGTGGTGCGTGGTGCAGGTTGGATGGAGTGGGGGTACTGGCGGCCCGCTACCTCTCTCTCTGGCAGGCTAGGCAGACCACCACCATGTGCCCCTGGCTGTACTTTTAATGCTTTGTTGTTGATGATGTTCTGAGAACCCCAGTCACACACATCTAAGAGAAAACATATGATCTAGCCATTTTATATCCAGGAATGATCAGAAAAATGTGAAGTGTGTGAATATATCACTGAAACATTACTTATGAATGAAAAGCTGGAACTAAGGACAAATGTCTAACATTACAGACTTGCTGAGTTAAATGTCATAATAAAATAATCTTTCATCTTAAAGAGTACATTCAGTGACAGAAAATTAACTGTTATGCACCTATTCATGGGGCAAATAGAAAAAGAGAGAAATTTCGTATTTATTATAGAGTCAAGCTTGAATAATTCTCTGTAATATTTTTGCAAGAGCCAATCCTTATCATGCAATCCAATTTTACCTAACACATATCAGTATTTACTGCCTTTAGTATAACACAAAATTTAACAAAATCTCATTCCTCTAAATTGTAGATTTGGGTTTGCTTTTGTGAAAACATATTACACATATATACACATAATGGATAAACCAAACAAATGTACTCCTTATATGCTCATGGTTCTTAAGTTCAATTTTTATTTTCAATAATATAACAAGGAGAATAAGAATGCTATTTCATGGAAAGAACCAAAGGAAGAGAGACAGAAAGAAAGAAAAAGAGAAAGGGAAAAAGACAGAAAAGAAGGAAGAATGAAAGAAAAAATAGGGAGGAAGGAAAAAGGAGAAGACAGAAGGGGAGAAGGGGAGATGAAGGGGGAGGGGAAGAGAGGAGAAGGAACAAATATTATACCAAAACCTCACAATTTTTCACACATTTTGCACAAAAACTCCCTTTGCAGCCTGCAGTCATTTTAAACATCCCCACAGGTTAAAACCATTACAAGTGAGGAGTTCAATCCCATTTGAAGTCATGCCTAAACTTACAACACAAATTCACAGTTTGCTTTAACTCACATTTGGTTAACAGAAAGGAAAATAAATGTGTATTATTTTCAGTTACAGTGAAATAAGAGCTATACAGGACCATGCATACTAACTAAGTGCCAGAAGACAGAATCCGTTAACTGCAGAGTGGCTCACAAGTGGTTCATGGGCATGGGGAGCAGAAGCCAAGATGCATGACACCACTCAGCAGGGCCCTGCTGAGCACAGCCAGGCTACATACCAAGGGAGATGGAATTTAGATCTTCTTGTCACTTTTCTTAGGCCAAACGCCATGGGTCATGATGACATCCAAGCCCAAGACTTTCATTTTATGTGGGCCCTGACTTCCAAGATTCTCCCCGTCCTTTTATCAAAATATTATAAGCAAAGACATCAAAGATCCTACAGATAGAATAATTGTGCTAGGACTGTGTGGTCATCACATTCTCTTCCATAGATGAAGTTATGCAGCCTGTTTTGAGTAGAAGAAAGCAGATCTGAGCATGCCATGCTTGAGAATATCTGTCACACATGATTCTCCACTGTTCCCAGGAGAAGAGAATTCCATGGCAGTGCCAGAGACCCCTCAAAGTCTACAGTGGTATTTCCCAGGGACCTCCTGGGGGTCTTCCACAACTAGCAGCTTACACTGTGCTTATCCTCTTTTATATCCTAATGGCTCTTAGTTGATAATAAAGTATCTTAGAATTGTCAAATGTTTAGCAGAAGCCTATTGTGACTTTGTTTTTTAATTTATGTAAGCCTTCATTTATTTTTCTTCACTTTTTCATTGGTTATACAGACTAATGGATTCCATTTTAGCAGATTAGTACCTGCATACAACATACTTAGATCATTTTCACCAGTCCCAACCCCCACTTTGCCCTCCCCTCCTCTCCTAGTTTCATAATGAGCGGTTCAATGTGCATAATAATTTTGCTCATATTTATCCCCCTAATACCCACCTTTAAATCCCACCCCCTTGTTTCTTTCCTTTTGTCTAATAATAGTCTCCTTTCTACTTTCATGCCATCTTTATTAGATTTCACATATTAAGGAGAACATAAAACATCATTTGGAGTCTGGCTTTATTTCACTCAACATGATAGTCTTCAGTTCAATCCATTTTCTTGCAAAAGACAGAATACCATTTTTTTTATGGCTGCATAATACATATATATGTAATTTTACCCATTCACCTGTTGATGGGCCCCCAGGCTGTTTCTATATTTTGGCTATTGGGAATTGTGTTGCAGTAAACATGAACATGCAGGTATCCCTGTAACGTGTTGACTTTAATTGTTTTGAGCATATATGTTATGGTTTAGGTTTGGGTTTCTCCCCAAAACCTCATTCAGTTAGAGGTAACTGAATCTGGAATGTGTGATGGTGGGATTGAGGGCATCCTAATCCTGGTAGTCTGGATGGGACAAAAGAGGCAGAAAGATGCAGTGAAGGCCCTCTTGTTACCTTTGCTACCTTATATCCACTATGTGCTTTCTTCTCTGTGATGCTTGTTTGCCCTCCCAGACTTGGGGCTGGGTGATTATGGACTAAAACCTCTATGAACTGTAAGCCACGTAAACCTCTTCCCCTTTAACCTTGGGTGTCAGGTATTTTGTCTCAGCAATGAGAAAAAAGTAACTAACACAATATACCAAGGAGTGGTATCACTGGATCACCTTGTAGCTCTCTTTAGATATTTGAGGGACCCCCAAATTCGTACAGTGGCTGTGCTAATTCACATTCCCACAAGCAGTGTAGAAGAGTTCCTTCCACCACTATCCTCCACAACCTTGCTAGCAGTCATTGTTTTTTGTATTCTCGATGACTGACATTCCGACTGGGGTGAGATGGTATCTTAATGCAGTTTTGATTTACATTTACCTAATAGCTAAAGATACTACACATTTTTTCATAAGTATATTTGCCATTTGTAGTTCTTCTTTTGAGAAATATCTGTTCAACTCATTTGTCTATTCATTGACATTTTTGGTGGCAAGCTTTTTGTGTTCTTATTCCTCTGTTGGAAGAGTAGCTGGCAAAGATTTTCTCCCATTTTATTGGCCTTTTTTTTTTTTTTGTACCAGGGATTGAACTCAGGTCCTTGTGCTTGCAAGGCAGGAAGTGGAACCACTGAGATAAATCCCCATCCCTATTGCCCATTTCTTCACTATTAATTGTTTCTCTTGCTGTGCAGAAACTTTTTAATGTGATGTAGTCCAATTTGTTGATTCTTGGTATTATTTCCTATGCTATTATTCAAGTCCTACAATTAAAACAAAATGAAGCAACACTAATATGATTCAATTTATAATTATGATTTTCTCTTAGCAGTATAGAAAAATTAGTTTCTCCACTAAGTTAGGAGCTCATGTAGGAATAGAGTAATTATAAATCATAGTTACTACAAATGTTTCAGTGATAGTAACTCACAAGCTGTGCATTCATTCAAAAATAACTACAGATTATGAGAATTATGTCGATCAAGATAAACATCTTGTTTTGTGGAATTTATGTTCTAGGAGAGAAGAGATAATAAATATAAATAAATTCTGTAGTATATTAGGAGACAGTGAGAGGTAGAGTAGAGTACAGTGGAATGGGAATACTGACTGATGAGGGGGTGATCATAGATGCCTCCTTGGAAAGGTAAGATTTGAGTCAGGATGTGAAGAAAGTGAGAAAGGTAGCCCAACAAGCATTTGGGGAAAGACCTTCCAAGCAGAGAAAACAACTAGATAAAAGGTTAAGGCATGAGCTTGTAATAGTCTGGAACAGCAAGCAATGTGGCTAGAGCAATGCTGAAAGGTAGAGTGAAAGAAGAAAAAGGAAGGCAACACAGGGAAGGAGCACTAAGGCATGTGGGAGCAAAGAAACTGCTTTCAAGGGTAAATGAAATGAGGGTCTCTGGAAGGTTTCGAGTAGAAAAGATGACTTCCATTGTATTCAGAAGAGAAGCCAGGGAATGAAGTTGAAGCCAGGAAATCTTTCATGAGAGCGTTTCAGAATTCTAGAAGCTCCCAAGAGACCAAGGGGAGAGCAGTGTGGCCAACCAGAAGCAGTGAAGCCGAGGAGAAGTGGTTAGATGCTGATATTGTTCATGTTTTGAAGGCCCAGTTGACAGGAATCTCAAGTGATTAAAAGTGAGACAAAAAAGAAAGGGCAGTGTGAGAAACAGTTCCCAGATTTCATGGAGCAACAAGAAGCATGGAGTGGCCACTGTTGCGACAGGTAAGGCTACGCTAGCTGGTGGATTTTCCTTCTGAAAGGAAAAGAGCAAGTGTTCAATTTAGGAACTAAGGAGTCTGAGATAACTGTTAGACATCCACATGGGGATTTAAAACAGGGAGGTGGACAAGTATTCTGAACTTTCTGAGAAAAGCTGCATCAGAGATCTAAATCTGGAAATTATTAGCATGTGTGTTCTTCAAAGCCAGGAAACAGATTAAATGAGTACACACAGAAAACAGAAAGGTCTGAAGACTGAACTGAGGAGCTCTCTGTCATTAAGAGACTACAGAATAGAAGGAAACCAGCAAAGGGCCCTAAGGAGGAACAACTGGCAAAATCAGAGGAAACTCAGAATTAGGGTGTGTTGTCTCAGAGGCTAAGTAAAGAGCATATCAGTATCTTTCCAAAAGAGTTAAAGACATCATATTACAGTGATGCATGCATACCCATGTTTAGAGCAGCACTCTCATAACTAAAGCTTGGATGTGGCCTGTATGTCCATCACCAGATGAATGGGTAAAGAAAATGTGCTATTTACACACTATGGACTGCCATAAAGAAAGATAAATTTCAGTCATTTGTAGGAACATGGATTCACCATGTTAAGTAAAATAAATCAGACACACAAGCTTAAATATCACATGGTTTTTCTTATATGAAAAACCCAAATTATAAATTAAGAGCAAAATAAAGTTAAATGGTAGAAAATAAGGGGATAGATCTTTCTCAACTGGGAAGGGGATCAAGGGATAGAGGGGGGAGAGAAAGGAAAGGGGATGAAAGAAGAATGAAGATGTGTTATGTACAGGTACCAATGCTACACAAGGAATGTAAACATTATGCTGTACAAACATGTTCTAATAAAAATGAAGAAGGAAGGAAAGAGCCACTGCAATGCATGAGACTAACAGTCTCAGTAATATATTGACAGATTGTAGACAGATTTTAATTATAAGCACATTCTTGAGTGAATCCATTAAGGGAGTGTGTGTCCCTTGATGATTGAAATGCTGGAAACCATAGTCCTTTTTCGAAAACATACAAAGAATGGCAACAAGAGGACATTAAAGGTACCTCTCATTTAAAGTGGTGAAGTGGACTCTTTATTTCCTGCCTGCTCACCTAAAATTATATTACAATAACAGTAAATTGTACAAAGCAACATTGCTATTTATAATAGCATTGTAAAATGCTATATTGAGAAGCACAAATCATAGGTAAATATGACCTGCAAAGAATTGCTAGAAAATCTTTTTTAAAAGAACTTTGTGAAAGAAGTCGAGTACAAAGCTCAAAATTTGAAAGAAAAATAAGAGCAACCCACTATAAAGATAAATACTTCTTTTCACCTAAAAAACCCAAAGTTACTTCAAGCTCTGAATTATTCATTAGATATGAGGTAGGCAGGTAGACACAGTAGTTATAAAAGGAAAGATAAAAGAAAAGGTAATGAGGGAGAGGAAAGAAAGTTACAAGGAAGAAAGATGGAAGAAGGAGAGGGGGAGGGAGGAAAGGTCTATTTCCAATACTGTCTGTAAGGTTTGCAGAACTCTGATAGTAAAACCAGACAATAAAACTGAAAAACAATGGTTGCACAGCTCTGAATATACTAAAAATCATTTAATTGCACACTTTAAATTGATTAATTGAGTGGCATGTGAATTATATCTCAATAAAGCAATTATTTTTGAAGCACAAAACCCATCATAAAAGAATATGGTGGAGTGTGAGAACTATGTGTCCAGTATTTGGTGTAAGATGTTCTGGGGAGATAGAAAGGCTAAGCATTCTGCTGCCTGACTTGGCCTTGCACCCAGTCAGGATGTCTTTAAGAGCTCAAGACAACAGAACCTATGGAAATGAAGCAACCTGCTAACTACTGTCGAGATACATTTTATTTTAATATATTTGAGTTAAAATATATATAAAGTACATTAATCTTAATTGTGGAGCTTGATGAATTTTATATATGCATAAGCTCATGAGCACCACATAGGTCAGATTCACAACATTTCCAGGACCTCAGGAAGCTCCCTCAGGCCATTTTACCATCTATACACCACCAAAATCATCTCTAATTTTAATTATATGACCCTATGAAAATTTTAACAATAATTGAGTTTCAAGTAAATGAGAGTATATAGTAGAAATTGTTTTGGATCTAGTTACTTTAAAACATTGGGTCCTATTCATCTAGTTGTCATATATAACTGTATATAGTTTTTTAAAGCTATGTAGTTTTCCCTGCTATAAATATAACATAATTCATTCATTAAATTGATGAATACTTTTCCAGTTTTTGGTTATAAAATTAGTATGAAAATTTTCATATAAATCTTTTTGTGCACATATATTTGGTTACATATTCAGGAATGGAATTTCCGGATCATAAATTAGACATATGTTTAGCTTCAGTAGCTATTTCCAAACTCTTTTCCCAAGTGGATTATTCTAAGTCACACTTCTTCCATCAATGTAAAAGAACTCCAAGTGTCCCATGTTTTTCTCATTTGTATGTCATTATTTTTAATTTTTTGTTCTACTACATGTATAATGGATTTCATTATAGTTTTAATTTGAACCTCTAATGACTAATGATACTGAGCTCTGTCATGTTTATTTGGTTATTTGGATATTTTTTTTTAAATGTGTTATGGCTTATGTCTATATGTACTCCCAAAGACTCATGCAGTCATAGGTGGGACCTTTTTCAGAGGTGGCTGGATCTACAGTGTATGATGCTAGAATTGATTCATGGTACAATGCTAGGCTCAAGGACACTAGGAGTAAGGGTGGGAGTGCTACTCATCCTAAATAGCCTGTATAAGATGTAAGGAATAAAAAGAGCTGTGGTCGGTCCCTTGCTTGCTTGCTTTGCTACCTTATGCCTGCCATGAACTATTTCTCCTCTGCAAGTCCTGTCTGTCATCTGCCTTGCCTTGGAGCCAGATGATTTATGGGCTAAAACCTGTACAAATTGTAAGCTAAATAAACCATTCATCCTTCAACTTTGGGTGTCAGGTATTTTGTCTCAGCAATGACAGAAAAGTAACTAAGACAAAATGTCTAGGTTTTTTCTTTTTTTGCTTATTTTTGTTTTGTTTTTGTCTTCCTTATTGATTTATATTGTGAATATTTTCTGTCTACCTATGTCTTTATATTCATCTTCTGTTAAATTTTTAAAATTTTTATTTTATTAGTCCATTTTTGCAGAATGATGAAGACCACTTTGAGTGAGTTACAAATTTATAAACTGGCTTTTCATATTAAAAGTCTGAGTCTGTCTATGAACACACACTGGCTTGCCTGAAGAGCCAGCAGTGGGAGTGGGCAAACAGAACAACTCCCCATGCCACTGGTTGCAGTGGAGGTCTCAGTGATCCATGACACTGTGGTATCTTGGATGACAAGACAGTATTGCAGGTAAGGGCAACATGACTCATACACAAAACTTCTTCAGAAGCAAAAATTAACCTATTGGGAAAAAAAAATTCTCATTAACCAATGAGCTGTTCCTGCTAGAATAGCTTGTTCCTATTTTGCATGACCCTGATCACATCGGCGCTCTCCACTCCACTGTTCCCTGTACCGCCTCGTACTCCTTCAGGAACCTGTGTGTTAAATAAATAGTGGCAAGCTCCAGGAGACAGCGTCTTAGCCTGATAAGAGCTTTGACCATCGTGGGCCTCCCCTTTATACAGTAAAGATCTTGTCTTGTCTTTTGTTATTCTGCCACAGTACCCTTGGTCAGGTGATTGGAAGTGTGTGCAGTTTCCAATAGCAGAACACATGATTAAATTCATTGCAGGAAGTTGATGCATGTACATAACACAGCATAATTATTTTTACATCCCCAAATCTTTCCCTCTTTTCTCAATGTCTTGGTAAAAAGAACTTAATTTATTAAAGCCAAATTTATCAATTTCTTTCCTTAATGACTCATGTGTTCATCCTATCTAATAAATCTTTGCTTTCCTGAAGTCATGAAGCCATTGTACAATTCCTTTTTAAAACATTATAATTTATAGTATTAAACTTGTAAACAATATTTTAAAAATGAAAAAAGTTTTATAATTTTAACTTTCTCATTTAGGTCATTGATCCATGTCAAATTTTATATGTGGTGAGAGGTAGGGGTCAATATTTAATTGCTCCAATTGCCCCAGCACTATTTATTTTTTAAAAGTTAACAATTTCTGGCTACTAATAAATTTTGTTGGCACATTTATAGAAAAATCTTATGACCATTATATGTAGATCTATTTCTGGACTTTATGTTCTATTCCATAAACCTTGTTGTTTCTTCTTAAGTCAATACACACTGTTTTAATTACTGTAGCTTTGCGAGTCTTGAAATCTGATAAAATAAAACTCTCAACTGTGTTCTTCTTTGACATCATCTTCATTATTCTTTATATTTCCAAATAAAATTTTAAAACAGCTTGTCAGCTGTTTGAAAACCCTTGCAGTATTTTGATTTTGATGCACAGAATCTGTAGATCTATTTGAGACAAATAAGATCTTAATTTTATTGAATTTCAGATGCATGAACACACTGTATCTGTTCATTATTAGATTGTTAGTTTCTCTCTACAATGTTTTATAGTTTTCCATACCAAGGCTTCACCCATTATTTATTAGATTTATTCCTGGTTAATATGATTTTTCATGCCATTGTGAATAATGATCACATTTACCACTACCACCCTCTATACCTAACCTCTGGCAACCACTAATTTGTCTCCTTTCCATAATTTTGGTTTGACATTTTTTGTTGTTGTTTCCATCAGAAACAGAACTAGGTCTTAATAGTAGAAGCCCTCAATACTGTAGGATAATTTTATTATTGTGTGATTTACAGATAAAAATTATCCTTATTTATGGAAATTCCATAGTCATAACAAGTAAAATTCTTGATGACCCTTGGCTAACAAAGCCTTAAATCTAGTTTGAAGCATCTGACAGTTTTTTCTACCCCTTTGTGAATTGGGGGTGTAAAGGATTCAGCAGAGCATCTATCCATATTAAGGAATATGTGCTGGACCTGTAAAGATTATGAACCCTCAAACATGCAAATCAGTGAGCTAAGTATACTTTTGGTTGTTCATTTTAATCGGTAAATTTAAGGTTCAAGGGAGCAATTTAATCAAAAGTAAATAGGTTTCTTATTTTTACCCTATGATAAAATAATAAATCCCTTAAAAAATATCAGTTGAGAAGTTGTATGGGCTTTCAGTTGAATCTGAAAGATTAGCCAAAGTTTTTAAGTGAAAAAGTGAAGCTGATCCAACCTAATGCCAAACAGCTGCTTTATATGTATGATTGGCACAATGTCAGTCTGCTCAACACAGGACAGAAAAGGTTGACTTTTAAATTTCACAATTAAGGGAGGAGGTATATCTTTTCTCATGGTTTATATTTAACATGTGTATGTTAATGTTTGTTTTAAAAACTAATTTCTTGAGCTTTCTGAAACAACTTTAAACTTGTAGATTTGATGTAAACCATTTGGGCTTTTTAAATTGCATTTGAAGGTCTCTGTGCTTAAAAAAGTGTTTTTGTTTGAAAAAGATACCTTCCAAGCAATCAATTAAAATACTGGAGAATACAAAGCTTCCATTTATAAAAGAGTAAAAGCAAACATCTTTTCAAATTTCTGTTTGAAAAGATATGTACAAATGTTTTTCGTGAAAAACTAAAAAAAATATATAAAATGTCTCAGTTTTTATATAAGTTCCTAATTAGTTCATCTAAGATGCTATTATAAACACTTTTGTTTCTCAACATAAATTTATAGCAAAAATAATTTAATTTCTATGCACTTAAAGACTGATAGGATGCCAAAATACCTCAAGATGCAATCTTATATATGTAAATTGAATATTCGTTCAGTTGTATACAATAGGAGATCAAAATAACAATGTTTTTCATAAATTAGGTAGAAATTTATTTTGCTCTTGAGCACCAATCTGAAAATAAATGGTGTAGTTTAGGCTGAGGAGAGCTGCTCCTTGAGGGTGTGCAGGGACTAACACTCCTATCTTATTGTTGCACCATCTCTAAGATGTTCACCATTTCATCCATGGTTGAAGCAAGATAGGGAAAAGGGCAGAATCAAGCACACCTACTGCACTTCAAGGGCACATGTCTAAAACTGTCATTTACAACACTGCCATTTTCACCCTTTTGGCCAGAACTAATCTCATGGCCACATCCAGTGCAAGAAAGGATCAGAGGAAGAGATGAATTGATAATGGGGGTGGCCAGTAAGAAGTCTCTTCCACAGACTGCTCTCTTGGCTACCAAATATCCAAGTGCACTTGACTTACAACACTGAATTCTTTCCCCTTTCCCACAGAAGATACACGCAAGGCCCCATCCAGTTACATTATTAAGTGCAAATTTCAGAATCTTTGGGATAAAGGCAAATCTCTTCCCTGCATGACTTGTTGTAGTTGGATTTGCTAGCCTTTAAGAGAAAGTTCTTTTCCACCAGTGATGATACATTTAGAATGGAAAAAGAAAAAGGAGGAGGCTTGCAACTGTAATAGTGATAATAACTTTTAAATATTTGGGGGGAGATATGAATTATTATTAGCTTTTTGGAGGCCAATTTAACAATATATATGAAAACTTGAAAGTTTTGCAAACTCTTATTCAGCTAATCAAATAAATATTGCAAGATACATGTGCAAGGATACTCATAAGCCAACAAACAAATAAACAAATAAAAAGATCCAGAAATAAATTTAATGATCATCTATAAATAACTGGTTAAATGGATTATGATGCATGGGCCTGGTTTAACTTTCTCAGGACTTCCTGAATAGTTAAACTATTTTATGCTCTCTTTACCACCAGGTACTTAAAAAGAAAAATAATTTTAATTATGTAACATAAAAATAAAACAAAAGCCATAGCTATTGCCCAGTGGCAATATCCCCAAACCCCACTAATATTAGTCAGTCCTAGTGAATTCAGTTATGTTTTCCTTCAGAACCAACGTGTTTTACTCTTCCCAGATAGGGTGTCTACATAATTCTACAGGCTTCCCAACTTATAATATTCTAGGATGAGAAGATTGGGAGAGGTTTTGTCCATGTAGGATAGAAGTAATACTGACTACAACAGCCACAACGTGTCCAGGACTCAGAATATTTATAGTTTTTTCAGATATCTGTCCATTGAAGTAAGTAGCTTCTTATTCACCAGTACCTCAGTTCCAGGCTAATGTATCAGAAGGGCTGGGGCAGTAAATCCCTTTGAAATACATTTAACTTTAAGATGCAGGAAGAGAGGAACATGCCATAATAACATTGGCTCAGCTATTTATATTCAATGACAACTCTAATAAAAGAAAATGGTCTTCTGCCTGGGTCCTGTTAACCTTCTCAAAGTTGTCTTATAATTTATGAGAATTCTCATTATCTTAATTCTGAAAATGACTATAGCCCTGACTGTTATATTTTTATAAGAAGAAGAAAAACATCTGTTGAGGCAAGTGTCTACTTATAGCCAGAGTCCTGGTCACTATTATAATCCCAGTCCACCAGTTAGATCACCAAAATCAGTGTCAAAAGCTGTCAGCATAAAATGAAAAACAACACAGTCATTAAAAGCAGTGATGTACCCACCCTCAGCCAACACTGACACCGACACCTGCCTGGGCCCCATGCAGACCCAGGAAAACCTGAGAACTATGTGCTTAGCCCTCAGCTAACACCACTCCTGCTGCCAGGTTCTCCATAGCATAGGGCAACAGAGAAGAAAACCAACAGAGTGACCTGATCAAAGAAGAGACCAACAACCAGGAGGAGAGTTTCACTCTAGGACTCAAGCATTACCCTACCACAGAGACAAGGTGTGAGACAGTCTTGGGAAACAGGCTTGGAGAGAATGAGAATAAACAGGGATCTCCTGGGATCCACAGGGAGGCGTGCACCCAGGCCAGGAAGATCACAGGGCCTGTTTACTGTGTGAGAGGCCAAGTTTGATGGATATGATCTTCAGAGGTGGTGGACCTGAAAGAGATGCCATTTAATCCAGTGGTATGTTTGAGCTCTTGCTACATGCAGCAGTAATTAGTGGTCTCAATGAGTACTGTAGGTCAATATCTATGTGGCCTAAGTGTCTTCACTAAAATCATAGACCTCTTCCTTTTGTTTTCGTTAAGGGCGGTTCATGAGTGGTTCCTAGGGTTTGTCAATGTCCAGTTAACATTTGATGCCATTGTTGTTGCTGAATTTACAACTATATCCAAAGTAACATAGTAGTGGCTAGCAGTTCATTTTTTCTCTATGCTATATATGGATTGCCTGGGGGTCATACACATTGCTGAGGCCAGGTCCCAAAGAACGGGGCAATGGGGCAAAGAATTGGCAAGTCCCAGCACAAAACACAAACAAACAAACAACAGGAGCATGAAAAGACAAGGCAACAAAATGCTTCCAAAAAGTCCAAGTCCCTCAAAACTGGTTCAGGAAGCAATGAGTCAGAGGAACTCATACCACACAGCAGAGAGATCTAAAGGAGTATTGGAGGAGATAAAACAGTTCAATAAGGTGCTTGGCAAATTTAGAGACAATATAATTAAACAGATAGTGACCCTAATGAAACAATGATTAGTAAGTCTGAAGAAGACACTAATAAACAGCTACAGGAACTAAAGAAAGACATGCAAAGCATGAATACAGTAATTCCCAACTTAAGAAAGAGTTCAGTTCTGGTAGAACATTTCTAAGTCAGATTTGTTCCTAAGTCTGACTACACCTTTGACAGAAATACACACTGTAAAGCATAAAAAATCAAACAGACAGGGCTGGGGATTTAGCTCAGTGGTTCCACCGCCTGCCTGGCAAGCTCAAGGGCCCAAATTCGATCCCTGGTACTAAAAAAAAAATACAAAAATCAAACACACACACAAAATACTGTAAATAAATTATTTTTACCAGCAAGATACATGAGCTACTTCCATCATTTGTTTATATCTACAAATGTTCATAACGCAAGGTCCATTCATGTCTGTAAAAGTTCCCATCTTAAATGTTGGTAAGTCAGGGACTTACTGTACACACTATAAAAAAGAATGAGAGTTCATAAAGAAGATCCAAACAGAAATCCATGATACTAAAAACATGAATGAAGTATAAGTAGCAGAATTGACCAACGTGAAGACAGTGTGTCAGATTTAGAGGACAGAACTGTGGACAATGATCAATTAATGAGAGATACCTTAAAAACAATAGAACATGAAAAATGAATGCAACAACTCCTAGATGACTCAAGGAGGACTAACACAAGAGTAACTAGAATTAGTGAAAAATCGGAAGATAACACAAAGAGCATAAAAAAAAAAAATCTATTTACATAAGTAATAGCAGAGAACTTTCCAGGCATGGAAAAAGAATTTAACAGACAGATACGTGAAGTATATAGAACCCTGAATATCCATGATTAGGGGAAAAAGCCATGGATTGGGGATTTAGCTCAGTGGTACCACGCCTACCTCGCAAGCACAATGTCCTGAGTTTGATCTCTGGTACAAAAAAGAAAAAAGGAAAAAAAGTCACTCAGTGCCACAGAATAATTAAAATACCAGAAATACAACACAGGAAAAAAATTTTAAAGGCTGTTAGAGAAAAGCAACAGATCACCTAGAAAGAAAAACCCATTAAAATTATAACAGATTTTTCAACACAAACCTTAAATGCAAAGAGAACATGGAATGCAGTGTTTCAAATTCTAAAAGAAAACAGCTTTCAACCAAGATTGTTATATACTGCAAATTTATTTTTCTAAATTGATGGAGAGATAAGATATTTCCAAGACAAAGAAAACCTGAAGAAATTCATCACCACCAAACATCAACACTCCAAAAAATTCTCAAGTATATCCTAGAAGGAGACAATGAAGCTAATGGCACCAATAAAATGAACACATCAAATAGGCTGCAATTAAGTAGAAGCGAAAGAAAGCAAAACAGCAACAGGAAATTAATACAGTAACAGGAACAAGTCAATATTTCTCAATTATAACTATGTAAATGGACTCAACTTGCCAACCAAAAGACACAGATTAACAGAATGGACCAAGAAACAAAATCTAATGGTATGCTGTGTCCAAGAAACACAAAAAAGAAATTCATAAACTAAAAATCAAAGGATGGAAAGCAGTATTCAATGCAAACAAAAACCCAAGAACAAGCAGGAGTAGCTATGCTATTTTCAGACAAAGTGCATTTCAAGCTAAAGCTAATCAAAAGAGGGAAAGAAGAACATTACATATAGGTTAATGGAACTATTCAACAGGAAGACTTACCAATTATAAAAATATATGTGCCAAACTATGATATACCCAACTTTATAAAACAAACTCTAATGGACATAAAAGATCAGATAAATAACAATACAGTTGTAGTGGGAGAATCTCAATACCCACTAGCACAAATAGTCAACTAAAAATAAATCAAAAAGGAAATATTAGAGTTGAACCAAACCTTCAAACAAATGGACTTAATAGATATATACAGAGTGTTCCACCTAGTAACAGAATACACATTCTTCTGGTCATACATGTACTTTCTCCAAAATAAACCATGCACTAGCTAATAAAGTGTGCCTAACTGAATATAAAAGATTCAAAATTTTACCATGCCTATTATTGAATCAGAGTGCTAGAGATCAATAGCAAAAGAAAACATAGAAATTCTGCAAACATATGGAAATTAAACAACACATTCTTGAATAATCAGTGAGTCACAGAGGAAATTAAGGAAAAAATAAGATAATTCCTAGCATTAAATAATTACACCAGTACAACATACCAGAAATCACAGGACACAATGAAAGCAGTCCTACAAGGGAAGTAAGTTTATAGCGGTGAATGCCCACATCAGAAAAACAAAGCAAGCCCAAATAAATAACCTAATGCTGCATCTCAAGGTTGTAGAAAAACAGGAACAATCCAAACCCAGAGCTTATACAAGGAAAGAAATTATAAAGATTAGAGCAAAAATTAATAAAGTAGACGTTAAAAAAAGAACAGAATCAATGGATCAAAAAGCTGGTTCTTTGAAAGAATAAATAAAATAGACAAAGGCTTAGACAATCTTACCAATAAAAGGAAAGAAAAGACACAAATTAAAGCAGTTAGAAAAGAAAAAGGTGAGAACATAATGGACACTACTGAAATTCAGAAAATTACTAGTAACTACTTCACAAACGTATCTACCAAACAATTGGAGAACTCAGAAGAAATGGAAAGATTCCTAGATACATATGAATGGCTAAAACTGAACCAAGAAGACTTAAAATTCTTGAATGACAAAATAACTGGCAATGAAATTGGAGCAGTAATTTTCTTTTCTTTTCTTTTCTTTCTTTATTTATTTTGGTACTGGGGATCAAAGTCTGTTCCTTGTGTTTGTGGAGCAGGCGGCAGAACCACTGAGCTAAATCCCAGCCCTGAAGCAGTAATTTTTAAAACTACCAACTAAGAAAAGCCCAGGATCTGAGGGATTTGAAAGTAAATTGTATAAGAATCTCAGAGAAGATCTAACACGAATACTCTTCAAACACTTTAATAAAATTAACAGTGAAGAAGTACTTTCAAAATGATTCTGGGAAGCTATTATTCTGATTCCGAAACCAAGCAAGGGCCCAACCAATGAAGAGAACTACAGATCAATCTCTAATAAACATAGACACAAAAAGCATCAACAAGATACTGGCAAAAAGAATGCAACAAATCATCACAAAGATCATACATAATAATCAAATAGGCCTAATCCAAGGAGTGCAAGGATAGTTCAACATACACAAAGCAATAAATGCAATTCATCATATAAACAGAAACAAAGACAAAAATCACACGATCATCTCAATAGATGCATAAAATCTTTTGGCAAAAGCCAACATTCATTCATGATAAAAACTCTGAGGAAATAGGTATAGAAGGTTTTTATCTCAATATAGTGAAGCCATTTATGAAAAATCTACTGCCAACATCATATTAAATGGGGAAAAATTGATAGCTTCCCCTCTAAAATCAGGAACACGACAAGATGTCTGTTGTCGCTACTCCTGTTCAACATAGTCCTAGAAACAGAGCATTCAGGAAAGAGAAAGAAATAAAAGGAATACGAAGGAAAAGGATAAAATCAAAATATCATTTTGCAGATGACACAGTCCTTTACTCACAAGACCCAAAAAAGCCTGACAAAAAACTCCTAGAATTGATAACTAAATTCAGCAGTGTAGCAAGATACAAAATAAACACACAAAAATCAACAGCATTTCTGTATACTAATGATGAACATGCTGAAAAATATAGAAAAACAATATCATTCACAATAGAATTAAAAATTTAAATAGTTAGGTATTAACCTAACTAAGGAGGTGAAAGACCCTTAAAATGAAAATTATATCACTCTGAAAAAAGAAATTAAGCAGTCAGAAAATGGAAATATATACCCTGTTCCTAGACTGACAGAACCAATATAATCAAAATGATTATACAAACTGGTATACAGATTTAATGCAATCCCAATCAAAATATCAATGTCATTTCTCACAGAGCTAGAGAAAATTGTCCTAAAATGTATGTGGACTCAGAAGAGATCCAGAATAGCAAAAGCAATCCTGGGTAACAAAAGCAAAGCAGATGGTATCACAAGTCCAGATTTGAAGTTACACTATAAAGCTATGGTGATTAAAACAGCATGGTATTGGCAGAAAAAGTCATGTGGATTGATGGAACAGAAGAAGAAGAAACAACCCTAGACACATACAACTATTTGATCTTTCAAAGAAGCCAAAAACATATACAGGAGGTAGAAAGAATGACTATCGCCAAGAAATCAACCAATAACAAATGCTGACAAGGCTGTGGGGGGAAAGGAACCCTTCTCCATTGCTAGTGGCAGTCTAAACTAGTACAACAACTATGGAAATCAATATGAAGATTTCTCAAAACCCTAAAACTAGTGACTTACCTAAAGCCAGCTGTTCTTCTCCTAGGTATTTTCCTGAAAGAATTAAAGTCATCAATACAACAGTGATGCATGGGTATCCATGTTTATAGCAGCATAATTTATAATAGCTAAATCTTGGAAACAGCCCATATGTCCATCAACAGATGAATGGATGAAGAAAATGTGGCATTTATACACAATGCAGTGCTACTCTACCATAAGAATGATAAACGAGATTTTTAAGTAAATGGATGCATCCCAAGACTATAATCTTAAGAGAAATAAGTCAGACACTTAAGTTTAAATATCTCATTGTTTCTCTTGTGTGAGAAACTCAAAGTGTAAATAAGGAGCAAAATGGAGGAGCGGGAAAGAAAGGAAAATAGATTTTTAAAGACAAAAATAAAGGAAAAAAATAGAAACAGAGCATTTGTAAATCAGGAGAGGAAGAAGGGCTGAAGGAAAGGGAGGGGAATGAAAAAAACTAAGATATATTATGTACAGTTACAAATTCTCCATGATGACTGTGATCATTATGTATGGAAAATATGTATTAATAAAAAATAATTTTTAAAAGATAAAAAGAAACATACTCTGGAGGAAAGAGAGCCTCTTTAATAAATGGTGCTGGGAAAATTAGGTATTCACAAGCAGAGGGTTGAGTTCAGATCCATATATCTCACCCAAGACTAAACTAATATCAAAATGAATCAAAGATCTAAATGTTAAAATAGAAATGTTTAATCTACTGGAAGATGAAAGAGGTACAACTCTTGAAGACATAGGCTTAAGCAATGATTTCTGTACAGAAATCCAATGGCACAAGAAATAATACCAAGAATCAACAAATGGAACCATATCAAATTAAAAAGCTTCTGCACAGCAAAGGAAACAACCAACAAAGTGAAGAAACAATCTACAGAATGGGGAAAAATTTGCCAGCTATTTCTTAGAAGACTAACATTAAGAATGTATAAAGAACTCAAAATAATTAAACTCCTCAAAATAAAAGACTCAGTCAAAAAATGGACAACCAAAATGAATAGGTACTTCTCAGAAGAAGTACAAATAGCCAATAAATAAAGGAAAAAAGGCTCATTATTGTTAGGCATCAAAGAAATGCAAATTAAAACTACACTGAGGGAAAGAAGGGCTATCATAAAAAAAAAATCTAGTAATAACAAATACTGCCAAGGATGTGGGGGAAAAGAAACTCTTCTACATTGTTGGTGGAAATGTAAACTAGTACAACTTCTATGAAAATCAGTGTGGCGATTCCTCAAAAAACTAAAAATAGAAATTCTATTTGATCCCTTTATAGGTATAGTATCTTTCCAAAAGAGTTAAAATCACCATATTACAGAGATGTATGCATACCCATGTTTATGGCAGCCCAGTTTATAATAACTAAATCTTAGCAACAGTGTATATGTCCATCAAAAGATGAAAGGATAAGGAAAATGTGGTATTTATACACATGGAGTACTATGCTGCCATAATAAACTTGAGGCATTCATAGGTAAGTGGATGTGAGAACACGCCAAATCAGCCCGCTGCAGACAGGCAGGTCGGCCCACGCCCTACCGAGGTCCCCAGTCTTGCGGAATACACCAAATCAGCCCACTACAGACAGGCAGGTCTGTGCATGCCCTACCGAGGTCCCGAGTCATGCAGAAGATGCCGAATCACCCCACTGCAGACAGGCAGCCACCTGGTTCCACACTACAAAGACGCAGAGGACACCAGACCACCAGACCAAGGTGCTG